>OY759255.1:5250771-6475057 GCA_963662185.1 Eilema griseolum
ACGGGTAGGTTTCCGCGCCACCATGCTCTCAACGACATACTTCGGAGAGCCTTTGTGTCGGCGGATATCCCATGCCTATTAGAACCACCTGGCCTCAGCAGATCCGACGGCAAAAGGCCGGACGGTATGACTCTGGTGCCATGGAAAAATGGTAAGTGCCTTCTGTGGGATGCCACGTGTGTCAGCACGGTTGCGCCCAGTCACCTGAGCCGTACTGTCCGGTCTCCGGCAGCTGCTGCTGAGGACGCAGCGGATAAAAAACGAGAGAAGTATGCGGCGTTGACAGAGCAATATATGTTCGCTCCCTTTGCGGTCGAGACAATGGGTAGTTGGGGTACCGACGCCAAGAATCTGGTGAGCGAATTAGGGCGCAGGTTGAGAGACAAAACCGGTGACTCCCGCTCCGGCTCGTACCTGGGGCAACGGTTGGCCATAGCTGTTCAACGGGGCAATGCCGCCAGTGTCATGGGTACCTTTGCACCAGGTACGATGAGGGGCGGGTTAATAGATTAGACTGTCACTCTGACTGTACAAAAATGTAGACAATATTTTAATTGTATAATGTAATAATTAATTTTTATATATTGGCGTACTCTAATTTCTAAATTATTGTAAATAAATGACTTTTTATTATGTTTTATTATTATTATTATGACTTTTTCCTCTGGGGTTACCAGAGACAATAGCCCGCTTCTGCCCTTAGTACATCTATAGACACATCACGAGTTTCATCAACTGTCATGTATTAGAATAAATATTTGACGATCTCCGTGGCGTAGCGGTAGAACATTCGACTGTTATGCAGGGGGCGCGGGTTCGATGCCCGCTCAGTGCAAATATTTGTATACATGAATATGTATATTTGCATTGGTCTGGGTGTTTCTATGTATAATATGTATGTATTTACAAAAAAAAAGTATCTAAGTATGTTTATCTGCATCTCACCTATGAGCAGCGCTGTGTTAATCTACATATCCTACCATTGTACGAAAGAAGAAGAATCTCTGATGTAACTCTTCTTCTCAGTGTTGCTCAGGGTGGGATTGACTGTCCTGGGCATCTCTCTGAAATTAAGCTAAGAGTGCCAGTCAAAAGATTACGCAAGAATTTCTTATTGTGCAAGCCTCCGTGTCGCACCAATTTTAGAGTGAATAGCTTTCTGCCTAGAATTATTAGTGAATTTAACCAATTGAATGTACTCAATCTTATTCCTGTCTTATTGCTCTCAGCTGTTAACAATTTTGTTTTATATAACTGGTTGATATAATTGTGGAAGGTTGTAATTGGCGTGTACTAACCTAAATGTTGTGTATATGTGAATGTAGCTGTAAGCTCCCCAAATGAAATAAAATAAAAAAAATTTCTAGATCTATGCTTATTATGGGTCTAGATAGTGTTGTGTAGAAAGTCGTAGAATATTTATTTATGTCGTGGAATATTTATAAATATTAAATTTCTAAATCAAACCAACTTAAATAGGTAGTAAGGGACGTTGATATATTGAAGCAAATGTAGCAACTAAGAGAGAGAAATAGAGGTTAAGATGGTCTGGCCGTGAAGACAGGATGGACAAAAGAAAATTGATGAAATAGATAAATCAAGCGACCCTCGCTTGAGGACAACTTGGTGAGGTTTCAGTATCAGCTTGATCTTGACGAAGAAATTACTCAAAGTGATCTTAATACTTCCCTCCTTCCTATTCCCCCCTTCCCGTTGACTAGTTGTTCTGATATTTAGTACACACGTTTAGTTCGAACGATAATATGGGGTTCTTCAAGAGGGGCATCAGAAGGTTTCTTCATGGTCGGCAGCGCGAGTGTGACACCCCTGGTGTTGCATACGTCCATAGGCCACGGTAACCGCTTCCCATCAGGTGTGCCGTGTGTTTGTCTGCCAACTAAGTGGTATTAATAAAAAAATAATTATACAATTGTTTTTATTAAATTTTGATATATAAAATAATTAGGTATATTCAAGTTAATTGAATACTTTTTTATTGAGGATGCCGTAAGGCGAAACCAGTCAGGAATAATAACAAATAAAACATACTGTGGACAAAGACAAGTGAGTTCTCAATATGTGTATTAAACATAGACCTATGTCTATGTTTAATACACATATTGAGAACTCTATGTTTAATTCTATAATTAAACATAGATTTTTTTAAAGAATATTAGAACCAAAATTCTCACTTATACTCTCGAAATGGCATTAGGCTCGCCACCTATTACATTGGGACCTAAACATAAACCGGCTAAATGCGAGTGTATATACACACACTATATATATATATATGTGATAGCACCTCTGCCTACCCCTTCGGGGATAGAGGCGTGAGTTTATGTTATGTAGAACCGAAATTACGAATATTCTCTCTAACCCCTCCAGTTAAGTTAAATTGCTTGTGTTAGGAGTGGGTTCACGATTCGAACCCGGGACCTTTCAGTCGTAAAGCCGACTCCTTAACTACTAAGCTACTATACTATATATATTATTAAACATATGGCAATAATCTTTTTGAAATAAACTATTTAAATCTCGAAACCACACGTCCTCACAAACTTTTTTTTTTATACCACTTAGTTGGCAGACAAGCACACGGCCCACCTGATGGGAAGCGGTTGGCATGGACGTATGCAACACCAGGGGTGCCGACCATGAAGAAACCTCCTGAGGCCCCTCTTGAAGAACCCCATATTGTAGGCACTTGGGAAAACCGCAGCAGGGAGGTCATTCCACAGCTTGAGTGTGTGTGGGATGAAGTTTCTTTCATACCGCACAGTGCGCACCGTCTCGGGTCGCAATGTGCGATGTTAGAATGTAGCTACGGGCATCATGTCAAACAATTCATCTGAGCACAAACCATTGTATAGGCGGTAGAACACACACACTGTGTGTGTGTGTGTGTGTGTGTGTGTGTGTGTGTGTGTGTTCTACCGCTAAATCCCTCCTGAGGCTAAGAGGTTCCACACTACCTTTTTATATTTATTATTGTGGTAGAATTCATACCTTATTTGCTACTTTAGCAATAACATGTCAGGTGAGACAAAAGATCACGGGAGCGGAACTAAACACTATTTTTTCTTACCTCAGGGAAGTTAACCCTCCCATGACATGAGTTATTAGGGTACAAAAATATCAAATCAGCAACAGATCAATTTAATACAAATAAAAGCTATGAACGTGCGGGTTAGACAGACGTGAATGAACGATGATGGGTCCTTTAGACCATACGATATGGGTAAGATTTTTTTGTAAATTGTAGAAAAAATAAATGACTCTATGGGCCATTATGTATGTACCTATACCTATATACAGAGCTGTATGTAACTGTAATGGTCACGGTAACATTGTAGCGAGTACAATAGTTATTTTCTATCTCAAAATGCAAATGTCTACGTAAAAAATGCCGAATGTGCCTAAAGAAGTTATTATCTTTTTATAGAAAGAATAAAACATGTGTGCAGGTAAAGTATTTCAGTTCTCTATGATAGTTCTTTATCATTATGACCAAATAAGAATTAGATACCGGACCGGACACCGCTTTGAAGTTTTCACTTTTCACTTTGAAGAGGAATCATGTCACGTGTGCTTGTCACAATCGGTTAATTGTCATAATTCAAATAGCTACTACTGGCCATATAGAATCAAAAAAAAAGTCACTTGTGAATTTTATCGTCGAGATGTCAGCGTCACCGTACGTGAGAGATGATGTGATTTTTATTATAAATATTAGAGCTGAAACTACTAACATTCCCTCTAATCCTTCCAGCTAAGCTACATTGCTTGTGTTAGGAGTGGGTTCACATCAGTAGTGAAATGGCCAGGATTTGAATCCGGGACCTTCCGACAGAAAGGCAGACTTATATATATATATATATACCACTTAGGTGGCAGACAAGCGCACGGCCCACCTGATGGAAAGTGGTTACCGTGGCCTATGGACGATTATAACACCAGAGGAGTCACAGTCGCGCTGCCAACCCTGTAAATACAGAGTTTCTGTGCCGTCAGTGTCGAAGAGAAAGCAGGACAAGCCTTCCCACTGACAGCACAAATTCTCCAGTGAGCTCTGATTAAACTACTCACCGCTGGGAACACAACACGAAGTTATTATAGCCGCGGTATTCTGTAGGGCGGAGGTACTTCCCCAGTCGATCTGCTACTTCTTAACCACGAAGCTACCAGCGCTTCAATTACATGCTACATGCTACTGGCCGCATATAATTTAAAAGAACTAAGTAACTTCTTTAGGCAAAACGATACGTTTTGCCTAAAGAAGTTTTCACCTCAAAAATCGGATCGCAAACCTTCTCCCAGGCAAATATCGTACAGTCTAAACACGCCCCAACATTACGCAGATTAAAATTGCTCTTTTTCCGCTGACGAGACAAAGATACTCGTATGTTCTGTTTTCATAACAAACTGTGTGTGTTCGCCGTATTGCGCTCCGCTGTTCATATAATTGAATCGAATCCTTGGAGATATGCAGAAATATTCAGACAGCTTGCATGAAATTCGGGTGTTGGAGAACCTTACCATATTTGCTGTATACCACCAAGGGGCAAATAAGTACACGGCTTACCTGATGGAAAGTGTTTACCGGGACAACACCAGGGAAGTCACACTTACCGACCCTGTAAGAACGAGAACTTCTGTACCGTCAGTACAAAAGACAAATCAAGGCAAACCTTTAGTCCTTTCACTGACAGCACAAAAAATCTCCAGTCGGGTCTAATTACCCTACCGACCAATGCGTACTCAACCCGAGGTTATTATAGCCATGGTGTTCTGTAGCGCGCACGCTCAAGCTGTGGAATGAACTCCCTGCTACGGTTTTCCCAAACGACTTCAAAACGGGGTCCTTCAAGAAGGGCATTGAAAGGTTTTTTAAGGGTCGACAGCATGAGTATAACTCCTCTGGTGTTAAATACGTCCATAGGCCATGGCAACCACTTCCTGTCAGGTAGGCCATGTGCTTGTCTGCCACCTAAGTAGTATGAAAAAGGTACTTCCGTATTGGTGAAATGTATTCATATTCGTATCAGAATAAACGGGATATTTACCTTGTTTCATTATTTTGAGTTGATTTTGTTGTTGTTTCATTATATTGAGAGTAAATATCCCGTTTATTCTGATACTGATGTCAGTGACCATGATAGTTTAAATACCTATATTGTATTCATATTCATTTATTTATTTACAGAATGCAGGTATATACAACAAGTGTGGTCTTATAATTAAAATAATGTTTCCTTGTACATGTAGAAAGTGCGGTATGTAAATATTCAAAACAGTCAACAATTAATTTGTGACACAGTAGATATAAATATAATAGAAGAATCATGCATACTGTTCTTAATAATAATTAACCTCTGCCTAACCCTCCGGGAATAAAGGCGGCATGTATGTACTTCCCCAGTCGGACTGCTCAGTTGGGACCGAAATACCTACTACCTTGGTCAGGTATTCGGGGCCCTAACCAAACTCTTTTTTTTCGTCAGTATCAAAATAAACGGGATATTTACCATGTTTTATTGAACGTGATTGAGATCGGGTTCGAGTTTGTAGTGAGAGTGAAACCAATAGTAGTGCAGATACGCGTAGTAAAAGAACTCGAAAGAGGGTAGATCGATATAATTACTCCTAGGAAAAAACTTTTTCTCTGTTCACCGCCACTACTCCAGTTCCTCCGTGATCATGGTGCTTGCAACAGCGCCGAAATATCGGAAACTCAAAACAATGAAACATGGTAAATATCCCGTTTATTTTGATACTGATGTGAGTGACCATGATAGTTTAAATACCTTTTTTTTTCGTGTTAACTTCCCGTTGGATACTCCTTTACGTCGGAGTCGAACCAAGTTCGCACAAATTAATACTGCCAGACGATTTTACTATCAAAACCTTACCTAAAATCTTTTGCTCTGAAATGAATATATAATCAAAAAGGGCCATCACTTGAAACAGTGACGTAATCATCGGAACAAAGTACAAGGAGTTTGGTGTCTGATATTGAACATTCAAATTGGAGAACAAAGGCAGTCCTCGAGCGATTCTGTCAACTTTGAGTATACTTATATACCTTAAAGTCCTCAAACAATAGATACCGTTAAGTTTGTCTGGGAATTCACTTTGAGAATAAATAGCAAACTACCTACGCGCTACGTCTTTGCTCTTGGTCAATTATACTACCTACCTGTGGACTTCACTTCAGATCAACCTTGTCCTTTTGACGGCCTCTGTGGCGATAGAGCGTTTGACTGGTACGCAGGTGTGCGGTTTCAATTCCCATTCAGTGCAAATGCTTATTTGTTTGCAATGGTGGTAGTTCACTTGGCTATTTGTGTTTGTTATTGGGCGTTTGTTGATTTGGCACAATATTTGGCGTATAATTAAACATGCATATGCATATGTAGACAACCATAATTTACTGCATAAAAAAGTATTCACTTCAAAGGGGTACGTATTTGAATACCTAAAATTATAATACCTAAAGTTAAATAACCTAAGTTCAAAATACCTAAAATCTAAATACCTAATGATTTAAAATACCTAAACCACTAATACCTAAGTACTTAATACCTAAATTTGAAATACCTATTGGACTAATTACCTAATGTTTAAAATGCCTAAACAACAAAGGTTGATATACCAAAATTTAATATACCAAATGTTCAAAATACCTAAAAATAATGCACCACACACATCAATATGTGGGTAGATCAGTAAAAATTAAAAAGCATACATACTTGTGTTTTCATTTATATCTCATCATCATATCAGCCACACACAGTCTACTGCTGAACATAGGCCTCTCCCATAGACTTCCAGAATGACCGATCTAAAGTAGCCCGCATCCAGCGCTTTAAAAAAAGGGACACTGCCCACCCCGACTCGGTTAGGTTAGGTTAGAAGGCTAAGGCGGGAGCGGAGCGGAGATCCCGCATTAGCCTTCGTGGTTATTTTTTTTATAACCACATATACAAGGATTTGGAACTTCAGGATTGGAGCAGACAATCCTTGTATGAGTGGTTATAAAAAAATGGGGTGAGCAGTGTCCCTTTTTCTTTAAGCCGTACCACATATTATTTCTTAAATTGTCGGTATTTTAATTTTCGGTATTTAGAACTTTCGATCATATTTATAAACATTCGGGATTTTAATATTCGGCGTTCCGTTCGTAGGGCTTATGAAATTCGATAATTTCAAATTAGGCATTGTAATACGTACTCACTATAATATCAATTTGTCATTTAAAGCTTTGGGTATTTTAAAAGTAAGTCAAACAACCATAGGTATTTAGATTTTAGGTATTTTGAACTTAGGTTATTTAACTTTAGGTATTATAATTTTAGGTATTCAAATACTTAGCCATTTTAAACTTTCGGTATTTTAAATTTAGGTCAACCCACCATTAGGTATTTAGATTTTAGGTATTTTGAACTTAGGTTATTTAACTTTAGGTATTATAATTTTAGGTATTCAAATACGTACCCCTTCAAAGAGGTGTCATATGTGAATTGTCACATTTTGTATACTGTTAAAGATACTAAACTGACCATAAAGAATTAAAAAAATACTAAACAACTTGTCAATTGTACGTACAGCAATTCAATTCAATTCTTGATTAATGTCTCTTTGCTTTTAGCATCAATTCCGCAAATATCCCGTAGTAGTTTATAAAATTATTAATGGCGAGACGCCAATGACAAGTTTTTCAAGAAATTTTACCAGAGCCACGATTCCCACGTCAGTAAATTTGTTTCCATGTGTCCACCCCCCACGAGATTCAGGTGGTCGATCAGGACGTGTGGTAGGATTTTAGGGGAAGTACCTACGTACAGCAATACCAACGATTCCATGAAATTACAAAAATAGGAACTACGACTGTCACTGTCAAATACGTACTGATTTATTACGAATCAAATATAATTTAGTATGATTAGACATTATTGAAAAGAAAGTGGCGGCCTTCACATCAGATTTATTGGTTTCACTGTATTTGTTATTGGTCATTATTGCGGAGTAAAGAAAGACTTCAGTGACTCTTAGAATATTGATATTTATTATTTACTTACTGTGACTTATATACTAATTATTTACATTAATTTGAGAGAGGGGTTTGCGCGTGTAACAGTATTCTGCTGACACTTCTATTTGTTGTTATAGCAGTGGACGTGATTTCTTATTTGTTGGTACGTGAGTGTTTACTTCCTTGTAGACATCACGCCGCTTACTCCTGACTGCCATAGTCATATTTATCAATAGAGCAATAATAATAATAATAATAATATATCTCTTTATTGCATGTACACAAAGAAGGGATACAGAAAAAATACAATAGGTACATCTTTGTGGCATTACAAGTGGCGGCCTTATTGCACAAGGCAATCTCTACCAGGCAACCAGCAATAAGCCAAATGCTTTGTCAAAGAGACTCAACACATGATGAGTATTTGTCAAATGCGTCAAATACGCAAATACGAATAGCCAAGTGAAGTGTCACCATATGATGTGTATGGATGAATGATTCTATGTGTAATATGTATGTATTTACAAAAAAAGTATCTAAGTATCTTTATTCAATAACACAAGCTGTGTATGATAGCGCTGTGTAGAAGGTCATGGAATATTTATCTTGACAATATCAATCACAGTAAATAAACAATCAGGAATTCATTCTCACACATCACGATCGAAAATGGTGGGCACTGTGCGGTATGAAAATAACTTCCTCCCGCACACGCTCAAGATGTGTGGGACGAACAGTCCAAACCACAGCAGCAACCAAACTTCCTGCTGTGGTTTTTCCAACCGAATACAATATGGGGTAACACAATTTGGTTGGTGGTAGAAACTTGGTGGCACAAATTTGTCTCAAGTTTCGACCGGGTAGGTACCACCGTGCACTATTGCGAAAAACCCTCCATAGCAATTCAATCTCGGTTGGATTGTGTTCAGGGGTCAGCATGTGCATAGCCGGGCAGAGGTGGTGGTTGTCGCAGCACTAGTGGGACCAGTGGGTCTTGGCGTAGTCTAGTGGGGATGGCGCGGGGCGATGCGCCGAACAGGGAGACCTGTAGAAACGGTGGTGCCGCTGGCCGCCCGCGGTATAGTACAGGGGCCCAACTGGGGTTAACCACCTTGGGAGGCTGCCTCACCAGGCCGCGCATAATCCCGATATGGTTCGTCGTGCCGGTTGGTGACCGGATTTGGGAGCCCGGCGACCATACTCGGGGGGGTACGGGGGCCCTTCCGTTCGGCGCGTCGGCTCTCGCCATGCCTCACATTCATAGATAAAACCAATATCCCGCGCTTTGTCACACGATGCTGCGGCGGCAATCACTTCTTTTTTCACGCCTTCTCCCACCCAAACTCATGGCAGCGCAATTTACAGAAAAAGGCAACACAGCGGCTCGTCACATTCCCAAAAGCTTGCTATTTGAGGTGGAGTCCACTAACATCTGTGGGCTCCATGCAAACCTCAACGCCGTCCACCAACACCTAGAGACGGCGAAACCTGCCATATTTTTTCTAACGGAGACACAAATACACCGCCCTGACGACACGACCTACTTGCTCTACCCTGGCTATGTTCTTGAGGAAAGTTTTCGTGCAAAAGCCGGGGTGTGCGTGTTTGTTAGGGCGGATGTTTGCTGTCGCCGTTTGCGCTGCCTAGAGGACCCATCCTTCTCCGTCCTTTGGGTACACGTAGACCATGGCCCTACGAGTCAGATCTATGTGTGCCTCTACCGTTCCCATACAGGAGATGCTGAGACAACTCGACTCTTTGAATATCTGAGTCAGGCGGCAGATGATGCGCAGGAGCGATTTCCGAATGCCGAAATGGTATTTTTGGGGGATTTTAACGCCCACCACGAGATCTGGTTGGGCTTCTCCAAAACAGACCATGCGGGAAGAGCCACCCACGCATTTGCTCTGGCGCACGGCCTGATCCAATTGGTGCACGAGGTCACTAGGATACCAAGAAGGTCGGGCCAAGCACTTTCTCTGCTAGACCTTCTGCTGACGAGTGATCCGGACCGGTACAGTGTATCGGTGCGAGCCGCTTTAGGCAACTCCGACCACTGCCTGGTCTGTTCCACGGTGCCTATTATAGCGCCCCCACGACCAATGCAGGGGAAGCGGCGTCTCTGGCACTACTCGTCAGCGGACTGGGATGGACTTCGTGACTATTTTGCGTCCATCCCGTGGGTTGAGCGCTGCTTTGAAGGTAAGAACCCATCGGATTGTGCTACTGCTGTCGCCGGTGAGATCGGTCTGGGTATGGAATACTATATCTCATACACCGATGTCACCGGTGACCGCGGGGTGCGCCCTTGGTTCGGGCGCGAGTGCGCGGAAGCTATTGAACAAAAACAGTCTGCGTACCGCGCTTGGGTAAGGGCGCGCGCCATGCGCCATCCCAATCTGGGCCACTTCAAGGCGGCGTACAACAGAGCCACAAAGGTCTGTAGAAGGGCCTATGTCAGAGCGGATGCCCTGCGCATAGCGCGGCTTGGTCAAGAGCTAGTGATGCATCCCACGGGAAGCCGTGGCTACTGGCGACTGGCTAAAGCCGTGCAAGCCAACTTCTGTCAGCCTTCGCTGCCTCCGCTGCGTAACCCTGATGGATCCCTGGCCCATGAGCCGCAAGAGAAGGCAAATCTGCTGGCTAATCTCTTTGCGGCCAACTCCCGAATCGATGATTGTGGTACGCAGCCACCAACACTACCCGACAGTGACCACGCGATGCCTGATATCCATATCAGGCAACGCGATGTCCGTGCAGTGCTGCAATCACTCGATGTCCGGAAAGCCAGTGGTCCGGATGGTATTCCAGCGGTAGTTTTGAAAAAATGTGCAGCGGAGTTGTCTCCAATGCTTACGCGCCTGTACCGGCTATCCTACAGTTCGGGTACAGTGCCTTTGCCTTGGAAAGAGGCGAATGTTCAGCCGATTCCCAAGAAGGGGGATCGCTCGGAGCCAGCCAACTATCGACCCATAGCCGTCACCTCAGTGCTGTGCAAAGTGTTCGAGCACATAATTAACAAACAGCTCATGCGGCACCTAGAGGATCACTCCTTAATTAATGACCGGCAATATGGCTTCAGACCGAAACGGTCAACGGGTGATCTTCTAGCATACGTTACCCATCTTTGGGGTGAGGCTATGGACAAACACGGTGAGTCACTGGCAATTAGTTTTGACATCGCCAAAGCTTTCGATAGAGTCTGGCACAAATCGCTTCTTTCTAAGCTACCTGCCTTTGGTCTGCCTTCTAGGCTGTGCAACTGGGTTGCTAGCTTCCTGCAGGGGCGACGTATTCGCGTCCTTTGTGACGGACGAGCTTCGGAGTTTCTGCAGGTTAATGCTGGCGTGCCCCAGGGGTCCGTCTTATCACCCACTCTCTTTCTTCTGCATATCAACGACATGCTGTCTACCGGCAATGTTCATTGTTATGCAGACGATAGCACTTTACATGGGAGTTATCATGGACATCCAGCGGCCAAGCAGTCAGATATCGCAGAGAAAAGGCAGCTTCTTGTCACTGAGCTTGACGGGGTCCTGAATCACATTTCTCAATGGGGCTCTGAGAACCTGGTTGAGTTCAATGCCAAGAAGACGCAGGCATGTGCGTTTACAGCAAAAGTATCTTCTTTCCTTCCCCTCCCCACTCTTCAGAGCACGCCACTGCCGCTGCAGGACAATCTCAATATCCTAGGTATGGATGTTCGCTGCAACCTGAATAACAAAAACTACATCGAAAGCATCATCAAAACAGCCTCACGAAAACTCGGAGTCCTGAACAGAGTGAGACGATTTTTCACGCCGGAGCAGCGGTGCCTTCTATACAAGACACAAATTCGCTCCTGTGTGGAGTACTGCTCGCATCTCTGGGATGGTTCAGCAAAGTACTTACTAGATGCTCTCGACAGGTTGCAGCGACGTGCGGTCCGCATCATTGGGAATCCCGAGATCACGAACACCCTAGAACCTTTACAGCCGCGTGGAGATGTTGTGTCCATGGCTGTATTTTACCGTCTGTACCATGGGGAGTGTTCTGATGAGCTCTTCCAATTAGTCCCACCCTCCCCTTTCCTACACAGGACAACGCGTGCAGGTCTTAGATGTCATCCGCACACGGTGCAAAACATCCGATCAAGAACCAAGCGGTTCGGAGACTCTTTCCTCTGTCGCACCATTAAGGCCTGGAATTCATTACCAGCTCACGTGTTTCCTTCTTCCTACAGTCCCGGGTCCTTTAAGCGGGGCGTGAAAAAGCATATTGGTGGCGCAATTCTCGCCACGTGAGCTAGTGGACTGTATTTTGCGGGGATGGTGAAGCTAACATGTTTCATATGACACTTTACACAACAAACAAGATAGGTGATCGGGTTGCCGCGGAGGTGGTTTAGGCATTGAATGCAACCCAAGAAATTAGGAGAGGATGCACTAACCTTTATGACGCCACGTGCTGTCGGGGCCGGTGCACCGGTCTTCTCTTCCTGGCTCAGGAGCTGCTGCCCACATCACTAAATCACTTGAGGGACACACGAGAGGCACAATCCGATCGGTAAAGGTCTATGAAAGCGGTTAAAATCCAACAAACATTATTAATTTCTAAGAGTCGCGTGCGCCGCCGCCATTGATGCTTGCTAGTTCAAAGCGGAAGTGAAGATGCGTCTATTTTGACAATTGAGCGGGGCGAAAACTATTGCTATCTCATTTTAAAGGCAGTGCGGGAGGAAGATGGGTATAGGAGGCGTGTGTTGTGTCAAACAATTTTGAGACGATTTGAATTTACTACTATTGAGCGAAAAAATACAAATTCTACTACCGGCGCAACCACATATGATAAGGCCGTCAAGCTGAGTGTCACCATTGTCACACGGTATGTGTAAGTAATGGTGACCCTCTTTTATGGGATTTTGCCTTCAGCTTACCTTCAGGCAAGGCGAAGTCCAATTGACGTGTCCTATATAAAAAAAAAAAATGGGGTTCTTCTTGTAGGTGCTTTAGAAGGTTTTCACAGTACGAGTGTTATGTCCCTGGTATTGCATACATCCATATGGTAAAAATTTTCAATCAGGTGGGCCGAGTGCTTGTCTGCCGTCTAAATGGCATAGAAAAAATAAGGAAAGCCTACCGTAGAGCCTCATTTGTTTAGCTGGTTCATTTACATTCTGATTGACCATGGGCCAAGTCATCCTTTTGTATAATCTTTTAATTTTTACCATACCGTTGACAACTATTTACACGTTACCTGTCTTTTACGTTAGAAATACATGTTACCTGTTCTTTACGTTAGAAATGCGCGTTACAGCTCCTTTACGTTAGAAATACGCGTTCCAGTACTATTACGTTAGAAATGCGCGTTACAGCTCCTTTACGTTAGAAATACGCGTTCCAGTACTATTACGTTAGAAATGCGCGTTACAGCTCCTTTACGTTAGAAATATACGTTCCAGTTCTTTTACGTTAGAAATACGCGTTCCAGTTCCTTTACGTTAGAAATACGCTTTCCAGTTCCTTTACGTTAGAAATACGAACTCCGCGCGCTTACGCGTTTTTTACAAATATTAAAATATTGAAATGTGTTTCTAGGCAAAATACATCTGAGCCAAAGTTATCCGCCGGTATAAATAAGTGACAATACTGATTAAAGCACTCCGGTACATGGGGCCCCAATAATTTATTTATTAAGTAACCGATTTCTATGCGCGCAGGTCCCTTCGCAGTTTTATGGCCGACGATAATGTATAGAATATGCTTAAATATTGATAAATTATGGTAAGTGCACGTAAGTTAGCTGTTTTTACAAAATGTGTCTGTACAGGATTTAGTGCAGATATATTTAGGATAAGACTCTTCAATGATGAGGAGACTAGAGAACCAATGGAGAATCTATTATTTTTATTCCGGGGGATGAATTTTAGGAAATCTTCTGTGAGATATGAAAGTAACTTCATCCCACGCACGCTCAAGCTGTGGAATATTTTGTTTATACAACTTAGGTGGCAGACAAACACACGGCCCTCCTGATAGAAAGTGGTTACCGTGACCTCTGAAGCGTGTGTAACACCAGGGTAGTGACGCCCGTGCTACCGACCCTTTAAGAACGAATATTTTCTGTGCCGTCAGTGTAGAACACAAAATCAGTAGGTTGGTCTTCCCACTGACAGCACAAAAACTCTCCAGTGAGCTCTGGCTACCCTACCTTCCGCCGGGAACACAACACGAGATTATTATAGCTGAGGTTTTCATAAGCTACTACAATATTCCAGGGCAACTGTATACGCTTTTTTAACAAGCTCCCTAATGAAATTAGGGATTTACCTGTGTATAAATTTAAAAATATTGTTAAAAGTAAGTTGTGCCAGAAAGACTATTATAAAATCAAAGAATACTTGGATGATAAACAAGCTTGGAAATAAACTGTTCGCTCAACTATGCTACTCAAGTAAATTTTTGTATTTAGATTAAGTAGACTACGTGTATGTTTGTAAATAGACCAAAAAAATAAATGCCCGCTGAGTTTCTTGCCGGAGTCTTCTCAGGACGGGGCCGCGTTTCGAACCGGTGGTCCATTTACTAAACTGACATTCATGTTCTTTTATGTTAACGTTTTGTAAGTGCCGATATAATGGTCTATACAGAATAAATTATTTTTGACGTTTGACTATGGGGTTCTTCAAGAGGGGTATTACGTTTCTTCAAAGTCAGGAAAGCGAGTGTAATGACCCTGATTTTACATAAGTCCATTGGCTACGGCAACTAATTCCCATCAGGTAGTCTAGTCAGCCACTTAAGTCGTAAAAAAATAACTAAAACCTTTTTTCATAGGTTTTTTTTTACTACGAAGAGTTGACAGTTCAAATAGCGGAAATGGTCACAACTGACAGCTTCGGAGACCCTTCTCACGACGAATACAATATGAGGTTAGGTTTTGTACAAATTCTGTATATTTTTAACCTCCTTATACCCACGTCAAATAAAATAATACGTATATCCGCGTACCGTGCCTCCGAGGGCACGTAAAGCCATCGTTCCCGGTTGTCATACGTACTCTTCAATGATAGTCGATACGGATAGTTGGAGCCCTAAAAAGTTCAAAACTGGTCTAACTGCAAAATTTCGATTTTGCCATTTTTTTTTATTTAAGACACGCCAATTTGACTTCAACTCGCCTGATGGTAAGCTAAAGGTAAAGTCTCAGGAAAGAGATTCACCATTACAAATCGTTGCGGAGGTCATATGACAGTCGTTTAATGAAAAATAAAAGAAAAAGTGGTAAAAACGAACCCCGGACTCCGAGGTGAAAGTTCCAGTTGCATCCAGGACTAGAAAGAAAATGATGATAAAAAAAGAATGACATTAAAAGAAGAACCTCCTTACTTTTTGCAGTCGTTTAAAAGGAACAAAAAAATAAAAATTAACACGTTGGGTTCTAAAAAATAATAATAAATTCCCGCCTATTTACTAGTACTCGTTAGCGGTACGCAAATTAAAGGGTGAATTTGCATAATGAGGGCAAAAGAATTTTATTTAAACAAAAACGTAAACTAATAACCTGCACCCCAGTCTTGCAGAAGGAGTTCTGAATTTTGTTTTGAATATTTTTTTTGCAAATCTTATGCTTGAGCCGTTCCCTAGTCACAGAAACCTGGGGCTCGTTTCTAATAGTAAAAATACGTTTATAACATATCAATCAATTAATCAGTTAACCCACCGCAGTCCACTGCTGGACTTTGGCCTCTCCCAATGTCCAGCAGTGGACCCCATTTTATCCGATCCTCTGCCTTCCGCATACAGTCACATACATTTTTCTGGTCCTCCGACCATCTGGCTAGGGGGTGTCCTACCTTCCGTTTGCCTTCTCCTATAACATATACGATTGCAAAATTCAAAACAAATAGTTTCAATCATATAATTCCTGCTTCATACATACATATAATCACGCCTTTATCCCTGGAGGGTTAGGCACAGGTGAATTAACACCCACATTTCACCAATAATTGTATTCAGTCCCACGTAACAGGATTTTTTTTATACAACTTAGGTGGCAGACAAGCACACGGCCCACCTGATGGTAAGTGGTTATCGTGACCTATGAACGTGTGCAACATCAGTGGAGTCACATACGTGCTGCCGACCTTGTAAGAACAGAGATTTTCTGTGCCCTCAGTGCAGAACACAAAATCAGGACAAGCCTTTGGTCTTCCCATTGACAGCACAGAAACTCTCCAGTGAGCTCTGGCTACCCTACTCACCACCGGGAACACTACACGAGGTTATTATAACCGTGGTATTCTGTAGGGTGGAGGTACATCCCCATTCGGACAGCTCAATTCGGACGGGAATACCGACGTGTTCTACCTCCTATAAAGGTGAGCGTATTGCCGTATTCCGGCTACGATGATTTCTTTCCAAAAATCTTAATTTCGGGAAACAAAATCAATAATTTAAAAGTTAAAAAAAAATCTCTATGTACTCCTTGAATATGTAAATAAAAAATATTTTATTTCAGAAACTTGTGCGACTTGTGTCTTTTACCATGGCACACACGAATGACTTTTCGATGCATTTCGAAGTTATGTGTGTATTTATCGCAGGTTTATAAGTGCCCGGTTAATGGCAATAGGCTCGCCACCTATTACATTGGGACCTAAACATAAACTGGCGGAATGTGGGTGCTAGCACCTCTGCCTACCCCTTCGGGGATATAGGCGTGAGTTTATGTATGTATGTTATGTATGTACTCCATGAATATGTAAATAAAATTATTCATTAAATTTTATTTCAGAAACTTGTGCGACTTTTTCAAAAGCATGTGGTGGCGCTTGGCAGCGTGCGGTAATGGACTGTATTGCGGGAAGTAGCTAACTGTTCTATTGACGCTTTACACACAAAACAAGACAGGTGGCCGGGCTGCCGCGGATTCGATCCAGGCAGTGAATGCAGCCCGAGAAATTAGGAGAGGATGCACTAACCTTCACGACACACGTGTTTTCATTGCAGCCGGTACACGGATCTTCTCTTCCTTGCTCAGGAGCTGCCGTCAGCATCACTAGATCGCTTGAGGAACACACGAGAGGCACAATCCGATCGGTAAAGGTCTATGAAGCGGTAAAAATGTAACAAATATTATACATTTCTGAGAGACGCGAGCGCGGTCCGTCCGTCTTTACGCTGGCTAGTTCAAAGCGAGACTGAGTGTCTATATCACAAATGGCGGACGGAAGCTATATCCACTACTATTCTTTGGTTAGTGCGGAAGGGGAGCTGGGTATAGAAGGAGTGTGTTTTCCGCGTCAAGAAATACAGCTTCTACATCGGCGCAACCATTCCCCCCGGCTTGAAGGGTTACCTTCGAAACGACAAATGCGAAACAAATCTAAAGTCTAATCTAAATCTAGGTTTGGGAAATAACAACTAAAATATAAACCTAGATTGGAGCTCGTGCCTACTGCTGGCTAGGCAGCGGGCAGAGGCGAACAAACAACACAACGCAACAGTCTCGACCAAGACGAGACGCGATTAGCCAACAACAAAATAAGGGTCTCTTCACGTGGGACCGATACAACAAGCGAGTGCTTCTTCTCCTCGGGTGGTTCGGAAACCGTAGTGGGATTGAATTGACTAACTGGCCACCCATCTAACGCGGCATGAATCCAGGACGGTCCACCAAACCACAACGGGTGATCCAAAATTTGCGAAGGAAGCAATCCACGAGAGAGACAATCGGCTGGGTTGTCGGTGCCAGCAACGTGAAAGAGATTATGTGGCGCCAATTCAGATTGAATTTTGCCACTCTATTAGCGACGAATGTGTCCCAACGATGGGGCGAAGAGTGGGCCCAACACAAAGCGACTGTTGAGTCCTAAAAGCTAAAAATTACTAATATTAATGCGAAAATTTACAATTATGTCATTAAGCGACACGGAAGTGCTAGTCTTAGCACTGCCATCCAAAACTACACGGAGTTTTAGTAGTAAGCTTATCTTCTCCAATAACTCCGCGGTGCGGGACAATGTACGAAGGCTGGGTCCCGCCAGTGTCCGCAGGCGCAGGTGAGATGTAACCTTTATCTAAATATTCGTTAACAACCTCATCATAGGCCCGCTTCGACTTTGGGGACGCCTGCATCTTTCGTTTCAAACAAAGAAATGGTTTTTCAGCGGATACACGGGAGCCACCGAGCGAAAACTTGCGGATGGTAGACTCCAGTGGCGGCTCGACGGTGCAACAGAACGAAGCAGACGAGTGACTAAAACTATCTATAGAAGCGGGTGCGGAACCAATTATAACAAAACCAAGAACTGTTTCCAGTGCGTGCGGAGCGGGGTACGTCGGTCCCCCTTGAACCTTACGTGATAACTGGAGGTGCGGGAGAATCGAAGCGCCGATCAATATATCGACGACTCCAGGAACAGCGTAAGTCTCATCTGCTAAAGGCAAGTCTTTAAATTTCGTTAATAAAGACGTGTCAACCGGGACGGTAGGCAACTGTTCAGCTATTCTATCTATAACGAGCGAATCCATGTCAAACCAAATATTATTATTAAAACGAGATCTAAACCTTGTTTTAACGGTGCCACGAACAGCTGACTGTAAGCTTCCAAAACCCTTCACCACTGAGCGGGTTGAACGCCTATCAACACCGAAACCAAGACGCCGACAACAATCTTGAGTAATGAAATTACTTTGCGAAGCGCCATCTAACAGCGCTCGAACAATGCGCGGCTTACCTAATGCATCAACAATAACAACGCGAGCGGTCGCAAGACACACAGTAGTGAGTGCAGCACTAGCGGAGAACGAACACAAGGTGACGTCATCCGCGGCGGTCACCGGGCGGGCCGGAGCGCGCGCGAGCGCGGGCTGCGGCTGCGGCGCAGGCCGCCGTGTGTCACCGCTCGACGAGCCAACCGTGCTCACATTGGATGCGGCATTACTATTCTCAAAATGAAGCAAAGTGTGGTGTCTCGCTTGACATTTGCGACAACTATTTCTACTATTACATAAAACAACGCGGTGTTTAGTACCGAGACAATTAAAACAAAAATTATTAGCGCGAACAAATTTATAACGATCACTAGGCGACAACTTTAGAAAACCAGGACACCTGTACAGTTGCGAATGATGAGTACTACACAAAGAGCAAACAGGTGATTGTACACGTGCTGGTGCGGTACTAACATAAGTATGAGTTGACCTCAGTGACTTCGATGACGCATCTACTTTGCGTGCAGAATCAACAACTATCTTCGCGCCTTCATGTTTCGATGAAGAGCGCTGCAATACTTTTATATGCTCGCGAACAAAACTTTCTAAGTCTTCGAACTTAGGAATTTTATTGCCGCGATGATCCGACTCAAACAAACGAATGGTTTCGGAATCTAATTTCCTTAAACCCATATACAAAAATACGAAGTCGCAGAGGTCATCAATCTTTAGGTTCTTTACGGCGCGAACAGCTGACGCGAAAGTATCTAGAAATTTCTCTAAGTTTTGATCGTTACATGCCGTAATAGATTTCAAATCAGACATCTGATCTAAATAGGCGTTAGCTACCGATCTTTTATCCTCATACTTAGCTTTCAAAGTATTTAAAATTAAATTATAATTCCCGGCACTAAACGTAATTCCAGCGCAAGCGGTTATAGCTTTACCAGTCAATTTTTCAACGAGATAATGCAATTTTTCGTGATCTGTCAACGAATCGTTCTTATCTATCGTATTCTCAAAACTATCTATAAATAGACACCAATTGCGAATGTTACCATCAAATTCGGGTATTTGAATTGGTGGCAACTTAGGTCGGTCGCGAGTGGGGTTGGGTAGGTCAGCCGGTTTCTCCAAACTCCTAGCGACGCGTTTGATACGACAATACAAATCGTCAAACGACGACAAGGCTTGATAACTCACTGAGTAATCGGGATCCAAATTCAACTCTAAAACATTGATGTCATGTACTAAGGTTTCGAAATCCGCGCGTAGACTATCTAAGTTTTCTATAGAACACAAGAACGAATCTCTGATGACCAAATCAGAGGTTTTAAGTGCACTATCATAGATCGATTGTACGCGAGAGTAAATCATTTCTTTTTTAGCGTATAAAAGTTTCAATTGAACCTTACCGGTCTTATCAACCTTTGGGGACATGTTTACAATTAAATCTCAAACTAAAGTGCGGTAAATAACAAATATGAAATGACTTAATCTTAGCGGTACAGAGCAGCGAGGCGGCGCGAGCGATAACCGTAGGTAGGTAGGTACTTATGACTGCCAGTGCAAGCTTGAACTAACGCGCATAGCAACAAGGTCGTACCTACGCGATGGTCGCTGTCTAGGTTCAACTATTATTTCAGAGATTAAGTATTGCGTAATATCTATTCAAATTAAAATACTTTCGTATGAATTGGGATGAGATGCGAGCGAGGTAGGTACAGCCACGTGTCTACCCACGCAGGTACTAGGCAAATACGACGCGAGCCGAGAACAACGTAATTGAAAAAAACAAAACAAAGCCAAATGCGTTAGGTATTACACTGTGCCTATGCACTAGGGTGTCTGAGTATACCTAAGATCTAAGCCTAAATGTCTGGATGCGGGGTTTTCTACTAAAATAACCAGGCACTTAGGTGCGATGCGAAAATTGCGAACTACGATTAAGTGTTGATATGATACCTAACCTATTTATGTATTAGGTAGGTACAATGCGAGCCAGCGGCGAACGGACAACAAATTCTAAGCCTAAATGTCTGGATGCGGGGTTTTCTACTAAAATAACCAGGCACTTAGGTGCGGTGCGCTCATTCCCATTAGAATAATAACAAAATACGAACTACGGCTAAGAATCCGGCTCGATCCGGACCAAAAATGGTGGCGCTTGGCAGCGTGCGGTAATGGACTGTATTGCGGGAAGTAGCTAACTGTTCTATTGACGCTTTACACACAAAACAAGACAGGTGGCCGGGCTGCCGCGGATTCGATCCAGGCAGTGAATGCAGCCCGAGAAATTAGGAGAGGATGCACTAACCTTCACGACACACGTGTTTTCATTGCAGCCGGTACACGGATCTTCTCTTCCTTGCTCAGGAGCTGCCGTCAGCATCACTAGATCGCTTGAGGAACACACGAGAGGCACAATCCGATCGGTAAAGGTCTATGAAGCGGTAAAAATGTAACAAATATTATACATTTCTGAGAGACGCGAGCGCGGTCCGTCCGTCTTTACGCTGGCTAGTTCAAAGCGAGACTGAGTGTCTATATCACAAATGGCGGACGGAAGCTATATCCACTACTATTCTTTGGTTAGTGCGGAAGGGGAGCTGGGTATAGAAGGAGTGTGTTTTCCGCGTCAAGAAATACAGCTTCTACATCGGCGCAACCAGCATGTATTTCCTACAATATGTTTATGTAACTTTATTGTATCTTTTATATAATTTTCGCTTTTAAACTCACCTTTGTACATGAGCTATGTATCAATTTAATTACGAACTTAATTACATCTTGCTTTAAAGAAAAGAAAAGACGTGGGTGTTTAAAGTGTACTGTTTCTTTTCATACTAATAAAGGCGCTTTTTAATTGCCTTCTTAGTATATTATTTATTATATATATATATATATAACGGAGGGTTAGGCAGGTGAATAAACACCCACATTTCACCAATCATTACATTCGGTACCACGTAATAGGGGGTGAGCCTACTACCGTATTACAAGGCACGAATATGAGGCTGAGTCTGGGTTGTATATATCTATCTGATGTTAAGCAGCCCTATCCCTTAGTAGTCTTGTACGACAGCATACGGGAAAAGATGGGTTAGACTAAATTCTACTCTGCCGGTAACCACGAGTCATATCATGTATATAAAATTAAAGGAATAAATATTCTACAACATTCTACACAAAGCTATCTAGACCCATGGTAAGCATAGCTTAACTAGCTTGTGTTATGGAATCTTGAATACGGATAAACATACTTAGATACTCTTTTTTTGTAAATACATACACATCATACATAGAAACATCCAGACCAATGCAAATATACATATTCATGCATACAAATATTTGCACAGAGCAGGAAAAGAGCACAGTATATGTAACAAAACTTTTGTGAAAAGGCTTTACCGATTTTGATTATTTTTTTGGTGGAAATTTGGTGGATCTGAGAATAGGCTGAAGGCTATTTATACTCTTTTTTTTACGTGCGAAAAATATCCTCGGAAACGACTACGCCGAAGTCGGTGGGAGAGGTTATGTCGGAATCGAACCGACCAAAACGCACGTCGCCTGTGGGTCGTTTTTGGTTGCCGAGCTTGACAGGCATATTCCTCGTGGCTACTTATAGTCCCAATATCATACATCCATCCATTAGCTAGTTCAGACGTACAATTTCCATATTAAATTATTACCATCATTTTGCTTCCGTAAAATGGTCCATTCTTACCCAGCCCATTTGAAATAATTCTTTATGACAACCATAATAAATTGGTTTACTCAGAGCGAGCGAAAATCACCCCAAAAATAATATCCGTAATAATGAAAATAAATTCCAGCGTATTTATAATTTCTGTCAAAAAAGTGTCAAGAACTTAGAAATAAATAAGTGGAGGCGAGAGTTGCCCGTTCACTAGAATAATAAGGTTACTAGTGATGGGATACATTCGGCTGTGAAAAAAAAAAACGTTTCGGCTTAAAACTATTGTTAGGCCCTCCTTTTTTATACTACTTAGGCGGTAGCACATACATACATATAATCACGTCTCTATCCCCGGAGGGTCAGGCAGAGGTGATTTAACACCCACATTTCACCAATCATTGAATTCGGTCCCACGTAATAGGGAGTGAGCCTATTGCCGTTTTCTGGGTACACATACATGATAATAATGAGTATAACGCCAGACATATATACAGCCCAAACTCAGCCTCAGATGCAGGGTTTGAGTGAACAATAGTGCTCGTAAGACAGCAATAGGATAACCCCCTATTACCTAGGACCGAATTCAATGATTGGTGAAATATGGGTGTTAAATCACCTATACCTAACCCTCCGGGGATAATAGCGTGATTATATGTACGTATGTATAGTTGTAAATAACGTATTAAAGAAATATTTGATGTCAAAGGAAGCGACAAACTAGCCTGTTTCCGTAAACTATCACCCTCAATAAGAGAGGCGTTTCTATTCGGACAGTGGAAGATACCCATATAATTATAACAAGGACAAACCGAAACGATAAATCTTAGTTTATCGTTTTCTTTTTGTGTGGAATGTTTTTCTTTTATAATATTCTGATGTTTGACAGGGTTTAACACTGTCTTGTTTATATATTGTCAAACCTACTTCGAATTGGAATCGGTTATATAAAAAATACATACAATAATAATATAGAATAGATTATTGAAAATACAAAAAATTGTAACAGTTTTAAATTTAGTCACAATGCCAGTCATTCTAATCAAATTATACTTCAAATGATAAGCCACAGATATTTATAGGACCATTTTTTTGTTAATTTAGGTAATCAACATAGAAATTACAACAAATATATCATGAACAATGTGTGGCAGATAACAAATTATAAGTTATTTTTCACATATTAATGCTCTTTTTTACCCGACTACGGCGAGGCAAAAGGAGGGTTATGATTTGGACAGGCTATGTATATATGAAAGTTCATCTGTTCCCTCACAACTCCTCAATCTCTTATTAGAATTGGATAAATGAGGTATCGTTAGAAGCATATTAGTTGTCCACTAGTTATAGGCTTTTTTTTTACGTGCGCAAAATCCCCACGGATACCTCCCCACCGGAGCCGATGGAGGAGGTTATGTCGGACTCGAACCGACTAAAACGCACGCCGCCTGTGGGTCGTTTTGGTTGCCGAAGGTGAGGTTGGCGGCTCCACCTGTCACCCCCAGGCCGGCGCTCATGGGGGGCGAAGGTCGTTCATCGACCTCTGACGCACGAGTTGCCTTCGTACGCGGGCAGCTTGGCTTGCGATCCTTCGTCACTCCCGCTGCCGCTCCCGCTCCGCCTCCTCCTTCACGAGCATTACTTGCTCGCTGAAGGAGACGCTGGCCGCCCACGAATCCGCACAGCGGACCATCGCCGCGAGCAAGGTGGAGAGCGTGAGAACTCTCACTCCCAGGGCCGCCACAAGCTCCCGTCTCGGCGTCTCCCACGCCACTAGTTATAGGCTATTTATCGTGTCACTTAATCTAATATAGCGCCCTCTAGCGATCATAAAGTACAACGTTAAAAACTAATTTCAGGTTAATATGTCGTGTTTGGTATTAACTTGAAGTGCTTAATTAGCACATTTCATATACATATGTCTAAATAAATAAAATAAGTTTAAAATTAAAACTATATTACTGAAAAATCACGCTCTAAAAAGTATTAAACAAGAAAATGTCAAGGACTAAGTGGCATATGACCTATGCCACTTAAGTCTAACAAAACAATTCATTCTAGGGAAAAGTAGCATGCGACGACGGCGATTCTAGATATTTTCTTGTTTAATACTTACTTTGTAGAGCGTCATTTTTCAGTGGTCGGGTTTTAGTTTTAAACTTAATGGTTTATATCTGCCTCCGGTATGACTGCTTTCATTAACGATTATAAGCGCAAATATCACATACATAGTGTACCACTACTACTACCCATTAAGTATTATTAATCTTAATTAACCCAGCTTGAACACATCACCAAGTGATATAAAAAATGATATAAAAATTTCACCGAACCGCTCAAATTTTCGACACAATTATTACCATCTCGACTATCAAATTATAGCTAGCTCGGCTTTCCGCCTCCGTCCATCCCTACGACCATTGCCCGCAAAATAATTCCTTCACTAATTGCAAGCTTTGAAACTTCATTAGGACGCGGAATGAATTTTTTATTTTTCTTTTTTTTAACTTTACAGCAATTATATTGGTAGTGCTATATGTAGTACCTATTTTTCTGGTAACAGTATTGTTAATGGTGGGTATATTGGACCCCTAATAAGATTTGCAGGACCAAAGTCAGCCAGAAACTCTTTCCTTTGCCACACCATTAATATCTGGAATTCATTACCAGAACACGTGTTTCTTTCTTCCTACAGTCTCGGGTCCTTTAAGCGGGGTGTGAAAAAGCACATGATGAGGCCTTCAAGCTGAATAATACCATTGTAACATGCTACGTGTCTATAATGGTGACCCTCTTTGCTGAGAATTTGCTTTTAGCTTGCCATCAGGCAAGGTGAAGTCACATAGGCGTGTCCCAGTTGCTTCGTTGCGTCCTGCTGATTAGTAGACGATACTCTGCGGCGCAAGTTTTCATATCGAGGTTGGGGTGTCAGATAACAGTTGCTAAAGTAAGAGCCGCGTAGTTCTAAAGGAGGAGGAGTAACAGGACCTCAGGTTCCTTTCACAAATCGTAATATTCGTGTAAACTTCTAAAAATATATATAAAGACCAGTTTTTTTCTTGTTTATCTGTTGTAGCGCCGCGTGGTTTCTGGCAAAGTAGAATTTGGGCCACCCCATCTCTTCCCATGCGTTGTCGTACAAGGCGACTAAGAGATAGGACTGTTTAACATCAGACAGATATATACAGTCCAGACTCAGCCCTGATGCATGGCTCGAGTCAATAATTAGTGCCCGGAATACGGCAATGGGCTCACCCCCTATTATGTGGAACCGAATACAGTTATTGGTGAAATGTGGGTGTTAATTCGCCTCTGCCTAACCCTCCAGGAATAAAGGCGTGATTATATGTATGTGTGTATGTTATCTGTTGTATGGATGATCTCGGTAACGACTGAATCGATTTTAATTGTTGTTTTTTATTATAACAGAACACGTCACGTCACGTAAGCTGAAGGCAAAGTCTCAGAAAAGAGGGTCACCATTACTTACATATACCATGTTACAATGGTGACACTCAGCTGACGGCCTCATCATAATGATTTTTCACGTCCCACTTAAAGGACCCATATTGTGGTTTATATTGGTAATAGATTTGAAAATGGTTAACTTATGCTTTATTTAGTATACTATTTAAAACAGAAAGGAAAATAACAAAATAAGATCGAAAACTATGATTCGTTTCGCAATGCGAAAATACAAATCAGTCCCTTACAGTCCCCAATACGTTTATCGAATAGAATGGAATACGTTGATGGGATTGACATAACGTTGACGACTTATTTTTACGTGCGGATATCCCCACCAGCGGAGCCGGTGGGACAGGTAATGTTGGATTCGAATCGACTGAAACGCACGACTCCTGTGGGTCGTTTTTAGTTACCGAAGGTGAGGTCAACAGGCATATCCCTCGCAGCCCGGCCGACCCAGAGCCATCTCTCTCGATCTGGCCCTCTCCTCGGGTCCGCGGAAACAGGGAGGTGCGCAGGGCACATCGCCACCGCGGCCTGTTTCTGCCAGGGTGACAGGCGGCTCCACCCGTCACCCCCAGTCCTGCGCTCATGGGGGGGAGGATGACATTCATAGACCTCGGACGCTTGAGTGGTCTCAGCACCCAGGCAGCTTGGCTTGCGATCCTCCTTCGCTCCCGCGTCGAACGTTGACGACTGTCATAAACGTCAAAATACGTGTCAATTCCCTACATTCATAATTCTATTCAATTAGAATACTCGTAGAATCACCGGCAGCAAATTGCCACTTGTCTAACGGGGGCAGGGGCGCTGAAGTTTAATTCAACGCCAGACCCCACTAATAAAAGTACAATGAACGAATTATTTCTACAACTTGTCCGGTAACTACCCGCTGTGTGGCCATTGTGGAAAGTTTCCACTATTGTGGGGTAAAATATGTATTGTGGGAGAATTTTGTTTGCCTTTTGTTGCATGTACAGTTTTGGTAAGCGATATCTGTTGCCCAGGATTTTTATTATAAGGATCATTATTTTAGCCCACTGGTATTTTTAATATTCTACTTATACTATCCTCCCTAATAACAATCAATCAATCAATCAATCAATTAGCCCATCATAGTCCACTGCTGGCTAGGCCTCTCCCAATGTTGGGAGGTTTTGGCCTACTGTTTCCACGCTGGCCAGACGGGTTGGTTCAGGGTTTTATTTCGAATTTTCCTTCTCTCGCAGTGATGTCGTCTGCTTATTTTTCCATCAGTCACCTCTTACGACACCCTACGGATGAGATGGGGTGGTAATACTTGTATTCTTTCTCCGTCACCACACAGATGTAATAACTATGTCCTACTAATATTAAAAATGTGAAAGTTTGTGAAGATCTGGATATTTGTTATTCAATCTTTGACAGCCTCTGTGGCGTGGCGGTAGTGAACACGACTGCTACGCAGGAGGCGCGGGTTCGATCCCCGCTCAGTGCAAATATTTGCATGCATGAACATGGGTATTTGCATTGGTTTGGGTGTTTCTATGTATAATATGTATGTATTTACAAAAAAAAAAGTATTTATGTATGTTTATCCGTATTCTAGATTCAATAATGCAAGCTAGTTAAACTATGCTTACCATGGATCTAGATAGCGTTGTGTAGAATGTTGTAGAATATTTAAAATTTATTCAATCTCGCTCTAACGGTTGAACTAATTTGGGTAAAATTTGGCATTGGGATAGATTAGAGCCTAGAATAACGCATAGGCGTTTATCCCGGCAATAGGTACCCATGGATTGCAGGAACGGAATCGAAATACTTGTATAAATTTTGAGGAACTTCTAACTAAGCAGGTTCCGAGCACATTAGCATATTACAAAAAAATTCAATACAATTTCAAAGATATGTAGATACCTATTTACTAATTATACTCGTATTTATCTGCATTGTAACACAAAACACAAATCGATTTAACTATGTTTACAACACAATTTTGTACATTGTAAAGAATACCCTAGAACATTTATTTATTATTGTTATTATAGAAAGGATAAAAGCCACCCCATCTCTTCCCTTGCAGTGTCGTACAAGGTTCGACTAAGGGATAGGGCAGTTTAACATCAGATAGATATATACAGCCCAGACTACAGACGGCAACAGTGCCCGGAAAACGGCAATAGGCTCACCCCCTATTACGTGGGACCGAATACAATGATTGGTGAAATGTGGGTGATAATTCATCTCTGCCTGACCCTTCGGGGATAAAAGCGTCATTATAAGTATATTTTTTTTTTTTACGTGCGCAAAATCCCCACGGATACCTCCCCACCGGAGCCGGTGGAAGAGGTTATGTCGGACACGAACCGACCAAAACGCACGCCGCCTGTGGGTCGCTTTGGTTGCCGAAGGTGAGGTTGACAGGCATATCCCTCGCACCCCGGCCGACCCAGGGCCATCTCTCACGATCTGGCCCTCTTCTCGGGGCGTCATTATAAGTATGTAGTACGAAAGAAAAACTAAAAAAAAAGAAGAAAGAAAAGAAGAAAGATAATCGCACAAAAAAATAAAATCAATTTCAATAAATTACTCCTAGGTAAATTATGTCCGCGCAGGTGGCAACCCTACAAACTTAGATCTGCCCTAACTAGGTAAGCCGGCACGTTAGTTAGTTAGTTGTTATAATTCGTTCCGATTGGCCCCTCTCGCCAGGATTAACGGAACCGGTACAATCATTGACACGTTCCGTTATTGCTTATTTGCACAGATAAGTGATAATGGAACCAATTGGTCCATGCAATAATTGTGTATTAGAATATTGTAAATTTGCAGTTTTCACTGTGAAATATAAAAGTTTGTGTGGCTAATCGAACATTACGCACATTTTTTTCTATACCACTTAGGTGGCAGACAAGCACACGGCCCACCTGATGGAAAGGTTGTCCGTGTTCGTCCGACCGTAACCTATGAGCGTGTGTACCACCAGGCTCTCACACCTGTGCTACCGACCCTGTAAGAACAGAGATTTTCTGTGCCGTCAGTGCAACGATTATCATGATTTTACGCACCAATCCGCGCTACTACTTATAATACTCAGTGTTCGCGCCATATTTGAAAGCCGCGATGTTCCTGAATACTGTGTCTATATAATAATACGTCATTTAGTGAGACTGTGTGTACTATTATTCTATTCTATGATCCTGTCAAAAGTAGCTTAATGTCCTATAACAAAATTCTTCTAAACCTCACAAAATAACATTTTAATTCCAGACCATTTTAGTACAGTAACTTTGCCAGTGATGGCAGAATTGTTTCCGGTCAATTTTAAGGCAAAGACGTGGGTATATATGTTCTATTCAACGCGAGAAAATATTGAAGGTAGTTTTATGTGTGTACTAGATTGCTTCAGTAACAGTCTATGAGGTCATTGCCCAGGCCGATTGGCGCCCTAAACTGGCCTATTATAACATGACTGGAAAATTTACTCCGGGCAATGTTGGTTTCTCAACAACTTTGCCCATATATTTAGAAATATACACTATATGCAGAGTCTATTATCAATTTACTCGAAATTAATTTAAATCAAATGAAAGCATTTTATTTTTAAATTAAAATTATCATATAATATAACAAAATTTGAATAGACATGCTTAGACATAACTATTAATTAAAACTAATATAAATAGGGTTGGTTGCGCCGAGGTAGAAGCTGTATTTCTTGACGTGGAAACACACTCTTTCTATACCCGTTTCCCCTTCCGCACTAACCATAGATGTAGCTTCCGTCCGCCATTTGTGAAATATAGACACTCAGTCTCGCTTTGAACTAGCCAGCGTAAAGGCGATCGCGCGCGCGCGTCTCTCAGAAATGAATAATATTTGTTGTATTTTAACCGCCTCATAGACCTTTACCGATCGGATGGTGCCTCTCGTGTGTTCCTCAAGGGATCTAGTGACGCTGACGGCAGCTCCTGAGCAAGGAAGAGAAGATCCGTGTACCGGCTGCGATGAAAAACACGTGGGTCGTGAAGGTTAGTGCATCCTCTCCTAATTTCTCGGGCTGCATTCACTGCCTGGATCGAATCCGCGGCAGCCCGGCCACCTGTCTTGTTTTGTGTGTAAAGTGTCAATAGAACAGTTATCTGCTTCTCCGCAATACAGTCCACTCGTACACGTTGGCCCACGCGCCACCATTTTTGGTCCGGATCGAGCCGGATTCTTAGCCGTAGTTCGTATTTTGTTATTATTCTAATGGGAATAAGCGCATCGCACCTAAGTGCCTGGTTATTTTAGTAGAAAACTCCGCATCCAGACATTTAGGCTTAGAATTTGTTGTCCGTTCGCCGCTGGCTCGCATTGTACCTACCTAATACATAAATAGGTTAGGTATCATATCAACACTTAATCGTAGTTCGCAATTTTCGCATCGCACCTAAGTGCCTGGTTATTTTAGTAGAAAACCCCGCATCCAGACATTTAGGCTTAGATCTTAGGTATACTCAGACACCCTAGTGCATAGGCACAGTGTAATACCTAACGCATTTGGCTTTGTTTTGTTTTTTTCAATTACGTTGTTCTCGGCTCGCGTCGTATTTGCCTAGTACCTGCGTGGGTGGACACGTGGCTGTACCTACCTCGCTCGCATCTCATCCCAATTCATACGAAAGTATTTTAATTTGAATAGATATTACGCAATACTTAATCTCTGAAATAATAGTTGAACCTAGACAGCGACCATCGCGTAGGTACGACCTTGTTGCTATGCGCGTTAGTTCAAGCTTGCACTGGCAGTCATAAGTACCTACCTACCTACGGTTATCGCTCGCGCCGCCTCGCTGCTCTGTACCGCTAAGATTAAGTCATTTCATATTTGTTATTTACCGCACTTTAGTTTGAGATTTAATTGTAAACATGTCCCCAAAGGTTGATAAGACCGGTAAGGTTCAATTGAAACTTTTATACGCTAAAAAAGAAATGATTTACTCTCGCGTACAATCGATCTATGATAATGCACTTAAAACCTCTGATTTGGTCATCAGAGATTCGTTCTTGTGTTCTATAGAAAACTTAGATAGTCTACGCGCGGATTTCGAAACCTTAGTACATGACATCAATGTTTTAGAGTTGAATTTGAATCCCGATTACTCAGTGAGTTATCAAGCCTTGTCGTCGTTTGACGATTTGTATTGTCGTATCAAACGCGTCGCTAGGAGTTTGGAGAAGCCGGCTGACCTACCCAACCCCACTCGCGACCGACCTAAGTTGCCACCAATTCAAATACCCGAGTTTGATGGTAACATTCGCAATTGGTGTCTATTTATAGATAGTTTTGAGAATACAATAGATAAGAACGATTCGTTGACAGATCACGAAAAGTTGCATTATCTCGTTGAAAAATTGACTGGTAAAGCTATAACCGTTTGCGCTGGAATTACGTTTAGTGCCGAGAATTATAATTTAATTTTAAATACTTTGAAAGCTAGGTATGAGGATAAAAGATCGGTAGCTAACGCCTATTTAGATCAGATGTTTGATTTGAAATCTATTACGGCATGTAACGATCAAAACTTAGAGAAATTTCTAGATACTTTCGCGTCAGCTGTTCGCGCCGTAAAGAACCTAAAGGTCGATGACCTCTGCGACTTCGTATTTTTGTATATGGGTTTAAGGAAATTAGATTCCGAAACCATTCGTTTGTTTGAGTCGGATCATCGCGGCAATAGGATTCCTAAGTTCGAAGACTTGGAAAGTTTTGTTCGCGAGCATATAAAGGTATTGCAACGCTCTTCATCGAAACATGAAGGCGCGAAGATAGTTGCTGATTCTGCACGCAAAGTAGATGCGTCATCGAAGTCACTGAGGTCAACTCATACTTATGTTAGTACCGCACCAGCACATGTACAATCACCTGTTTGCTCTTTGTGTAGTACTCATCATTCGCAACTGTACAGGTGTCCTGGTTTTCTAAAGTTGTCGCCTAGTGATCGTTATAGATTTGTTCGCGCTAATAATTTTTGTTTTAATTGTCTCGGTACTAAACACCGCGTTGTTTTATGTAATAGTAGAAATAGTTGTCGCAAATGCCAAGCGAGACACCACACTTTGCTTCATTTTGAGAATAGTAATGCCGCATCCAATGTGAGCACGGTTGGCTCGTCGAGCGGTGACACACGGCAGCCTGCGCCGCAGCCGCAGCCCGCGCTCGCGCGCGCTCCGGCCCGCCCGGTGACCGCCGCGGATGACGTCACCTTGTGTTCGTTCTCCGCTAGTGCTGCACTCACTACTGTGTGTCTTGCGACCGCTCGCGTTGTTATTGTTGATGCATTAGGTAAGCCGCGCATTGTTCGAGCGCTGTTAGATGGCGCTTCGCAAAGTAATTTTATTACTCAAGATTGTTGTCGGCGTCTTGGTTTCAATGTTGATAAGCGTTCAACCCGCTCAGTGGTGAAGGGTTTTGGAAGCTTACAGTCAGCTGTTCGTGGCACCGTTAAAACAAGGTTTAGATCTCGTTTTAATAATAATATTTGGTTTGACATGGATTCGCTCGTTATAGATAGAATAGCTGAACAGTTGCCTACCGTCCCGGTTGACACGTCTTTATTAACGAAATTTAAAGACTTGCCTTTAGCAGATGAGACTTACGCTGTTCCTGGAGTCGTCGATATATTGATCGGCGCTTCGATTCTCCCGCACCTCCAGTTATCACGTAAGGTTCAAGGGGGACCGACGTACCCCGCTCCGCACGCACTGGAAACAGTTCTTGGTTTTGTTATAATTGGTTCCGCACCCGCTTCTATAGATAGTTTTAGTCACTCGACTGCTTCGTTCTGTTGCACCGTCGAGCCGCCACTGGAGTCTACCATCCGCAAGTTTTCGCTCGGTGGCTCCCGTGTATCCGCTGAAAAACGCTTTCTTTGTTTGGAACGAAAGATGCAGGCGTCCCCAAAGTCGAAGCGGGCCTATGATGAGGTTGTTAACGAATATTTAGATAAAGGTTACATCTCACCTGCGCCTGCGGACACTGGCGGGACCCAGCCTTCGTACATTGTCCCGCACCGCGGAGTTATTGGAGAAGATAAGCTTACTACTAAAACTCCGTGTAGTTTTGGATGGCAGTGCTAAGACTAGCACTTCCGTGTCGCTTAATGACATAATTGTAAATTTTCGCATTAATATTAGTAATTTTTAGCTTTTAGGACTCAACAGTCGCTTTGTGTTGGGCCCACTCTTCGCCCCATCGTTGGGACACATTCGTCGCTAATAGAGTGACAAAAATTCAATCTGAATTGGCGCCACATAATCTCTTTCACGTTGCTGGCACCGACAACCCAGCCGATTGTCTCTCTCGTGGATTGCTTCCTTCGCAAATTTTAGATCACCCGTTATGGTTTAGTGGACCGTCCTGGATTCATGCCGCGTTAGATAAGTGGCCAGTTAGTCAATTCAATCCCACTACGGTTTCCGAACCACCCGAGGAGAAGAAGCACTCGCTTGTTGTATCGGTCCCACGTGAAGAGACCCTTATTTTGTTGTTGGCTAATCGCGTCTCGTCTTGGTCGAGACTGTTGCGTTGTGTTGTTTGTTCGCCTCTGCCCTCTGCCTAGCCAGCAGTAGGCACGAGCTCCAATCTAGGTTTATATTTTAGTTGTTATTTCCCAAACCTAGATTTAGATTAGACTTTATATTTGTTTCGCATTTGTCGTTTCGAAGGTAACCCTTCAAGCCGGGGGGAATGGTTGCGCCGAGGTAGAAGCTGTATTTCTTGACGTGGAAACACACTCTTTCTATACCCGTTTCCCCTTCCGCACTAACCATAGATGTAGCTTCCGTCCGCCATTTGTGAAATATAGACACTCAGTCTCGCTTTGAACTAGCCAGCGTAAAGGCGATCGCGCGCGCGCGTCTCTCAGAAATGAATAATATTTGTTGTATTTTAACCGCCTCATAGACCTTTACCGATCGGATGGTGCCTCTCGTGTGTTCCTCAAGGGATCTAGTGACGCTGACGGCAGCTCCTGAGCAAGGAAGAGAAGATCCGTGTACCGGCTGCGATGAAAAACACGTGGGTCGTGAAGGTTAGTGCATCCTCTCCTAATTTCTCGGGCTGCATTCACTGCCTGGATCGAATCCGCGGCAGCCCGGCCACCTGTCTTGTTTTGTGTGTAAAGTGTCAATAGAACAGTTATCTGCTTCTCCGCAATACAGTCCACTCGTACACGTTGGCCCACGCGCCACCAAGGGTAAAGTACTCTTCAGAAACACACTGTTAAAATTAAATTAAAAATTTAAAAAAGCCCGAGGGCTCTTTAAATTTTTAATATAATTTTTATTTTATTCTAAATTGATCTACTCGTCAAGCTCTTTGATTTGATACCCACATTAAGGGAGTTCTGAAATTAAATGTAATACGCCATTTTGTGGTGGCGACCATCTTGGATTTGGAATTTGTTATATTGTATGGTATTCTACTAGTCAAGCCCTTCCATTTGATATCCATACTGAGGGAGTTGAGAAAAAATATGTACTCCATCATTTAGTAGCGGCGGCCATCTTCTTCTTTTCAAACATAGCCAAGAACACTCCCGACTAATATATCTCTCAAACAAAAAAAAACTAAATCCAAATCGGTTCATCCGTTCAAGAGCTACGATGCCACAGACACACACACACACACCCACACACACACACACACACACACACACACACACACACACGTCAAACTTGTAACACCTCGTCTTTTTTGTGTCGGGGGAACAACAGACAGATAAATTTCATATTTTCTAAAAGCTTTGTAAGTTTTAGAGTTTTATGATGGTTTTATTAGCACACAATTTTTACTAAAGCCTGCTTTATATCATGAAATATATATTAGAACAAATAGCAGAATACATACATACATACATATAATCACGCCTTTATCTCCAGAGGGTTAGGCAGAGGTGAATTAACACCCACATTACATCAAACATTGAATTCATTCCCACGTAATAGGGGATGAGCCCATTGTCGTCTTTCAGGCACTATTGTTGACTCAAGCCATGCATCTGAGGCTGAGTCTGGGCTGTATACAGGGTGTATTTTTGAAACGGGGCAGTAAGGGCAAGTACCTTAACCGTTTCAGTTACAGCAAAACGTTCTTAAAAGACCTTCCCTAACTTTTTGGGACATTTTGAACTGCATTCACAGATTTTGTAAAAAACTTACAGTTAGCAAAAAAAATGCAAAAAGTTCAAAATTTTTTTTTTATGCCAATCGGTTCTATTTCATGTGGGGATCAAAAAACTTTACCATTTACTTGACCATTTTAGCTTTCAGTACTAGAAAAGACAGAAATCGCCAAAAACATTTCCCATACATTTCGTAGGGAAATATGATAAATCAACTCGAAACTCATAGGTCAGGTAAAATTTTGAACTTTTTTAAATAAAAAAAATCATTTAAACATTTAAGAAATTGGTTTATGAAATAAATTGCTAAAAATGATTTCCATTTTCACGAATACATAAGTCTATTCTTTTTTGCACTGAACGAATGGCGGCTAATAATGTTCTGGGATGAATATTACGTAAAATGGTCATTAATGCATCCTTGAGCTCTTGAACACTGGCGTACGTCGTCTTATACACCTCATTTTACACGAAGCCCCATAAAAAAAAATCAAGTGGTGTTAGATCGGGGCTACGAGGTGGCCACTGTGTTGGACCATGTGTACCTATCCACTGTGTACCGAATAGGCGGCTCAAATTGGAACGTGAAAGGTGACTGTTATGTGGCGGAGCACCATCTTGTTGAAAATGAACTTTTCGCAATTCCGACAGGGGCCATTCGTCCATCTCGTTTTCAAGATGGTGTAAAATGACTTCATTATACATGACAGAATTCAGTTTCCCTTCATAAAATTCCACCATTATGACTCGATTGGACATTATACCACACCAACAGTTGAATGAGAAGCGAACCTGATTATGACTTGCGAACCTATAAATTCGTTTCGTCTGACCACAGTATGTAATTTAAAAATTCATGATCTCTGCTTATTTTTCCTCTTAGCCATCTGCAAAAAGTAAGCCTTCGAACATCATCACCTGGATGTAACACTTGAACTATGCGCCCACATCGATAGCACTTGTAGCCGTATTTCTTCCATATCTTTATCACAAGGGAGTGGGATACACCTACTTCAAGGGCGACTTGCCTGGACGATACCTCTGGATATGCTTCGACATAAGTTAGAACCGCAATCTCCGTGTCCATGTCCACACGAGGCTGCCGCTTTCTTTTGAAAGAACCCTGCAATTCCAGGTTTTCAAAAGATTGGTAATAACCTTTCTTGTTGGCACATGCTGCAACGGATACTTATTGCGGTACCACACTAATGCAGCTCCCGCATTTCGATTATTGACAAAATACGCTTCTAATAAGTCAATGTTTTCACGATTAGAAGACATTTTAGCGAAAATCCTTAATTAATAACTCATACGAAGTTTCTCAGCTGAAACTAAGTATAACACACAGATTTTCGAATCAAATTCGAAATTTGAGGGTAAAAATTCTTTTCATTTACTTTACAGTCAATTTTACCCACTTCCTGGCCATAACAAAAAGTTAGACCATCGTAGAAATTTGTTTCTGTTGCCGAAATGTGTGGGAAACGTTTTTGGCGATTTCTGTCTTTCCTAGTACTGAAAGCTAAAATGGTCTAATAGAGTTTGATCCCCACATGAAATAGAATCGATTGGCATTAAAAAAAAATTTTGGACTTTTTGCATTTTTTTTGCCAACTGTAAGTTATTACAAAATCTGTGAATGCAGTTCAAAATATGTCAAAAAGTTAGGGAAGGTCTTCTAAGAACGTTTTGCTGTAACTGCAACGGTTAAGGTACTTGCCCTTACTGCCCCAAAAATACACCCTGTATATCTGTCAGATGTTAAACAGCCCTATCCCTTAGTCGCCTTGTACGACACCACAAGGGAAGAGATGGGGTGGTCCAAATTCTACTGTCCCGGGAACCACGCGGCAAAATAGCAGAATAGAAATAGTTTAATATTACACAATAAATCGAAGAATTGATAATATCTTTTTTTAATCGGTTACAAATTATCACGGCTTGTTTCTGCTTTACCCCACTAAACGGCAAAAGACTGAAGCACAATTTCTGAAAAAAAAATAATCTACTTTGCCCCACTAAATACACTCTGCAGGAGCAAATTTCTAATGTCGTCGCAAAGCTCTAGAAATAGTTACTTCGCGAGTGCCACTTACACGTGAGAAGGAACAAAGGAGAATTTGATTTTTTAAACTGCTTACAAAGAGACAGTGCTAGTTCAGTTAAAGTGGAGAGGGCTTCTTATAAATTTTATGATTTGGCCATCGGTATTAACATTATGTCTTTGCGTTGATGTCTTGGTTAAGATTTTCGATTTACAATCGAAAGGCCCTGAGTTCGAATTGTGACCATTTTACTACCGATGGGAATCCACTTCTAAAGCTCAAAGTACTTTATATGCTGAATATGGTCCAAAAGTGATGTTGATGTGTTGTAGCTGGAAGTGTTATCGGGAATAAGTGAAAATTAATAGTATGAAGGCGGGGTCATTTCGGGCTCCGGGCCCTTGAGATGAAAGATTTGGATTGAACTGAGAACCACGCAGAGATGATGAATTAATTTCTTTTACAAAGTCTATCTCCACGTAATACTAACTTTTCTCGTAGACTCCTCGTAGCCTCACCACATCCGTAGATAGTCTACGGCGTAGCACCATTATTTGCAGAGTGCTACGAGGAATGTAAGTTTGATTCAGCAATGCATCACATGATTCAGACTCATTTAGGCCCCTATTCTAGAATGATACAGAATAGACAGATTAACAGATTTGACAGATTGCCTATACAATCTGTCCTCTGATTAATGGAGATATAGGACTGAGTGTCGTTCTAGAAAACGAACCTTAGAGTTTGAGAGTTATTTTATTTATATTTTTTTAACAATTCCTTTACATGCTTTTTTTTATACCACTTAGTTAGCAGACAAGCTAAGCAATTAGTAGGATATTCGCAAGTATTAAACCATGTTCCTCCGTGTTGATTCGTGTGTAACGAATATGAGAATAGATCAACCCCATCTTCTCCCGTGGGCGTCGCAGAAGGTGACTATGGGATAGGTCTTTTCTCAATTCGATAGTAAACATACAACCCATTATAAAGTTAATATATTCGATAGAAAACATACAACCCATTTGATAGCAATAGGCTTATTCGCTCGCACTTAATACAGGGCGTATTACGAGTGAGTGAATTATTGGCGAAATTTTGAATATCAATATACATCTGCCTAACCCTTCAAGGATTCACAGGCGTGACGTTATTTATGTATTCCTCATAATCATGTTTTGTGTATGTATACTAACACATTGAGGTCTCAGCTCTGAGGTCATTGACCCCGCTGCCATGATTACGCGTATTTCGTACGAACGCGTTTACCAAAGTACCAGCTAATGACGAACAGTTAGAGAATTGCTATTACGTACATGAGTTTAAGTGCCAAACCACACAGTAACGAGTTTACGTAATTGGTAATTAAAAAATATTGTTTCAGAAATATTTTGTATTCGCTACTATAAAAAGTCACACCCTTTTTGTAAAGATCATCTGTACATATAAAATTACTAGCAACCTGGCCCGGTTTCACTCATAGTATATTCAAAACTTTGTATTATCCATACAAGTTGTCTAGAAGAAATCATGTTTTTTTTATACCATTTAGGTGGCAGACAAGCACATGGCCCACCTGATGGAAAGTGGTTACCGTGGCCTGTGGACGTTTGTAACTACAGAGGAGTCACAGTCGCGCTGTCAACCCTGTAAGTACAAAATTTCTGTGCCGTTAGTGTAGAAGACAAACCAGGACAAGCCTTTAGTCTTCCCACTGACAGTACAAATTTTCCCGTGAGCTCTGGCTACCCTACTCACCGCTGGGAACACAACACGAAGTTAATATAGCCGCGGTATTCTATAGGGTGGAGGTACTTCCCCAGTCAGACTGCTCAATTGGGTGGAAATACCGCCGTGTCCTACCTCTTACATTTATTTTTAGTAATGTCAAAGTCAAAGTTATAAAAACTTAAAAAACGTCAATACAAAAAGAAATATGAAAGACTAGTTTAGCGACCCCGTTTTGTATCCGAGGAGATTTCCGCACACAAAAAAAGTATACTAATTACTTTATTTATTACAGTCCCCTGCTGGACACAGGCCTTTCCCAAAGTTGGGAAGCTTTGACATACTGTCTCCACGCTGTCCAGACGGGTTGACACAGGGTTTTATTTCGAGTTTTACTTCTTTTGCGATATCGTCTGCGTAAACATACGCAGTTAATCGCCTCTTACGACACCTGTCGGCTAAGATGGGGTAGTGATACTTAGTCTTCTTCCGTCACCACACTTATACACCTGTGTACAAATCAACAGCGAAAGCGACTTAAAACGTGGGTAGTAAGTCCTTTACGCTCGTAACGTTCGTGGGAGTTTTGTTTTTGCAAGCGCGACTCGACTTTATAATAGAATAATACCTGTGTGGATGTAAAATGTACTGTATATATGGGATGGTGCGTGGCGTCAGCGCTGCCTAGTGGCCCCATCTGAAAACCAGCGCTGTGCATACCCAACGAAGGGTGTGCGCAGCATTGAATGCTGAGATGGGGCCCTATTTGGGCTTGCATAGTGTGGAGTGTTGCACCCGTAATTTAATTTTAGTGTACCTACTGTTTTTGATTTGATGTACCTGCTAACTGTTGAACTGCCTACCTGTTTGTATTTGGTGGGGTGCCCGCTGTGTGGGGCCTGAATAAAATAGTTTCTTACTTTCTTTCTTTCTTTATATTATACACATTAAGAAGTATACACATTGATTCACAAGATAGTTAATTGCATAGCATATTACCCCCTTATATTCTCCTCGCGTTTAACCATCATGACTATGTACATAACCGTACATTAGTTGAACACATTAGTTAATTATTTTACTAATTGCCAATTCACTCACGTATTCCATCTTGAAGCGTTGCCCTAATTAGTGGGGGCCTCTTTGTTGGTATTATTTTCCACTGAATATATTAGTAGGACTTGCCGGCATGCCCGAGATGGCTGAAAACTTGTGAAAATTTATTAGCAAGTTTTTCATTCGTGAAAATGTTGGTTTGTGCCGTGGTATAATGAACCGAAATATACGATTAAGATAGAAAAAAATATATCAGTTCAGGTGGGAATTGAACACTCGATCTCGATCTTTTCCTTACAGAAAGAGTGCCACAAGACGGATATATATAGGAAAAATTGCATAGCTTCGGGTGAGGTTGGATGCCTCAGTTTTAAGGCATCCAACCTCACCCGAACCTATTCAAATTTTGCCTATATTATATTCGTCTTGCGGCGAAAGGGAAAGATCGTGGGTTCGAATCCCGCCTGAACCGGTTCAATTTTTTTATCTTAATCGATTTGAATAGTTAGCATACTAATGGCTTTAGAATTTCATTAAATTAATAATATTCCCTCTAACCCCTATAGTTAAGCTAAATTCTGCTAAAATTCATGGTCGGCAGCGCGAGTGTGACACCCCTGGTGTTGCATACGTCCATAGGCCACGGTAACCGCTTCCCATCAGGTGGGCCATGTGCTTGTCTGCCAACTTAGTGGTATAAAAAAAAACGTATGTTAGGAGTGAGTTCATGCACACAACCTGACGTTTCGAGCCCGGGGCCTTTCGAACGTAACACTCCTTAACCACTAAGCTACCGTCTACGTGACGCTACAACGAAATATTGAGAGGGGAGAATGGAATTGATAGGTTTTTTTTTATATAGGACACGTCAATTGGACTTCGCCTTGCCTGATGGTAAGCTGAAGGCAAAGTCCCAGAAAAGAGGGTCACCATTACTTACACATACCGTGTGACAATGGTGACACTCAGCTTGACGGCCTCATCATATGCTTTTTCACGCCCCGCTTAAAGGACCCTGGACTGTAGGAAGAAGGAAACACGTGAGCAGGTAATGAATTCCAGGCCTTAATGGTGCGACAGAGGAAAGAGTCTCCGAACCGCTTGGTTCTTGATCGTATGTTCTGCACCGTGTGCGGATGACATCTAAGACCTGCACGTGTTGTCCTATGTAGGAAAGGGGATGTTAAGAGATAATATTGGAATTTATCATCACATTTGTGATAATCTAGGTCGTATCCGAAGCCTTTACTAGAGAATTCAGAGAGGATTTTTTCAAGTCTAACTGCAAAACTAAATTTCAATATTTTCCGTGAAGCACCACAACCCAGTGGTGATATTGGCGCTTCAACTACCCGCATTGGATGACTAAATATTTGAATGGTAACAAGGACCGACGGCTTAACTTGGGCATTTTCTTTTTCTCCATGTCTTGGCTACGGCTATTAATAGCCACGTGGTTTCAGGCCGAGTAAAATTAGGACCAACCCATCTCTTCCCGGACGATGTCGTACAAGGCGACTAAGGGATAGAGTTGTTTAACAACAGACAGATATATACAGCCCAGACTCAGCCTCAGATGCATGGCTCGAGTCAACAATAGTGCCCGGAATATTATTACGAAAACATCACTTTTGTACCGTATTCATAAAAATAAAGAACTTTGACTTTAATTACGTGAGACCGAATACAATTATTGGTGAAATGTGGGCGTAAATTCACCTCTGCCTAAACCTCCAGGGGTAAAGACGTGATTATATGTATGTATGTATTTATAGCCATAATATAACGGCTATTCATAATGGCTATTCATGGGCATAATATGTCATTTACACCACTTAGATGTGTTAGGTTCCCACCTGATGGGAAGTGGTTACCGTGGCCTACGGACGTGTGCAACACAAGAGGGGACACACTCGCGCAGCCGACCCTGTAGAACCTCCTGATGCCCTTCTTGAAGAACCTCAATATAACGGCTATTCATAGCCACAATCAGACGAGTTCTTATGAATTAGTGTTTAGGTGTCATTTCATTAAATGTCACCATATTGGGTTGCAGAATTTAACTTCTTCGGTCTATGTCCAGTATTTGCCATGTCTTAAAGCGTGTCACATTTTCGTGCCTGTTCCGTAGACCCTTTTTTTTATACCACTTAGTTGGCAGACAAGCACACGGCCCACTGATGGAAAGTGGTTACCGTGGCCTATGGACGTTTCTAACACCAGAGGAGTCACAGTCGCGTTGACAACCCTGTAAGTACAGAGTTTCTGTGCCGTCAGTATGTCCATGACCTGGCCGTGCCTGACAGTGGGCATCTCTAAGTACTTACTACAACGTTAAAACATATTTTAAAAGACAAAATCACTTAAATATTAAACTTAATATTATGCTAGAATAAGTGGAAATATAAATTATTAAAATAAGCCTTTTACTTATGAAATCTTTTCTTACCAAAGCTCGGCATTTTGGCACTGTCTGGCTGAGTATGCATTTCCTATAAAAACGAAATACCATTATGATTCAATTTGTGTAGTGAGGCCGATAATTATACAGCTCACCCCAGCCAACGGTGCGGCACAAGTGTCAGGATGAAGCGATTAAATATATTCGACAACATTTTGTCATTCGTTCTTTTTCTTGCTAAATGTGCAAGAAAAGAAAAACATACACGTAATTTTAGAGTGACTATAAGAATAAGAATAAGAATAAATTTATTTCAAAAAAGAGGTTTACAATATTGTTTGTGGGAGCTCCTTTTAAGCAAAAGATGCTTGTGTTAGGAAACTCCGCTCTTTCATGAATATTAACTAAATTAACATAATATACCTCTTCATAAATAATTTATATCTAATGGTTAGGGTGAGGTGTGTGTATGTGTGTGGGTGTGTGTGTTGTGTGGGTGTGTGTATTGTGTGGGTGTGTGTGTTGTGTGGGTGTGTGTATTGTGTGGGTGGGTGTGTGTGTATTGTGTGGCTGTATGTGTTGTGTCGGTGTGTGTGTTGTGTGGGTGTGGGTGTGAGTTTGCACGAGGGTGTGTAGTAGTTGCTCAATTTAATGTTGATTATATTTTATGTTCACAGAGTGCTTCCGTGTCTTCATATGAGAGTGGTTTTAACCAATTTATTATACATTTTTTACATTCATAATATAACTTTGAGTATATGTCTATCTGTTTATTTATCTTATTATAAAGGTAACTTGATCTTATTTTATATTGTATACTAGCAAACTTTGTGTTGGTTATGTGTGTCTGGGCAACATTGGGTGTTCTTCTTTTATGAGCCGTTATGCCTGGGTCAAAAGGTAACGTTTTATGCTTTTTTAGTATAACTTGAGTGATGTATAGCTTTCTCACCGACAGTACACCACTTACTTGGTAGAGAGCAGCAGTAGGAAATCTCATTTTTTGGAAATGCATAATTTTCAGCAAGGAACGTTGAGCTCGTTCTACCTGTATAAATTTTGATTTGGCTGCTCCACCCCCAACACTAATACAGTACATTAGGATTGACTGTGCTAGAGCGATGTATATCCGTGTTAAAAGGTTATTGTGAGGAGTTTTGTTGTCAGTTGTGTGTTTCGGTACAACGTGCCTAAGTGTTTTAAAAATCCAGCTCAATTTACGAACCCTGGTTGCAACTTGCTCCAAATGGGGGAACCATGAAAGTCTTTGATCGAGGATCACTCCTAAATATTTGTGTGTGTGTGTGTGACTAGCAGTCCGATAAGCAAAGTGACGGCCTCGGATACACCCGAGAGACACTCAAATTAACACTGAAAGAGCAACGGCCAGCAGCGACTTTGTGAGGCGAACAAAATATTACCAACCATTTTGAATCTTATTTACACCAGAACAAGTATACAATTGCATCGCACCGCGAGACTGTGCGAACCTACTTTCAACCATTTCTCGTGAAGAATATTCTGGTCACCGCCAGTCGCTACCTATCACTGCTTTTCGAGGTAAAATATACAAGAATTTATAAATGAATTACTAAAACCGCTACCGCCTGTGCTTTGCAGCTGACAAATAGTTGCACAGCTTAGATGCAATTTCGTCCGCGGGCCCACTCAAGTATGGTAGACCGCGCCATCGCGCGCATTTAATAGGATTTTGGAGGCTTTTACCATCCCCCACTCGACCTACGTAACTGGTATATAGCCTGATAGCTTATAATGTGAGCTTGTTACGGAAATATTTTATATGCACAGAATTATGGTCAGCGTGAAAACGGTACTGTCGTGATAAAGATATTGTTTACAAAAATTGAAGCGAGAAATCTATTGGGATATTTTTTAACGAGACAGCACGAGAGGTGCCGTCAGGCAGTCTGAATACATTTTATGTACATGGAAACACATGTACAGTCACTATCAGATCAATCCTGCCTATACATATTCATGGTGAGTATTCTGATGAGCTCTTTCAATTAGTCCCACTCTCCCCTTTCCTACACAGGACAACATGTGCAGGTCTAAGATGTCACCCGCACACGGTGCAGAACATTCGATCAAGAACCAAGCGGTTCGGTGACTCTTTCCACTGTCGCACCATTAAGGGCTGGAATTCATTACCAGCTCACGTGTTTCCTTCTTCCTACAGTCCCGGGTCCTTTAAGCGGGGCGTGAAAAAGCATATGATGAGACCGTCAAGCTGAGTGTCACCATTGTCACACGGTATGTGTAGGTAATGGTGACCCTCTTTTCTGAGACTTTGCCTTCAGCTTACCATCAGGCAAGGCGAAGTCTAATTGACGTGTTCTATGTATAAAAAAAATGCATACAAATATCAGTATCAGAATAAACGGGATATTTACCATGTTTCATTATTTTGAGTTTCCGATATTTCGGCGCTGTTGCAAGCACCATGATCACGGAGGAACTGGAGTAGTGGCGGTGAACAAAGAAAAAGTTTTTTCCTAGGAGTAATTATATCGATCTACCCTCTTTCCAGTTCTTTTACTACGCGTATCTGCACTACTATTGGTTTCACTCTCACCACAAACTCGAACCCGATCTCGATCACGTTCACGACATACGATGCTCACTGTATCCACTCGCGATTTTGTTTTAGCTTGTTCCCGGTTGTTTTTGCAAAGACGGACCACTGGATACCAGACGTTCGGCAGTTGAAACCCATCCTCACGATTGAAATTTTTATACTTTTTTATTTCAATTGCTTCCCTAATTAGTCTTGGTATATAGTGGCGTTCTGTCGAGAGCATCTGAGGGTTATGTAGCTCGATTCAGTGGTTCGTACCGGACTCCAATAAATGTTGAGCGATTGCAGATTTATGCGGTTATATATATATATATATAGTCAGTGACCATGATAGTTTAAATACCTATATTGCATACAAATATTTGCAATGAGCGGGAATAGAACTCGCGCCTCCTGCGTAGCAGTCAAACGTTCTACTGCTAGGCCACAGAGGCTACGCTACTATTATATCTTATAATACTATTGATCTTGTATTGTTTTTTGTATGAATAGTACTAAATAGATTAATAAAAAAAAAACTGTTTATAGATGGAAGGCCATTCGCCATACGACCTCACAGAGATCAGCTGTAGTTGGATTACTGGAGCTCAGCGGAGCCGCCAAACCCAACAAAGGTGAAATCTGCCCTGATCCAATTAAAGCCGAGTCTATAACTGGGTTTATTTCACCACAGTGTGGAGTTTTTTCGCTGTTTATCTTGTAAAGCAATTATTCGAAATGTTTTATCTCACTTTTGATATCGGAGTTGTCCGATTGAGTAATATTTTACTACAACTGTGGATAAAAAGGAGTATACTTATTGCATTAGTCAACTGTACTGGCAGCATCTGATCAATCCTGATGACTAACTCTCAGAATGATTTTATTACCAATGTACATACCAAACAGTTTGATTGATTTAAATAGTATTATCGTCCGAACTGAAGGTGTATACCCATTCAGTTACTTGCTAAATGAATATTTTTATATTAGGGGGGAAAACCAAGGCATTAAGATGAGGAGTAATTTGCATGTCAAGATTGATCTGATGCTGAGTGTACATACTTAAGCATTTGACAAGAGGCAAATTAAAAACTTCGTTAGGATTTTATGGACCTTCCAACACCAAGAAGAAAGTCTGCACCTGAGCCTCTTCCGTCAATTATGAGAACTCCGATTCTACTATTTGTCAACCACTAACAAAAAGAAAGAAAGAAATAAAGAAGAAAAATGTTTTTTTTGATACAGAAAATTCACAAAACAGTGACAGAAAGAACATAAGCATAATACAATACAACATAAGTATAACATACATACAACATAAAACATTACAACAGTAATGAAACCGGTAGAATACAAATATAGCGAAAAAATAAAAAAACTATTGAATTTTAGTATATACTTATATATTACTTTAGACGTAGATTTCAAATTTATTCATTTTTTCATTCATGCTACAAGATTCCACTCAATTTTGAACTTTAACTGCATAAACGTAATGTATACAATTAAATGGATTTTACACAATGTCTGTGGTAGTTGACATACATACATATAATCACGCCTCCATCCCCGAAGGGTTAGGCAGTGGTGTATTAACATCCACAATTCATCAATCATTGTTTTCGGTCCCACGTAATAGAAGGTGAACCAATTGCGGTCTTCCGGGCACTATTGTTGACTCGAGCCAGACTAGATGCCTGAGTCTGAGCTGTATATATCTGCTTGATGTTAAACAGCCCTATCCCTTAGTCGCCTTGTACGACAACGCATGGGAAGAGATGGGGAGGCCCAAATTCTACGCTGCCGGGAACCACGCGGCGATATGGTAGTTCTTTTTTTTAATCTTATTTATTTTATAAGCCTAGTACATCATATGATTAAGTCGGATATGGTAGTTGACATTAGTAAAATTGGGGTCCAGATCATAGGTTGACTTGACTCCAAAAGTCTTTGGATCCCATACAGTTTTTTTTTTATACCACTTAGGTGGCAGACAAGCACACGGCCCACCTGATGGAAAGTGGTTACCGTGGCCTATGGACGTTTGTAACACCAGAGGAGTCACAGTCGCGCTGCCAACCCTGTAAGTGCAGAGTTTCTGTGCCGTCAGTGTAGAAGACAAAGCAGGACAAGCCTTTAGTCTTCCCACTGACAGCGCGAATTCTCCAGTGAGCTCTGGCTGCCCTACTCACCGCTGGGAACACAACACGAAGTTATTATAGCCGCGGTATTCAGTAGGGCGGAGGTACTTCCCCAGTCGGACTGCTCAATTGGGCGGAAATACCGCCGTGTCTTACCTCCTCTTTATTTAGTATGCTAACTATTCAAATCGATTAACATGGGAAAAAGTGAAATGCTCAGACGGGAATTGAATGCTGCAAGATGATTGTATAGGTTAATTTGAATACTGAAGATTCGGGTCGGTAGCTCAATGGTCAGAGCATTCCCTCTATAAGGGACTGGTCTCAGGTTCAGGTCTCGTCTGAGCAATTCACTTTTTCCAATCTTAATCGAACCAAATAGAGAGTTCCGCGAACAGTATAACAAAATTTTAATTACAAAATTTCGTTTGGAGAATTTACTTTCATTACATACAAGTAAATTTCAATTTAGGTAAATAATGGACCTTGCAAATTCATTAAACAAATACTAGGAACAAGAACAATTAGTTAGCGCATATTAGCGTTTGCAGAGCGCAAAATTTATTCTAATGGTATATTTACATTAATGGGCGAGAAACTCTTGCTAACATTGAAAATTTAATTTGATTTTCATACTATGAGGAGGCGTGTGGTAGAAAGCGAAGGGATAGGGCTGTTCTACCTTCCATAGTAAACTTACACATGACAAAGTGCTCGCTTGACGGCAGTGGGCTTGACTCATTATGGGGAAGTGGCTAGAGAGGCCACACGGCAGTCTCTCGTACCATCTGACGCAGATGATAACCGAGCACGGGTGCTTCGGACAGTATTTGCGTCGGATGGAGAAAGAGCTCACTGGAGAATTTGTGCGGTCAGTGGGATGACTAAAGGCTTGTCCTGCTTTATCCTCTACACTGACGGCACAGAGACTCTGTGCTTACAGGGTCGGCAACACCAAAGAAGCTACACTCAGCTTCTTTGGTGTTACGCAAGTCCATAGGCCACGGTAACCACTTTCCATCAGGTGGGCCGTACGCTTGTCTGCCACCTAAGTGGTATAAAAATAATGAAGAAAGAGCCAACGTCTGAGTGACATCACTGCGACGCGAGCGAGGACTTGGGGTTGCACACGCTCACCGAGTGTCCGGCGTGGGAGAGGCCGCGACGGAAGCTGGTAACGAATACAGCTGCTCGCGTACTGAGGCAAAGCAAGCGTCAGAGGTCCATTGACCTTCGTCCCCCATGAGCGCGGGCCGTGGGGATATTTTACACGTAAAAAAACAGGGGATCCCATTTTTTGTCATAATGGTTTTTGTCCTAATTTAAATTGTCATAATAAGTTAGGCATAATTTTCTTTGTCATAATAATAGTGTGCCATAATTGGTTTTTAGCATACTCTGTTATTAAGCATAAATATTGTATATCCTAATGTTTTTATTCATAACTTTGAAATGCATAAATTTGTAAAGCATATTGTTTATTTGTCTAATAGTTCAGTGATAGATTTATTGAGAAAGCCCCTGATTCCGACTTGGATAGATTAGGTTAGAAGGCTAATGCATTAGGCTTTCGTGGTATTTTTTTTTTATAACCATGTAGAACTTTATTTACATTATATTGTATAACTTTTGCAATAGGCACTTTAAATAATAGAACAGACATAACCTGAAGCACAGGTTTATAAAAACCTGGATCAGGTAGGTCGCAAAATGTAAATATAGTAAGATTATTAATTTAAATTCTATTTTACCAATAAAAACTATTCTATGGCACATTTATAATATCCTACTTCTAATGTAGACATTATTATAGTACTTACTTATATGACTTAGCTATTAAGACCATACTTGTAAAACTAGTATTAGTACAATGTACAGCCCTCATTTTTGATGAATAAATTATTATTATATTATTATTATTATTATTATTATTATTATTATTATTATTATTACTGAAATGAACATTCTGAATTAAAAAAATATAATTTCAAACTGTTCTTGGTAGTAACAGTATTTTATAATAGTTATGGTTACGCGTCGCTATGCTTAAGTAAACTTATGCTTTGGGATAGTATGCTTATATTAATCAATCAATCAATCAGCCCACTGCAGTCCACTGCTGGACATAGGCCTCTCAATGTACGCCATTTTCTCCGATCCTTCGTCTTCCGCATCCAGTCTGTCCCAGCCACCTTTTTCAGGTCGTCCGTCCATCTGGCTAGGGGGCGTCCTGCCTTTCGGTTACCTTCTCACGGTCTCCACTCTAGGACTCGTTTGCTCCAACGGTCATCGGTCCTTCGAAAAACGTGGCCAGCCCACTGCCATTTCAACTTGCTTATTCTGTGGCCTATGTCGGTAACTTTAGTTCTCTGTCGGATAACCTCGTAATGCTAATAAAATATATATATATATAGTAAATAGGATTAAAAAATTAAGATTTAAAGGTTATGGCAAATGAGTATTATGCGTAAATAATGTTAGGACAAGTAACATTATGCAATGTTAAATTATGACATAAAATCGTAGGAATAAAGATAGAGAACCAAAAAACAGAGTACCAGAATTAGACTTAAAGTACAACTATAATTTTGAGATGAGATACTAGCACAGTATTTTTACTTATTTTGTTGTCAAGTATACCTAGTAAAACAAATAAAAAATAACTTCAAAACAACTTACAACTGTTCGATTTACACTAGTCATTGGGAACTAGTGTTATATTTGTATGACATTAAGATATCACCATGAGTAAGCAAGTAGAAATTAATATTGATACATATTTCATAAGGATACATCAAAAACAAAAAGAAAAATATAAATCATTAACGACATTATCCATATTGAATTAAAAATTTCATCAATACTTATCACATGTTTCTGACCATGTCGCTGTTGCTCACTTCAATTCATTAATATGAATGGTAAATGTCATATTTTAAGAAAATGTATAGTTTTAAATGGCAGACGGCAACTTACCGTAAGTTGCCGTCGTTACCGTATTAATTAAAAATTAAGTAAAAATTAAAAAAATTCAACAGATGACATTGATATATTTTTTCGCGTTCGACGTAATATATAATATATGACGCTAGGCCCCAGGTTAAGTAGAATTTGACGTCAAAAATTGCGTTATATTTTGAAAAAAAAAATACATTGAAATTCAGTATACAGCGAGTCAAAGTCAAAGTAAAGTCAAAAATCATTTATTCTGTATAGACCATTGTATCGGCACTTACGAAACGTCAACAAAAAAGGAACATGAAAATCAGTTTAGTGAATGGACCATAGGTTCGAAACGCGGCCCCGACCTGAGAAGACTCCGGCAAGAAACTCAGCGGGCATTTCTTTTTTTTGGTCTATTAACAAACACACACTTACGTCTACTTAATCTAAATGCAAAAATTTACTTAAGTAGCATAATTGAGCGAACAGCTCATATCCAAGCTTGTTTATCATCCAAGTATCCTTGGATTTTATAATAGCTTTTCATACATAATGGCCGTTAATGGTAAATGGTGTGACCATTTACGTTTAACTATATTTTTACATGTATACACAGGTAAATCCCTAATTTCATTAGTGAGCTTGGTAAAAAAAGCGTATACAGTTGTCCTGAAATGAATGACAAATTTTTTCAAGTCGACTACCACACAGACTACAAGATTGTTTTTGTGTCTGATATTTATGTTACGCCGGTCACAAACTCTGGAGAATTTTGAAACATTTTTCCGTACATACATGAGCATCTCAAAAATATATTGTGACACTATGGTTAAAATGTATCTCTTTAAACTTTTCTCTGAGGGAGACTCTTGGGCCTAAATTATAAATAGCTCGTACAGCCCGCTTTTGTAACACAAATAATGTGTTTAAATCTGCAGAATTACCCCATGTGAAGAGTGCCAAAACTAGTATCAATGGAAGATAAAGTGACTCTCATTTCGGCGACCTCCGTGGCGTAGCGGTAGAGCATTCGACTGCTATGCAGGGGACGCGGGTTCGATTCCCGCTCAGTGCAAATATTTGCATGCATGAATATGTATATTTGCATTGGTCTGAGTGTTTCTATGTGTAATATGTATGTATTTACAAAAAAAAGTACCTAAGTATGTTTATCCGCATTCTAGATTCCATAACACAAGCTAGTTAAACTATGCTTACCATGGGTCTAAATAGCGTTGTGTAGAACGTCGAGGAATATTTATTTATTTCTTATCTGTCCAGATATTTCAAGGATCTAACTATGTCTTTATGTTTCAATCGCTGTGAAGTATAAAAATTCTTTCTTCTTTCATCTAAAGGACCCCAAACATCAAAAAACTCAAATGTTCAAAACGTAATTAGACATAATGTCAGACCGAACTCGGCAAAGTACACATTACATTTTTCCTTCTAAATTTTCTCATAAATACTAAGTACAACCAATTAGCCTTACGACCACCTTCCAAAAGGAACCAGGATTTAGAATTAAATTCTTATTATTTTATCCAATAATTAAGTTGGGCTCGTGTATTCAGGACCCTGATTATGTCTATTTTTTCTCCTCGCAGTACCCATTACAAGTGATACAATGGAATTCCCTTGATGAGCGACATTCAGCCACTAAATACTCCGAAGAGTAGATATGGTAATCAAGAGAGTTTTCGAAGAATGCTCAATGTTTTAATGTTATATGTCAAGTAATTTTTCCACGCGACTACTTACTGTATGGGGTTCTTCAAGAAAGACATTGGAAGGTTTCAGCAGGATCGACAACACGAACATAACACCTCTGTTTGTGTGTGTCTTGCATACTTCCATAGGGCATGTTAACCACTTTTCATCAGATGGGCAGTGTGTTTGTCTTGCACTTAAATGGTATAAAGAATATAATCATCAACTTTAGCGTTTTTCCTCCTTCTCATCCTTTAAAAAGGAATTAGCCTATTGCCGTCCACTGCTGGATATAGACCTCTTGCAATATTGGGAGGCTTTGGCTTATTGTTTCCACGATGGCTAGACACCCGTCTGGTACAAAGTCTTATTTGGAATTTTTCTTTTCTCACAGTGATAACGTGAACGTATTTTTCCGTTAGTCGACTCTTACGATACCCTTCGTATGAAAGAACAGGAATATAGAAACCGTTTATTAAACACACATCACACAGAAAAATACCATTAATTAAAATAAAAAAAACATATATAAATAACCAATAAAAGGTAAAAAATAATAACAATAAAATAAACATAGCAATTAGTTGCATAGGTATGCGATGCCCGGATCAACCCGAACGCGTCTCGCTACAGTGAATCACCAACATATCGCACGTGTGTGACAATATATTATTATCCGGCATGACCCACAGAGGACCCATGCAATGGAGTGATGATACTTGATGTAAGGAGGTTGTCTTGACTCTGGAACCAAGTTCCCATTGCATTGTTTGAATTACATCCAATAAAAAAGATATTAACAGAGATATAAATCGATTGTTCCAAAATGTTTTACGTCACCACTCCTTAAGACCCCTGAGCTACTAGATGCTATAGCCCTATACAGTTGAATAGGGACATAACACAGGCTCCTTCATCACAAGCAATTTTATGTTTTCCAATCCAAACTGGATACGTTTATTGAGAACACTCTCCATAAAAACCTACGACCCTCATTTTATGTTTCTCGACCAATTGCCTCGTGTTTATCATTCTTTCTGTCTGTCTGTCTGATGGGAAACTTACAACACTATCCTGTACTGCACCATAGAGAAAATGAAAACCTTCTCAGGAGCTGGTATAAAGCTATGATGAAGAGGAATCAATATAGAAACTCGTAATTAGATTCATCGACAGAGTTTTAAATGCCTAGCTAAAATATTCCAAATATAATCTTTTCCAAAGCGAAATTTCCTCAAGGCAACATTTGATGTATTAAACATATTGCTAAACACTTTCAGCAATGTTGCGCAACACGCCACCCGTCGACGCCTACGGTAACAGTTTTTCCTCGTCCCTTATGTGTTTCAAATAATATTTTTATCAAGCGAAGTCGGGTTCTAAACTTGTATTCTTACAATCAGTATACGTCTGATTAAACATTTTCTTGTATGACGCTACAATGTTACACCTTTTATAGGACAAACCCTCAGGAACTACTGATGGAATTTTCAAAGAATACATCTAGGTTTATGATCCAATATAGTGGGTTTTGGAGCGAATGTAGTCGGTTCACGTGGAATATCGAAGTTCAGCCAAACATGCAGCTACTGGAAATACCGGAACCCGGGTTCCAAGGTGAAAACTTCAGATGCGACCGGGATTTACAATAGATAGACAAATCTAGATAGACTTTCTGTATTTTAAAAGGTAGGTTGATGCAAGGTATGCATCATGCTAAGGCTCAGGCTGCATAGGATCGGATAAAGTGGTGCAAATTGGGAGAGGCCTATGTCCAACAGTGAACTGCGGTGGGCTAATTAAAAACCTATAGAATAATTTCACATTGCGAGGACGTGTCTAGGTTGCTCATTTTTGGTCAGAGTATTCCCCCTGTATGGGATTGGTCACAAGTCACAGTCGCGGGTTCGTTCATGTTAGGTTAGGTCCGCGGGTGGATGGGTCGGGGTAAGAATTCGGTGTTCGCGATGTCCTGGTGTGTCTGGACATCGCCCAGTTAAATGACGGGCCCGCACCGCACCTTGCGAATCGGCGCTTGTATGATCCATTGACGAGTGCGTAGTGTTTCCAACGGTTCACCCACCTATTTGAAGCGTATGGCACAATGCAGGTTGTTTTAGTGTGGTGAGAGACCCACATATGCGCGGCATTTTCCGAGTCCGCAGAATGCGAAAGATACATTTTTTCATGCCTATTCCATTTTTGTATATATTGTATAGTTAGCATAGTTTTATATAAATTTGTAAGTAATTGTATATTATAATAGCATATTTTAAGTAGGTACAGAGTAAATTAGTAAAGTAATGCCTAAACAAAAAAAAGATTACCTACTCAAATTATAAAGCTTTGAAAAATTGCCGTCGTGGATAAGCATGATGAAAATGAAAAATTATGAAAATTATCTCGGTGGTTGCGGATGAAATTATAAATTTAAAGTTACCATAGCAGATGAGGATCACTTTAGATTTTTTTTTTTAAAAAGATACCACATCCATAATATGTGCAGTTAAACTGTTCACCCATCCTCGCTAGAAACCATTCATTAACTCGGGAACGGTTTAATTCTCGTCAGAAGAAGTTAATGAGACGTCCCGCTCCGTCGCCACTTTTTAATTTTATACCTTCATTTATGTCGACCTGGACTTGTCATTGTTAGGTTTGTTTTCGGGGCGAGTCTCGTGACATCACATGATTTGATTAAATCGGACTTTTTTTACAATTTTATTATAATACTCGTACTAGCCAGCTTACTTTTAAGCTTTTTATTTGCTGTTATAAGGGGTAAAATTAATGGTACTGATCTAATTTAACTTGCACTTCACTGCACCCAAAACTTGTACCAGACATACCGGCTTATTCAGTGTCCCTTTGTATCGCATTAATTATGGTAAGCCAGTAAGTAAGGTAATTATGGTTAGACGCGTGGTTTCCCGCATAGTACAATTTGGACCACCCCATCTCTACCCATGCAGTGTCGTATAAGGCGACTAAGGGATAGGGCTGTTTAACATCAGACAGATATATACAGCCCAGACTTAGTCTCAAATGCATGACTCGAGTCGACAAAGTGCCCAGGAAACTGCCATAGGCTCATTCACGTGGGACTGAGTACAATGATAGGTGAAATGTGGGTGTTAATTCACCTCTGCCTAACCCTTTGGGGATAACATACGTATGTATGTATGTGTATATAATTATGGTAAAAATGCTGTCCTTACCCGTTAACCTAGCTGTTATAATGGCAACTTTGATGACATTGATATCTTCCACCTTTCGAATAGTGTTCTTAAAAAAGAAATTGCAATTTTTTTTTTTTTTATATAGGACACGCCACTTGACCTCACTTCGCCTGATGGCAAGCTAAAGGCAAATTCTCAAAGTATGACAATGGTGGCACTCAGCTTGGCGGCCTCATCAGATGCTTTTTCACACCCCGCTTAAAGGCCCCGGGACTGTATGAAGAAGGAAACACGTGTGCTGGTAATGAATTCCAGGTCTTGGTGGTGCGGCAAAGAAAAGAGTCTCCGAACCGCTTGGTTCTTGCTCGTATATTCTACACAGTGTGAGGGTGACATCTAAGGCCTGCACGTGTTGTCCTATGTAGGAAAGGAGATGGTGGGATTTGTTGGAAGAGCTCATCAGAACACTCACCATGGTAGAGACGGTAAAATACAGCCAAGGAAGCGATATCTCTACGCATCTGCAAAGGGTCGAGGGTGTTCGTGACCTCAGGGTTCCCAATAATTCGGACCGCGCGTCGCTGCAACCTGTCGAGAGCATCTAGTAGGTATTTCGCTCACACGCTGCAAGGAGCGAATTTGTGTCTTATAGAGAAAACACCTGCTGCTCCGGCGTGAAAAAACGTCTCACTTTGTTCAGGAGTCCGAGTTTCCGCAAGGCTGTTTAGATGATGCTCTCGATGTAATTTCTGTTATTCAGTTTGCAGCGAATATCCATGCCTAGAATATTGAGATTGTCCTGCAGTGGCAGTGGCGTGCTCTGAAGAAAGGGAAGGGGAAAGAAATGCATAAGCCAGTTACAATTCTTGAAGTTCTAATAAGGATTGTATAATATAAGTTACATTACAGTACATTTTGTTAAATTAAGATACTTGCCTATAATTAGAAATGTATAATTACACAAATAAGTACTGTAAGTGGTGCACGCAATATTTACATGTCGTGCAACTTTGTTATTGGTTAAGTGTCCTATGTATTTTTAAGTTCACTCATACATATATTTTTTTAAATTTTTATTCAGGACCCGTTAGACTTCGCCTTGCCTGATGGTAAGCTGAAGGCATAGTCTCCGAAAAACAGGGTCACCATTACTTACATGTACTATGTTACTATGTGACAATGGTGACACTCAGTTTCACGGCCTTCACAACATGCTTTTTCACGCCCCGCGTAAAGGACCCGGGACTGTAGGAAGAAGGAAACACGTGAGCTGGTAACGAATGTTGTTAAGTTTCCAAATAAATATATAATACACATGTACGTTTTTTTTAATCCAGAAATATTTAGGTGTATGAAATTTAATATTTTTTACTTAAAAATAACTTTTACTCTTTACTTTACTTAGCGCTTATAACTCGGCAGGTTTACCGATATTGTGGTAATTATTTGTAAGAAAATCTTTTGATATTTTCTTCCCAAGAAACTCTGTAATGGTGACCATAAAATTCTATTAAATTTAATTCACCAACCAACAAAAAACAACACAATAACTAACAATATTCTGAATTCACTTCGAAACAAAGCAAAAAAGGAACTTTTTTATGTTTCAAAGTTGATCAGTTCTTTACGAAACAATTGGGCTATTTACCTTTATTTCCACCACTTCATACAATTTGATACAATTCATTTTATTTGCTTCAACGACTCCCAAGTTTGATACTAACTTGCAATGTTCAGAAATGGAACCAGAACCATTGTTAAGATTCAGAAGAAATTAAAACATTTCTTGGAATTGTATCAGTAACTGAGTTGGAAAGTAAAAACGGATGCTTATTACTAAGACTTAACTGTCCGTCGTTCTGTCTGTCTGTCATCAGGCTTTATCTTATAAACCGTGATAGCTAATTTGCTGACAGTGCTGTCAGTGGCAAGACCAAACATTTGTCCTACTTTGCCTCTTGTACTAAAGGCACAGAAAATATCTGTTCTTGCATGGTAGCAGCACGAGTGCGTATCCCTCCCATGATCCGTTTGGTGGGCCATGTGGTTTTCTGCCACATAAGTAGTATAAAAAAAACTTAACAAATTATTAAACTGAATTCTAATCTCTAAATTTAGTTTGTGTATCCGGGGCTATCGGCTTAACGTATTCTCCGAGGCACAGGGGAGTCTCAATGTTTGAAGAATGGTCATCAATTCTAAGACTGATTCAGAATTACTGTGGTATTGCAATGATGGTAAAAGACACACCGCCTATTACGTAGGACTGAATATCATAGTTTATTTTACTATGATTTTGCGGTTCGGTGTACTGGTTAACAAACTATTTATCGCATATAATCTCCTCCTCTCCGTGGCGTGGCGTAGCGGTCGAGCATTCGACTGCTATGCAGGGGGCGCGGCTTCGATTCCCGCTCAGTGCAAATATTTGTATGCATGAATATGTATATTTGCATTGGTCTGGGTGTTTCTATGTATAATATGTATGTATTTACAAAAAAAAAAAGTATCTAAGTATGTTTATCCGCATTCTAGATCCCATAACACAAGCTAGTTAAGCTATGCTTACCATGGGTCTAGATAGCGTGGTGTAGAATGTCGTGGAATATTTATTTATTTATTTTATTTATTTATCTTCCTCAGTAAACGGACTATTGAAATCAATAATAATTGTTTAATCCAAACCAGAAGTTTCTGAAATTTCTAGTGAAATGTCAGGCAGTGGTATCGAGAACAGCGCGCGGCTTACTGTGACGTCACACGCGTTCAATTGCTTGTCTTTGACTTGCGTACTTTACATGCCTTTAAAATCTTACTGTTATTATTTTACAATAAAATATAAATAATATTTTAACAAAAATTACACCTACTTCAAGGAGCAAAATAGACACCCTGAAAAGAGTAAAATAACTGAACTTACAGACTCACACATATGTCAGAAGCCTGTGTGTGTGTTTATGTAAGTATCTGTCTATGGCACTATAGCTCCCAAACTGGTGAAACAATTTTGATTCAGATATATAAGTCGGTTCAGTATTCTCAATTATATTGCAAGATGGCCGCCACCACAAAATGGCGACATATTTTTTTTTTCACAACTCTCTCAATATGGGTATCAAATCAAAAGACTTGACTAGTAGATCAATTTAAAAGGTATAAAAATAAAAGCTTTACTGAAACTAACTTTTAAGTAACTTTGCACACCTAGTAAAATTCTTCAATTAGCTTAGACAAGCTCTAATAACATGTCCACTGTCTGGTTTTAAAAGCACTCGCTCTTATATTTCAGTAAGTGTGCCATCGAGTCGTACAATAGTGTATGTGTGTCTGTTCATCTATTTCAAAGACAGTTTGAGTGGTCTGAAAGTTTCAAGCTCAGACACTTATTCGAAAGGTTCCGTAGAAAAATGGCCGCCGAGTACAGAGAATAACTGCGGATTTTTGTGAGTAGATTATTATGTTTGACGGCCTCTGTGGTGTGTTCGATTCCAAGTCAGAGCAAAATTGTATGCGTGAATAATATGTACCTATATTAAAGTTTCTATTATATTATTATATAATATTTGTATAGAGAGAAGTGTTTGTTTGTTTGGTTGAACGTGTTAATCTCAGGAACTAGTGGCCCGTTTATCGCGGAAGATTACAGGTTAAATATCATCGCGCTGCTACTCAAAAGAGCGGAGCAGTAACCATAAATGTTAACAAATCTGGCTAATTTGCTAACATTTTTGGAAAATCAATTGAATAAGGATTGGATGTAGGATGTGAGGTAGGACACGACAGTATTTATGTACCAATTGAGTAGTCCGACTGGGGAAGTATCTCCACCTAACATAATACCTAGGCTGTAATAAGCTTGTGTTCTGTTCCCGACGGTAAGTAGGGTAGCCTGATCTCATTGAAGAGTTTTTGTGCTGACTCTTTTTTTTCACTTCTATTTTAAATTTATTTATTGGCATATTAATCAAGTCCTGAGGAATTTTATTAAATATTTTTATGCAGCTGCCTACAAATGAATCGTAATTAAGGAAATGTCTTAAAGGTCGAAATCGTCTTGCAGTCGTTGTTTTAGTCTCTGTGTTAAAGTTACAGTCGGTTCGAATGATATTCAATAATCCGATTTCTGGCGAATACAGCGGTGTCGGCTCCGATATCCGATATCGGACCGGACAATGTGAACAAGATCTTTTAGTCTGTAGAAACAGCATAATTATGTTTTAATTTCAGCGCGCTAAGCAAGCACGCAACATCAATAAGAAATTATTATTAAAAGCGATAATAATGAGAATTAAAAAATAAGCTGGTCCTAAAACAACACTCTCCGTCTCGGCATCAATCTGCGGGTCCCTATCGCAAACTTTTTACTCCCCTATCCCCTTATCATGGGGTGAAAATCCGGAATTTTGGTGGGAAAACTTTTCCCGCTCTTACCACACCGGATGGGGATGGTGGCAACTTTTTTAATTTGCACAAGTGGACATAATCGCGGAAGTGACGCATCAATCTACTGGAGAAGATTTATATGTACTTGATATTGAAATAAAAAGCAGAATTTTTATGGATGGTGTTTATGTTAGAGCAATAAATAAATAAATAAATAAATATTCCACGACATTCTACACAACGCTATTTAGACCCATGGTAAGCATAGTTTAACTAGCTTGTGTTATGGAATCTAGAATGCGGATAAACATACTTAGATACTTTTTTTTTGTAAATACATACATATTATACATAGAAACACCCAGACCGATGCAAATATGCATATTCATGCATACAAATATTTACTCTGAGCGGGAATCGAACCCGCACCCCCTACATAGCAGTCGAATGCTCTACCGCTACGCCACGCTATAAATGGTCGTGCCTCGGAGAGCACGTTGAGCGGTCGGTCCCTGTTAGCATACGAACAACGAACCAAGCGTCGGTAGCTTAGTGGTTCAGGAGGTCCCAGGAGGATTTGAACCCAGGGTCTTACGATCGAAAGACCTTGGGTTCAAATACTGACCATTTCCCTCCCACTCTTAACATGAGCAATTTAGCTTAGCTGGAGGGGTTAGAGGGAATATTAGTAATTTTGGTTCCAATATTTTTTATTTAAAAAAATGAAACAAAAAAAGACTATACGAACATCAATGGCAGTCGTTACGAGCAGTTGAAGCTCTTAAAAGTCCGACTAGTCCAATTAAAGAACTTCGTTATCACCAATTGGCTGTGGAGGTCAGTTGGCAGTTGCTTCACGGAAGGTATTAACGTCCTGCCGCATCACAGTTAGTCTGGAAGCCGACCACAACTGAGTTGGAAAAAGGTGCAGGTATGATGATTTACAGGGTTACATACATTAAGTCTGTCCAGACTATTATTTCACGCATATAATCCCGCCTGTGAATCTACAAAAGAGTAACAGTTATAAAAGAAGGCTTCGCATACTTTTGATAGTAGTGTTAGGAATTTTATAAAGAATTTTATAATGGATAAGATAATTCATTGTAATAAATAATAGAATTATGTTAAATAAAATAAATGTATCACAATAAATGTATATACGAGGTAGGACACGGCGGTATTTCCGCCTGATTGAGCAGTCCGACTGGGGTAGTACCTCCGCCCTACAGAATACCGCGGTTATAATAACTTCGTGTTGTGTTCCCAGCGGTGAGTAAGGTAGCCAGAGCTCACTGGAGAATTTGTGCTGTCAGTGGGAAGACTAAAGGCTTGTCCTGCTTTGTCTTCTGCTGACGGCACAGAAACTCTGTACTTACAGGGTTGGCAGCGCGACTGTGACTCCTCTGGTGTTACAGACGTCCATAGGTCACGGTAACCACTTTCCATCAGGTGGGCCGTGTGCTTGTCTGCCAACTAAGTAGTATAAAAAAAAAGTAAAACAAACGAGTCCTACAGTGGAGACCGCGAGAAGGTAAACGAAAGGTAGGACGCCCCCTAGCCAGATGGACGGACGACCTGAAAAAGGTGGCTGGGACAGACTGGATGCGGAAGGCGGAGGATCGGAGAACATGGCGAATATTGGGAGAGGCCCATGTCCTGCAGTGGACTGTAGTGGGCTAATTGATTGATTGATTGAATGTAATGCATGATGATAATATTGTTACGACTGCCGTCGATATCTCGAAAACTAATAATCGAATCTTCAAGAAATAAAAACGCATTGTTAGTGACGAGGTACTCTACCGAATGGCACAGAAAAATCTGGAATCGTCAACAAAAAGTCACAACATACCTACGAGTACCTACACACTTTGTTGAATAAAAATAAACAATAGGTAAATATCGAGAATGTACTCGAAGGTCAGCGACGGCGGCAAGATCAAAGAATAGGTATTTGTCGCTCGCGAACTTTCTAGATAATTCGATCCTCCTAATTGAGAGGTATAAAAACACGCTCGCATAGCGACACGATTCATTCAGTCTTTGAGATCGATAACGAACACAGCGAACTTAAGCGACCGAAGAAGATTCTACCTGCGATCTGAGCAACGACTGTGGACTACTGTGAACTACTGAGCGACTGGAACTGTTGAAGAAGTACTGTGTGTACTAGTGATTAGATTGTCTAGTTTGTGGTGAGCTAATAAATCTCTTCGTTGAGTAAACGGCATTTAATTGTACCCCGTGCACGTAACAATTGGTGTCAGAAGCGGAATGCCGTTATTACCACGTGAAGATGAAGGGCGTACTCCACGGACCAGACGTCAAGTGGAAATGGATGCCGCACGTCAACGGACCCTCGAAGAGGAAGAGAGTCAGGCCGATGCTGCTGTCTCAGCGGGAACTACGGCAGCACCAGATGGAACCTCTTCAATTTTTTTGAGTTAGTTAATTAAATGCCGTTTACTCAACGAAGAGATTTATTAGCTCACCACAAACTAGACAATCTAATCACTAGTACACACAGTACTTCTTCAACAGTTCCAGTCGCTCAGTAGTTCACAGTAGTCCACAGTCGTTGCTCAGATCGCAGGTAGAATCTTCTTCGGTCGCTTAAGTTCGCTGTGTTCGTTATCGATCTCAAAGACTGAATGAATCGTGTCGCTATGCGAGCGTGTTTTTATACCTCTCAATTAGGAGGATCGAATTATCTAGAAAGTTCGCGAGCGACAAATACCTATTCTTTGATCTTGCCGCCGTCGCTGACCTTCGAGTACATTCTCGATATTTACCTATTGTTTATTTTTATTCAACAAAGTGTGTAGGTACTCGTAGGTATGTTGTGACTTTTTGTTGACGATTCCAGATTTTTCTATGCCATTCGGTAGAGTACCTCGTCACTAACAATGCGTTTTTATTTCTTGAAGATTCGATTATTAGTTTTCGAGATATCGACGGCGGTCGTAACATTACCCCCCTCTTAGTCATGCTCGTCCCGAGCATCATTTGTTCCATGATGACGCGTCAACCTATCCACATGGACTACCTTTGGTTTTCCCCTAACCCCCTTCTTAATGCGGTAGGTAATGTCATTGATCCTCGTAATAACCGTATAGGGCCCTTCCCAGCGAGCTTGGAGTTTTGGAGATTTCCCCTTCTTGCGTAGCGGATTATGAAACCATACCAGTGTTCATTCTTCGAAACCGTGGGTGTTTGCATTTCTATCGTACCGGGTTTTCATCCTTTCACCTGTCTTCAAATTGTTTCCCCGTACTATTCTGTGCACCTCGTCCGGTCGGTTTCGAAGTTCACTCACGTAATCCGTCACGGGCTTAGGACTATCAGGTGGCGTACCGGTTATTGCATCCACTGGTAGCCTAATCTCTCGACCAAAGTTCACTTTCGCTGGGGTGTGTCCCATACTGTCATGTACCGCAGATCGATAGGACATCAAGAACAGTGGGATGTATTGGTCCCAATCTCTTTGGTGTTCATCGACAACTTTAGCCAAGTGATTTTCCAACGTCTGGTTAAACCTCTCGACCATTCCGTCTGACTGCGGATGCGCTGGAGTCGTACGGGTCTTGTTCATTCCAAGGAGTTTGCACATTTCTTGAAATTGCAGACTCGAAGTTCCGTCATTGGTCAGAGTGGATCTCCATAGGTGCGCCGTACCGGCAGACCACTTCCTGAACCAGTTTCTTTGCCACAGTGACTGCTTCCTCGTTGGGTGTCGCAAATACTTCCAGCCACTTAGTGAAGTAATCTTGCACTACTATGATGTATTTGTTACCTTCTTCCGTCGTTGGAAAAGGTCCAGCAACATCAATGGCGATACGTTCCCATGGTGCTCCGACGTTATACAGTTTCAATTTTCCTTTGCTTCTTGTCGGCGGTCCTTTAACTGAAGCACATGCAGTGCATTTACGGCACTAATCCTCGACATCTTCCCGACAATGAAGCCAGTAAAACCGCTGTCGTACTTTAACTAGGGTTTTCTTGACTCCGAGATGCCCGCCAGAGACACCATCGTGGGTGTGCCGTAAGAGGGTAGCCACCTTGCTTCGTGGTACCACTACTTGTAGGGTCACCTCTTTGCCGTCATTGGATTCCCATTTCCTATACAGCACGTCGTCTATCAGAGTTAAGCTGTCCCACTGGGCCCAATAACTTTTGGTAGTGGAACTGTAAGCAGATATATCACTCCATTGGGGTTTGCTTCCAAGCTGCTTCCAGTGCAGTATAGGCTGTAGATCATTATCATCCTCTTGCGCCTGCTTCATACTGCTTCCGGTCCATTCGTCGTCAAGTCCATTCACCTTTATGACTTTAATATTTTCACGGGCTTCGTTCTTCTGACAATGCTTGCAATCTTCGGCACACGGCCTACGAGACAAAGCATCGGCATTGCCGTGCCCTTTTCCACTTCGGTGTTCCATTTGGATTCGGTATTCTTCGGAGTTCGGTGTCCCGGAGTCCGTGACCCTCTTCCTTTTTCTTGAAGGACACTCTAATTGAATATGGCCCTTTCCTCTGCAGGAATAACACGTTGGGACATACCGTGGCTTCCTCTCCTCTGCAACCACCTCCATGACCGCCCTGACCTTATTTTGAGCAATAGGGATGGTTGGGGCCTCATATCGTCCAGCCAGCGCCCGCCCCGCGGCCCTGGCGACATTTAGTTGTAACGGAACCTCTAGATCCACTTGGATCCCGGCGTCCGCTACCCTCCTCCTATTTCTGGCAGGACACTCTGATTGGATATGGCACCTTCCTCTGCAGGAATAACACGTTGGGACATACTGTGGCTTCATCTCCTCTGCAACCACCTCTTTGACCTCCCTGACCTTACTTAATCCGGCAGTCTGCCGCACAGTTTCCACCTCGAGAGCATAAGCCAGTGCTTCCTTCAAGGTCTGATGGTGACGCAACTGTACACTAGCTTTCACTTCTGCGTCTCGTATACCGTTTAGGAAGGCCTCTAGCAAAATGGTCTCGATCATCATGGGAGTCGATGAGTAGGCCCGATGAACGAGTCTTTCAACCTCCACAGCCCATTCCTGGAGGCTTTGACTAGATTTTTGTTTCTTCTCCCGAAGCTGCGCTCGGTAGGCATTCTCCAGGTGCTTGTCGCCGTAACGTGTGTCTAAAGCTTCCATCAAAGACCCCAGAGTCCTTCCTTCAGGTGGCAGATTTTCCAGTATTATTAAGGCATCTCCTCGTAATGCAAGTGTCAAGGCCATAAATGACTCCTCGTTGCTCCAGGCTTTAGTTTTTGCCAATATCTCGAATTGGTACTTGAAGGCTGTCCACGAGGAAGTTCCATCAAAGTGTGGTAGGTCGAACTTTGCTGTTGATGGTGAGGTCACGGTAACAGGTCCACAGGTTTCCAGCCTGACGATCTTCTTTTCGAGAACTTGCAAGCGGTCGTCCACGGTCCCAGTCTTCAAGCTCAGCATTTGCAAGTAGTTTTCGAGGCTCTTCACCTTATCCCCCAGTGCGTGGATGCCTGCATCGATTTTACCCATGACAGCTTCCTGGTTGGCCTGCATCTCTTGCCTGGAGGCCTGCATCTCTTGTCTGGAGGTCTGTATCATCTGCTGCATAGAAGCCTGCATCATCTGCTGCATTTCTATGCAACGACGGAAGAAGGTAACAAATACATCATAGTAGTGCAAGATTACTTCACTAAGTGGCCGGAAGTATTTGCGACACCCAACGAGGAAGCAGTCACTGTGGCAAAGAAACTGGTTCAGGAAGTGGTCTGCCGGTACGGCGCACCTATGGAGATCCACTCTGACCAATGACGGAACTTCGAGTCTGCAATTTCAAGAAATGTGCAAACTCCTTGGAATGAACAAGACCCGTACGACTCCAGCGCATCCGCAGTCAGACGGAATGGTCGAGAGGTTTAACCAGACGTTGGAAAATCACTTGGCTAAAGTTGTCGATGAACACCAAAGAGATTGGGACCAATACATCCCACTGTTCTTGATGTCCTATCGATCTGCGGTACATGACAGTATGGGACACACCCCAGCGAAAGTGAACTTTGGTCGAGAGATTAGGCTACCAGTGGATGCAATAACCGGTACGCCACCTGATAGTCCTAAGCCCGTGACGGATTACGTGAGTGAACTTCGAAACCGACCGGACGAGGTGCACAGAATAGTACGGGGAAACAATTTGAAGACAGGTGAAAGGATGAAAACCCGGTACGATAGAAATGCAAACACCCACGGTTTCGAAGAATGAACACTGGTATGGTTTCATAATCCGCTACGCAAGAAGGGGAAATCTCCAAAACTCCAAGCTCGCTGGGAAGGGCCCTATACGGTTATTACGAGGATCAATGACATTACCTACCGCATTAAGAAGGGGGTTAGGGGAAAACCAAAGGTAGTCCATGTGGATAGGTTGACGCGTCATCATGGAACAAATGATGCTCGGGACGAGCATGACTAAGAGGGGGGTAATGTTACGACCGCCGTCGATATCTCGAAAACTAATAATCGAATCTTCAAGAAATAAAAACGCATTGTTAGTGACGAGGTACTCTACCGAATGGCATAGAAAAATCTGGAATCGTCAACAAAAAGTCACAACATACCTACGAGTACCTACACACTTTGTTGAATAAAAATAAACAATAGGTAAATATCGAGAATGTACTCGAAGGTCAGCGACGGCGGCAAGATCAAAGAATAGGTATTTGTCGCTCGCGAACTTTCTAGATAATTCGATCCTCCTAATTGAGAGGTATAAAAACACGCTCGCATAGCGACACGATTCATTCAGTCTTTGAGATCGATAACGAACACAGCGAACTTAAGCGACCGAAGAAGATTCTACCTGCGATCTGAGCAACGACTGTGGACTACTGTGAACTACTGAGCGACTGGAACTGTTGAAGAAGTACTGTGTGTACTAGTGATTAGATTGTCTAGTTTGTGGTGAGCTAATAAATCTCTTCGTTGAGTAAACGGCATTTAATTGTACCCCGTGCACGTAACAATATAAATAATAATTTACTACGTAATTTTATATAACATCTGTGTGACGACCACTTATTTGGTATTGTATGCCCAAATGGCGAATCATGGCTGTCCTCATTACTATGTGAACACCCTATATAACCTATGGTTGACAATAAACATAATTTTATTTGATTTGATTTGAAAGAAGTGTATTAAGCATCCACATTTCGCCAACGCAATAGATGACGAATCTATTGTCGTCAAATGGGCACTTTATCATGGGCTATATGTTTACATCGTATAAAGAGTGTTCTAGAAGGTGAATAACTATCCCTTATTCACCTTCTAGAACACCCACCAGAAGAGATGGAGCTTCTTTATTCAACTCCACCGGGAACCGACACAACAATTTCAAAGAATCAATTTCATTTATTCATATATATTCATATATATATATATATTCATATATATTATATTTTAATTTTGTGAATTATAATTTTTAACTGACATCAAATTTAATGCAATAATATAATATCAATTGATAATAATTTACTGATTAGATTTTAAACTGTTGACATTTTGTATGCTAAATTACTAACCATAGATGTAAGACAAATATTGTTACTAACAAATTGGGCCCTGTTGCCATCAATAAAATGATTATTATTATTATTATTATTCAGTTTATGTACATAAAGAACACACATGAACGTCAAAATATTACAATTATGTCCAGAAATAATATAAAAATATTAAATAATGTAAAAATAAACCAATGAAATAATGTAAAAATAAATGTTTATTTCGCTGGTTCGGTAGGTTAGTTCTACTGAGAAGATATCAAGAAGAAATTCAAAGAACTATATTAGAACTAGGTTATCTTTCTATTTTAAATTTGCTTTAGTTTACAATTTATTGTGTGCGAGCAAGCAAGAGACTTGTGTTGACCACGCATTTACATCATCAAGACACTCATCTACTTTATAGTAACCTTTATTCCATCCCAGCCAGCGGTGAGTAGGGTAGCCAGAGCTCACCGGAGAATGTGTGCTGTCAGTAGGATGACTAAAGGCTTGTCCTGCTTTGTCCTCTACACTGACTGCTTACAGGGTCGGCAGCACGAGTGTGGCTTCTCTGGTGTTACACACGTCCATAGGGCACGGTAACCACTTTCCATCAGGTGGGCCGTGCGTTTGTCTGTCACCAAAGTGATATAAAAAAAAAGTTTTTTTAAAATTTGTATTTAATAAAGAATGACTGTATGATATTCTTTGTTCCATCAATCCATTGTTGTCTGGCTTGATTGGACACCTAACATTTTCAGTAGATACATCCACGGAGTATACGTTAACAAGAAATAAATTTTATTCACCTATAAAAACTGGTTCATTACTGGAAGTATCTGAAACTTGTTAAGGGGATGTAATAAAAAATAACGCGCGCCCTCTTGCGGTGTTTTTCTGTTACTTGTGATGTCATTATAGAATTGATTGATGTTTCCGCCGGAAATGTGAGTTAGGGTGGCCATGGGTTTTGGTTGAAAATAGGACATAGTTGAAAAACCTGTGATATGATTTTTTTCTCTTCATTCGAGCGCTAAAGCAGACTGCAGGTTGCAGCTTATTTACTTGAGAATAATTAGCTACACTTCAGTTCTCTTCGTTTGATTTCCGTAAGTTCAATGGTATAAAGCACTGTCACGGCTGGCAACGAACGAGTAACAAGCAAAGTTAGCAACTATGTTAACGATAACTAACTAACGAGGCAACTAGTGTGAATGTGTGAATGTGTATGAGAGTGGCAGGGGAATACCTGCACCACGCGTCGGTTTTTGTTTTAAATATTTGTGTTATGATAGACCGCGGTAGCCTAGTTGTATGGGTAATGCGACTGCTGAGATGAGGTCTCGAGTTCGATCCCAGGTTTTACCATGGCACACACCAATGACTTTTCGATGCTTTTCGAAGTTATGTGTGTATTTATCGCAGGTTTATAAGTGCCCGGCTAATGGCAATAGACTCGCCACCGATTACATTGGGACATAAACATAAACTGGAGAAATATGGGTGTTAGCACCTCTGCCCACCCCTTCGGGGATATAGGCGTGAGGTTATGTTATGTTGTGTTATGCTGCTTAGGTGGCAGACTAGCACTCAGGCCAATAGATGGGAAGTGTTTACTGTGGTTTATAGACGTGTGCAACACCAGGGGCGTTGCACTCGCGCTGCTGACCCTCAAGAAATCTTCTAATACCCCTCTTGAAGAACTCTATATTTTAGTCGCTTGGAAAAACCACAGCATCCCTGCAACCACTTCTAACTTTCTTCTAACTACTTCGCAACTCCTATCTAAGTGAGTTTTTGTGATTAAGGAGATAGGACACGACGTTATTTCCGTCCAATTGAGCAGTCCGACTAGGGAAGTACCTCCGCCCTATAGAATTCCGCGGGCATAATAACTTCGTGTTGTGTTCACAGTAGTGTAGCCAGAGCTCCATATGTCCAAGAGTAATGATAGTTCATTACTATTATAGCTACTTCTGATCGCGATATTCAAGATTGTGTTGTCTTCCCGCCGGTGAGTAGGGTAGCCAGAGCTGACTAAAGAGTTTTGTGCTGTCAGTGGGAAGACCAAAAGTTTGTCCTGCTTCGTCTTTTACACAGACGGCACATAAACTAACAGAGTTGGCAGCGCGAGTTTGACTCCCTTGATTTTGCACACGTCCATAGGCCACGGTAACCACTTTCCATCAGCCGAGTGCTTGTCTGCAACCTAAGTGGTATAATTTTTTTTATAAAAATCACTAAATACGTCAGTGTGAACAATCAATTTCAACTATTAATATTTTATGATTTTTTTTTATTTGCACGCGTATTTCTTGTACATTTTCGAGTGAGAAAATAGTCTTTAGTGTATCATTTTCTCGCCACGTGCTTCTAGAACAAGAAGTATCTTAGTACATCAAGACAATGAAAGTTTATATTGAGTTTGTAAGCGAGCTCAAATTTTCCCACTCATTACAACCAACATAATTTAGAAATTCAAAATAAAAAAACCCTGTGTTGCTTAGCCTTTTTATTTTGATATACCTACCTACCACCTACCTAATAATATTTTAAGTTAAGTGTTGTCGTGTCGAGGACACCAAACCCTAAAAACTTATAACACCCCGTAGTATTTTCATAGTGGCTCAAAAATCATGGTCACCGTACTGAATATGAAAAAATATTGCTGGTAAGTAAACTCGGTTCAGAAGTTAACAGGTTCTTGACACACGCGTGGCCGTAAAGGGCCCCCCCTTTGGGAGAGAGGGAAGGGGCCAAGAGTGAGTCTTGAGTGCCTACATGATGTTGTGTTAAGGAACGTTGGTTAGGGTGGCTGCACGATGAGAGAGTTGACGTTCGAGATAAATGGAGGAATGATATTGGTGAAGGGACCTTGAAGGCTCTTGGTGAAACAGATTGAAGGATTACATAAAATTTTGAATTGTTTCATAATTTATTCAGTTACAATAACCGCGGTAGTCTAGTGGTATGGGTAATTGAACTGCTGAGACGAGGTCTCGGGTTCGATCCCAGATTTTACCATGGCACACACCAATCACTTTTCGATGCTTTTCGAAGTTATGTGTGTATTTATCGCAGGTTTATAAGTGCCCGGTTAATGGCAATAGGCTCGACACCTATTACATTGGGACCTAAACATAAACTGGCGAAATGTGGGTGCTAGCACCCCTGCCTACCCCTTCGGGGACATAGGCGTGAGTTTATAAAAAAAAAATCTGTTAAAGGGTACGCAGCTTTTGAAGTTTTTTTTTCTATAATAAAAGTACCTACTAGTAAGAGTGGGTTCATGTCGGTAGTGTAATGTCCAAGTTTCGAACCCGGGACCTCTCAATCATCAAGCCAACTCCTTAAATATTAATCTTTCAATGCTTTTATGCCCAAACTATCTACAGTTTTACCTGCTACTAATACTGAAATAGTCGTTAAGATTTTTGAAAGTTATCAAAGAAGGGGAGAGCGGATCTCGGGATTTGGGATGTCAAATTCAAGATCATAAAATTAAATAATTTTGTCTTTTCATTTCATTTTCTTTTCATTTTATTTATTATTTGTGAAACATAGGTATTACAAAAGATCTTAACATTAATATCAGTGCACTATGTCTTACCATTTAACATTCAACACAAAATTACATGGCTACAACTTATTGACGCGAATTTAGCAAATGGACCACATAGCCTCGGAAGTAACCGGGCATATCAGTAAGGTGATGCAAAATCTTACTTTGGACCTAGATACCGTTATGTAGTTTTAGAATATTATAAAAAGAATTGACCTCAAAAGAGGCTGTCCATAAATCACCTGGGGCCCATCAGAGGGCAGGGAGTTCGGGGAGATAGGGGAGGGGTATAGTGAGATATCTAATGATATTTTTTGCATAATTACTTAATTAGTTTTTTAAAATTACCTTTACCACGTGATTTTGAGAAAGGTGGGGAAGAGTAGTCTGAAACCTCACCCATTATTACCATGGGGGAGAGGGGTTAAAATTGTTAAAAAACACCACCTGATTAATGGACATTTCCTAGGCATACTTTGGATCTAGTTGCTATTTTATAGTTCTAGAATATTATAAAAAGAATTGACCTCAAAGCAAGATTAATGCTAACTAGTTAGTTCTTGAATCAAAGCCTAGAACTACATATGTACAGTCAGCATCAGATCGATCTTGACTAACAAAGTACTCAAAATGATCTTAATACTTTGGTTTTCCCCCTTCCTGTTGACTGAGTTCTGATATTTTGTACACACCTTTAGTTCAGACGATAATACTATTTAAATGAATAATTTTATTTTTTATTTATTCATCTTTTGCATAATAAAGTCATAATAAGTTGGTCGCTAAAAATAAAATAAGTACAATGTATTATTATTATTTTTTTTATACAACTTAGGTGGCAGGCAAGCACACGGCCCACCTGATGGAAAGTGGTTACCATGACCTATGAACGTGTGTAACACCAGTGGAGTCACATCCGTGCTGCCGACCCTGTAAGAACAGAGATTTTGTGCCGTCAGTGTAGAGGACAAAGTAGGACAAGCCTTTGGTCATCCCACTGACAGCACGAAAACTCTCCAGTGAGCTCTGGCTACCCTACTCACCGCCGGGAACACAATACGAAGTTATTATAAACGCGGTATTCTGTAGGGCGGAGGTACTTCCCCAGACGGACTGCTCAATTGGGCGGAAATACCGCCGTGTCCTACCGTACGTACGTATCAAATATTACATTATTTTATTCATCTTTTGTGATAATGTTTACACAATTCAAATCACATATAATAATAAAGCATCTGAAATTCATTTACAATAATATAGATACATTCATAGTACATACATACATAAACACATACATACAAGTACATACATAAATAGTTTGATATGTTCTTAATACTTTGTTGTTAAGATAATGTTGAGATATTGTAGTCAATATCGTTTTAACGCTGACTTTACCAAATCGAATGTTACGCTGTACTTATTTAAATTAGTATTTAATAAATTATTGGATTGTATCAAGAATTGTTTGGCTGACCCTCCTTCCCTAGAAGGCTGATATTTTGAACCCCTGTTGCACCACTTCAAACCATACAATGTGCTTTATTTAATAATGTATGGGAATTATTGACATTTACGATTACTGCTCCTCTCCCTTTGATATTAGCGTGATGATATATAACCTATGGTACTCAGTGATAATCTAGCTTTCTATTGGAAAAATAATTTTCAAATTTGGTCCAGTAGTTTCTGTGTTTGTTCGTTATATACAAAAATAACTCAGAAACTCTGTTCTTACAGGGTCGACACGAGTGTGACTTCCCTTGGGTTGTCCACGTCCATAGGCCACGGTAACCACTTTCTATCAGGTGGGCCGAGTGGTTCTTGCCACCTAAGTAGTATGATATACCACCTGCGATGCATGGCTCGGCTTAATAATAGTGCCCGGAAAACGGCAATGGACTCACCCCCTCTTACTTGGGACTGAATTTAATGATTGGTGAAATGTGGGTGTTAATTCATCTCCGCCTTACCCTCCAGGGATAAAGGCGTGATTATATACATGTATGTATGTGGCGAGACTGGTATACAAGAAACACCAAAAAAGATAAAACGAGCAAAACCAGTCGTGTCAAAACGGCCATCATGGCGTGCCGCAACTATAGTGACATTTAATTAAAAAAAAAGCATTTTTGTAGCGTCAATGAATGCCAACTAAAAAAAATTTTAATATACAGGCTTATTTTTCTTAACTTAGATAATTAATATAAGTACTATTATAATGTTTTGACGTAGGAAATATTTAAATAAAAATATACTATATACCTACATTAAGTCATTTTCTAATCTTGATAGTAAACCCCATCACACAGTGCATGTCACCTACGATGCTAAGGCCTGTCGCTGCAGTTATAGTGGACGTGCACAAGCGGCCTAAAGCCTTTGTACTTCACGTCTAAGTACTTAACTTGAGAGTAATTACTCACAGATTTCTAGGCTCAAGAGTTCTGACCCGTATTCACTTCAGTACAAGACCCTTTGCACTTTGTGTCACCTTTGTAATCTATCTCACTTAGCCTCTTTTGGAATTGACGTACAAATAATGCGGCCTCGTGATGGTATTGTACATGAGTGTGTGTGTTTTGATGTAAAAACTTCTTTAGGTGCGTTGGATAACTTTCGTTTCACATTTTTTGAGGTAAGAAAAAAGATTGAACTCGCGATACTGTTACCGACACCTCTTCTGACAGTTGTTAACTTTTATCTCTCTTGATTTTAATGCAGTTTTACGAAAATTACTAATATTCACTTTAAGTCCTCCAACTGAATTCAAACTAAATTGCTTGAGCTAGGAGTGAGTTTACGTCAGTCGTGTAATGGCTAGGATTCGAACCCTTCTCGATCGTAATGCCGACTCCTTAACCACTAAGCTACGTCTACACGTTTGGAAACTATGTTGCACAGACAGACACGTCAAACTTATAAAATCCTTTTCGTTTCCGTTGTGCGTCTTCTTTATTTCTTTCCTTCTTTTTTTCGTTCTAGTCAAAGTTAAAAATAATTTCTTCTGCTTAGACCATTAAATCGGCACTTACAAAACGTCAATATAAAAAGAAATATGAAAGACTAGTTTAGCAAATGGACCACCGGTGCGAAACGCAGCCCCGACCTGAGAAGACCCCAGCAAGAAACTCAGCGGGCATTTTTTCTTTTGGTCAATTTACAAACATTTACAAAGTCTCTCTGTCTCTCTTCTTTCCAGTATATAGTCTAAGAGCGCACCATCCGTGAAATTGCGTTCCATGTGATGGCGGTTTACATCTACACTCAATATGTACTACACTCAGACATACTCATACTCATACACACAAAGTTTTGAATGCTGTGAACTGATGTGTCGTTATCGACTGACACACGTCAATGATACACCGTTTTAACGAGGAACTATCGTACCGGCACTCACAATGGACATTATTAGGTGTTGCTTTATTACATTTTAAATGAATAAAGAGTCTAGGGTTCTTATTAAAACGGCTAAAGAAAGAAAATAGAATTAGTGTCTTAATTGTAAGAGCTCTATAGAATCTGCTCTGAAAAATTTATTGTAGATATACATATGTATATATAATTTGAATTAATTAAGAAAAATAATTAATTAATTAAGATAAGATTTGAATATGAATAAAATTAATCAGGATTTGATTACCATGCCACTAAATATAAAATTGAAGTGAAAAGAATTTTAATGAATAAAGGTTACTATAAAGTAGATGAATATCTTGATGATATAAATGCGTGATAAACATAAGTCTCTTGTTCGCATAACATAAATTGTAAACTAAAGCAAAATTAAAAAAGAAAGATAATCTAGTTCTAATATAGTTCACTGAGTTTCTTGTTGGTATCTTCTCAGTAGAAGTAACCAACTGAACCAGCGTAATTTTGAAATGATTCATTTTTACATTATTTAATTAAAAAAAAAAATATTTCTCGACATAATTGTAAAATTTTGACGTTCATGTGTTCTTTATGTGGCTAGACCGAATAAATGAAATTGATTCTGGTGGCGTGATTCTCATGCCACCTGAGCTAGTGGACTGTATTATGCGGGGGGTGAAGCTAAATGTTTCAAATGACACTTTACATAACAAACAAGATAGGTGATCGGGTTGCCGCGGAGGTGGTTTAGGCATTAAATGCAACCCAAGAAATTAGGAGAGGATGCACTAACCTTTATGACGCCACGTGCTGTCGGAGCCGGTGCACCGGTCTTCTCTTCCTGGCTCAGGAGCTGCTGCCCACATCACTAAATCACTTGAGGGACACACGAGAGGCACAATCCGATCGGTAAAGGTCTATGAAAGCGGTTAAAATCCAACAAACATTATTAATTTCTAAGAGTTGCGCGCGCTGCCGCCATTGCTGATTCTAGTTCAAACGGAAGACAAGATGCGGCTATTTCAACCATTGGCGGGGCGAAAACTATTGTTATCTCACTTTAGAGGTAGTGCGGGAGGGAGATGGGTATAGGGAGCGTGTGTTCATTGTCAACCAATTGAGAGACGATTTGAATTTACTACTACTGGCGCAACCTTCCCCCCGGCTTGAAGGGTTACCTTCAAAACGAAAAATGCGGAACAAATCTAAAGTCTAATCTAAATCTAGGTTTGGGAAATAACAACTAAAATATAAACCTAGATTTGAACTCGTGCCTACTGCTGGCTAGGCAGAGGGCAGAGGCGAACAACCGGGCGCAGATACGATCCGGTTGCGGTTTTAACCCGTACAACACGAGTTATCCCGCGGGAATCGGGAAAAACTTCCTCTACTACTCCTAGAGGCCAATGCAAAGGAGGCGCATTCCCAGTCATAAGGAATACCACCGTACCTACAGTAATTGGGTTAGATGGAGTATTCCATTTTTGACGCGACTGCAGCGTGTGCAAACAATCGGTTCTCCAACGATTCCAAAACGATTGGACTAATCTATCTAAAAGAGTGTGACGAGTTAGAGGGTGCATTCCATCGTCATCAACATCTATTGCGGGCAAATATTTTAGCGTACTTCAATCACCGATACAACAAGCGAGTGCTTCTTCCCCTCGGGTGGTTCGGAAACCGTAGTGGGATTGAATTGACTAACTAGCCACTTATCTAACGCGGCATGAATCCAGGACGGTCCACTAAACCATAACGGGTGATCTAAAATTTGCGAAGGAAACAATCCACGAGAGAGACAATCGGCTGAGTTGTCGGTGCCAGCAACGTGAAAGAGATTTTGTGGCGCTAATTCAGATTGAATTTTTGCCACTCTATTAGCGAAGAATGTGTCCCAACGATGGGGCGAAGAGTGGGCCCAACACAAAGCGACTGTTGAGTCCGAAAAAGCTCAAATTCTACTAATATTAATGCGACACGGAAGTGCTAGTCTTAGCACTGCCATCCAAAACTACGCGGAGTTTAGTAGTAAGCTTATCTTCTCTAATAACTCCGTGGTGTGGGATAATGTACGAAGGCTGGGTCTCGTCAGTGTCCGCAGGCGCAGGTGAGATGTAACCTTTATCTAAATATTCGTTAACAACCTCATCATAGGCTTGCTTTAACTTTGGAGACGCCTGCATCTTTCGTTCTAAACAAAGAAAGCGTTTTTCAGCGGATACACGGGAGTCACCGAGTGAAAAAATATCTCCCTTGAAAGGGAGCGCGACAACATAACGACCCTGCTCATCACGAGTAGTCGTGCGACAATAAATCTCCTCAGCCATCTTGTCATCAGGGCTTAGGATAGGTGGGACATTGACCTCTTCAATTTCCCAAAACTTGCGGACGGTAGACTCCAGTGGCGGCTCGACGGTGCAACAGAACGAAGCAGTCGAGTGACTAAAACTATTTATAGAAGCGGGTGCGGAACCAATTATAACAAAACCAAGAACTGTTTCCAGTGCGTGCGGAGCGGGGTACGTCGGTCCCCCTTGAACCATACGTGATAACTGGAGGTGCGGGAGAATCGAAGCGCCGATCAATATATCGACGACTCCAGGAACAGCGTAAGTCTCATCTGCTAAAGGCAAGTCTTTAAATTTCGTTAATAAAGACGTGTCAACCGGGACGGTAGGCAACTTCAGTTTCAGTTCAGTTATTTTATCTATAACGAGCGAATCCATGTCAAACCAAATATTATTATTAAAACGAGATCCAAACCTTGTTTTAACGGTGCCATGAACAGCTGACTGTAAACCTCCAAAACCCTTCACCACTGAGCGGGTTGAACGCTTATTAACATTGAAACCAAGACGTTGACAACAATCTTGAGTAATAAAATTACTTTGCGAAGCGCCATCTAATAGCGCTCGAACAATGTGCGGTTTACCTAATGCATCGACAATAATAACGCAGGCAGTCGCGAGAACCACAGTAGTGAGCGCAGCACTAGCGGACAACGAACACAAGGTGACGTCATTCGCAGCGGCCTCCGGGCGGGCAGGACCGCGCGCGAGCGCGGGCTGCGGCTGTGGCGCGCTATGCGACGGTGTGCCACCGCTCGACAAACCAACTGTGCTCACATTGGATGCGGCGTTACTATTTTCAAAATGGAGTAAAGTGTGGTGTCTCGCTGTACATTTGCGACGACTATTGCTACTATAACACAAAACAACGCGGTGTTTAGTACCGAGACAATTAAAACAAAAATTATTAGCGCGAACAAATTTATAACGATCATTAGGCGATAATTTTAGGAAACCCGGATACTTGTACAATTGCGAATGATGAGTATTACACAAAGAGCAAACAGGTGATTTTACACGTGCTGGTGCGGTATTAACATAAGTATGAGTTGACTTCAGTGACTTCGATGACGCATCTATTCTACGTTCGGAACTAACAACTTTCTTCGCGCCTTCATGTTTCGAGGAAGAGCGTTGCAATATTTTTATATGCTCGCGAACAAAACTTTCTAAGTCTTCGAACTTAGGAATTTTATTGCCGCGGTGATCCGACTCAAATAAACGAATGGTTTCGGAATCCAATTTCTTTAAACCCATATACAAAAATAAGAAGTCGCAGAGGTCTTCGATCTTTAGGTTCTTTACGGCGCGAACAGATGATGCGAAAGTATCTAGAAACTTCTCTAAGTTTTGATCGTTACATGCCGTAATGGATTTCAAATCAAACATCTGATCCAAATATGCGTTAGCTACCGATCTTTTATCCTCATACTTAGCTTTCAAAGTATTTAAAATTAAATTATAATTTTCGGCACTAAACGTAATTCCAGCGCAAACGGTTATAGCTTTACCAGTTAATTTTTCAACAAGATAATGCAATTTTTTGTGATCTGTTAACGAAACGTTCTTATCTATTGTATTCTCAAAACTATCTATAAATAAATACCAATTGCGGATGTTACCATCAAATTCGGGTATTTGAATTGGTGGCAACTTAGGTCAGTCGCGAGTGGGATTGGGTCGGTCAGACGGTTTCTCCAAACTCCTAGCGACGCGTTTGATACGACAATACAAATCGTCAAACGACGACAAGGCCCGATAACTCACTGAGTAATCGGGATTTAAATCTAACTCTAAAACGTTGATGTCATGTACTAAGGATTCGAAATCCGCGCGTAAACTATCTAAGTTTTCTATAGAACATAAGAACGAATCTTTAATAGTCAAATCAGAGGTTTTAAGTGCATTATCACAAATCAATTGTACGCGAGAGTAAATCATTTCTCTTTTAGCGTATAAAAGTTTCAATTGAACCCCACTACCGGTCCTACCAACCTTTGGGGACATTTTTACAACTTAATATCAAACTAAAGTGCGGTAAACAACAAATGAAATGACTTAATCTTAGTGGTATAGAACAGCGACGCGGCGCGAACGATATTCCGTAGGTAGGTAGGTACTTATAACTGCGAGTGCAAGCTTGAACAAAACGCGCATAGCAACAACCAGATCCTACCTACGCGAGCTAGATCGCTGTCTAGGTTCAACTATTATTTCAGGGATTAAATATTGCGTAATATCAATTCAAATTAAAATACTTTCGTATGAATTTGAATGAAATGCGAGCGAGGTATAACCGCGTACCTACCTACGTAGGTATTAGGCAAATACGATGCGAGCTAGCGGCGAACGGACAACTTAGAAATTGAAACAAATAAAAACAAAAGCCAAATGCGTTAGGTATTACACTGTGCCTATGCACTAGGGTGTCTAGGATACCTAAGATCTAAACCTAAATGCCTAGATGCGGGGTTTTCTACTAAAATAAGTAGGTATTTAGGTGCGGTGCGTTTATTCCCAATAGAATAAATAACAAAATGCGAGGTACGACTAAGCGGCTCCGGATAAGGACCAAAAAGAATGGGGGCGCGATTCTCATGCCACCTGAGCTAGTGGACTGTATTATGCGGGGTGTGAAGCTAAATGTTTCATATGACACTTTACATAACAAACAAGATAAGTGATCGGGTTGCCGCGGAGGTGGTTTAGGCATTGAATGCATCCCAAGAAATTAGGAGAGGATGCACTTACCTTTATGACGCCACGTGCTGTCGGAGCCGGTGCACCGGTCTTCTCTTCCTGGCTCAGGAGTTGCTGCCCACATCAATCACTTGAGTTGTAAATCACTTGAGGGACACACGAGAGGCACAATCCGATCGGTAAAGGTCTATGAAAGCGGTTAAAATCCAACAAACATTATTAATTTCTGAGAGTCGCGCGCGCTGCCGACATTGCTGATTCTAGTTCAAACGGAAGACAAGATGCGGCTATTTCAACCATTGGCGGGGCGAAAACTATTGTTATCTCACTTTAGAGGTAGTGCGGGAGGGAGATGGGTATAGAGAGCGTGTGTTCAGTGTCAACCAATTGAGAGACGATTTGAATTTACTACTACTGGCGCAACCAGATTCTTTGAATTAAGTTTCATTTAAAAATGTAATAAATCAATCTAGGGTTCTTATTAAAACGGCTGAAGGTAGAAAGTAGAATAAGTTTCTTAATTGTATGAGTTGCACTAAAAAAAATATTGTAGATATATATATGTGTATCTAATTTGAATTAATTAAGAAAAATAACTAATTGAGAATTTGAATATGACTCAAATTCATCAGAATTTGAATAACATGGCACTAAATATAAAATAGTAGTGAAAAAACTTTAACGAATGAACGTTACTACATAGGTTACACTAAAAGTTTCCGGAACTGGCCACTTACATAAACAATATTTAAAAATTTATTACAACATTTGAAAATAGAACTCTTTGGGTGTAGAATACAGTTTGTTTCATCTGACTGTCTTTTGTTTTTACCTTGTGGCGCCATTTAAAAAATTGTGTGTCTGCATCAACATGGATTTAACTCGGGAAAATTTTCGTAGTATGATTTTCTACGATTTTAAGTGTAATTTGACGGCTCAACAGAGCATCGCTCGGCTTGAAACAGCTTTTGGCGATGAAGCTCCATGCAAGACGACTGTTTATAGCTGGTTTGCAGAATTCAAGCGTGGTCGTATCAATCTCAGTGACGAATCTCGCGATGGTCGGCCGTCCACCGCTGTGACCAACAAAAACATCGATGCTGTGCGCCGTATGATTGAACCAGACAGGCATGTGACCTACCATGAAATTCGCGCATCCTTAGAAATAGGCATGAGTCAAATACAATCAATCCTACACAAACATTTGGGTGTGAGAAAGCTGTGCTCGCGGTGGATCCCACATAACTTGACCGAGGATCAAAAAACGGACCGCGTCACTTGGTGCAGTGCCATGCTTACCAGATTCAACGAAGGTGCGTCAAATTTGGTGTGGGACATAGTAACAGGTGACGAAACATGGATTTATTGCTACGATCCCAAAACAAAGCAGCAATCGAGCGTATGGGTCTTTCAAGATGAGCCGAAACCAACCAAAGTGGCGCGCGTGAAAAGTGCATCTAAGCGGATGATTGCTTCTTTTTTTAATAAAACTGGACACGTGACTACTGTTGCTTTAGAAAATCGTCGTACTGTGAATAGTGACTGGTACACGACCATTTGTTTGCCGGAAGTTATTGACGAACTCCGTAAAAATAACCGTAAACGCCGTATCATCCTGCACCACGACAATGCTAGTTCTCACACGGCCAGACAGACAAACGACTTTTTGAAGGCGAAAAATGTAGAACTCATGAGTCATCCTGCATACAGTCCCGACCTGGCACCTTGTGACTTTTATCTGTTCCCAAAAATTAAGAACCAATTACGCGGCCAACGATTTTCATCACCAGAAGAGGCTGTCGAGGAGTATGAAAAACACGTTTCAGAGGTCACCACAGAGGAGTGGCACAAAAGTTTTCAAAACTGGTTTGATCGAATGAAAAAGTGCATAGACGCCAAGGGAGATTATTTTGAAAAACAATAAATTAATTTTGTACCTTTTATAGTACATATTTTTTCATATTCATTCCGGAAACTTATAGTGCGCCCCACGTATAAATTAGATGAATAACTGCTATAACTCAATTATATTATTAAATAATCTTTTATCATAAAAAATAAAATAAAAAAGGTAAATGAATTATTATTATAATACATTATCAAGAAGTGAAAATAATTATGTTAATTTACTGGTTTATCTATTTTCGCTGTTATCAGATTATTCTGGTATTTCATACAGATTTATGATAAATTACAAAAAATTATGGTACATAAGATTACATACATACTGGTTGCGCCGAAGTGGAAACTGTATTTTTGACACGGAAACACACTCCTTTTATACCCGTCTCCTCTCCCGCACTAATCATAGATATGGCTTCCGTCCGCCATTTGTGAAATATAGACACTCAGTCTCGCTTTGAACTAGCCAGCGTAAAGACGGACGGACCGCGCTCGCGTCTCTCAGAAATGTATAATGTTTGTTGCATTTTTGCCGCTTCATAGACCTTTGCCGATCGGATTGTGCCTCTCGTGTGTTCCTCAAGCGATCTAGTGATGCTGACGGCAGCTCCTGAGCAAGGAAGAGAGGATCCGTGTACCGGCTGCGATGAAAACACGTGTGTCGTGAGGGTTAGTGCATCCTCTCCTAATTTCTCGGGCTGCATTCACTGCCTGGATCGAGTCCGCGGCAGCCCGGCCACCTGTCTTGTTTTGTGTGTAAAGCGTCAATAGAACAGTTAGCTACTTCCCGCAATACAGTCCATTACCGCACTCGGCCATGCGCCACCATTTTTGGTCCTTCGAGCCGGATTCTTAGCCGTAGTTCGTATTTTGTTATTATTCTAATGGGAATGAGCGCACCGCACCTAAGTGCCTGGTTATTTTAGTAGAAAACCCCGCATCCAGACACTTAGGATTAGATTTGCTGTCCGTTCGCCGCTGGCTCGCATTGTACCTACCTAATACATAAATAGGTTAGGTATCATATCAACACTTAATCGTAGTTCGCAATTTTCGCATCGCACCTAAGTGCCTGGTTATTTTAGTAGAAAACCCCGCATCCAGACATTTAGGCTTAGATCTTAGGTATACTCAGACACCCTAGTGCATAGGCACAGTGTAATACCTAACGCATTTGGCTTTGTTTTGTTTTTTTTCAATTACGTTGTTCTCGGCTCGCGTCGTATTTGCCTAGTACCTGCGTGGGTGGACACGTGGCTGTACCTACCTCGCTCGCATCTCATCCCAATTCATACGAAAGTATTTTAATTTGAATAGATATTACGCAATACTTAATCTCTGAAATAATAGTTGAACCTAGACAGCGACCATCGCGTAGGTACGACCTTGTTGCTATGCGCGTTAGTTCAAGCTTGCACTGGCAGTCATAAGTACCTACCTACCTACGGTTATCGCTCGCGCCGCCTCGCTGCTCTGTACCGCTAAGATTAAGTCATTTCATATTTGTTATTTACCGCACTTTAGTTTGAGATTTAATTGTAAACATGTCCCCAAAGGTTGATAAGACCGGTAAGGTTCAATTGAAACTTTTATACGCTAAAAAAGAAATGATTTACTCTCGCGTACAATCGATCTATGATAATGCACTTAAAACCTCTGATTTGGTCATCAGAGATTCGTTCTTGTGTTCTATAGAAAACTTAGATAGTCTACGCGCGGATTTCGAAACCTTAGTACATGACATCAATGTTTTAGAGTTGAATTTGGATCCCGATTACTCAGTGAGTTATCAAGCCTTGTCGTCGTTTGACGATTTGTATTGTCGTATCAAACGCGTCGCTAGGAGTTTGGAGAAACCGGCTGACCTACCCAACCCCACTCGCGACCGACCTAAGTTGCCACCAATTCAAATACCCGAATTTGATGGTAACATTCGCAATTGGTGTCTATTTATAGATAGTTTTGAGAATACGATAGATAAGAACGATTCGTTGACAGATCACGAAAAATTGCATTATCTCGTTGAAAAATTGACTGGTAAAGCTATAACCGTTTGCGCTGGAATTACGTTTAGTGCCGAGAATTATAATTTAATTTTAAATACTTTGAAAGCTAGGTATGAGGATAAAAGATCGGTAGCTAACGCCTATTTAGATCAGATGTTTGATTTGAAATCTATTGCGGCATGTAACGATCAAAACTTAGAGAAATTTCTAGATACTTTCGCGTCAGCTGTTCGCGCCGTAAAGAACCTAAAGATTGATGACCTCTGCGACTTCGTATTTTTGTATATGGGTTTAAGGAAATTAGATTCCGAAACCATTCGTTTGTTTGAGTCGGATCATCGCGGCAATAAGATTCCTAAGTTCGAAGACTTGGAAAGTTTTGTTCGCGAGCATATAAAAGTATTGCAGCGCTCTTCATCGAAACATGAAGGCGCGAAGATAGTTGTTGATTCTGCACGCAAAGTAGATGCGTCATCGAAGTCACTGAGGTCAACTCATACTTATGTTAGTACCGCACCAGCACGTGTACAGTCACCTGTTTGCTCTTTGTGTAGCACTCATCATTCGCAACTGTACAGGTGTCCTGGTTTTCTAAAATTGTCGCCTAGTGATCGTTATAAATTTGTTCGCGCTAATAATTTTTGTTTTAATTGTCTCGGTACTAAACACCGCGTTGTTTTATGTAATAGTAGAAATAGTTGTCGCAAATGTCAAGCGAGACACCACACTTTGCTTCATTTTGAGAATAGTAATGCCGCATCCAATGTGAGCACGGTTGGCTCGTCGAGCGGTGACACACGGCGGCCTGCGCCGCAGCCGCAGCCCGCGCTCGCGCGCGCTCCGGCCCGCCCGGTGACCGCCGCGGATGACGTCACCTTGTGTTCGTTCTCCGCTAGTGCTGCACTCACTACTGTGTGTCTTGCGACCGCTCGCGTTGTTATTGTTGATGCATTAGGTAAGCCGCGCATTGTTCGAGCGCTGTTAGATGGCGCTTCGCAAAGTAATTTCATTACTCAAGATTGTTGTCGGCGTCTTGGTTTCAATGTTGATAAGCGTTCAACCCGCTCAGTGGTGAAGGGTTTTGGAAGCTTACAGTCAGCTGTTCGTGGCACCGTTAAAACAAGGTTTAGATCTCGTTTTAATAATAATATTTGGTTTGACATGGATTCGCTCGTTATAGATAGAATAGCTGAACAGTTGCCTACCGTCCCGGTTGACACGTCTTTATTAACGAAATTTAAAGACTTGCCTTTAGCAGATGAGACTTACGCTGTTCCTGGAGTCGTCGATATATTGATCGGCGCTTCGATTCTCCCGCACCTCCAGTTATCACGTAAGGTTCAAGGGGGACCGACGTACCCCGCTCCGCACGCACTGGAAACAGTTCTTGGTTTTGTTATAATTGGTTCCGCACCCGCTTCTATGGATAGTTTTAGTCACTCGACTGCTTCGTTCTGTTGCACCGTCGAGCCGCCACTGGAGTCTACCATCCGCAAGTTTTCGCTCGGTGGCTCCCGTGTATCCGCTGAAAAACGCTTTCTTTGTTTGGAACGAAAGATGCAGGCGTCCCCAAAGTCGAAGCGGGCCTATGATGAGGTTGTTAACGAATATTTAGATAAAGGTTACATCTCACCTGCGCCTGCGGACACTGGCGGGACCCAGCCTTCGTACATTATCCCGCACCGCGGAGTTATTAGAGAAGATAAGCTTACTACTAAAACTCCGCGTAGTTTTGGATGGCAGTGCTAAGACTAGCACTTCCGTGTCGCTTAATGACATTTTGTATTGTGGTCGGAATCTTTAAGGTAATTTATTTGACATAATTGTAAATTTTCGCATTAATATTAGTAGAATTTTAGCTTTTAGGACTCAACAGTCGCTTTGTGTTGGGCCCACTCTTCGCCCCATCGTTGGGACACATTCGTCGCTAATAGAGTGGCAAAATTCAATCTGAATTGGCGCCACATAATCTCTTTCACGTTGCTGGCACCGACAACCCAGCCGATTGTCTCTCTCGTGGATTGCTTCCTTCGCAAATTTTGGATCACCCGTTGTGGTTTGGTGGACCGTCCTGGATTCATGCCGCGTTAGATGGGTGGCCAGTTAGTCAATTCAATCCCACTACGGTTTCCGAACCACCCGAGGAGAAGAAGCACTCGCTTGTTGTATCGGTCCCACGTGAAGAGACCCTTATTTTGTTGTTGGCTAATCGCGTCTCGTCTTGGTCGAGACTGTTGCGTTGTGTTGTTTGTTCGCCTCTGCCCGCTGCCTAGCCAGCAGTAGGCACGAGCTCCAATCTAGGTTTATATTTTAGTTGTTATTTCCCAAACCTAGATTTAGATTAGACTTTAGATTTGTTTCGCATTTGTCGTTTCGAAGGTAACCCTTCAAGCCGGGGGGAATGGTTGCGCCGAAGTGGAAACTGTATTTTTGACACGGAAACACACTCCTTTTATACCCGTCTCCTCTCCCGCACTAATCATAGATATGGCTTCCGTCCGCCATTTGTGAAATATAGACACTCAGTCTCGCTTTGAACTAGCCAGCGTAAAGACGGACGGACCGCGCTCGCGTCTCTCAGAAATGTATAATGTTTGTTGCATTTTTGCCGCTTCATAGACCTTTGCCGATCGGATTGTGCCTCTCGTGTGTTCCTCAAGCGATCTAGTGATGCTGACGGCAGCTCCTGAGCAAGGAAGAGAGGATCCGTGTACCGGCTGCGATGAAAACACGTGTGTCGTGAGGGTTAGTGCATCCTCTCCTAATTTCTCGGGCTGCATTCACTGCCTGGATCGAGTCCGCGGCAGCCCGGCCACCTGTCTTGTTTTGTGTGTAAAGCGTCAATAGAACAGTTAGCTACTTCCCGCAATACAGTCCATTACCGCACTCGGCCATGCGCCACCACATACAATAGTGAAACATTGGGTTTTTATTTTAATTTCAACACTAGCATGACATACACAATACTTAACATACACTGATTACACATAATAACTTGATTTAGTAACCTTGCCATGAAAGAGCATTTTTTACAGTGACTAATTGTATTCCATAATCATAGCTTTGAACTTAGTTCAATTCTGATCTTGGCTTATATCCACTGGTAGCTTGTTCCACAGACGCATAGCTGTAACTCTGAAGGAATTGTCATAAAATGTTGTTTTATGCGACGGCATCCTTAGTCTTAAGATTTCTGATGACCTTAAATATCTCGTATGCGTATCATGTAGGAACTCAAAACGTCCCTTAAGATAGGGCGGAGATGAGAGTTCAAATAATATGTTGTACAGTAACAAAAGAATGTGAGTATTCCGGCAAAGTTATATAAGTACTCTTTTACACCAAGAAATCGCCGGCATTCGCTGTCACTTGCCGGCTAACAGTGTCTCGCGTGGCCCTGCTTATTATAGAGACAGCAATATACATCGCACTTTGCTGTCATCCTTGAAGCCGTTGATTTGTATATTTGTTTCACAAACTAAACATATTGTAAGGAGGTAGGACACGGCGGTATTTTGGTCCAATTGAGCAGTCCGACTGGGGAAGTAGTTTGCGGTGTACACTAAGTTACAATTATTAAATATCTGTATCCAGTATAGCATTTAGAGAACAGAAGTGAAGAAGAATAAGAGATTATATTATTTAATGAAATAAATACCTACCTTTTCATTTAAAAAAAAGTATCTATGTATGTTTATTCACATTCTAGCTCAACTTGTTAAATACCACAAGCTAGTTAAGCTATGCAAACAATGAGTCTAGATAGCGTTGTGTAGAATGTTGTACAATATTATATATTTATAGCTGGTATAGAACCATCTTTAACCTCTCGAGTTGCGCAACTGTTGCCCCACTTTTTATCTCAACACGTAATACCTGTCTTACGTCACATCGGTGTGCAGTTGTCAATAGGCACGCATCCTGCACGGATGACATACTCGTAAATACACAATAAGTTTCCAACGTGTGAAAAATGTCGAAACGATGTTATTCGTTACGGAAAAAATGCTATGCGTTCCACAGCCTTTATTACTAATTACTTGACGTTCCAATATGTTTCGGAGTCAGATTAATTTTGGTTTGGCTTCAGTGGACCATTAATGCAAGACTTTATCAACAAAATCGTACAAATATTATAAATGTGATGAGATAGTAACTTTGTTTGAATGTTTGATAAAATTTGATGTAAGAATAGACTATTGAATGCCTAGTGGTAGCCTAGTGGTATGGGTAATGGACTGCTGAGACGAGGTCTCGGATTTGATCCCAGGTTTTACCATGGCACACACCAATGACTTTTCGATGCTTTTCGAAGTTATGTGTGTATTTATCGCAGGTTTATAAGTGCCCGGTTAACTGGGCTCATGATTAAGGTAGCCAGAGCTAACTCGAGAGCTTTTGTGCTAACGGTGGGAGGACCAAAGGCTTGTCCTGCTATATTTTCTGCACTGACGGCACAGAAACTCTCTGTTCTTACAGCGTCGGCAGGACGAGTGTGATTTCCATTCTTGATACTTCCACGCATTCCTGAGAAAAAGGTCTTGACAGACAGACAGACAGACAGACAATGAAGTGATCTTATAAGGGTTCTGTTATTTCCTTTTGAGGTACGGAACCTTAAAAAACATTGCGACAAGGGCTGGTGGATGATAATACGTTAAAAAATTGCAAAATCCACTGTCAGCTCTTAGGCTATTCGCTCATTAACTAATTTACAAAGCTACGGCTCCTATTATCGGTATAGAGCCATTTGAGCGGCAATGTTAGCGGAGCCATTGCGTATGATTTGCCTATGTAAACGATGTGGCTAGTTCGACTGCAATGGTCAATGACCATTAAGGATTGTGGTTGAGTTGTATTTGTTTAATTTAGTGCTATGTGATGCAATGATATATATTATAAGCTAGTACGTTGAACGCACTCTAAAACGGCAACAAAAATGAGGACAATATGTCCTGATTTTACACATTAATCAGCGACGTGATAGATTACTATGCAATAAAATCGTAATTAGAATATAACTTATAAGCTATATAAATTAAAAACATTTATGTATTTTTCCTTCTCGTGGGTCATCAATCAATTAACCTATCGCAGTCTGTACGAGCTCGTACTGAATATCCTAAATCACTAAGGCAAGCAGGAATCAAATACAAACTTGAGTTGAGACAATTTATTAAACACTTCGGGCTATTTATGAACTTTGGTGTAACGAAGCCGTAGTGCGATGTAGGCGATAGGTACAACGCCATCTATTGAGCAAGCGTACAACTTTTCAAATAAGTAGTTAGTATTAGTATTGTGAGAATTAATATATTGAATACAGTTCACTGCTGGACATAGGCCTCTCCCATTATCAAGCGGCATTGGCCTACTGTACATGAGTAAGTAGTTATAATTTTTGTTATACTCAGTGTTTGCACCATTTTTGAAATACACGATGTTCCTGCGTGTCGTGTCATGTCATGGACTATATGTATACAAGCTGAAACGAAGAATAGTTTAACGATGGGGATCTAATATGGTGGTCAGACGCACGCCCCTTTGAAAAATGAAACAAAAAATAAATGAATGTATTCCTTCTATACGTATATACTTATTTATGCCTGTAAATTCCCGAAGGAGTAGCAGAGGTGTAGTGGAGAAAGGTGAAAAAATACTGCACACACTTCATGCACTATGCCACCCGGTTAGGAAGTCGGCAAAAGCGGGACCCCTAGCCTCTGCAGAGGTGTATTAACGCCTAAATTTCGGCACCTTGCTTTTCAGTCCTTATTACCGTGTAACGAACTCCAAACCAACCTACCAACACATTATAAACACTACTAATACCCTTTCATCATTTGATACACGCAGATCACGGATATAGGTCAAGCGATAACTCAGTCCGGGCCGGGAGAGCTCCCCGACGCATATATCACTTGTCATATCATTTGGATTAACGTTCACTTCGCATAACTGATAAGACATATTTTTTTCCTTGCCGTCACTATTGTTACGGTCTTCTGTAAGCCTTTAGATCATACGATAAATACCTAATATTATAACATTGTAAATTGGTTGGTTGGACCTTGGTTTGGCAATAGCCTCGCCTCCTATTACATTGGGATCTAAACATAAACTGGCGAAATGTGGGTGCTAGCACCTCTGCCTACCCCTTCGGGGATATAGGCGTGAGTTTATGTTATGTTATGTAAATACATAGAGCATTGCAGATAGACCTCCGTGGCGTAGCGGTAGAGCATTCGACTGCTATGCAGGGGGCGCGGGTTCGATTCCCGCTCAGTGCAAATATTGCACTGCCAAGCACACGGCCCACCTGATGGAAAGTGGTTACCGTGCCCTATGAACGTGTGCAACACTAGGGGAGAGAGTTTCTGTGTAAGTGTAGAAGAAACAATCAGGACAAGCCACTGACAGCACGAAAACATAACACAAACACGACGATATTTCCGTGCAATGGAGCAGTCCGACTGGGGAAGTACCTCCGCCCCACAGAATACCGCGGACATAATAACTTCGTGTTGTGTTCACAGCGGTGAGTAGGGTAGCCAGAGCTCCATATGTCCAAGAGTAATGATAGTTCATTACTATTATAGTTACTTCTGATCGCGATATTCAAGATTCACGCGTTCAGAACAGCTAGCTATTATATGTATCAATCAATCAACCCATCGCAGTTCACTGTTGGACATAGACCTTTCTCGATGTTAGAAGGCTTTAGCCCACCGTTTCCACGCTGGCCAGACGGGCTAATACAGAGGTTTAATTTGCGTTTTACTTCTCTAGCAGTAATGTCGTCTACATATTTATCCGTCAGTCCTTTTACGACACCCTTCAGAGGAGATGGGGTGGTGATAGTTATTAAATATTTAATAAAATTTCTCAGGATTTGATTGACATGCCACTATATAAATTTAAAATCGAAGGGGAAAAATGTTTGATGAAAGAAGGTTACTATAAAGTAGAGTATCTTGATGAAGTTAATGCGTCAAAATAAGTCTCTTGCTTGCTCTCAACCATAAATTGTAAAATAAAGCAAATAAAAAAAGAAGGTAATCTAGTTCTAATATAGTTCTGAGTTTCTTGCTAGTATCTTCTCAGCAGAACTAACCCACCGAGAGAAAGCGAGGTTAGCGAACTTAGGGAGAGAATAATTTTCCAATAGTTTATTTATACATTCTTTAATATTTTATATTAATACTTGACATAAATATAGTAAATTATTGACGTTCATATGTGCTCTTTATGTGCCCAAACTGAATAAATGAAATTGATTCTTTGAGTTGTATCCTTTCTCCGTCATTACAAGATAATTATATGATATCATAAATTATTCTTAAAGTTATCAATACATTTTTAAACGTACTCTTACATAATAAAGAAAGAATACCCAACAAGAAACAGAACTGACTGCTACTTTTGAACGGATTTCGTGAATTGTTTGCAACGTGTGCTAACAATTTGTCCAACCTAACGGAACTAATGGCAGCTATTGAAACTGTCGCTCAGTCGAGCATGTTGGCACCGACTTCAGGAACTATTCTCATTTGCATAAGGTGTGTACTGCAGATAATAGTAGATTTGATATTATATTCCGGTCTATACCACTGGATGTGTCACTAGTGGCACAAAACGGAAAATTTACTGCTTCTTTGTGCTACTGTCACTTTCAGTAGCACAGACCGGAATAACAATTTTGTAGTATGCCAGTCGATCTGTCATTTTTTTTTTTTATACCACTTAGTTGGCAGACAAGCACACGGCCCACCTGATGGGAAGTGGTTACCGTGGCCTATGGACGTATGCAACACCAGGGGTGTCACACTCGCGCTGCCGACCATGAAGAAACCTTCTGATGCCCCTCTTGAAGAACCCCATATTGTAGGCGCTTGGGAAAACCGCAGCAGGGAGGTCATTCCACAGCTTGAGTGTGCGTGGGATGAAGTTTCTTTCATACCGCACAGTGCGCACCGTCTCAGGTCGCAATGTGTGGGGATGAATTCCCTGCCTATGGCGAGAGGTGCGATGATAGAATGTAGCTACGGGCATCATGTCAAACAATTCATCTGAGCACAAACCATTGTACAGGCGGTAGAACACACACAGTGAGGCAAAATCCCTCCTAAGGCTAAGAGGTTCCACTCTGTGAGTATGGGATTGTCAACCAGCCTCAATCCAGCGTCTTTGCAACGAGTCGAAGGGGTCAAGCTGGTATGCAGGTGCTCCAGCAAAAAGGTGACAGCAGTACTCCATGTGAGGCCGGACTTGTGCTTTATAGAGAAGGAGTTGCTGCCCCGCAGTGAAATACTGCTTCGCCCTGTTGAGTACTCCGAGCTTTCTTGATGCCAACTTAACCTTGTCCTGCAAATGACTTCGGTATTGGACGTCACTGGAGATATCGACACCAAGGATCCCGATACTCGGGGAGATGGTAAGCGGTGTGCCCAGGAATTGCGGCGCTACAATGAATGGGGTTTTCTTAGCGGTGAATACACATACTTATGTCTTAGTGGGGTTGAATTGGACTAGGTTTAGTCGTCCCCAATCGGACACTCCAGAGAGAGTAGTCTCGATTTCAGACACAAGTTGTTCGCGACTCTTCTCCACCTCGGACTGAGGGATATTTGCACTGCCCGTGTAACATGTGTCCCCGGTACTGTCGTCCGCATAACAATGAATGGCCATCAGACAGCATGTCATTGATATGCAGCAGAAACAGCGTCGGAGACAACACGGAGCTTTGTGGGACACCAGCGTTTATGTTCATGCGGTCCGAGCAGCTGCCGTCGACGACGGCTTGGATGCTTCTGTTGGACAAAAAGCTGGAGATCCATTCGCACAATCCCTCGGGGAGTCCATAATATGGCAACTTCGTAAGAAGACCTTTGTGCCAGACCCGATCGAAGGCCTTCGCTATATCGAGGCTGACCGCTAGTGCCTCACCGCGACTCTCGATGGCTTGCGCCCACCGGTTTGTGAGATACACAAGAAGGTCACCGGTAGAGCGACGGTGGCGAAAACCGTACTGTCGGTCGCTCAGTAGATCGTTTCCTTCAAGGTACCTCAGGAGCTGTGTATTAATAACACGCTCCATAACCTTCGAGAGAAGGGAGGTTATAGCGATAGGCCTGTAATTGGTCGGATCTGTCCTGTCACCTTTCTTAGGTACAGGGTGCACGAATGCAGTCTTCCTCGAGGCCGGGACCTGCCTCGCGGAGTATGAGAGTGCGAAAAGGCGTGTAAGTACAGGGCACAGCTCGGGGGCACAGTGCTTAAGCACCTTCGCCGGTATACCGTCCGGACCACTCGACTTCCGAACATCTAGGGACTTAAGCTCGCGCCGGACCACCCGTTGTGTGATTTTAATTTCGGTCATCGAAGCACCACAGCTGGGGATGATGGGTGGTTCGGCGTTCCCGTCGTTCATAGTCGAGTTTGACGCAAAGAGATTACCCAAAACATCGGCCTTCTCCTTAGCGCCATGGGCCAGACTACCGTCGGATTTTTGTAGCGGCGGAAGGCAAGACTGGCAGAAGTTTCCCTCAGCAGCTTTAGCGAGCGACCAAAATGCACGACTGCCAGATGGGTAGCGCGCAAGCCGCTCGCCAATTCTGCCGATGAACTCAAACTTTGCTCTAGACGTTGCCTTTTTACTGGACCTTGAAGCAGCATTCAACTTCCGCTTCACTTCAGCGATGTTCGGATCCTTATTGGCAAGAGCCGTGGTCCAAGCCTTGTATGCAGATTGCTTGCGGTCTCTAGCTTCCCTGCAAGGCCTATTAAACCACGGGCGTTTGCTCGCTCCTGTCGCGACCCAGCGGTTGGGGATGTAACATTCCATAGCCACTAGAATCGCGTCAGCGACTGCTGTTGCACAGGAGCTAGGATCATCAGAAGAGAAGCAAAGCTGCCTCCACGGGTACGACGCGAAGAATTCTCGCAGTCCGTCCCAGTCTGCCGACTTGTAGTGCCACACATGCCGCCACTGAGGTGGCCGCGGTGGTTCAGGCCGCGCGAGTGTCACTTGCGCCCGGACGAGGCTGGGGCCCGAATTACCGAGAGGTGCTTCCACCCTTATGGAGTATTCATCCGGGACCGTAGTCAGCAGAAGGTCCAGTATAGAGCTTCTGTGGGTCTCAATTTCTGGTGTTCTAGTGATAGAATGCACCAGTTGAGAAAGCCCATAGGTTAGAGCGAAGTCGTGAGCAGCCCTTCCCGCAAAATCAGTCCTAGGAGACCCCAGCCACTCCACTTGGTGGGCGTTGAAGTCCCCCAAGAATACTAATTCAGCAGTGGGGTACTGCTCAATTACGCTGTCCGCCGACCGCTGCAGATGCTGAAACAGTTGAGCCGTGCCCAGGTCACTGCTATGAGACCTGTAAAGGCACGCATAGATACTGGTGGCCACCGTGATCAATGCGTACCCATAAAGTTGACAGGTCCCTATCCTCAAGACCATGGAGACGGCGGCAGCAAATATCATCCCGGACGTACAAGCATACCCCGGCGCGACTCATAAAGCTATGCTCGAGTTTGTACCCGGGGTACATTAGGGAGGCTGTAGGTAGCTCCGTCAGAAAAAGCAAGGTAGGCTGCGCGGTCTCTAAGTAGAGATGGACCGCGTTAAGGTTGGAGTATAGGCCCCTGATGTTGCAGAAATCCACATTCACTGTGGATGATGGTGCCGCTGTGGTAACGTTTCTCTTGCTTTTTTTAGTTTTCATGTTTGAGATGGGGGAGGGGGGGGAGAAGGTAAAAAGAGATTCTGTGCCTCCAGTGTAGAAGACAAAGCAAGGCGTCCTACCCCCACAGACAAGTTGGGGTTGTGTGACTGGCTGGCGCGATGGACGGAAGGGCCCCCGGTCCCCTCCCAGATACTGAAGCCAAGTCCACTCCGGTCTCCTCCTCCGGCATGGCTACAGCACCGGGAACTTTACACAGGCTGCTGGTTCAGCCTACTGGGGCGGAGATTAAGTAATCCCCAGGTTCGGGAACCGTACAGTCTGCGGGCGGCCAGCGGATAACCATTTCACTGGGTCTCCCTGACCACCGCGCCAACATTTCACGCCCCCACCAGTCAGTGGGGTAAATTTAAGCCTTTGGTCTTCCTACTGATAGCACAGAACCTCTCCAGTGAGCTCTGGCTACCCTACTCACCGCCAGGAACACAACACAAGGTTATTATAACCGGGGTATTCTGTAGGGCGGAGGTACTTACCCAGACGGACTGCTCAATTTTGGACGGGAGATACCGTCATGTCCTTCCTCCAATGGTCCTTCCTCCATTATTGGCACAAAGTGGAAAAACATAACCTTTGTGCTTACAAAGGATATATTTTTCCACTGCCACTACTTTTACACTGCTTTACACTACACTATTTTTACACTGCCATACTTAATGGCATACAACGGAATAATAGTTCCGAAAACCTCAAAATTAATGCTACTGTAATTTTTAAAGTAGTATTTTGTTAATAAATCGGGGATGATGACACTTTCCAAGTCACAGTGTTACAATCAGTATCAGCTCGATTTTGTCTAGCAAAGTCTCCAAACTGTTTGATTTGACGTTTATAGTGTTTATACCTTGGTACTAAGATCAAGTCAGGTCACAGAATAGCCTCGGTCCGGGCCTAATAGAAGCAGGCCGCAGCGACGGCGCATGATGCACCGCTCCCCATGCCTGGGGACGAGATGGGGCGTCCGTGGTGCCCACCATGCCCTGGGCAAGCCAGTGTACGAGGGTTATGTCTCAAATAATCTCAGTGCGTTGTAGTCGGGTCAAGTCCAACATAACCTCCCTTACCGGCTCCGATGGTAGTACCCGTGGAGATTTTCCGTACAAAAAAATAACGACCAAATATCAGAACAATCAGTCAACAGGGAGGAGGAAACGAGGAGGAACGGAGTACTTTGCTAGTAAAGATCGATCTGCTGCTGGCTGTACTAGGATTATAGTAGCTCTTCAGGGCTGTGTCTTTGGATATGTTTTGGAAATACTGAGAGCACACTGCAGCATTGCTCGTGGAAATGATGAATTATATCACAGCCGTCTTGTTAAGTTAGTCAAGTACTTGGATGCAGATTTTTTTTTTATACCACTTAGTTGGCAGACAAGCACACGGCCCACCTGATGGAAAGTGGTTACCGTGACCTATGGACGTCTGTAACACCAGAGGAGTCACAGTCGCGCTGCCAACCCTGAAAGTACAGAGTTTCTGTGCCGTCAGTAGAAGACAAAGCAGAACAAGCCTTTAGTCTTCCCACTGACAGCACAAATTCTCCAGTGAGCTCTGGCTACCCTACTCACCGCTGGGAACACAACACGAAGTTATTATAGTCGCGGTATTCTGTAGGGCGGAGGTACTACCCCAGTCGGACTGCTCAATCGGGCGGAAATACCGCCGTGTCCTACCTAGAGTCAAGTTCTATAAACACAGATCGTATTGACAGTTTCGTTAACTTTATCAACCGCATACATTCATCATTCTTATTCTTAATACTCTGGACAACTCGGAAAGTATCTGCGTCGGATGCAGAAAGAGCCAACGTCCGAGTGCCATCACTGCGACGCGAGCGAGGACTCAGGTCCGCACACGCTCACCGAGTGTCCGGCGTGGGAGACGCCGAGGCGGGAGCTTGTGGCGGCCCTGGGAGTGAGGGTTCTCACGCTCTCCACCTTGCTCGCGGCGATGGTTCGCTGCGCGGATGCGTGGGCGGCCGGCGCCTCCTTCTGCGAGCAAGTAATGCTCGTGAAGGAGGAGGCGGGGCGAGAGCGGCAGCGGGAGCGACGAAGGATCGCAAGACAAGCTGCCCGCGTACGAAGGCAACTCGGGCGTCGGAGGTCGATGAACGACCTCCGCCCCCCATGAGCGCCGGCCTGGGGGTGACAGGTGGAGCCGCCTGTCACCCTGGCAGAAGCAGGCCGCGGCGGTGGCGCGCGTGACGCGCCTCCCCGTTCCCGGGGACGAGTTGGGGACTCTGCAGTCCCCACACCCGAGAAGAGGGCCAGATCGTGAGAGATGGCCCTGGGTCGGCCGGGGTGCGAGGGATATGCCTGTCAACCTCACCTTCGGCAACCAAAGCGACCCACAGGCGGCGTGCGTTTTAGTCGGTTCGTGTCCGACATAACCTCCTCCACCGGCTCCGGTGGGGAGGTATCCGTGGGGATTTTGCGCACGTAAAAAAAAAAAAAATACTCTGGACAACGAATTGTCACTTTTTTTACACAACTTAGGTGGCAGACAAGCACACGGTTGTAATGGAAAGTGATTACCATGACCTATGAAAGTGTGCAACACCAGAGGAATCACACCCGTGCTACCGACCCTGTAATAACAAAAAGTTTCTGTGACGGCAGTGAAGAAAACACAAACAGGACAAGCCTTTAGTTTTCCCACTGACAGCTCAAAAATTCTCCAGTGGGCTCTGGCTATCCTACTCATCGCCGGGAACACAACACGAGGTCATTATAGCCGTAAAATTCTGTAAGGTGGAGGTACTTCCTCAGTCGGACTGCTCAATTAGGCAGAGAATTTTTATTTTTTATACTATGCAGGTGGCAGGTAAGTACATAGCCCACCTGATGGGAAGTGATAACCGTGGCCTATGCACGTGTGCAACACCAGAGGCGTCACACTCACGCTGCCGACCCTGAAGAAATCTTCTAATGCCCCTTTTGAAGAACCCCATAATGTAGGAGCATGGGAATGCCATAGTGTCCCACCTCCTACACTTGTTTAGTGAGGCTGTTCTTCTTCTTTCGTATCGATTGTGTGTCAAATTTTATCTGCCCAGTGTGCCGCTACCTTAATTACATTCTCGGAGGTATTCATAAATTCCTCCGGTGTACATGTGTTTGGACATGCAGTACACAATAGTACGTGTGATATGGTCTGTGGAGTTACTCCGTATTCACACCGCATGCCCGCTCCATCTGAGGATTTCCATCCAGACCGGTTTCCGTTGCTTAGACCAAACTTGCAAATGCTGAAAAACACATGCGTAGGTATAACCTTTCATCAAACAGCCTTCTATGCCTTTTTATATACCTATACATACATACGCTCACTTCCATTTTCAACCGGGATAGGCAGGGATAACAGCCCACCATTTGAAACTTCACTTCATAATTTTCAAAATATGTTTTTTTTATACTACATAGGTGGCAGACAAGCACACGGCCCACGTAATGGAAAGTGGTTACAGTGGCCTATGGACGTTTGTAACACCAGAGGAGTCACAGTTGCGCTGCTAACCCTGTATGTAAAGAGTTTCTGTGCCGTCAGGGTAGAAGACAAAGCAGGACAAGCCTTTAGTCTTCCCACTGACAGCACAAATTCTCCAGTGAGCTCTGGCTACCCTACTCACCGCTGGGAACACAACACGAAGTTATTATAGCCACGGTATTCTGTGGGGCGGAGGTACTTTCCCAGTCGGACTGCTCAATTTGGCGGAAATACCGTCCTATGTATATGTTACCGAGTAGGTTCCAGGTGAGTTCACCCATCTTGTACCGTGAGTATCGTAGGTGACTAGAGGATAGGGTTCTTCTCCATCCAGCAGTAAACATACAGCTTATGCCGAAGTGCCCACCTGACAGCCGAAATTAATTGTCAATTCGTGTTATTACATCTCTGCCTACCTATTTATAGGCGTGCTATTTCTAAAGTCAGTATTTCGATAGCTTACCGTGTTAAGACCAGGATTACGGGTTTGACCAATAAATGGAGGTTCGGCGGAAACAATAGAAGCCTTAGGCCGGCCTCAGACAATAGTGACTAAGCTTGAAGCCAGTTGTGATATTGACGGGTAGATCTTTGTGAACGGTATTATGGTACTCAGACTATTAACTGTTTGTTATATAATTAGAGATCGTGACAAAGCCCTTGGATTCGTACAAATATTTTATGTCTTAGTTTAAAAAAATAACATTTTAAATGAGATTTACTAAACCTGAAAATAAGACCTAACTGAAATTCCTAATTTCTTTATTTGCAGTGTCTAACACAACGTGTACGAGATATTGTCTTGCACTCCATACATTATTTTTGTTGATTGAGAGATGTTTAGAACTATTTGTCACAAGAATATTTTACCTTAGCACTTCATAAACTCTATAGCCTCAGTATTGGCCACTACAACGCGGCGTAAAAATAGCTATTACTTTGCAACAAATTTGACATATACTATACAATTTATGACAATACATGCACACATTGACAGCTGAAAGGTAATATTGACATAAACTTTTCTCATGTATCTTTTTTGTTTATTTAGGACGCATCAATTATAAAAAATAATTTCAGAAAAGAGTGTTACCATTATATACATATTATTATACCATGTTACAATAGTGACACTCAGCTTGACGGCCTCATTATATGCTTTTTCACGCCCCGCTTAAAGGACCCGGGACTGTAGGAAAAAGGTAACACGTGAGCTGGTAATGAATTCCAGGCCTTAATGGTGCGACAAAGGAAAGAGTATCTGAATCATTTGCGCTCTCTTTTGCGATGTCTTTTAAGTAGAAGGTAGGACACGGCGGTATTCCCGTTCCAATTGAGCAGTCCAACTGAGGAAGTACTTCCGTCCTACAGAATACTGCAGAATACAGAAATCTGGTGTTATGTTCCGGGCGGTGAGTAGGGTAGACAATACTCATTGAAGAGGTTTTGTACTGTCATGTTAGTGGAAAGACCAAACGCATTGTCTTCTGCACTGACAACACAGAAATTTTTTCAGTGTGATGTTACACACGCCTTTCGGCCACAGTCAAAGTCATATATTTTCAATTTTGAACAGTAAACTTATGTTTTATCGACGTCAATAACAATTCTACTTAGGCTAATTTTACCACCGCTTCCTAGGCGCTAGTGGAGAAGAAACGGCGCAACAAACTCTACTACGGCATTTTTTAAGAAGTCAAATTACAATCTTTCCTCAAGGTTAATAGTGGACGAATGTACATTTTGTATCGTGGAAATAAACAATAGACAAACAACTTAATAATAAAATATGTGTAGTTGATTGATAAATAAATTTGGTAACAATGACGAACCTGCGCCATGCTGAGGTCAGACATTTTTATCACCACTTTCCATCAGGTACCTGTCTGCCACCTTAGTTGTATAAAAAATACTCAGTATAAACATTAGTCTGTATATTATAGTCAAAGTTAGTAACATACTTACGTAAAACAATCTCAAAAGTTGAACATCAAACAACACAAAGTTCACTCGAACAAACCCAAATATTGTTCGATATTCGGACAGTGAATGTCGAGTGTGTATTTTTGTGTCAAACTTTAAAATGCAGTAGGTACATAGGGTTGGCAAAACTGATTTAGAATAGACATAATACTGAATTTCACGCAAGAGGCGCGGGTTTGATCCCCTCTCAGTGTATGTACTGTACTGTATAGTACAGTTATATGTAGTTGTATGTATGAATATGGGTATTTGCGTTGGTCTGGACGTGCCTTGGAAAGTTCGTAAGCCGTCGTCCCAGTTGCCATACGAACATCTATAGCAGTCGTTATCGGTAGTTGGCGTACTAAAACCAAAAGACCAATAACTGTCCTAACTGCAATGCTTTGATATCACTCTTGGGTTGTGGAAGTCAGATTAATTAGCTCAGTTAAATTATTGATTATAATTAGAGGACAATATCCAATTATTTATAATACTCGTATTATTCAATTTGTACCGAGTGCCAACCCTGAGACTGCATCACAGCGCAACTAAACATCACACGACAACATGTCAACTTCGAGAATGTTCTCGACGCGACTTCGGTCTGTTTATTTAGATGATCCAACAATTTTGTTGGATTTCATAGTTGAATAAAGAATTGTGGTGAATTATCGCAAAGTAGGTAAGCAAAAGTACGCAGTGAGTACTAGGCTAGGACATGAACACTCTCTATGGATAATTTAGACGGTTCTCATCACGGCAATAGGCTCAACCCTTTTGCGTGGGACCAAAAATCTCAGTTTGTGAAATGTGGGCGTTAATATACCTCTGTCTACCCGGTCGCGGATAATCAGGCGTGAATATTTCTATGTTCAATACATACTAAAACTAACTACTAAACTACTTAAATACATACATGCTTTTATTAGCAAAGACTTTTTCACAACTTTTTTTATAATGTATGGGCGTAATGTATTTGTGAACGGAATAATGACGATTTTGCCAAAGAAACTGTGACCAAAATCTATGATTCCGAAACAATTATCAAATCAACCAACATTTTTACTTATTCTTCATTTCCAACCTGTGATGGCCGTTTTATAATAAGTTTGAAGCTCATAAATAACAAAAATAGCATTAGAAACACAAGCACTAGTTGTATATTTTTTTCGCTGCATCGCAAACTTTTCAATGTAATGAGTTCCCAAGAAGACCAGTACGTTTTGTTTAGATTTCCCAAGAGAAATCATTTCTGGGATGCTTTTTAAATTCACAGGCGAATTCTGACATTATCAAGATTATAATTTTAGCGGGCATGATTAAAGGTGAATTAAGTCATGTGATGCAGATCATGATGAAGTGGCAGAGTGGAATTATGTTGGGAACATATTTAGACTCAACCTCTGGAGGGGACCATGCTTCGCTACCTGTTTTACCGCCTGTACAAGTATGTGTTCAGAAGAATTGGTCAACATAATGCCCACGGCTACTTTCTATTATTGCACCGCTCATGATAGGCAGAAAATACTCACATATTACGACATTTTAAGGAGGTATGACACTGTGGTATTTCCGTCCAATTAAGCAGTCCGTCTGGGGAAGTACCTAAGCCCTACAGAACACCGCGGTTTTTTTTTTTTTTTTTTTTACGTGCGCAAAATCCCCACGGATACCTCCCCACCGGAGCCGGTGGAGGAGGTTATGTCGGACTCGAACCGACTAAAACGCACGCCGCCTGTGGGTCGCTTTGGTTGCCGAAGATGAGGTTGACAGGCATATCCCTCGCACCCCGGCCGACCCAGGGCCATCTCTCACGATCTGGCCCTCTTCTCGGGTGTGGGGACTACAGAGTCCCCAACTCGACCCCGGAAACGGGGAGGCGCGCCACGCGCGCCACCGCCGCGGCCTGCTTCTGCCAGGGTGACAGGCGGCTCCACCTGTCACCCCCAGGCCGGCGCTCATGGGGGGCGAAGGTCGTTCATCGACCTCCGACGCCCGAGTTGCCTTCGTACGCGGGCAGCTTGGCTCGCGATCCTTCGGCGCTCCCGCTGCCGCTCCCGCCCCGCCTCCTCCTTCACGAGCATTACTTGCTCGCAGAAGGAGGCGCCGGCCGCCCACGCATCCGCGCAGCGGACCATCGCCGCGAGCAAGGTGGAGAGCATGAGAACTCTCACTCCCAGGGCCGCCACAAGCTCCCGCCTCGGCGTCTCCCACGCCGGACACTCGGTGAGCGTGTGCGGACGGTTATAATAACTTCGTGTTGTGTGTTCCCAGCGGTGAGTAGGGTGGCTAGAGCTCACTGGAGAATTTGTGCTGTCAGTGGGAAGACTAAAGGCTTGTTCTGCTTTGTCTTCTACACTGACGGCACAGAAACTCTGTACTAACAGGGTTGGCAGCACGACTGTGACTCCTCTGGTGTTACAAACGTCCATAGGCCACGGTAACCACTTTCCATCAGGTGGGCCGTGTGCTTGTCTGGCGCCTAAGTAGTATAAAAAAAACTGTTTTTTTATACTACCTACTTAGGTAGTAGACAAGCACACAGCCCACCTGATGGAAAGTAGTTATCGTGTGCAACATTAAGAGCATCATACTCGTGCTACCATTTCTGTAGAAACCATTTAATACCATTTTTGAAGAACCCCATATTGTAGTCGCTTCAAAAAACCACAGTTTAAATAAGATACTGGGTCTGAAAAGTATTTCTCTTTTTGGATTTTTATTGTAGAATGCTCAAGACCTGGCTCGATAAAGTCAAAGTCGAAGTCAAAAATCTTTTATTCTGTATAAACCATTAACTCGGCACTTACAAAACGTCAAAAAAAAGGAACATGAAAATCAGTTTAGTATATGGACCACCGGCTCAAAACGCGGCCCCGACCTGAGAAGACTGCGGCAAGACACTCAGCGGGCATTGTGATAACTCAGTGGTCAGAGCTTTCCCCCTGTAAGATATTGGTCGCGGTTTGAAGTTCTGTTTGAGCATTTCACTTTTTACAATCTTAATTGATTTGAATGGTTAGCATACTAATCACTCTAAAATTTCATGAAACTATATCTCTTTTTTTTGAAGTCGGTTAAAATCTAAAATCATACTTTAACAAATGAGGGAGACCCCAACAGCTGGCGAGTGAACAACCTCCTAACGTATGAACTCATAACATTGTTTCCTCATTTATTATGTGAGGGATATTATACCCTCTTGAAGTTTCTTCGGAGGCGTCAACTTCATACGGTTGAATTATTTTATAGTAAGTTGAACTTTGCGTGACGTGCGTACCATTTTATGTCTACAGGGTCGAAGATTTTGACCTTACCTGAAGGGAAAGTACTCTAAATATTGTTAATAAGTAATTTCACTCAAAGGTCAACAATACTTTAATTAAAAAAGAATAAAAAAAAGGATTAAAAAAACGAGTGGTTCCCGGTGGAGTAGAATTTGGACCATCCCATCTCTTCCCATGCGGTGTCGTACAGAGCGACTAAGGGATAGGGCTGATACATACAGCCCAGACTCCTCTATGCGTGGCTAGACCTCAGATGCGTGGCTAGAGTCAATAATAGTGCCCGGCAAACGGCAATAAGCTCACCCCCTATTACGTGGGACCGAATACAATGATGATGAAATGTGGGCGTTAATTTACCTCTGCCCAACCCTCCGGGGATAAAGGCGTGATTATGTGTATGTATGTATGTAAAAAAAGCAATAATTATGCACTATCTGTAATTGAACCGACTAAACTCCAAAAATATTATTATTAGTATTGTTATGGCTTCAATCGATAAGGTAGTTCACAAAAATCAATTCTCTGTAACAAATATAGTAAATTAAATAAAGGGAAATTCATGAAGTATGGTAGTTGTCACATAGTTTGAAGTGTAAGTTATTTCAAAGTACCCGAACTACGATGAAATGTTGTTACGTACTATTTTCGCAAAATGAGCTCACTGTGTTGGTACGTCTTGCTATATTTGGCTTATCTACCCTATTCTTACTGCGATTTTTCAGCATCAGAAAGAAAGGTTATGTTGTACTTTTCTTTTTAAGTACGAAAAATCCCCACGGATATCCCTCGCCGGAGCCGGTGGGAGAGGTTTTGTCGGACTCGAACCGTCTAAAACCAACGTTGGTTGTCAAATATGAGGTTGACAGGCATATCCCTCGCACCCCGGCCGACCCAGGGCATCTCTCTTGGACTGGCCCTCCTCGAGTGTGGGGACTACAGAGTTCCTCAGCTCATCCCCAGCATCAGGGAGGCGCGCAACGCACGTCGCCGCCGCGGCATGCTTGTCCTAGGGTGACAGGCGGCAGGTTATGTTGTACTTACCTGTATGCATGTATTTCCATACCTATATTCAAGTCTAGTTAAGGTTGAACTCATTTTACTTTTAACATTATGATCTAAGATCTGACTTGATATCACTCATCTCATATTTTAGCCAATCTAATAATGTGTTGCTGAACACACACCAATAGGGTTGCCCAAAAGAATACGGTCAATAAATTTATTATTTAAACTATTTATACTGTTGATTGATGGCACTTGGTGGAATTTATTTTTACACATATTGATTACTCACATGTACTTTTCCACATTACTTTTATTATATATTACTATTTATAATTATTATTATTATTTATTGCGGAGGTGAGTAAAAGATGGTTTACCAGTTGGAACAAGATTAATTTATTTACTATTTACACACTCTTATATACTAATTATTCTACATGATTTTACTGAGATTAAGAGTGGGGTTTTACTCATATGAGTTTAGTGCTGACATTATTGTTTATTGATACGTGCTGTTTATATAATATTATTTCCTAGTTATAGTGTACTTTGCCTATGACGCATAGCACGTCATAGTACTCCCCCCTTTATAAAAATTCTAGTTATTATTTGCTGTGGTGCGTCGACCTTGTCCGTGCACGCTGTTTGCTGAGTTGTACTTTTTCTGCAGTTGTTTACACTTGTTGCATTTCCTTGATTATTTTGTTTATCTTTTTGTCCATGACTTTGTTAGTTTTCCGTACGAGTCTGGTGATTGTTATTATTATTGCTGCTAGTATAATTATAGCGATGAGTACTCCGATCCAGATTTTTATTTTTTCAATTTCTGCTGCCATGTGTGTGTTCTTTTCTGCCTTTTCTGCCAGGTTATTGTTCTGCACCATGTTTATTTGCTCCTTTTCGTGGGTTTGACTGCTTCCCATCTTGTGTGTTGTTTCTTGTGGCTTGCTGTGGAGTGACTTTTATTTTCATTTTGCCCTTTTTATATCATTGTTTGAAACGGACCGTGGGTCGTGATATTCTTCCCGAACGTGTTCTTTTTATGTTTTGAATTGGCTCTGCCTTATCTTGCTCTTGATTTTGAGCTTCTATCTTGTCGTCGCTCGTCGTGAATGCTGGCTTTAGCCTGTCAATCGACACGTTCACTTCCCTGCCGTTTCGCTTGATCGTGACTATTTTGTTGTCACGTTTTACTACGAGAAACGGTCCGTCGTAAGGTGGTGTGAGCGTAGGACGTAGCTTATCGCATCGTAGAAACACGTGTGTACAGTCGGCTAAGCGTGGGTGTACGAATATGTTTTTGTTTGAGCTTTGTCGTTGTGGAATTGACGTCATGTGCGTTATGTTATCTTTAATTTTCTCCACAAACTCTGCATACGTTGTGTTTTTAGAACAGTCGCCAAAATATGCTGCTGGTAATTTTATTGTTGTTCCGTAGACCAATTCGGCTGCTGAGTATCCAGTGTCTTGTCGAATGCTGGTACGTATCCCGAATAATACCGATGGTAATTCTTTCGTCCAATTTTCGGTATTTCCTCTTGCCATCAAAGCTGCTTTCATGGTTCTGTGCAGTCTTTCTACTTTGGAGTTTGATTGAGGGTGATATGGTGTAGTACGGATTTTTTGTATACCCAGGAATTTGGTTAGGCTTCTGAATAGCTCAGACTCGAATTGTCGTCCTTGATCCGTTGTTATATAATTGGGGCATCCAAAACGTGTGATCCAGCCATCGTATAGGGTTTTGGCTACAGTTTCTGCTGTGATGTCCGAAATAGGGTATGCTTCTGGCCATGACGTACAACGATCGATCATAGTGACGATGTATCTTTTGTTTTGTGATGTCGGTAGGGGGCCCACAATGTCTATGTGTATGTGGCTAAATCGTTCTGCTGGCATAAATTTGCCCAGGGGTGATACTGTGTGCCGCTGAACTTTTGATTGCTGGCATTGTAAACATGTTTTGCACATTTCGTAAATGTCTTTGTGCATGCTAGTCCAGATGTATTTTGCGGTTATCAACTTTTTTGTTGTGTTTTTCCCTGGGTGGCTCATGTTGTGAAAACTATCAAAAATTGTTTTTCTGAACTTTTGTGGTAGGTATGGCCTTGTTGTACCGGTGGATATATCACAATAAATTTTGGTATTATTGTTTTGTACTGGTACCTGTGTTATTTTTAGTGACCTATTTTGTTTTAGTTTTGTTAACTCCGGGTCACAGTCTTGGTATTTTTTTACCTCTTGCCAGTTGAGAATTTGGGGTAGTTCTATTGTTTCTATTACCCGTGATAGTGCGTCGGCTACCACGTTTTCGCTGCCCGTGACGTGCCTTATGTCTGTGCTGAATTGTGCAATATATTCTAGGTACCTTATTCTTCTAGGGGATTCATCCACTGATTGCTTCTTGTCGAATGCATGAATCAGTGGCTTATGATCAGTGTATATTGTAAATGTGCGACCTTCTATTAGTCGTCTAAAGTTTTTTATTGCCATGTAAATACCGAGTAGTTCTCGATCGTATGTGGAATATTTTGTTTGTGTCTCGCTTAACCCTTTTGAAAAAAATGATATGGGTTTCCATTTTCCTTGAACTTTTTGTTGAAGTACGGCGCCTACACATTTTAAACTAGCATCTGTCATAATGGCTAGTGGTGTGTCTGTTTCCGGAAATGCGAGTGTTGTGACATCTCTTATGTCCTGTTTGCAGTGTTCGAATGCTTGGTTAGCTTCCGTATTCCACTCGATTGGCGTATTGTCATTCTTTTTGCAGTTTATTAAGTATTTGTTGAGCGGAGCTTGGTGTCCGGCGGCGTGTGGGATGCTACTTCTGTAGAAATTCATCATTCCCAAAAATCGACGTAGCTCCTTTACCACCTTTGGCTTTGGGTATTCGTTTATTACTCGTACTTTCTCAGACGTGGGGGTGATTCCTTGGCTCGTTATATGATAACCTAAGAAATCTATCTCTGTCTTTTCGAATTCGCATTTGCTCGTATTGATTGAGATGCCGTTTTTATTTAGGCGAGTGAATACTTCCTCTAGTTGAACGTAATGTTGTTCGGTATTTTGACTTGCTATGAGTATGTCGTCCACGAAAACATATATATAGTCCAGGTCTCTAAACAGGGAGTCCATAAACCTCTGGAACGTTTGGGCTGAATTTCTGAGGCCAAATGGCATGTAATTCCAGTGAAATAAACCCATTTGCGTGATTATTGCGGTCTTTTCTGGTTCCGCAACAGGGATTTGGTGGAACGCCTTCTTTATATCAATTTTGCTGAATATTGTTTTTCCACTTGCGATGTATGTAAAGTCTAACAGTCTTGGCAAGGGATATCTGTCGGGAACTGTTATTTTATTTAACGCGCGGTAGTCTCCGCATGGCCTCCATTCCCCATTCTTTTTCTTTACCATGTGGAGAGGCGATGCCCAAGGACTACTGGAAGGTTCTAATATTCCTAAGTTTATTAGCTCTTGGAATTCCTTTTTTGCTGCCTTATATTTGTCGGGTGGTAGTGGGCGCGCGCGGGCATAAACTGGAGGACCTTTTGTTATGATGTGATGCTGTATTCCATGTTCTGTGGGTTTTTTAAGTGGTGTTGGTCTAGTGACGTTTACGTATTTCTCTAGCAGGTGCTTTATATGTTCGGGTAATTTCGCGTCGATGGATCTAATTGAAGGCATGTGTGTTGCTCTTGCAATTTTCGCATGCGTCGTTAATTTTGTTTCTTGGTCGATCAGCCTTTTGCCGTATAGATCCACTAATAATCTGTGGTGCTCTAGGAAATCAGCTCCTAAGATAGGCATTTTTACATCGGCGATTACAAACGTCCAAGTAAAAGGTCTGCGTAACCCCAGATTTAGCGTTAATGTGCTTTCGCCATAAGTTTCAATAGTTGACCCGTTTGCGGCATACAGTTTGTAGTTGCTTGGGTTTTTCTTACCCTGTGCGTTTTGTAATACAGAAATATTTGCTCCCGTGTCTACTAAAAACCTATAACCACTGTTTGAGTCGGTTATAGTTAGACGGTTGGCGGGGTGTATGGCACAGAGTCCCGTCTTATTCTGCGCTAGTTCTCGTTTCCCGAATTTTTATCGGTTTTATTTATCCACGAGCACGGCTGATCGCATTTATATGCTTTTGTTTTGAATCGTCTGTGATAATAACATAGCCGTGTACGTGACCGTGAGCGTGATTGCGACCTTGCTCGGAATTTGCTGCGTTGCATCGGTCGGCGATTACTCATACCGCGGAGCTCGTTTATTTCAACTCGCATAGCTGCAATTTGTGACGTCAGCATTGTTATTAAGTTAACGTTGGCGGATTCCTGTGACGAGTTGTTTGTTTTGGTTTTATAGCGCATATTTTCATAAATTCGGTCCGCCATTTCGCATAATTTTGTGAGGTCGAGGTCTTCGGAGACTGCCAATATGGAGGTGATTGATACCGGAAGCTGTCTGAACCATAATAATCTGATGGTATCTTCGGTCATTTTGTCGCAGCTGGCTTCTTTCATTTTTCTCAACAGCTGTGATGGTGTTGAGTCACCTAGGTCCATCTCCGAAAGCAATTTGTGGAAGCGTCGTTGCTCGCTTTCCTCATAGCACGCAATTAATCTTTCCTTGATTTTAAGGTACTTGTCTGCGTTTGGCGGTGACGTCAGGATGTCGCTGACTTGATGTATGACCTCTTTTGGTAATTTTGCGATGACGCAGTTATATTTATATTCGTCACCTTGTTTTTGGGAGGCTACGATGGCCTCGAATTGCGCGAACCATAAGCGCGGTGAATCTGTCCAAAACGCTGGTATTTTCTCCGTAATGCTAATTGCAGCCACCACCTGGCTGTCGCTGATTGATTCAGCCGATGTACCGGGGTTTTTTTGAGGTGTCCCTGGAATTATCGGTGCCATTTTTCTAGCCTCTTGATATTTCAGCTGGTTTGGACCCGCTTGTGGGAAGTCAACTGAAATGTGCTATTTCGCTATTTCGCTGATGGTGGTGGTCAGTAAGCTGGTGGGCTGTTGGGTAAATTTTTCCTTATATGGCTCCACCGTTTCTGTGATAGTTCCTAGGTTTGCTGCTGAAAACCTTTTCAGGGCTGCAGTTGGCCTGCAATTATATCAGCACTAGGAAATCACGTCGGGGTCACCAATATTGCGGAGGTGAGTAAAAGATGGTTTACCAGTTGGAACAAGATTAATTTATTTACTATTTACACACTCTTATATACTAATTATTCTACATGATTTTACTGAGATTAAGAGTGGGGTTTTACTCATATGAGTTTAGTGCTGACATTATTGTTTATTGATACGTGCTGTTTATATAATATTATTTCCTAGTTATAGTGTACTTTGCCTATGACGCATAGCACGTCATATTATTCAAATTATTATTTAAAATTATGAAACGTAATTTTGTTTTCTAATTCGTAACACAAATTTCTTGCTTGCAAATACATAGGTTCAAAAGGAAAATGTTCTCCGATTCTCCGCCAGAAGACCTTCAAGGTGGTTTTGAGTAAACATAAAGTTGGTTTAACTTACAGTGTTTTGTACACAACGGAACCCTGAAGACCCATAAAATCAAAGGGAGTACTTCCGAATTAGCGAGTGATCGATTTCGCCTAATTTGATTCCAGGGGTCAATTCTAATGACGACCAATCAAATTTCTGTTCGAATTAAAATTCAATTTTCTAAATTATACGTTGAGTTTTTCTGTTGAACAAATAATGTGAACTTCGTATGATATAGACATGATTTAATATTGTTATATGTGGTATTAAGTACAGTATCTGTGGTGTGGTGGTAGTGAACGCGACTGTTACGCAGGAGGCGCGGGTTTGATTCCCGCTTAGTGTAAATATTTGTCAGTATAAATATGGCTATTTGGATTCGTCTGGTCGAGGTCCGAAGATCATGTTAAGCCATTGGTACTGGTTGCCATAAGAACATCAGACCGCTACGAATAGTTATAGCTCACCAAAATCCAACAAGACTAGAATTGGTTGTGGATGTCGCTTTCCGGAATATTTCAAAGTTTAGCTGCATCACAGTTAGACTGGAACTGGTTTTCATTTCATCAATCGGTTTTGAGTTAATTTTGAGTACTTTACTAGTCAAAATCGTTCTGAAGCTAACTGTACTTTTGAAACTGCCGTGATATTGCAGCGAGTCGAGAATTTACGCTGAAGTATAGACGCACACACAAGTAGCTGAATAATAGCAAAGTATAAAACGATTTTCACATTGAAATCTCAGTAAATCCTCCTGTCATACTATATAAAATGAATGTAAAGGTTTATGAAGATGTTTAGATGTGATGTTTTATAAACGTTGAACTGATTTAAATGAAAAATGTCATACAGATATATATAATTTCAGCCAAGTCAGCAGCCTCAGCATGGTAATATTGATCTGTTGTAGCCAAAACACTTAATTAGCTGTTCATATAATAAACAGCATCTTTATTAACACCGCCGTTCAACCAGCGGCCTAAATGATATTCAGCCATTTGATTTTTTTTTAAGCCGCTTGGTGGCAGACAAGCACACGGGCCACCTGATGGAAAGTAGCTACGTGGCCTATGGACGTGTGCAACGCCAAGGTAGTCACACTCGCGTTGCCAATCCTGTATGTACAAGAGTTTTTGTGCCATCACTGTAAAAGACAAAGCAGGTCAAGCTTTTGGTACTCCCACTGATAGTACAAAAACTCTTCAATGAGCTCTGGCTAACCTACTCACCGCAGAGAACACAACATGAGGTTATTATGGCTGCGGTATTCTGTAAGGCTTCCGTCCAATTGAGCTGTACTTCCCCAGTACAGCTCAATTGGAAGGAAATACCCTCGTGTCTTACCTCCTCTGTCCGGTTTGTTCGCGATTGAGTTTTGGAGTGGAGTCGGGTAGAGTCGGAACGAATTCAGTTGACTCCTTGCTCGGATAGGCGTAAAAGGGTATACTGCATAAAAGGGTATTTATAATGTTATATCATTGTTGACTGAGTGAACACTTTTTTTATATACCACTTAGTTGGCAGACAAGCACACGGCCCACCTGATGGAAAGTAGTTACCGTGGCCTATGGACGTCTGTAACACCAGAGGAGTCACAGTCGCGCTGCCAACCCTGTAAGTACAGAGTTTCTGTGCCGTCAGTAGAAGACAAATCAGGACAAGCCTTTAGTCTTCCCACTGATGGCACAAATTCTCCAGTGAGCTCTGGCTACCCTATTCACCGCTGGGAACACAACACGAAGTTATTATAACCGCGGTATTCTGTAAAATAAAGAAAAGTAAGTTGACATAGCGAGAACGCCAAAAACCTGTCATTTTGTTGCACTGCTTTGATGAATGCCCAGCAAAGCGGTGACCTATTGTCAGATGTGTGGCCCAGTCTGTGTCTGTGTTGTTTTATTGTTTGAGCAATAACAGCGAGGTTGTAAAATATCGTTCCTTTTAATTTATAGGGTGGGTGCAGAAATGTACAGAGTTGTAAGAGCGGTTTGATATATTTGTGTCCAGTCATTTGAGGTTCCGGATTTGATTTCCGTTTAGAGCGAATGTTTTGGGGTTTTCTGTTAGGAATGAACCTGGTTGATAATTACAAGTCAGTAATCGTTTTTTTAATGTTGCCCATATAGTAACTGGGTCTAGCAGATTTGGACCTTTTTTGTGAAGTAAGGAAATTCCCAAGGAATACGCTAGAGCCACCTCTGGTGGTTATGACAGACTTGGATCTAAGAAAAGCGCATGCCGTATATCCTTTGATGCCGGAGGTGAGATAATCACTGCTGGCATATCCCTCACTCCTCGACTGACCTGGCCATAAAAGAACCTTTCGGGTGTGGGACTACGGAATCCCCATTGGTATATCGGCTTTTCCGGTAGCCACGTCGTACATGTACCGCGAAATATACTTGAATATGATAATTTTGTTTCTGTTTATATATTTTATTTATTCTGTTTTCTGTTATTCACCAGATGCACCCTCTAGTAGGTGTTTCTATATATTCATATATATATATATATATATATATTCTATATATTTATATAAAATATAATATCAGTAACCGAAATTACTAGTACCTTCAGCTATGCTTTTTTTTATACCACTTAGGTGGCAGACAAGCACACGGCCCACCTGATGGGAAGTGGTTACCGTGGCCTATGGACTCGTGCAACACCAGGAGCGTCACATTCGCGCTGCCGACCCTGAAGAAACCTACTAATGCCCCTTTTGAATTGCTTGTGATAGGAATGGGTTCATGTCGGCAGTATAATGGCCAAGATTCGAACCGAGGACCTCTCAATCATAAGGCCGACCTTAACCACTGAACTACCGACGCGTATGGAATGGAATAGCACATGATATGTTAATTTTTATTCCAGGAACAGGTTCCAATGAGTATCAGAAATAGTAATACATATGAGTAGAGCCACGGGCAACAGCTTGTAATAATCTATAGCAGTAATAAACTGCAGGGGTAGTAGACATTTATTTTTAACTGGCTGCGCTCGCGACTTCGTCCGCGTAAAGTAAGACATAACATATCATAAACTCACGCCTATGTCCCCGAAGGGGTAATACCTACATATCGCCATCTACTGACAACCGGATCCTCGCATTTCCTTCTCATAGAACTAACTTTTTAGGCTCCTCTTTCTTTGTTGAGACTGTTCGCCTATGGAACGCACTTCCTCTAGAGATCAGGAAGAGCAAGAGCCGCAATGTGTTTAAGTCTAGGGTACGGCAATTGATCACCACAGAATTGGCAGAATCATCGTCTCAACGATAATGATATTTCTACTCATATTGATATGGGTATCTATATTTATGTATTATATTTATGTTATATATGTATGTTATATATTTTATGTATATGTATAACTATTCTGATTTATTTTAGATATGATAAGTAGGTATAAGTACTGTTTATGTTTAAGAACCTATATATAATTAATCTATAGTCCTTATAGAACCAAACGCATCTCTTGTTAATATGTGCCTACCTCGTACTAGCTCTGCACCACCCTGTGGTAGACTGACTTCTTTCTTTCTTCTTTCTACTTATAAACCTGCAATAAATACACACATAACTTCGAAAAGTATCGAAAAGTCATTGGTGTGTGCCATGGTAAAACCTGAGATTGAACCCGAGATCTCGTCTCAGCAGTCCATTACCCATACCACTAGGCTACCGCGCTTATTAAGATCTGGATTTCATTTATTTTTGCGAGGAACCATAATATCTTTTCAAAAATATAAGTGGCGTAAATTACACATTAGAACATCAGTTATTTACAATACAATTCCGTAAAATTCGGCTCAGCCACTTCGGAGAAATCCCGGAATAAACAGAATGAAAGATAGACTGTTTTTCGTGTTATATGTATTGTGTATATGTCGCAGGCAACGAGCTTAATCCGCCGTTCAATCAACTGCCTAGTCTCTTTACTGAACAGTGTCGATCAAGCGGCGGCCTGAATGATATTTAACCGAAGCGTTTGTTATAACATTTAATTCTGACTAATGCTTAGGCCATACGTACGATAAGACACCACCCTATAGTAAAACAGAAGTTAGTAATAGGTTTATTGAGATAGCAGCGCAATCGAATTTTGATAGATTAGTTTAGAAGGCTAATGCGGGAGAAAATTAAACTAGGCAAGTAATGAAACCGCATTGAACCTTGTCATTTTCCGAGCTGTTTAGTCAAATGACTGAATTGTTTAGTATAGAGGCTAGGCTGTTGATTAAACGGCTGATTAAACTAATTACCTGCGACCTCTACATTCTTAAGCATTCCTTATAGATCTATTATTATTTTGAACATTACAAACAGTCACTCTTTACTCTTTGCTGTAGATATGTATAATGTAAAATATACAGAACTGTCCCATTTGGACTGTTTCCAAAGAGACAAGTCTTTCACAGAACATAAGGCTACACTTATTGTGTTTCAGAGAACTTATTGTTTAGTTTTATAATGTTTCTTTAAATCATTGCTCCCTTACTGCATTTTAACCACGGGTTTGTAAATTATATCTGTGATGATATGTATGGCGACAGAGAAAAATTACAAGAATTACTACCACATCTCATCCGAAGGGCGACTAACGCCCAAATACGTGAACAATATTACTGCGAGTGAAGGAAAACTCGAAATAAAACCCTGTACCAACCCGTCTGGCCAGCGTGGAAACAGTAGGTCAAAGCCTCCCGACATTGGAATAGGCTTATGGCTTATTGATTGATTAATAATTATACGACAATATAAGGTACTGCAGTATTCACGATGGCATCGCTTTTAGAATAAAGAAATAGGCGAGCCTATGTGACATGATGATAGTGAACGCAAATACTACGCGAAGGCGTGGGTTCGATTCTCGCTTAGTGCAAATATTTGTATGCACGAATATGGCTAGTTACAATGGTCAGATCATACCTCGGAGATCACATTAAGCCGTTGGCCTAGGTTGTCATTCGAACATCTATGGCCTTCCATTACGGTTTTCCATTACGGGTATTTGGAGCCCACAAAAGTTCGACTAGCCTCATTGCAGAACTTTGATATCGCCAATTGGTTGCGAAGTTCAGTTGACAGTCGCTTCAAAGAAAATATCGAAGTGCAGCGGCATCATAATTAGACTGAAAAGCCGCCCCTAACTGAGTTGGAAAAGGGTCAAAGGATGATGATGAGGAGGTGAGCTCCAACTGCATGGAAATCTGGTTGCGTGCCCACAGCTCTATTCCAGTGATAGATTGAGTAATAAACGTCCAAAAATGTCCGCGTTGTTCCCGCCAGAGTAGAATTTGGACCACCCCATCTGTTCCCATGCGGTGTTATACAAGGCGACTAAGAGATAGGACTGTTTAACACCAGACAGAGATATATATATAGACCAGACTCAGTCTCAAATGTATGGATTGAGTCATCAATAGTGCCCGGAAGATAGTAATAGGCTCGGCTCACCCCTTATTACGTGGGATCGAATTCAGTGATTGGTGAAATGTGGGTGTTAATTCACCTCTGCCTAACCTTCCGGCGATAAAGGCGTGACTATATGTATGTTTGTACGTTCACAAGCTTTCACATTTATAATATTAGTAGGATACGTACTATCCATCACATCGAGCCACGCCCCCCGAGTAGGAAGGTCTACGATTACTACGAAGTAAATAGTGTGGTAGTATAAGTTTAAAATAAGGATCTTAGGATAGGGATCTTAGGTTAAGACTAATGAAAATCGGTTGCTCCCTACGCCGCACTGCGGCTGACGGACCCAAAATTGTATATAAGAACGCACATTTCAGCGGTGGTCATGGTCATATGGTTAAAGGTTCTAATAGAAATAAGAACTGGAAGAATAAACAGAACGGGGAGAAATTGCTGTTTTATTCACGTGATCACAGGTAAAAGTTCACACAGTCCACGACACGTACAATGCTCACACCTATTTCTCTTTGGGGTAGGCAGTGACAACAGCCTGCAATTTACTGCTCATATTAGTAGAATTTGTAGGACAGGAAGTAAGATATAATTAGTTGGAAAAGAATTAGGAGATTAGCAGGTTTATATCCGCAACTTTTGTTTTAAACAAAACCATGAGCTTTAAAGTGAGACGTTTTTATTGCAGATTGCAGCGCGTTGTCATTTAAACAAAGCGGCTAGGAGCACAATGGCTCCTCACTTTATCTAGGTTGGCTATCTAGACTGGAAATATGGTTCGCAGACAGCTACTTATTCATATCTGTTGAAATTTCTGTGGCAGTAAATTTAAAGATGTATATTTTCTCAGGTTATACCTTCAGTATGTATGTGTATATTTTTATACCTGGCGGACTTAATAAAATTTATATAATTAATTTCCTGCTGATATTTGCACGCCTTAATAATACTATATATAATTATGCTACACCTACTGTACCTAGGTATGAAAGAAATTTCAATCCACGCACACTCAAGCTGTGGAATGAACTCCCTGCTACGGTTTTCCCATGCGCTTACAATTTGGGGTTCTTCAAAAGGGGCATTATAAGGTTTCATAAGGGTTGCTAGCGCAAGTGTGACGCCCATGGTGTAGCACACGTCCATAGGCTACGGTAAATACTTTGCATCAGGTGGGCAGTGTAAAAAAACCTACCCGTTTTCGCAAGATAAATCATTGAAAGAAATTAAACCTTATTAACTACATATATACCGTTTCTCATTAGAGCCAGCAGAGATTTCAATGAAATCTCGCGGTCACTCAACGAAGTTGACTCATTCAACACCAGCATACCAAAACTCAAAAAAAATATGAGCGATGCCTTCTTTAAAGCGTGAATGAGTAGTGTACTGCCTATTATTTGTGTCTGTCGTCTTTACACATTGTCTTCTAATGCAAGAACTGTATTTATTCGCAAAAACTTGTAATTGGCCTCCTTGTACCAATTTTTTTTTGTTTAAATTTCATTGTATTCAATGTAAGTTTTTTTTTAAAAGAATAATATAAAATAAAATAAATAAAATACATAAGAGATAAAGATGATTATGTCACAAAATGAATAAAATTATAGTAAAAACAAATTAAGTACGTAATTAAATACAAACCAATTTACAAACTCTCTGTCATATTACTGTCGACCTTTTGACCTAGCAGTGTAGAATATCTGATACTTACTTGCGACCTTACTAATGTTAAGCAGGTACTTAAATATTTATTCTCAGCTGAAAACTCAAACAACTCAAACACGTCAAGACAAAAGTACGCAATTCAAACACTCGACTAAAGTCAGAATACTAAAGTCAAACGTTTTTGTCTCGGTAACGAATAAGTATATATTTAAAATTTAAGATTGGATAAGATATGCTAAATTTTGATTTAAGAGTTATTTGAAGCTTATTCACACGTACCATTACGTTTTTTTTCCTTCTTGCCGGAAAGTAAGCTGGAGGCAAAGTCCCAGGAAAGAGGGTCACCATTACATCCATGACCTTGTTACTATGGTGGGACTCAACTTGACGGAATCATTATATGCTTTTACACGACCCGCTTAAAGGACCCAGGATTTTAGTAAGAAGGAAATGTGGATGAATTTATTATCGTGTGACTTCTTAGAGCCATTCATAGTCTTTTCCCGAAGTTTAACTTCCCTTGTTACTTCTTCTTTATCTGAACCTTAATCCCAGTCATATAGGAAGCTTTCATCTCAGATTCTGGGGTCCGCTTTACCAGTATAACTGCAGATTTGGTTGAACTTCGATAGTTTCCGAGAAGCGAGCTCCTTAACCCAATGGCGACATCAAAGCATAGCAGTTAGACTAGTTGTTGGGCGACTGCATTAGATATTCGTTTGATAATCTGGATCGACCTATTAATGTGTTAACTAGTAGTCGGTTCAAGTCCGACATAACCTCCTCCACCGGCTCCGGTGGGGAGGTATCCGTGGGGATTTTGCGCACGTAAAAAAAAAAAAAAAAAAAAAAAGTAGTGTTAACATAATTTGTTAACTAGCACTTAACCGTACGCTATCCTATGGTGTGAACTGTACATGCCTCTAATTGGTGTACATATCAGAACTTATACTCTGTATTCTACGATGTCAACGATTTATATGTATACTGTTGGTGTGTCTATTAATAAATAAATAAATAAATAAATAAATGTGCTCTCCAAGGCACGACCAGACTAATGCATACAAATATTTGCACAAAACGGGGATCGAAAGCGCGCCTCTCGTGTAGCGGCCACATTCACTACCGCCACTCCTCAGACGATACCATTGAACTTTCAAAGTTTATGAAGAAACTCGGCAACTTGAAGTATTGTTGATCCTATAACAAAACCATAAATTATTCCTTTTATTTTTGTCCACGTTATTTTTAAACCGAGACTTTTGAAAGGAAATCTTCTTTTATTCTCTTCTTAATTTTTTGAGATGGGTATTTTGAATTCAGGCCTTTGTATCGTTATTAAACTGAATTCCATTGCGAGAGAAGTTTGTTATTTGTTGAATAAAGAAATAGATAAATATAATATTATATTACATTGAACTCTCGATACTCACTTCAATTATATTTATATATCTATAGATATGTTGCGTGGTTGCCGGCATTGCCGCGTGGTTCCCGGTAGAGTAGAATTTGGGCTACCCCATCTCTCCCCATGCGGGGTCGTAGAAGGCGACTAGGGGATAGGGCTGTTTAACATCAGACAGATATATATAGCCCTGACCCAAACTCAGATGCATGGTTCGAGTCAACAATAGAGCCCGGAAGACGGCAATAGACTCACCCCCTATTACGTGGGATCGAATTCAATGATTGGCAAAATGTGAGTGTTAATTCACCTCTGCCTAACCCTCCGAGAATAAAGGCGTGATTATATGTATGTATGTATGTATCTATAGATAACCTGGAATTCATTATCAACTCACGTGTTTCTTTCTTTCTACATTCCCAGGGTCCTTTAAGCGGGATTTGAAAAGGCATTATGATGAGGCCGTCAAACTGGGTGTCAACATTGTAACATGATATATGTATGTAATGGTGACCCTCTTTTGTGATACTTTGCCTTCAGTTTGCCATCAGGCAAATAAAATTCTAGTCCTATATTTTTTTTTTTATACCACTTAGTTGGCAGACAAGCACACGGCCCACCTGATGGAAAGTAGTTACCGTGGCCTATGGACGTCTGTAACACCAGAGGAGTCACATATAAAAAAAAGTTTGATTATAATTTGAAATTGTGTTAACCTGCTTTATTACTGACTGTTTTAAGCATCTAGAAATAATATTTCGGTATTAATAATATTTTGAGAGTAATATTACCTACAAAGTAGTTTACTTGTTTCATAATAGCAATTGTTGGCAATCTAGAGCGAAGAAAGTTTTGTGTTTATGATTTTAGTTGAAACCGTAATCACTTCGGTGGTTAAATCTATACTGTTTTAAATGAACTGTATCTGTAGTTTGGAAACGATTCTGAACGCAAAAATGTATGTTTTTTGAACGGATTTCAATACTAATTTTTCTTATATAAAAAGTTAGAAGAATAGTGAAGTTAGTAGAATATTGAAGTACATTATTATAACAATATTCGTTTTTAATGCATAAAATATTAAAGAAAATTGTGAAATTTCTTCTATAATTACTGTTGCTATGTTTAGGAGAGATATAAAAAACTTCTTCAAAAAAATGGTGTGTTTAGGGGTGTAAAAATATCCTACAATCTGTACTTAGACTTTCCGAATATACACGAAAAAAACACCTAGGAAAGTGGTTACCATGACCTTTTAACGCATGGAACATCAGGGAAGTCACAGCTGGGCTGCCGACCCTGTAAGAACTGAGATTGTCTGTGCCACCAGAGCAGAACACAAAATCAGGACAAGCCTTTGGTCTGCCCATTGACAGCAATTCTTCAGTAAGTTCTGGCAACCCTACTCACCGCTGGGAACTATATTATGGCCGTGGTATTCTGTACGGTGAAGGTATTTCCCCAGTCAGATTGCTCAATTGGGACGGAAACACCCTCGTGTCCTACCTCCTAGTACATCCTAGTAACTTTTTAAAACGTAAAGAATCCTGATATGTGTTTGACTGTGTTTGATTTAAAAACTCATTTTAATGACTAAAATATCAAATTTCAAATTCTTTATTTTTCAAAATGGTGCAACTAAATAACACATCATTTTGACTTCAAATTCTGCTTGAAACTAATTTTACTAGTTATTGATTGAAATTTTAAGCATTTAGTATGTTAACTATTCAAAATCGAATAAACTAGGAAAACTTGAAACGGTCCAGGCGGGATTCGAACCCGTGATCTTTCCTTTACAGGGGGAACGTTCTGTCCACTGAGGCCCACCGTCGCCGTAAGACGGATATGTGTATAGAAGAATTTGAATGGTTTCGGGCGAAGGTTCGGTGGCTTAGTTACTACTAAGCCACCGAACCTTCGCCCGAAACTTTACCACCGTTTCCTACGCGCTTAGTGGAGATGAAACTGCGCAACAAACTACACTGCCGCATTTTCAAGACCAGTTGGTCACTTAGTTAGCCTAGTTAATTTTTTAATATGTGTTTTAAAAAAGTCGCTACCAGATTGATTATCTTTAAATGCCTATCCCCATTTACATAAGACAACACGTGCAGGCCTTAGATATCACCCTCACACTGTGCAGAATATACGAGCAAGAACCAAGCGGTTCAGAGACTCTTTTCTTTGCCGCACCACCAAGACCTGGAATTCATTACCAGCACACGTGTTTCCTTCTTCCTAAAGTCCAGGGGCCTTTAAGCGGGGCGTGAAAAAGCATCTGATGAGGCGGCCAAGCTGAGTGTCACCATTGTAACACTTAGTGTCGGTAATGGTAACCCTCTTTCATGAGACTTTGCATTTAGCTTCCATCAGGTGAGAAGAAGTCAAGTTGGCTTGTCCTATATAAAAAAAAAACTAACCGCATGGAGTATCAATAAGCCTGTGTGGGTCTGGGCACTAAGACTAAAGTCTAACTGCTTGGGAGCCTTCACTAGTCAAACTTGAGTCTGCGAATTTTATAATTTTACTTTGAAATTCCGTTGAAATGTACCTTCTTAGATTGCGAAGATGCCTTGTGAAAGACTTAACACACATTTACGAGTATTAAATATTTACTGAGGTTTTAGGCGTTTCATTTAATTGATTTTCTCTTCATATCTCCTCTCTTTCACTTTCATAATTAAATTTAGTCACGCCTCTTTCGCAGAGGGGGGTTTTTCTGTGCCATAAATACCGCGGTAGCCTAGTGGTAATAGGTAATGAACTGCTGAGACGAGGTCTCGTGTTCGATCCCAGGTTAACCATGGCACACACCAATGACTTTTCGATGCTTTTCGAAGTTATGTGTGTATTTATCGCAGGTTTATAGGTGCCCGGTTAATGGCAATAGGCTCGCCACCTAATACATTGGGACCTAAACATAAACTGGCGAAATGTGGGTGCTAGCACCTCTGCCTACCCCTCCGGGGATATAGGCGTGAGTTTATATTTTATGTATGTATGTGAACTTTTGTGGTAGACAAGCATACGGCCGACCTGATGGAAAGTGGTTACCGTGGCCTATGGACGTGTGTAACACCAGAGGAGTCACACTCGCACTGCTAACCCTGTACGCACAGTTTCTTTGCCGTTAGTGTAGAAGTCAACGCAGGATAAGCCTTTAGTCTTCCCACTGACAGCACCAACTCTCTAGTGGACTCTAGCTACCCTACTCACCGCTGGGAACACAACACGAAGTTATTATGGCCGCGGTATTCTGTAGTGCGGAGGTAGTTCCCCAGTTGGAAATACCGTCATGTCTTACCTCTATTTAAAGTAGGTAGGTAGAGAGTGGTATTACTTTTTGCTTCTTCTATTTTCGTAAATTGTTATCATAAATGCTAGTCACTTTCCTGTAAGAGGTATATGGTGGAATTACTTGAGAGACTCTATGGTAACCTCTCCAACGCAGTTCTGTACTCCTCCAACATTTAAGCCGCCTTAAATCATATTTAATAAAAATATTACATAGAAATATCTATTATATCTATAGCACAGATATTTTCAAACAGATATTTACACTGAACGGGAATCAAATCCGCTCGACCATTACACTACAAAGGACAAAAACAAGTATACTATACAAACAATTAATAAGTACTCTTGTAAAACATAATATAGTACAGATAATTTAATTTCAACAAAAAAAAAATGAAAAATATTTCAACAACATCAATCAAAATGAACTAATCAGTCTTCGGTGACGCGTGATATATTTATTAACAGAATTTTTTATACTATCAACGATAAAAGTGATTCAGATTTTTTTGTATTTCCTTGAACGGGTGGGTAGACATGAATTTACACTTATATTATCCTCTCACTACATTAAGTCTTTACCTATGAAATTGCCGAAATTTTCTTACAGATTCATGAGTTCGTTATTCCTGTAATTTAATAGCTATTTCCCTTATTGATATTTTGTTTGAAAGTTGATTTCAAGATTTTACAACTCCGTATTAAATTTTGATTTATTGGCCGCTTGATAAATTAAACTCGAACTTCAAAAACAGTACTTACTAATTTGTTATCCATTTTGATGATAAATTTCGTATTAATTTTTTTACAGCTGTCTCTTTCCAAAAATATTACATTTTTGGAAAGTGACAGCTGTAATAAAAGTAATAACAAATGTTTATTAGCTTAATGTTGTCTCATTCATACACAAAAAAAACATATTATTACGATTTTGTCATTCCTGAAAAAAATGCAAAAATGTTAGTACTGAAAATTGGGTTTCCTCTAATTTTCTTTAAAAAACGGCAATTTTATTTATAACGACCTATTATTAAGTGCAAAGCGAAAACGACTAAACGTGAACTCGTTAGACCCATACTCATGGCTTTATGTATGTTTGTGAACGTAAGGTTTAATTTTCAATCAAATGAAAGATTTTTACAAACTATCAGCTGCTTGGTAGAAACATATTTTTATCAAGCTGCTGTCAATTTGGTATAAATACAATCAAAGAGCCTCCTTGCCACTTGCGAACACAACATACATTTGAATTTGATGGAGAAAACGTGCACAACTTGCCATGCCACATGTTTGCCACGTCCATGGAACTAATAAGTACTACGTACAACTGGAATGTGCACTCACTATAAGCGAGTACACAATATAAGACTTTAATGAAATGGGTGAAAATTGTAAATAAAAACGAACGGGGAAGCCAGCCGATAGAGACAGCAAGCACGAGGTCAATGTGTCCCTTTCTATTATTGCCAGTACACATGAAAATACTTTTTAGTAGTTTATGATATTTGTGAAACTATTATTAAATATTATAGTAAAAAAAATGTGTGCTCTTGACTCGTTTCAGTTATGAAGTAGAAATAAAAACGTAACATTTTATGATCATTAAAACATCGCAAGGTTCTAAACTGTAAACATATAATTCTTTTGGTAGTACAATGGTAGGATTTTGAACATTAACGTCGCAATCAGCTATCCTTAATGGCATAGGTTGTATGCGCTGACTTGTTCGTAGTCTCAAAGTAATTTTATTACCAATTTGTATTGCTATCATGGTGAAAAGGTGTATTAAAGGTTGCAGCAGTGAAACATTTGCAGGATGTAATATATTGTTACGATGGACGTATCGCCATTGATGTTGCTGGACCTTTTCCAATGACTGAAGAAGGTAACAAATACATCATAGTAATGCAAGATTACTTCACTAAGTGGCCTGAAGTATTTGCGACACCCAACCAGGAAGAAGTCACTGTGGCAAGGAAACTGGTTCAGGAAGTGGTCTGCCGGTACGGCGCACCTATGGAGATCCACTCTGACCAAGGACAGAACTTCGAGTCTGCTCTATTTCAAAAAATGTGCAAACACCTTGGTATGAACAAGACCCGTACGACTCCAGCGCATCCGCAGTTAGACGGAATGGTCAAGAGGTTTAACCAGACGTTGGAAAATTACTTGGCTAAAGTTGTCGATGAACACCAAAGAGATTGGGACCAGTAAAATCCCACTGTTCCTGATGTTCTATCGATCTGCGGTACATGACAGTATGGGACACACCCCAGCAAAAGTGAATTTTGGTCGCGAGATTAGGCTAGCAGTGGATGCAATAACCGGTACGTCACCTGATAGTCCTAAGCCCGTGACGGAAATCAATCTGAAGACAGGTGAAAGGATGAAAACCCGGTACGATAGAAATGCAAACACCAACGGTTTTTAAGAAGGAACACTGGAATGGTTTCACAATCCGCTACGCAGGAAGGGGAAATCTCCAAAACTCCAAGCTCGTTGGGAAGGGCCCTATACGGTTATTACAAGAATCAATGACATTACCTACCGCATTAGGAAGGGGATTAGGGGAAAACCAAAGGTAGTCCATGTGGATAGGTTGACGCGTCATCATGGAACAAATGATGCACGGGACGAGCATGACTAAAAGGGGGGTAATGTTACGACCGACGTCGATATCTCGAAAACTAGTAATCGAATCTTCAAGAAATAAACGCAAATTAAGAGTGATGTCAATTCCTATTTCTTGCAAAATATTTGGTCATCCTAGCAGAGTGAGATACAAGCACCTCCTAGTTGCTATCTCTTTTGGACCGTTTTCCTAGATCAGTGCACATTCCGGTTGTACGTAGTACTTATTAGTTCCATGGCCACGTCAAATATGTAACACGTCACCAGAAATATCTGTGGTTGCGAGTGTCATTTGCGTCGGCCAATCACGCGCCGCGCCGCGCATTGGTGGCTGGCGTGGGTGACATTGCGCAACCATAGATAACAAATTGTGGCGGGTATGAGGACTTTTAGTTTTATGTTTTTTTGTGTTTTTATTTCTATGTTATTTTTTAATTCTGTCTTCATTGTAAATTGTGTATATATATATGTAATGTGCGTTGTGTTTTGCAATAAATGTATGTGTGTCTTTCTTTCTTTCAAAGAATGGTGGGTAGGCAGACAAAAAATGTTCCCCGTATACCTCTCGACGCTCGCAAGCTAGTCAAGTCGTTACCACGGGTGCTGCAACGCATCTGAAATGTCGTCAGAAATAGTAAGTTCCACGATTTAATTTGTATTATTATGAATCAAGGGCAGAAGGACGAAGTAAAAAAAGAAGTTTTGGGAGGAATTTGATGCATTGATGATGGATATTCCGGATAGTGAAGAAGTATATGTCGGTGGTGATTTTAATGGACACGTCGGAGAAAAAGTGAATTATGAAAGGATCCATGGAGGTTGGGCACACGGGAGTCGAAACAAAGACGGGGAAGCTTTACTTCAAGCTGCCTTTGCTTTTGACTTAGCTATTGTGAACACGTGGTTCAAAAAGAAAAAGGAACATCTCATTACCTATAAAAGTGGCCCCCACGCGACTCAAATAGACTTTTTTTTGACTAGGAGGGATAAACTTAGCAGTGTAAAAAACTGTAAAGTAGTGCCAGGGGAAGACCTAGTGACCCAACACCGATTGCTATTAATGCAAATTAAAATCAAAATTGAGCCAAGTAATAACAAGCGAAGGCCCTCACCTCGGATCAGATGGCGTATGATAGAAAATAAGGAGTATGCAAGTATATTTAAGAAAGAAGTGGTTGATAAGATGATAGATATGAAATGTATGGAAGATAAAACAGTAAATGAATGTTGGGAAGAAATGGCGCATTGCATAAGGGCAAAAGCAAAAGATATCTTCGGAGAAACAAAAGGCAAAGGTGTGATAGAAAGGGATACATGGTAGTGGAATGATGAGGTCCAAAAGATGCTGAAAGAAAAGAAAAAGGCGTTCAAAGAGTGGCAAAAAGTTGCCGTTGAAAATGTGAGAGAGAAGAAAAAAAGATGATTTACAAGAATTGTAAGATGGTGGTGATGATGAATGATGAAAGGTGATGTACAGGACTGCAATAGCTACCGAGGCATAAAGCTCATGTCACATAGTATGAAAGTGTGGGAGAAAGTAATAGAGAAACGCCTGCGAGAGGAGAGTGAGATCACCCAAAACCAGTTCGGTTTTATGCCAGGGCGGGGTACCACAGATGCCGTATTCGCATTACGCCAACTATGTGAAAAATATAGACGTGCCCATAAAAACCTGCACATGGTGTTTGTGGACCTCGAAAAAGCGTACGATAAAGTACCACGAAAGGTCTTGTGGTGGGCCCTGAAGGAGAAAGGTGTGCCAGTGAAGTATGTAGAGTTAATCCGTGCTATGTACCGGCAATCTCATACGCATGTCCGGTCGGCCGCGGGTAACACCGATGAGTTTAGTGTGGCTGTTGGCTTACACCAAGGGTTGGCTTTAAGCCCGTACCTCTTCCTGTTAGTAATGGATGTTCTGACATCGGATATACAGGATGAGGCACCCTGGTGTATGCTTTTTGCCGACGACATTGTCCTTGTTGGTGAGGATGGAACCGATGTCCAGAGTAGATTGGTGAAGTGGCAACAAAGGCTAGGGAATGTTGGCCTGAAAATTAGCAGAACCAAAACAGAATACATGTTCAGCGATTTCGGCGGTCTCTCTAGTCCCACAGTCATAGCGCTTGATGGTGCTCCTATACCAATCTGCTCCGATTTTAGGTACCTCAGTTCACTACTGCAAAGCGATGGAGAATTAGATCGAGCCGTAAAGCACCGGATTAACGTTGGTTGGATGAAATGGCGGCAGGTTACAGCAACTACATGTGACTCGCGAATGCCCCTTCGATTGAAGGGCAAAATTTATAAGAGCATGATCCGGCCTGCCGTCCTGTATGGATCGGAGAGTTGGCCAGTAAAGGTGACGGATGAAAGACGGTTGCATGTAGCCGAGATGCGAATGTTAAGATGGATGTGTGGTGTGACAAGAATGGATAAGATTAGGAATGAATATATTAGAGGAAGTATGAGAGTAGCACCAATCATAGAAAAGCTACGAGGAAATAGTTTGTCCTGGTTCGGGCATGTAATGCGTGGGGATGAAAGTAATGTCGTAAGGAAGGTACTAACTATGGAAGTGGATGGCTACAAAGGGAGAGGGAGGCCCAAAATGCGGTGGATGGACTGTGTGAAAGATGACATGGTTAAGAAGGGAGTGAATGTTGAAATGACTGCAACTAGAGATGAATGGAAAAGGAACACATGTAGCGCCGACCCCAATTAATCTTGGGATAAGGGCAGGAGGATGATGATGAATCAAGGAATCCATTTCATATAATAGTTAAGGCACATAAAGAGAATGTATGAACGTCATATATGTCAAAAAAATATTATAAATAACTTTCGCTGGTTTGGTAGGTTAGTTCTACTGAGAAGATACCAACAAGAAACTCGGAGAAGTAAACTAGAACTACATTTTTTTTTAATTTACTTTAGTTTCCAATTTATGTTGTGCGAGCAAGCAAGAGACTTAAGTTGACCACGCATAAATGTGTAGTCGACATAAGTTTCTTGGTTGCTAGCACATGGTCATCAAGATACTCATCTACTTAATACTATAAACGTAAAATGATGACGTGAAAATGCTATCTGAATGTGTGCAACGAACGAGACTCCCCGTACGGCCCGCGACGAGCGGAAGCTCCTCGGCGTCCTAGGTCGCTGTATGATCTCCGTCATCCGTGAGCGCAGGCCTGGGCGTGACAGGTGTAGTCACCTGTCACCCTAGCAGAACACGCAGTGCGCGACCCACTCCTACCAATACCCGGGGACTAGATGGTGACTCCACGGCACCCACACCCGAAGAGGGCCAGCTCGAAAGAGATGGCCCTGGATCAGCCGGGGTGCGAGGGATATGCCTGGGGATTTTAGGTGCATTAAATCAAAAATCTGGATGAGTGTTGCTCAGCCACGCTCAACCGCTTAACGAATCTGGCTGAAATTTGATGATTACACATCAGTTAGTTTTCATCCCTCATAGATTGCAGAAACGGGATCAGTTTTCTACGTGAATAGAGCCACGAGCAGTAGCTAATTCTTTTTATATCAAAGATTTACCTCGACGTTTTTAACTCCGTCATTATTTCACGGTTGAACAATATGTGAGCTCCAATTCTGACACGTGTACAATAAAAAATAAAACTCGCATTTATTATGTAGGTACACAGTACAAACAAAGTGTTAAATTGTAAAACATTTTGTGCTCGACTGTACTATAGCCCGTAATTCAATTTTATTCGCCACTACATCATACAGAAACAATACGCTTCGTTGATCCAACTGTTGAAATGTTAAAAGTTAACTTTTTTTTTTCATACATTTATCATTGACTAGTGGACCATAGGCGGTTGAAATTCTCATGGTACCTACGTTAAAGGGTAGAAAGCGTGTAATTGGTAGACAAAATTTAACATAACGTAACATAACATAACATAAACTCACGCCTATATCCCCGAAGGGGTAGGCTGAGGTGCTAGCACCCACATTTCGCCAGTTTATGTTTAGGTCCCAATGTAATAGGTGGCGAGCCTATTGCCATTAACCGGACACTTATAAACCTGCGATAAATACACACATAACTTCGAAAAGCATCGAAAAGTCATTTTCCGAAAAGTGAGTCCCGAGACCTCGTCTCAGCAGTCCATTACCCATACCACTAGGCTACCGCGGTGTTATACCACTTAGGTGGCAGACAAGCTCACAGCCCATCTGACGAAAAGTGGTTACCGTGGCTTATGGACGAGTGTAACACCAGACGAGCCACACTCGCGCTACTGACCCTGTAAGCACAGAGTTTCTGTGCCGTCAGTGTAGAAGACAAAGCAGGACAAGCCTTTAGTTTTCCTTTAATATTATAAATGCGAAAGTAACTCTGTCTGTTTGTCTGTCTGCCTGTCTGTATGTTACACTTTTACGCCTAAATCACTGAACCGATTTTGATGAAATGTAGTATAGGGGTAGATTAGACCTATTGTTGCACCTTAGAAACCGCTAAAATGCGTGAAAGGGGCGATGGAAAAAGAATATGAGAAATCTATACTCTCCTGTGCTGTAGAATACGTATCGGGCTGCGGGCATATTTTCATTATATAAGGTACGTCAATTTGGCTACATCTCGGCTGAAGGTAAAGACAAAGTTTCAGTAAAGAGGGTCACCATTACAGACACTTACCATGTTACAATGGTGGCACTCAGCTTGATGGCTTCATTAAATGCTTTTTCACGCCCCGATTAAAGAACCCGGGACTGTATTAAGTAGGAAGTAGGAAACACATGACCAGGTAAAGAATTCTAGGTCTTTATGGTTCGGCAAAAGAAAGAGTCACCAAACCGCGTGGTTTTTAATGGAATATTCTACACTATATGCGAGTGACATGAAACAAAGCCATGCTTAGATTCTAAGCATGGCTTTGTTTGATCTCATTTTTTATTTCATTTATTCATCGCGTCTGAATGTTGTACATTTATCAAATTAAGACATAGAATCGATAATACGGTTTTCCCATGTGCCTACAATATACAGTTCTTCAAAAGGGGCATTAGAAGGTTTCTTCAGGGTCGGCAGCGCGAGTGTGACGGGCCTGGTGTTGCACACGTCCATAGGCCACGGTAACCACTTCCCATCAGGAGGGCCGTGTGCTTGTCTGCCACCTAAGTGGTAGAAAAAACATAGATCATAAAATAAAAACAATCTGCGTATATATTAAAATTAAAATTCACATAAAAATTTAAATAACTAAATTAAAACAGCTCATAAGAATATTCACCATGTTAGAGACGTTAAATCGCAGAATGATCACTGTCCGCAATGAGCGTGGACCTGGGGTGACGGCTAGGGCTTGGCCGATGCGACGTGTTCTCGCGCTCGACCTATAGAAGAAATTCGGTATTTTTCAGCCATTTTTATTTGATTGAATAAACAAACAATATTCATATAGCCTATTGACTAACGTTTAAGATCAATGTAGGTACTTTTGTCACCTGCATTACAATGTGATTTTCTTATCTAATTAACAACATAAACTCACACCTTATCTAATTAAGTGACGAACAAGCTTACAGCATCTGTCTCTTTCGGTTCCTGTGGTCTTTTTTTGACGTGTGTCAAATTCCCTGCGTATGATCCTGTACCAAAGAGCTATTTGACGACCTCCGTGGCGTAGCGGTAGAGCATTCGACTGCTATGCAGAGGGGCTCGGGTTATGTATCTTTGCATTAGTCTGGGTGTTTCTATGTACAATATGTATATATTTAAAAAGAAAATCTAAGTATGTTTATCCGCATTCTAGATCCACAAGAACTAGAACACAAGCTACTCGTAGTTAAGCTATGCTTACCATGGGTCTAGATAGCGTTGTGTAAATGTCGTGAAATATTTATTTATTTATTTATTCATGTACTAGGCGCTACACACTGTTCTGCCCGCAAACACGTACAAGTCTTAGATGTCACCCGCACACGGTGCAGAACATCCGATCAAGAACCAAGCGGGTCGGCGATTCTTTCCTCTGTCGCACCATTAAGGCCTGGAATTCATTACCAGTTCACGTGTTTCCTTCTTCCTATACTCCCGGGTCCTTTAAGCAGGGCGTGAAAAAGCATATGATGAGGCCGTCAAGCTGAGTGTCACCATTGTCGCATGGTATGTGTAAGTAATGGTGACCCTCTTTTCTGAGACTTTGCCTTCAGCTTACCATCAGGCAAGGCGAAGTCTAATTGGCGTGTTTAAAACTTTACTTTCTCATAACCACAGCAACCTGTTTCCGGAATGAAAAGTATCCTATATATTAATTCAGGAAGAGGTCAACTCTTAAACGGTTTTCGTGTAATTTGGTAACAAACAACCAATTAGTTATTTATATTAAAATCTTCACAAACATTCATATCTATCTATCTATCTATCTTAATTATTATATCTATATAATATATAATAGTATATGAGTACCTATAATATATTGTAAAATCGGCTTCATTCGCGTGGGTCTCTTATCCTATTCAACTGATTACAATCATACAATTAAGTCTGACCAAAACATTTCTAACAAAAAACCGCATCAAGTTCCGTTCAGTAGTTTTTGCTTCCATTGCAAATAAACATTTCTAATTTACAATTTTTTTATACCATTTAGGTGGAGGACAAGCACACGGCCCACCCGATGGAAAGTGGTCACCGTGGCCTATGGACGTGTGTAATACTAGAAGAGTCACACTCGCGCTGCCGACCCTGTAAGCATAGAGTTTCTGTGCCATTATTGTAGAAGACAAAGCAGGGTAAGCCTTTAGTCTTCCCACTGACAGCTTCTCCAGTGAGCTCTGGTTAAATAGATGTTATTTAAAAATCGATAAAATTTTATAAAAAAAATCTGCATGTTGGATTTCACATTGTAAAAAGTGGGTTTGTGGAATCGAATTCTAGCGCTCTCGGACCACAGAGTAGACTAAATTATGCGGCCATTTTGAGCGAAAGAAGCGACAAGCCGGATAAAGGCAGTCGTAACTGGCTCTAGAAACGACCCCTGTTATAGTACAGGAGCATGAAGATTTTTTTCTCATTATATTCTCTTTTTATTTGAATCAAAAAATATATAAATCGAAACCAGAGTCAAAGACTTCTTTTTTCATTATCAGTTTAGTTAATTCGTTTTTTTTTTACTTTAGTTAGTTTATACCTACCACAAGTAGAATTTAGACAATTAAGTAAATATTCACATAATAAATTTTTCATGGTCATTTTATATCTTTGAGTCCAGGGCACCCAGCAACCGCTTACTGCTTCTCCTTTTGATTTAGCTTATACGGCTTTAATGGGATCAAATTCTATCTGAGCTCCTCGGTAGCTTGTACCAGAGCTTCATCCGTTATTTTGTTGGCTAAGATTATTTAGTTTGATCTTAAGTATACTTTAGTATACCTTAGTTATGTACATCAGAGAAAATGTAAGAAATGTTGCAGGAAGAGACCACTCTAGAGTGATACTAGGCAGAATAATTATTGCGAACACTAAAAGTTTTTCATTAATTTTTAACTATTATTTATGCTGTACTGGTTCCCAGTGGAGTAGAATACGCCTACTCTATCTCTTCCTGTTGATATTGTAGAAGGCAAATTGATATACAGCCCATGACGAAATGAATCGTGGGACCTAAAATCGGCGAAATATGGGCTTTAATACATATCTGAGTACTCCTTTAGGCATATACAGGTGTGAATATATTTATTTATATATGTAATATTTGTGCAACTGTATGCAATAAACTTAAAATACTAGCATTATAAAAGCGCCTCAGCCTCAGATGCATGGATCGAGTCAACAAATAGTGCGCTCAATACGGCAAAACGCTCACCCCCTATTAAGTGTGACCTAATACAATGGTTGGTGAAATGGGGGTGTTAATTCACCTCTGTCTAATTCTCCAGGGATAAAGGCGTAGGGTAATGATATGTATGTTTGTTTGTAAAAATGTGAAATTATTGCTCCATATTTCTCCAAAATAACTGTACGAATTATAATATGAACTATTCATTTCAACTACTGGATACATTATACAAGCACGATGACAAGCAGCCTACATCACTCAGCATCGGATTCATCCACAAAAAATTCAAATCCGCTCCGAGCTCCCAGACTATTCGTTTTAAAGCGACCGCGGCATATAAATCAGAGGCACTTTTCTACCCCTACCCTTATATATTCGCAATTGGGCCGCGATAAATTTCTCCTAAATTAACACTCCTACGGATATTCGATGAGATTTAATAGGATTTTTATGTATATTCCCCTTGTTGGCTCTTGAGGAATTTGAAATTAATGGGCTTTTTAGCTGAGAATTTTTATTGTTCGGTGGTTGTAATCTCGATTGGACATCGCAAGATTACGTTAGTGAGATTTAAAGTACTTGTTATTTTATACCCTTATGGTGGCAGACAAGTACAGGACTCATCTTATGGGAAGCGGTTACCGTGGCCTATGAAAGTATGCTACATCATACGTCAGGGCGCGAGTTTAAGCAAATTTAACAAGGTAAATTATTATAAATTAAATTTCTTCGTGACTCATAACCGCTGGCTATCACTATAAAAATGGTGTTCTGAATACAACAGAAATACTGTTATGTAGAAATGCATAAAATACTAAAATTAAAAAAATACTAGAAATATCGGAGTTTGTAACATAACATAACATAAACTCACGCCAATATCCCTGAAGGGATAGTCAGAGGTGCTAGCACCCACATTTCGCCAGTTTATGTTAAGTCCCAATGTAATGTGATAGGTGGCGAGCCTATTGCCATTAACCGGCGATAAATACACACATAGCTTCGAAAAGCATCGAAAAGTTATTGGTGTGTGCCATGGTAAAACCTGGGATCTACAAATAAAGAACTTTGACTTTGACTTTGAACCCGAGACCTCGTCTCAGCAGTCCGTTACCCATACCACTAGGCTACCGCGGTTTTTACACTTCCAGTATCGGAGTTTGTACACCTCCAAAAAAAAAATTAATTTAGAACCTCTTCCGTTCTTACAAGACGGTTAAAAAGTAAAAAACAAATCCTATTAGTATTTTTGGCTGAGCATAATATATATGCAGGTGCATATTTTATTCACAAAGCTGGCCATAAAACATTGTTACAATTTAAAAAGTATTTTTTTCCATTTCTCTAAATTCAAATTGTACATGTAAGTATTTTCTGTTTAAAATTAGTTAATATTCCTATTTCTCCACAGGGAATAAAAGTATATGGTGTTTTAAATAAATTTAAATAAGCTATTGTTCCTATATCTTTGAATTCATATTGGGAATGGTTTTTTGAAATCGCTATTTTATTTTTCACTCAGATTTTTAAACTATAATATTTCGGATTTGGGTGTTGAATAAAGTGAGAATTTTAAAAGCAATCTCGGATCTGATGTCTGAGTATTAAAAATGTTATTTTATATTACATATAGTTTATATTTTAATATATTTTTCTACTAGCCGACCCACCGCGGTTTCGCCTGTGGCCTACTTCGAAACAATTAAGCCATACCCGAAATGTATTAATTTGCAAATAAATTAATGGGAATAATATACGTACAATAAAAAATGTATGGGAAACTGCCGGATTTGAAAGAAAAAAAGAAGAAAGAAAGAAAAGAAAAAGCATTTCTTTATTCAAGGGACACAATGTACAGGGGGTCCAACAAAAATATACAACATCGTGTGCACTTAAATGGGCCCCCATCTCAGCATGAATGTTGCTTCTAATTACTATTTCGCTCCCTTGGGTAGTACCGTGATGTTATATAGCCTATAACGCCTGTAACCTTCCTCGATAAATGCTCTATCGAACACAAAAATATTTTTTCAACTCGAACCCGTAGTGCCTGAGATTAGGGCGTTCAACCAAACAAATAAACAAACAACCAAACTCTTCAGATTTATATTATTAGTATAGATTTTTCCCGCCAGCTGTTCGAACACTGAAATAAATGCTGACAAAGGCACTTTAAAAATGTAACTTGCGACTCGTTCCGGCTTCGCATGGGAAAAATTTGTAAAAAAGTCCTAGAACCAGAGTTACAAACTATACGGATTACCTTAGGTTTACTATGAAATGTCAGCAGGTGCAAAAAGGAAATCGGTTCCATGCGGTTATTCCTAAATCTGATGCAAATATGATACGGTACATACAGACTTTATGAGAGCGTCTGCAGTCCAACCCTTAGACCGGCTTACAGGCGAGATTAAGTAAACTAAGTGTAGGTATGTTTGTAAATAGACCAAAAAAATGCTGAGTTTCTTGCCGGAGTCTTCTATGATCGACGCGTTTCGAACCGGTGGTCCATTTGCTAAACTGGTATTCATGTTTCCTTTTTATGGACGTTTTGTAAGTGCCCATTTAATGGTCTATCCAGAATAAATGATTTTTGACTTTGATTTTAATTCACTGCCCAGTCAATATCACCTACCAAATCTTAATCTGAATCCCAAAGGTTAAAGGACTCCATACAGTTTAAACATACCTAAAGTGAGTTAATTTAATTAGAATCAAGTGACCAATTTGATTTGATTAAGAGATCTTTGGCGCAATCAGTGGGTAAACCCCCGGGAAGAGAGTGCCTCAGTCTCGGGGGATGACCCGTGGTCAAACTGATTACATGCCTGTATCGAAGCCTTAAGCGACCTCTTACAATTTAATTACAAACAATGTAGTTTACATGTACTGCCTCTGTGGCGTGGCGGTAGTGAATGTGGCCGTTACGTAGGGGGTGCAGGTTCGGTCCCCGCTCAGTGCAAATATTTGTCTCCACTGCAGAGTGTCGCAGTTTCACCTTAAGTCGACTTATACATACATCATAATTATCACATGCACAAATTGACAGTTTAAAGAACAATATTGCCAAAAGCTTACTCACACACAAGACGCGATTTTCACGCCGTTTTTTTACGTTTTTTTACGCCGTTAATATCTATAAGGTGTGTCAACTCTCGGAACTTTAGGGGGGTGAACAGTATCGGTGACTATGCCAAAAAAAAGAATAATATGATAACTTTTCACTTATTGTTTCATATTACGCTCATGTTTGTATGCTAACACTAACTCAGGGCCGCAATTCGGAATTCAGGACCTTTCAAGTTGTGATGCGGGTGCGTCAGTTCATGAAAGCTTCAGAGCACTCACCGGTCACTGACCTCCGAAAATTAACTGCTCACTGCAGCCGATATGCTGGCCGTATCGATGTGGCACGGTTAACAGAAGCATTAATATATATATTTTAATCTTGCAACTAAATTTTCAGGAATTTGTTCGCCCAAAGCCGGGTGGTTCCCGGCAGGGTAGAATTTGGGCCACCCCGTCTCTTCCCATGCGGTGTTGTACAAGGCGATTAAGGGATAGGGCTGTTTAACATCAGACAGATATATACAGCCCAGACTCAGCCTCAGATGCATGGCTCGAGTCAACAGTAGTGCCCGGAACACGGCAAAAGGTTCACCTATTATGTGGGACCCAATACAACGATGGTAATGTGGGTGTTAATTCACCTCTGCCTAACCCTCCGGGGATAAAGGCGTGATTATATGTATGTATGTATGTATGTAAATTACATACATATAATCACGCCTTTCCTCCTCACCAATTATTGTATCCGTTCCGGATACAATAATTGGTGAAAAGTAGGTGTTAGTTCACCTCTGCCGAATCTTCCGGGGATAAGGGCATGATTATACGTATGTATGTATGTAATATTTTTTAATGTTTTTCCTACACAAATTTTCCGATACCAAATAAACACAACGAGTTCATTTTGTTAAACTTTATAAACAGTATACGATATAACCTTGTAGGATTTATTGTTTTCGACATATGCGAATTCGGTACTGGTCGATACTTATACGCCTAGTGAAGTGAGACTCTTTTATGCCAATAAAAGCATCCACTTCGTACATTGAGTTTGTCACTTCGTATACCAGCAGATGTTTCGAAGTGACCCGCGTCCACACCCGAACAGAATTTATTATGAGTCACTGGTACGTTGTCCGTGAGTTGAGAACTTTATACACACAACGTGTGCTGACATGGTGAGCTTGTGAATATCTGAACACTGTTTTGAATATTCCTTTTAGTTTAGTGACAGGTAATGTAAAAAAGCATTCATTTTAGAAAATATTTTGAAAGAAGACAAATTTATGAAGCGAGGGTGAGTGGGCAACCTGGCAGGGGTCGACGTATGTCAATCAGATGGAAGGCTTCTTAAAGATAGGATATGTCAAGAGTACCTGAAACCGGCGAGCATGTTCGAAAACAATTATGAAAGTAGAAGCGAAAATTGTATGCCAGGATCGTGGAAAGTGAAAAACTGTAGTCTCAGTCTACCCTACCCCTGGTAAAAAGGCGTGACTATATGTATGTATTTTGATCTATTTCTTCATGTGCCAATCCTGCTGCATTAAAAAAAGTGCACTTTAGAATCAGAGGCATGACGCCTCTATTGTCTCGAAGTAAAACAATATTAGTAACAAAAAAAAAAATTTTTAGTACTAAAACCCGACTACTGAAAAATCACTCTTAAAAACTATTAAACAAGAAAATATGAAGGATTGCCGTGGTTGTATGCCACTTAATCTAACAAAACAATTCTTTCTAGAGGTGTATTTATCTCATTTTTTTAACACTGTAATTACTGGTGCTATATTAGTTTCAGTAATACGTCATATAGTCTACAACCAGTGGACAACCCAGAAGCTTCTAATGATACCTTATTTGTCCAGTTCTAATAAGTAATTCAGGAGCTATGAGGGAACAGATGAACCTACATACACACATAGCCTGTCAAAATCATAACCCTCCTTTGGCTGCACCGTAATCGGGTAAAAAATATTAATATTTCTATATCTTTGACCTCTCTACTTAAACATAAACTAAATTACGTATACAGGACGTTCAACCCACGATCTCTAGATCCTAAAGCAGATATCAGACGGTTCACTTGTTTGATGTTCACTCGGGTTCAATTTTTCTTTCAATCTATGTTCACACGGCTTAAGCTGTTATCAGAATCTTCCCAAGCGGTTTTCCCAAGCACCTACAATATGGGGTTCTTCAAGAGGGGTATCAGAAGGTTTCTTCGTGGCCGGCAGCGCGAGTGTAACACCCCTGGTATTGCATACGTCCATAGGCCACGGTAACCACTTCCTATCAGGTGGGCCGTGTGCTTGTCTGCCACCTAAGTGATATAAAAACAAATTTTTTTTCAATATATCATCGAAGGAGGTCGCGCGTGACTTATTCTTATGTTTGTTTGTTCGTAATCGGTTCAGTAGGAGCGGAGAATGAGTAAAAGTCGCGTTAACCGGCATGCGGGCGACGCTGCGTGCTAAAGGTTAGTGTTCCATCAATATATTGTATTATATTTTTTTAAAGGATTGCTTTTACCAACGTTCCTTTTGAAGTCTTTCTTAATTTTTAGAGGAAAATGTAGTCGAAAATATTTTTTGTTCAACTTTTAACCTTTAAAGATATAATTCCTTTTTGGATGTTTTATTTAGTTGGAGGGAAATAAGGCTTTATTTTTGTTGTAAACATAGCTTCAAGGCTTTATCTCTGAAAAGAACTAAGTAGATTAAAATAGGATTAGATTTGTTATGTAGCTAAAGCTATGCTATGAAGATGTGAAAGCCCATAAATGAATAAATACCTAATAATAAACAAATATTCTACACAATAGAATAGCTTGTACTAAAATTCGGAAAAACATACCCAGATACTTTTTTTGTAAATACATACATAATATACCCAAATCAATGCAAATATTCATGCATAAAAATATTTGCACTCAGTGGGAACCGAATCCGCGACCCCTGCGTTGCAGCCGGACGTTCAAACTCTACGCCACACAGGCCGTCGCTATTAAACTATGGTGACCTTTTTCACTGTGCTATGCTGTGCTAAGCGAGTAAGATGTGCTATGAAAATGTGCAGCTCGAGCTATTTCTCCTACAAATTTTCGAAATTCGAATCTATTCTCATAGACATCCACAGCACACGCAACATTATCATAGAACATAACTTTTTTTTTAAAAACCTTTTAGTTTTATTTTTTGTATGACATACACACGGCCCACCTGATGGAAAGTGGTTACCGTGGCCTATGGACGTGTGCAATACCAGGGGCGTTACACAGGCGCTGCCGACAATGTAGAAACCTTCTAATGCCCCTCTTGAAGAACTCCATATTGTAGGTACTTGGGAAAACCGCAGCAGGAAGTTAATTCCATAGCTTGAGTGTGGGCGGGATGAAGTTTCTTTCGAACCGCACATTGCGCACTTTCTCAGCAATTGAATCACTTTCCACCAGCGCTATTCTGTGTGGACCAACGAATATGTTTGGTGGATATTAAACACATTTGTAGCAGCGTAGCATCGCATATCTTTAATGGAAAGGCAGTCTTATATTGTTGTAGTATAGCTACGATTTGCGATTTTATATAAGACTACATTTAATCCAGGGGACGAACGGAACTTTAAATTATTATTAATTGGACTCCTAACCGGGGACCAATGGGCACGTATAATGGGAACGAATCTTCAACTTTTATTTGTTTATTTCACGCTGTGAAAGTATAGTAATCTATGCTAATCTCAAAAAGACGAAATATTTGTATACATACATAGATACATAAATTCAAATCAAATTCAAATTCAAATATATTTATTGTGTTATAGTTAAAGCCACAGGTAGCCACGCCTTCATCCCTGGAGGGTTAGGCAGTGGTGAATTAACACCCACATTTCACCAATCGTTGAATTCAGTCCCACGTAAATGGGGGGTGAGCCTATTGCCGTCTTCCGGGCACTATTGTTGACTCGAGCAATGCATCTAAAGCTGAGTCTGGACTGTATATATCTGTCTGGTGTTAAACAGCCCTATCCCTTGGTCGCCTTGTACGACACCGCTTGGGAAGTGATGGGGTGGCCCAAATTCTACTCTGCCGGGAACCACGATTTTTTTATTTAACCAACAATCTTAAAAACTGCTGAACCGATTATAAAAATTCTTTCGCCATTAGAAAGCTACTAACAAAGGTACGCCCACACCGTCGGTCAAGTCCGACTTAACCTCCCTCACGGTAGGAGTATCCGTGGGGATTTTGAGCACAATAAAAAAAGGGTACCAACATAGACGATATATCCTCACACTACTATCAGTGATGAACGGGATGAAACTACCAAAGCGGGCGGCGCCGCGAGCAACAGCTAGTTTTGAAATAATGGCGACGGTAAGGCCCCTGTTTATCATCTTATATACGAAACATACAATCAAGTTAAAAAAGAAAAAGTAGATACAGGTGACATGTTGTCCGAAGATAAGGGTATTTTTTACAGATACGAATGTGGAATGACAATTTGTTAAGGGTTCTTTTATGGTATGCCTCGCGGCATATATTTTGAATTCATAATTATACAAGATATCGGGACTTCTCGCGAATTATATCTTGAAATTTACTATTTCTGCCGACGTTTCGGATGCGTTGGCTGCAACGCATTTCAATAGGGAAGATGGATTCAAACTATCCGGAACGTGGAATCCAGTGATTAAGATACTAAAACAAAAAAACACAGTGCCGTTAAAAACTGACATAGTGAGTGTGGTGTGTCGCCAGCATATTCATAATAAGTGTAATGGTGGGTAGGCGCTCAAAAAATGTTCCCCGCATAACTCTTGACGCTCGAAGACTAGTCAAGCCGTGACCACGGGTGACGCAACGTATCCGAAACGTCGGCAGAAATAGTAAGTTCCAAGATATAATTCGCGAGAAGTCCCGATACCTAATATAATTATGAATTCACACCGCGAAAGTTTAAAAATAACATATACCTATCTTGAACCTAAAACGAGCTCAGATTCGTCAAGCATAGATTATTACGAAACAACCAAACGTGCCAGGTTCTTTTGTCCAAGAAATGTGTCCCGTGGTATAAGAAGCTTTTTTTTTTTATACCACTTAGGTGACAGACAAGCACAAAGCCCACATGATGGAAAGTGGTTACTGTGGCCTATGGACGTGTGCAAAATCATGGGTGTCATACTCGCGCTGCCAACCCTGTCAGCACAGAGAGTTTCTGTATTGTCAGTGTAAAAGATAAAACAGGACAAACTTTTGGTCTTTCCGCTGACAGCACAAAAACTCTCTAGTGAGCTACCTTACTCAACGCCAGGAACACAACACAAGGTTATTATGGCCGCGGTACTCTACAGGGCGATGGTAGTTCTCCAGTCGGACTGCTATTCACTCCTGTAAATCTTAGACAGAGCAAGTGTGTTAACAACCGTACTAACTATGATTTTTGGTCCCGAGAGTCTATTGCCGTCAAGCAGGCACTCTGTCATGGGCTTTATATTTACTGTCGAATGGAGATTTATTTATATCTTTTCTTACAGTCAGCATCTTAGACCCTTGTTATTCCCCCCTCCTGTTGACAGATTCTTCTGATATTTGGTAAACGCCTTTTGTTTGGTCGATAATACAATTTAAAACAATAAAACAGTTTCAATTTATCCATAAAAAAAAAGTATCAAAATATGAGAGCATATTTTGATACTTTTTTTTTTACGTGCGCAAAATACCCCCGGATACCTCTCCACCGGAGCCGGTGGGATAGGTTATGTCGAACTCGAACCGACTAAAACGCACGCCGCCTGTGGGTCGTTTTGGTTGCCGAAGGTGAGGTTGACAGGCATATCCCTCGCACCCCGGCCGACCCACGCACCCCGGCCAACCCACGCACCCCGGCCGACCCACGCACCCCGGCCGACCCACGCACCCCGGCCGACCCAACATATTTTGATACTTGGTAGTCATCTGTGTTTCAGGCCTGAAACACAGGTTTGCATAAACCTAGATCAGGCAGATCGCAAGAAATATGTAAAGTAGATATATTTTTTAAATTTTTCTTGTACCTGTAAACGTAATTTTATTGCAACTATACACCTACCTAGTGCGTGTGGTATTAATATAAGTAGCACCATAATAAGCTAATGGCCATAAATATAAGACTGTATGTTAGTAAAACTAATAAAAAATTTAAAATTGAAAAATCTACATAGGCCATTCTTGCACCCCCCCCCCCCCCCCCGCTATGGTTTTACGTGGCGTAAAGCCTTCTTTGATAAATAAATACATCATTATTATTATTATCTGATCATGACTACGCTATTAAAAAGGATTTTCTTTCTCAAAAAATCCTATTTGACGTGAGGTAATAACTTTAAAGATGAATATTTTATTAAAATCAACGTTAGACGGCAAACATATGCTGACTCTACATGAATAATTTTAAGTTGAATTTACCCCTACTATGGGTTACATACAAATATTTTAAATCACGACTAATTTTAATTTTAACCAGGGGTTTTACCTCGGAATGGAACTCAAGGTCTATTTTGCAAGGGGTTCGCAAAGGTGTGTGTATACCCATATTTCACCACCTATGATATTCGGTCCCACTTAATTGGAGCCGAGTCTATTGCTGTCGCGTGAGTTCTTTGTCATGGGCTGTTTAGAGAACTGTTCTTTTCCTCAGTCACCTTCTACGACGACCACAGGAAGAGATGGGACTGGCCCCATTCTAATTCACAGGGAAACAATACGTCATACTTGAAAAATAAAAGGTCTGAAATTAACTTTAGTGAATCTGAAGGCAAAATTATATATTATATGTAAATACTTTTTCCTCATTCTAGCATTAATCCATGTCACGGCCAAAACCTTGTAGTTTGGGTTCCACTTTTTCCTGGTCAGATGCGAATCTGTATAATCTTCGATATTTTTCGAGAAGCGACTTACATTTAGATCAATTATTGAACTTTTTAGGGCTCCAAGTACGTGTAATAACTGCCATAGATGTTCGTATGACTTTCGAGACCGACGGCTTTACGTACTCTCTGAGGTACGACCACACCAATACAAACACCATACAAATATTTGCACTGAGCGGAAATCGAACACGCACCCCCTGCGTAGCAGTCGCGTTCACTACCACTACGCCACAAAGACTGACATTTATATAATTACTAAACTCACAAAATTATCACTCATCACGAACTGTTATCACGTTAACCAAAAGTAGTGGTGGGATTTATATTTTGACATTGTAAGGGTTGCTCGTTATGTCGCAGCGCTTATTCGCGGTTATCGTAACCATATCTTATTTATATCCTTGTACATATTTTATGTATATTCGAGCCTCTTTCATGTACAAAATTTGCTATATTTTAAGAGAATTTTAGTGAAGTCAATTTGTTCATTTGAGATTAGACGCCAGTTTCGTGAAATAAATTCGACACGTTTTATTAAATGAATAGAGATTTTTTATACTACTAAGGTGACAAACAAGGGTATGATCAACTTTGTGGTAAGTGATCACCATAACATAAGAAAGGCGTGTCCAAGATAAAAAAAGTAGCTTAATTCATAGCCGACAAAGTAGAATTTGGACCACCCCAACTCTGCCCATGCAGTGTCCACCTGATAGAAAGTGGTTACCGCGATCTATAATCGTGTGCAACACCAGGGGAGTTACTCCCGTGCTGCTAACCCTATAAGAACAAAGAGTTTCTGTGTCAGCAGTACAGAAGACACAATCAGAACAAGCCTTTGGTCTTTCCACTGTCTGCACAAAATCTCTCTCTCAAAATTTCTCCAGTAAGCTCTGGCTACCCCACTCACCGCCGGGAGCACAACACGAGGTTATTATAGCAGTGGTATTCTGTAGGGCGGTGGCACTGCCCCAGTCGGACTGCTCACTTGAATATGATGTGTTTGTGTTCAAAGATAATGCTCTTTATAATTTATTGGTACTAGGCATTAGCGCTGACTAAATATATATATTTTTAGACAAACTATTTATAATCACAGTCTCCGGGTGAGGTTAAAAAATGCATGTTTAAAACCTTTTTCCTTTGAAAATTCGTTTTTTAAAAAGATTTTAGTTGCGTCCTTGGCAGTATTTTACCGTCTGTACGATTACAATTACAATGGTATATGTTCATGAATAATGGTACATGTTCTGATGAACTCTTCCAATTAGTCCCATTCTCCCCTTTCCTACACAGGCTAATACGTACAGGGCTTAGATGTCACCCGCATACGGTACAGAATATATTTTTTTATACCACTTAGTTGGCAGACAAGCGCACGGCCCACCTGATGGAAAGTGGTTACCGTGGCCTTTGGACGTGTGTAACACCAGAGAAGCTACCCTCGTGCTGCTGGCCCTTTAAGAACAGAGTTTCTGTGCTGTCAGTGTAGAGGACAAAGCAGGACAAACCTTTAGTCATCCCACTGACAGCACAAATTCTCCAGTGAGCTCTGGCTACCCTACTCACCGCTGGGAACACAACACGAAGTTATTATAGCCGCGGTATTCTGTAGGGCGGAGGTACTACCCCAGTCGGACTGCTCAATTGGGCGGAAATACCGCCGTGTCCTACCTCCTACAGATATCTGATCAAGAACCAAGCAGTTCGAAGACTTTTCTTTGTCACACTATTAAGGGGCGTAAAAAAGCATATGGTGAGGCCATCAAGCTGAATGTCACCAGTGTAACATGGTATATGTATGTAATGGTGATCCACTTTTTTGAGACTTTGTCTTCAGCTTACCATAAGGTGAGGTAAAGTCTAACCCTTATTTATTCCGACCCTTATTTCTCTATTAGTCAAGTTCTAAATCTTTTAGACATTAAAATTATAAAGCACAAAGATTATTACAGTATTAGAACGGCTAAAGTATTCCGTCTCACACAAAACAATGAATAAAAGAGAGATAAAAAAGCACATAAATTTTTCAACACTTAAAACATTAACAATCGTAATTCTTATCGCTTTGACATCGTTTAATCCTGGGATTTCGAAAAAAGAATGGAACACGACTTCTAAATTTGAATTTCATGAGCGTAGTGTCTCTTTTTGGAATTAGAACGTGAAATTCCAGCCACTAACGTATTCCATTATTATGTAATACAGTTAGCATCAGAACGATCTTGCTTGACTACCAAAGATCTCAAAATGATCTTAATTGGGTATTTTATTGAAATAAAAAAAAATAACTAAGCTCATTAAATTAAGAATGATAAAAGAGCGGTAAAAGTTGATTCGGTTATTATTTTATATTTTTTTATTATTTTTAATCATCCACCTCACCTGTAATTGTACAGGCGAGGTGGACTATTAGCGAGTTGAACGTGTTTAGTATTTTTTTATTATTTAAATAATTATTATTAATAACTAGCTAACTACTTTAGATATATCATGCTTAATGAAATCTATAGTAATATTTACATTAATTAAAAAATTAACTATTAAATATTACGACGGCACAATAAATGATTTCATACAAGTTTCCTTATGAGTATAACTTACTGTTTTAACGTTTAGTAAAAAGTCACTAATTTGGCTGGTCAGTCGAATAACCAATTCTTACAAATGATGTTGATATCAAACAGTTTTATTTAAATTGTATTATCCTTCGAAAACAATCAGTCAACAGTTTTATAAACTTTTGCTTTATTAATTAACTCGAGTCGTGTTTACTTACGTTCTCTCGGTTAATTAATCACAAAACTTTTGAAATATTAAATTCGGAGAATAAATATTTTTTATCTACTATTACGGTTATTCATCTTGTAAATTTTAAGAATCATAAATTTTTGGATGCCATGATAATTAAAATCAATTTTATTCATGTAAATTGATAATTTGTTTTCCAGTTTAATTAGATGTTAGAGAAAAGATACAAAGCTTGTATTTACTTTGAAGTTGGTAACCTCATACATTGAAAGCTCTCTCTCTCTCTCTCTCTCTCTCTCTCTCTCTCTCTCTCTCTCTCTCTCTCTATGTTGTTGTGTGTGTGTGTGTGTGTGTGTGTGTGTGTGTGTGTGAACATACAATTTCAACTCAATTTTCTGCCCTTCACCTTGAAAATCATCTTAACACCCTATTTATATATTTTTTTTTTGTTCCTAAAATTTGTTGTTTTAGCTGTTGCCCGCGACTTCCCGCCGTGGAATTTTGATTCCGTTCCCACAATCCATGGGAATATGTATTCAATCAATCAGTCAATTAGCCCAACGCAGTCCACTGCTGGATTGGGAGGCTATGGCCTACTGTTTCCATGCTGGCCAGACTGGTTGATACAGGATTATATTTCAAGGTTTCCTTCTCTAACAGTGATATCGTCTGCGTATTTTTACATTAGGCGCCTCTTACGACACCTTTCAGATAAGATGGGGTGGTGATACTTGTATTCTCTCTCCGTCACCACACAGAATATATATTAATAGGAAAAATATCTTCACCTTGACCTCTATCTTTTATGAATTTAACGGAGGTAGGACACGGCGGTATTTCCGCCCGATTGAGCAGTCCGACTGGGGAAGTACCTCCGCCCTACAGAATACCGCGGTTATAATAACTTCGTGTTGTGTTCCCAGCGGTGAGTAGGGTAGCCAGAGCTCACTGGAGAATTTGTGCCGTCAGTGGGAAGACTAAAGGCTTGTCCTGATTTGTCTTCTACTGACGGCACAGAAACTCTGTACTTACAGGGTTGGCAGCGCGACTGTGACTCCTCTGGTGTTACAGACGTCCATAGGCCACGGTAACGGTTCCATCAGGTGGGCCGTGTGCTAGTTGGCAACTAAGTGGTATAAAAAAAATAAATGAATCGATGACCTCGAAATAACGTCACCCCTCTTAATCAAAAGTGTAAATGATAATGAAAATATCATTATGTCAACGTTTTAGTAAAAACTAAAAATGCCCGCTGAGCCGAACACTGGATGATATTGGAGACGAAGAAGAGCAAATGAGAGTTTTATGACATATCCGCTAGGGGTGGGTTTAACTGTCAAATATGGAGACGGAATGTATTATAAAATTGTAAATTCTAGACTGAGGTACCGTAGTAGTATGGGAAATGGACAGCTGAGACGATGTCTCGGGTTCGATCCCAGATTTTACCAAGGCACACACCAATGACTTTTCGATCCTTTTCGAAGTTATGTATGTATTTATCGCAGGCTTATAAGTGCCCAGTTACTGGCAATAGGTCGCCAACCTATTACATTGGGTCCTAAACATAAACTGGTGAAATGTGGGTGCTAGCACCTCTGCCTACCCCTTCGGGGATATATGCGTGAGTTTATGTTAAATTCTAGACATACCGCGAGCGCAGTATCTCTCCCGTCGTACGTGTGGCGAGGTATGAGATGAGGTGAGAAAGAGAAAGAAAGATCATAACCTAAGAGCAAGCGAGATAACGCTAGCGACGGTAACTCGCTCGCTATTTCTTTCTCTTTTTTAACCTCGCCTCCCACCACGCCGCGTAAGTTTACTAACGGCACACTTACTAATTGTTTCTCTACATAAACTTTTTATCTGAGTAGGTAGTATTTTGAATTTTGCATAATATGGGTTTATAATTCAAATTATGTGCAGTTTCATGCTCTATTGTATCTAATCTCATGAAATAGTTAACGTAAATTGCATAAAAAAAGCAAAGTTATTTTTAGCGCTAAAATTCATTTGCTGATCGCGCATGCGTGCGAAGAAAAAATGCAATGATACCTATTTGAGTCCAGTTGAAGTTGTATCGAAATGGAAAAAAAAGTTTATGTAATTTTTTTAATTTATTTTGATACTTTGGACGTAAACAATGTCATTAAAGTTATATTAAATTTTTAATGTTTACATTTCAGTATGAGAGTAGAAAAAATGATTTTTTAGTATTATTTTATTCCAAGTGTATTGAAAAACGTCGTATGATACATGTGTGTATTTTACGATTATCGTCTTCGGCTCTCTTAATACGCGCAATATATAATGGCGCCTCAGCGGTAATCACCAACTTTACACACTAGTACGTTAATATGCTCTTTCTTAACGTGCACAATATCCACGCCCTCTCATCCCGGAGCACGTGGAGTGGATAATTGATAATTAAATTGATAAATTGATTTATTAGCCACATAAATTTAAAAGTGACCCACAGGCGGCGTGCGTTTTAGTCGGTTTGAGTCCGACATAACCTCTTCCACCGGCTCCGGTGGGTAGGTATCCGTGGGGATTTTGTGCACGTAAAAAAAAAAGCACAGCAATTACAAGTGTTTAGTTGAACACTGATACCCATGCTAAGAAAAAACTTGTGTTATGGGCATCAGGATGTGTCGGCTTCGTAGATTGCTGGAGATGAGTGTCGCAAAACTAAATCAATAGGAATTACAAAAGCCATCTCCACACTAACCTCGCTATATATTTTCGCGTTGACCGCAACAAGGCATTATTAAACCATTATTTGAGGAAGGGAAATATTTTTTTGACTACGAAATGTTCCGACCTCGTTTGCATTTCGGCCTAACATTCGAAGGGAGGATTACCACTTGCCAAGGATTGTGTAAGAGTTGATGACGTGACGTCATCTTTGTTTGTTAGGAGACAAATAATAAACATTTTTGCAAGATTTTAAGCTGTTGCTCTAACAAAAGGATATGCCAAAAGTGAGCATGCTTGCAAAATGTGAGTTGCGGCTGCAAAATGAGTGTAAAGTGAGCTTGATATTTTTGCAAACTAATTACAGCGTAAAAGAATAGAATTTAAATATGGACTCGGGTCCTTTGAGCGAGATGTGAAAAAACATCTAAAGAAATACCTCATTCCTCATTCCTGTGATTTTTTTATACCACTTAGGTAGCAGACAAGCACACGGCCCACTTGAAGGGAACTAGTTACCGTGGCCTATGGACGTACCTATGCAACACCAGAGGCGTTACACTCGCGCTGCCGACCATGAAGAAACCTTCTGATGCCACTCTTGAAGAACCCCATTTTGTAGGTACTTGGGAAAACCGCAGCAGGGAGGTCATTCAACAGTTTGAGTGTGCGTGGGATGAAGTTTCTTTCATACCGCACAGTGCGCATCGTCTCAGGCCATAATGTGTGAGGATGAATTACCTGCCTATGGCAAGCGGTGCGATAACAGAATGTAACTGTGGGCATCATGTTAAACATTTCATCTGAGCTTGCCATCAGGTGAGGCGAAGTTGTATTGACCTGTTCTATATAAAAAAGTATTTTCATAATTATAATCTATACTAATAATATTATAAAGCTGCAGAGTTTGTTTGTGTGTTTGTTTGAACGCGCTAATCTCTGGAACCACTAGTCCGATTTGAATGATTATTTCAGTGTTGGGTAGTCCATTTATCGTGGAAGGTTTTAGGCTATATATCATCACGCTACTACTTAAGGGAGTGGAGCATTGATAATAAATGTTCACAAAATCGGCAATTTTTCATATATATTTTGAAGACTAAAACACACGGGCTCAAAGGGATATGAAGCTTCAAAATATACCCCGGGCGAAGCTTTGGTGGGTCAGTTAGTATTAGTATAAAAATACAGTGTATAATGGTACTAAAGTGAAGTGTGACGGTACCCGTAATGACTGCCATAGATGCTACGATGATAGCCATTTCATACATACACATATTTGCACTGAGCGGAAATCGAACCCGGGCCCAATTGCGTTTATTATCACTATATCACAGAGACAATCTGTTTTTACTTCTTAATATAGAATATCTTAGTAATATGAATATCTTAACAACTCATTCTATATGTCCGCTTGACGGCTATAGGCTTGCCCTCTGTAACCTTGGGATCGAAAAGTTAGCGAAATTTGAATTTTGTTACACCTCTGCCTACTGATTTACATACATTCATACATACATACATATAATCACGCCTCTAACCCTAGAGGGTTAGGTTGAGGTGAATAAACACCCACATTTCACCAATCATTGAATTCGGTCCCACGTAATAGGGGGTGAGCCTATTGCCGTCTTCCGGGCAATATTGTTGACTCAAGTCATGCATCTGAGGCTGAGTCTGGGCTGTATATATCTGTCTGATGTTAAACAGCCCTATCCCTTAGTCGCCTTGTACAACACCGCATGGGAAGACATAGGGTGGTCAAAATTCTATTCTGCCGAGAACAAAGCGGCAAACGCTGGGATTTACAAGCGTGAGTATATGTACGTATGTACTACTTCATTCTAAACTAAAATGAACGCTGTTCCGAGATCTCAACATAGTTTCAAACTTCAGTTGTCTCTAATCAAATTCGTACCATTTCTGGACAAAGACGAGTCGTGAAGCCATAACATTATTAACCGGTAAAACTATGGTAAACAGGATATGGTCGCTCGAGGTAAAACAAACTGGTGATTGGACTTCCTGAGGACGCCGGATATTGCTCAGTACAAAGGAAAATGGCTCGCAAACTTTACTGTTTCAAGAGATATTTCGGACTCAGTTCAGTGAATATTGTATTAGTTTGACTGATTTGTATTCTTCAAATAATACAAATGTAGTAGTTTATGAAACTATTGTATAATAAGGCTTCTTAAAATACGAGTCCAAGTTGAGAGTCGTAGCCGAGGCTATAGTTGTATTAATGAAAAAAAATACGAACAGAATTCATAATAACCTCGTGTTGTGTTTCCAGCGATGAGTAGGGTAGCCAGAGCTCATTGGATAGTTTTGTGCCGTCAGTGGGAAGACCAAATACTAGTCCTGCTTTATCTTCTACACTGACGGCACGACCTCTGTGCTTACAGAGTCGGCAGCGCGAGTGTGACTCCTCCGGTGTTGCCCAGTGTGCTTATCTGCCACGTAACTGGTAAAAAATAAAATCAATTATTTTTTTTACCTCTTAAATGGCAGAAAAGCACACGGTCCATCTGATAGAAAGTGATTACCGTGGCCTATGGATGTGTGCAACACCAGGGGCATTATATTAGTTCATTTCCCATTGTAAAAGTGCGTCCCTAAAAGATATTCCACCCGATTGAGCTTGAAGTTCTGTCGTTATACGAACGGTTGAATTTTATTGGCACTTAACTGCGTTGAGATGAAACCGAAGGCTGTGTAGCGAATGTTTTACAGTAGCTGATAGTGATGGGATCATTGATAGATAATGTTAACGGGAATTAACGCGATAGTGGTATACCACGCTTCGACCAGGTTACATCGATCGTGGTCACAGGGACTTGCTCAGTGGTGCACACCCGCCGTCTTCGAGTCCATGATATAGAAGGTTCTTCATGTATACGCACATTCTCGATATTTTAGATATTTTCTCTTCGACATATTCTATAAGCAAACTGTCCGGTGTCTATCCGACTGCGCAGAAAAAGGAGGTTACATATTTGTATCACTGGATTGCGCGTTCGCGATTCGGATGGATGTCAGCTATCGTGAACACTCCTACCCCTTTTCTAAGCTCCAGTCTGTCTCTGGAGTAAATTTCAACGAAATCGGTACGTTGCAATTTACTTAATAAAGCGTAACAGACAGAGTTAATATCGCATTTATCAGACTATTATAAATGTGAATATAAAAAGTTTAAAACTAACACTCAACTACTGTAAAATTACGCTCTAAAATATTAAACAAGAAAATATTGGTGTTTACCCATGGTCCCACCAGTTCGACCCACTGATGGGCCGTGAATAGCCGTGGTAGTATGCCACTAGTTTAACAAAACAATACATTCTAGGGGAAACGTACGATCACGGCTATTCTTAATATTTTCTTGTTTAATATTTTTTAGAGAGTGATTTTTCAAATAGTCTTACTTAACTTATTTAAAAAAAATCGGATATTGATTGTGGGCTGCGTATGTTACAAAGTAGGTATGTATATGTAGGAGTTTTATCAAAAATTTGTTTTCAATTGATATTGTATTCGTTACTTAGAAAATTCTTTGGAAATTACTATTGTGTCCTCGTTCAGCCAAAGTGCATTTTTACGAATTAAAACACCTATTCGAGTCCATCATTTTGAAAGATTTGAATATTCAGTAGAACAAGGTAATGTTTCGAAAAATACGGGAAAAAATTGCGTGCCGTCACGTCTAATATCTATTAATTTTGGTTTTTTTTTTTTTTTCTATAAAACTTATAATATATTATTCAAGTCAATTGGGTACATATCTATTTTCTAATATAATGTACTAAGTTTAATGAACAAATCAAGAAATAATTTATAAATATTAAATACAATAAAAATAAAATAACTATTATACAACTTATAGCTAAGAACAATTAAAATGCGTCGTAGAATTCCTCCGCATCGCATGCCTCTTGTGGTAGCGTTCCCAGAAGACTGGCAGCATTGCCACGTTGTATGGCAATGCTTATTCTCTGTCCTAAAAAGAGGCCAGCCTTCTGGTCACGAGAAGCGTCTACCATTCGCTTCGCAATCTCACGGAAGAGGTTGCGAGCGCTCGGACCCCATGACCCCAAAGTCTCGACTCCAAACGGCACAAATTCATAATCTCCGATGAGATTGGAGTATTTGCGCCGCTTGAGAGCCTCTGCAGAAGCAGCAGCAGCACCAGCACAGCCAGCCGTGCTAGTTATATGGGTAGGAGCCATGGTATTTTGGTTTTTAATTTTTCGAAATTCTTTTTAATAGCTTTTAAATGATATATGAGCGTTTTAGTATCTAATCTTTTGACACATTTGACGGCAATGCGATTGTGAATTTTTCGTCTCGGCATTTGATATTACCTACATAAAATTGTGAAAAAAAAATGGGCACACGCAAAAGATACGTTATGCGTCGCTTTGCCAGGTTAGTCGCATTTCCCCCCATTTTGAGTCTCTCCGATTTTTTTTTCCAGTTTTAAAATATCCTTTTAACACGATATTATCAAACAAAAAATTCGTAGGGAATCAAGAACAATGTCGCGTATTGATTTGTGTGTGTATTCGTTACCTTTGCAGTGGCATTGGAGACGCAGAAAAAAGTGTGGCGTACGCCTAACACTATTGAGACTAAAATCATGGCATCTAATTAAATAGTATGACGTGATCATCTGTTGTTTAGAAAGGCGCATAAAACCCACACGTAACCAACTAGATGCGTATTGGAGAGGATAGGCGGTGGGCCTCTTCCTATCCGGGGGTAGCATGATGAGGACACCGTGGTTCCCACACCCGAGTGGGCCATCTCGCCTTGAGGTAATCGAGGTGCAAGAGATAGTCAGTGGCATTCTCGTCTCCGATCCGACAACAACGGATTTCGGATGAAAACAACGTGTGGTTTTAGGTGGCTTGAGTCCGACATAACCAGAGGAGGGGGTATATGAGGTTATTTTTTCACTTTAAAAAGAAAAGGAGCAGAGGATAGTAAGCCTGCCATTATACTCGTAGGTACATTGTACGTTGCAATTAAACACATTTATACTAAAATAAAAAAAAACAAAATAAAAAAGCCTTATATTTTTTGCGTAATCCAATTACAAATACATTCTTGTTACAAATATATTATTATTATGTTTCATTCTATATTATGTGTCATTATTGTTGTTTTATAATTCTTAGTATTATTAGTTTATTTATATTAATTAATACAATTTCTTATAATTACTACTGATTGTTAATTAATAAATCTAGGATCTGTTCAATAATTAATTTCAATTCCTGTAATAATAGTTTGTTTTATACTCAAATACCGGCCTAAAATGCATGAGGCGTACATATGAGGGTAGTTACCGATTCGCCAAAGACAACGGTAGGCCTCATATAGCCATTTTGTATTGCCCATGTACATGGTAATAAAATTGAAAATTGATTTTATTGTCTCAAGCCAGTCTGTGTGTTTATAACTACTTAATAAGGACTATTTATACTGTTCATTGATGATGATGATGAAATTTGTTGTCACACATATTGAGAATACACCAGTAATTAGTTTTTGGATCCAAAGGATCCAAAAACTAATTACATTAATAAAAAATACGGAGGAAAAAGTATAAGTGTGTTTTTTTTATACAACTTAGGTGGTAAACAAGCACATGGCCTACCTGATGGAAAGTGGTTACCGTGACCAGTGGAGTCACATCCATGCTGCCGATCCTGTAAGAACAGAGATTTTATGTGCCCTCAGTGCAGAACACAAAATCAGGACAAGCCTTTGGTCTTCCCACTGACAGCACAAAAACTCTCCAGTGAGCTCTGGCTACCCTACTCACCGCCGGGAAAACAACACAAGGTCATTATAGCCGTGGTATTCTGTAGAGTGGAGGTACTTCCCCAGTCGGACTGCTCAATTCAGACGGGAATACCGTCGTGTCCTACCTCCTTTATATGTGTGTTCTCAATAACTTAATTTGGACTTACAAAATGTGGAACAGTATGAAGAATTCATTTCTACACAAGCCTTTGGTCTTCCCACTGACAGCACAAAAACTCTCCAGTGAGCTCTGGCTACCCTACTCACCGCCGGGAAAACAACACGAGGTTATTATAGCCGTGGTATTCTGTAGAGTGGAGGTACTTCCCCAGTCGGACTGCTCAATTCGGACGGGAATACCGTCGTGTCCTACCTCCTTTATATGTGTGTTCTCAATAACTTAATTTGGACTTACAAAATGTGGAACAGTATGAAGAATTCATTTCTTCATACTGTTACACATTGTGTAAGTAATATTGATCTGTATGTTTCCAAAGTTCAGACAGGCAACGACCGTTTTCAACAGGCTTTGTCTAAAGGGCTTTAGTATCACTAGGGAAATATAGGTTGTTTTCAAACATAACATTCTTGTTACAGTGGTTTTTTTCGATAATACAGGCAAACTAGAAGTTTTATTTGTGAAAAATATCGATAAAGGTGACATTTTATGAAGTTCATTGTGTGTTCAATTCTAATGAGTGGTTATACGGTGATGTGGGGATACAGTCAGGGGTACGCGGAGTAGAATTTGGACCACCCCATTACTTGCCATGTGGTGTCGTACAAGGCGACTAAGGGATAGGGCTGTTTAACATCAGATAGATATACTCGTAGATATACAGCCGAGACTCAGCCTCAGATGCATGGCTCGAGTCAACAATAGTGCCCGGAAGACTCACCCCCTATTAAGTGAGACCGAATTTAATAATTGGTGAAATGTGGGTGTATATACACCTCTGGGCATATACTTGAAGCCCTGGATAAGCTTATCCTTTCTGGTACCTGAAGACCCAAGACAGCGTGTGGTTTTAGTTGGAGTTCATCTGGCATAATCAGGTACTCGGATACCTGGACTGAGATCACTGGACTGGGCGGGGGTTTACTCACCCACCCTTTATCTTAAATTACCTTATGTGGCTTTAAGAGGAACGAATGCCATCTGACTTCCTAACCCCAAAGACTACTCTAGAGCCTCATCCATTAATCAGGTGCTCCGATTTGTGGGCGAGGCATGCGGTTTGTGTCCGTGAGGATTCGTTCTACAGAAAGTTCTTTTGGAACAGTCTTTCTATAAAATGACCTCGATCTGAAGGACATTAAGGTATTTCAAGGATAAAAAGTTTTTTACTTACTTTGTTCTGTGTAATATGCATAAGGAGGTGAAAACTCTTATAATGTAAACAAAAAAACTGCCAAGAGGCTTTTGTATTTTACGCAAAGATTATTATGAAAAAAGTAACATCAAATTCTGTACCTATCAAAATTATTCTGTATTTTAAACATGTATACGTGAATTTCTCTTGAAGTGCAAAAAGAATCACTAGTATTTGAACCAATCTACTTCATGGCTATTATATCTGGTGATTACATTCGAAAGATTCGAAAAAACAGTGGTCATCGCTGGGCAAAGTTATAAAACGTCTTTTAATCCTTTGACTGTTACATGGATTCGAATTTTACACAAACCAATCCGGTTTTACTGTGGCTAGAACAACTATCCACACAGCTATATCTGCTAGAAAATCTGTAACCTTTGGCTTTTCACTATGGTCTAGCAATTTCCTTAGACGCTGCTAGCCCCTTTGACGGCGCTTGCTGGCCAATGCAATTACTGAAATTAAAATCTCGAGGTTGCTGTACTTACATTTGCTTGTTCATTTATTCATACTGACCCGTGCGATGGTCGAAATTTGTCTTCAAGTCTTTTTTTTTCGTAGTTTGAGTTATTTTATCGTTAAATCGGCACTTACAAAACGTCAATGAAAAAGGAAACATGAAAACCAGTTTAGTAAATGGACCACCGGTTCGAAACGCGGCCCCGACTTGTAAAGACTCCGACAAGAAACTCAGCAGGCATTTTTTTATCTATTTACAAACATACGCTTAGTCTACTTAATCTAAATACAAAAATTTACTTGAGTAACAGAGTGTAGGGAACTGCTCATTCCCAAGCTTGTTTATCACCCAAGTATTCTTGGATTTTATAATAGCCTTCCTGGCACAATTTACTTTTAACTACATACATTTTTAATTATTTTTTCAATCCCTAATTGCATTAGGGAGCTTGTTAAAAAAGCGTATACAGTTGCCCTGGAATGAATGACTAAATTTTTCAAGTTGGCTACCAAAGACTACAAGATCGTTTTTATGTCTGGTTTTTATATTTTGCCGGTCACAGAACACACTCTGCAGAATTTTGAAGCATTTTTTCTTACATACATGAGGTTCTCGAAAATGTATTGTGACACTACGGTTAGAATGTGTATCTCATTAAACTAACCGGACCGGGACAAATGCTGAATGATGATGGTTGTTTCAAACATTCGTAACTGGCGACTGCCCAAAGCCATGCAGGCCAACTTCTGTCAGCCTTCGCTGCCACCGCTGCGCTACCCTGATGGATCCCTGGCCCATGGACCGCAAGAGAAAGTCAATATGCTAGTAAATCTCTTTGCGTCCAATTCCCAAGTCGATGATTGTGGTATACAGCCGCCGACACTACCCAATGGTGACCACGTAATGCCTGAAATGCGTATCAGGCAATGCGATGTCCGTGCGGTACTACAATCACCCGATGTCCGGAAAGCCAAAATTGTTAGGAGGTAGGACACGGCGGTATATCCGCCCGATTGAGCAGTCCGACTGGGGAAGTACCTCTGCCCTACAGAATACCGCGGTTATAATAACTTCGTGTTGTGTTCCCAGCGGTGAGTAGGGTAGCCAGAGCTCACTGGAGAATTTGTGCCGTCAGTGGGAAGACTAAAGGCTTGTCCTGATTTGTCTTCTACTGACGGCACAGAAACTCTGTACTTACAGGGTTGGCAGCGCGACTGTGACTCCTCTGGTGTTACAGACGTTCATAGGCCACGGTAACTACTTTCCATCAGGTGGGCCGTGTGTTTGTCTGCCAACTAAGTGGTATAAAAAAAAAAAAAGCCAGTGGCCCGAATCCAAAAAAAAATATTCCAGCGGTGGTTTTACAAAAATGTGCAGCGGAGTTGCATCCAATGCTTACGCGGCTGTACCGACTGTCTTACATTTGTTGTCCTGTATACATTTAGACAGAAAAAGTGTATTGAGGATTAGTACCAAACACAGTTCTGCACACACATGTACATCCTCTCACATGCACACACAAAAACTATGTTGGTCATACATTTATACATATACCTCGGGGCACGCATCTTGAACCTAAATCGTGACACTAACGAAGGCCCACTGCGCGCGCGAATTGTATTGTAATAATCTGTGATTAGTGAAATTGAGGTCGTCTATGGCTGAAGCTTGTGAACCTTTCTGCAGGCGATAGGACACGACGGTATACCCGAAACAATAGAGCAGCCCGACTGGGGAAAGTACCCTAAGGAATACTGCAGCCATAATAACCTCGTGTTGTGTTCCCGACGGTGAGTAGGGTACTTAGAGCTCACTGGTGAGCTCTTGTGCTGTCAGTGGAAAGACCAAAGGCTTATCTTGTTGTGTCTTCTACACTGACAGCACAGAAACTCTTTATTCTTACAGGGTCGGTAGCGCGAGTGTGGTTCCCATGATGTTTGCGCGCGTCCATAGGTCACAACCACTTTCCATCAGGTGGGCCGTGTGCTTGTTTGACACCTAAGTTGTATAAAAAAAAAGATATATTGAACACTGAATACTATGTGTTGAGTGAGCATTCCGAGTGCTTTCGGCAACTCATAAGAAAATTAAAAGTGAATGATATTATTCCAAAGGGACTTATAGTAAAGGTAAGCTTGAATAATGAACGAATAACAACATTTAGATCATTATCATTCACTCACTGGGGAGTGAATGATAAAAGAAAAACCATGTCAACATTATGCTCAAAGATATAAAGTCTAAGTTATTGAAATGAGCCTTTTTACAACGCAATGGTTATGACGCAAAAATGGAGAGGTTTAAAAAATAATGTCCAATTTTGTAATATGAAATAGACTTGTCCTTTCTTTTGAATTTTAAGTAATACTCACCTCAGTAGGTGTACAGTCAGCAACACATCTATCTTGACCCACAAAGTACTGAAAATGATCTAAATCCTCTTCTTCCTGACTGATTGTTCTATCATTTGGTACACACCTTTAGTTTATATTCAATTATTAAATTAACATTATTAACATTTCACAGCCTTTTTTTTTTTTTTTACGTGCGCAAAATCCCCACGGATACCTCCCCACCGGAGCCGGTGGAGGAGGTTATGTCGGACTCGAACCGACCAAAACGCACGCCGCCTGTGGGTCGCTTTGGTTGCCGAAGGTGAGGTTGACAGGCATATCCCTCGACCATTTCACAGCCTCTGTGGCGCGGGCGTGGCGGTAGTGAACGCGACTGCTACGCAGGAGGCGCGGGTTCGATCCCCGCTCAATGCGAATATTTGTATGCATGAATATGGGTATTTGCATTGGTCTGGGTGTTTTTATGTATAATATGTATGTATTTACAAAAAAAAAGTATTTAAGTATGTTTATCCGTATTCTAGATTCCATAACACAAGCTAGTTAAGCTATGTTTACCATGGGTCTAGATAGCGTTGTGTAGAATGTTGTAGAATATTTATTATTTATTTATCATAATATATACATTAATAAAAAAAAAACTAATCAAAAGTTAAAAAATATCGCATGCCTCTTGTGGTAGCATTCCCAGAAGACTGGCAGCATTGTCACGTTATATGGCAATGCTTATTCTCTGACCTAAGAAAAGGCCAGCCTTCTGGTAACGAGAACGCTTATGATACGCTTTGCATTCTTCTTGAACAGATTGCGGGCGCAGGGCAACTGGGATCCGCCCAGAGCCCAAACGTTTCGACTCTTTCCTTTAGTTTGGATGATAATAGCCGTATCCATACTAATATGTATTTTAAATGAGAAAGTAACTCTGTATGTCTGTCTGTTACGCTTTCAGCCTAAACCACTTTTAAAAACAGATTTTAATGAAATTCGGCACAGAGATACATTAGACCTCGGGAGAGGACATGATTTTTTTTATATATCATTTAGGTGGCAGACAAGCACATGGCCCACCTGATGAAAAGTGGTTACCGTGGCCTATGGACGTGTGTAACACTAGAGCAGCCACACTCGCGCTGCCGACCCTGTAAGTACAGACTTTCTGTGCCGTCAGTGTAGAAGACAAAGCAGAACAAGCCTTTAGTCTTCCCACTGACAGCACAAATTCTCCAATGAGCTCTGGCTACCCTAATCACCGCTGGGAACACAACACAAATTTATTATGACCTCGGTATTCTGTGGGGCAGTGATAGTTTAAACACACATTGACAGTTTAAAGAATAATATTAACATTAACTTAACAAATCGCGTTTTTTACGCTGTTTATTGCAATGAATTTTGTTAGCACGGCTGTGTCTATATAGTATATAGTCTAAGAGCGTATTATTATGAAGCTGAATTATTTTCTTTATGCAATAATAAAATTGTAGCATTACAAGCGACGCAGCAAAGACGGGCGACGATTGTGCTTCCCAAGGTGGAAGTGAGTAATGGTATTAATTTGTACAGATACAGTCTGTTACCGGACTGTTGGTGTTATACTGAAGAGAACCAGCCTTCATTAATTATAGAAATAAACAAAAGTAATTAAATGAAAAATAAAATTATAAGTTTGATGTGTCTGTTTGTGGCATCGTAGCTCCTGAACGCATGAACCGATTTGGAATGATTTTTTTTGTTTGAAAGGTATATTAGTCGGGAGTATTTTTAATTTTGTTTGAAAAAATCTCTCCAAGATGGCCGCCGCCCAAAAAATAATGGAGTATATCAAATGAAAGGGCTTAACTAGTAGATCAATTTAAAAAGTGTAAAATAAAAAAAATAATTTTAAAACCCTGTCACAAAATTATTTTTCCAAAAAGTTGAAATTTAATTGTATTGGTTGGCCCTTTAACTTTGATATACCTAGTAATATTTTAATTCAACGGTTGTCATGTCGGGGGGACCTTGGATCGTTCCGATAACATGAGGAAGTGCTTTACCGGCTAGGGTCCCCCGATATGACAACGCTAAAATAAAAATATTACTGGATATATCAAAGTTAACCAAATCAACACAATTTATTTTCAACTTTAAATTGAAAATAAATTGTGTTGAAAATAAATGTTTTTATGATGGGGGATTTTAAATTATAAATTTATATTAGAAAGGTATTGAAATTTTAAAACTGTCATATAGGTATTTAATGGCAATTAGTTAAGTAAAACAGAAAATTTATTCAAAAACGATAACCGACATCCACAAAAGAGTAGGTGACAGGTAGCTCTTATAGGTAAACACTACAATTTTACTAAAAAATGTTTAAAATGAATTTAGTTAGCGTAAAAGTTAGAAGAGTATTAAAAAAACTGATCTATAGATACTTTAATTTTTAGTTATAAGTGCGAGTCGAATGTAACCGCGGTTATCTAGACATAGTCGTGAGTGTTTTTTGTCAATCATGTACACAGATAACTTATTGACCTTGTTTGTGAATACTAAGAAATAAAATAAAAGGAATAGTCAAAACATTTATTACCAGAAGTTCTAAAACAGCACAATTATTTTTTATCATAAAATAAAATGCTCCCTAAAAACATTAACTCAAGTGCAATGTTTTAATTATTTTAATTTCCTGGTTACCTCTAATATAAAGCCGTCCATTTAAAAGCTCATCACGTTCTCAGGGAAATATCATTACGTACGGAAGCGGGCTGGAAAAGACGCAGTTTTATTCCTAGCTGCAACTTACAATCATAATTATTTACTTCCTTTTTGGCTTTTGTAAGGCAAACGTACCGTATTCAATGACGTATTGTTATACACTTTGCCCCTATATAGACAAGTGGCAACTCGTTGGTCGGCGACAATGAATAGAATGACAATATATGGGATTTGACGTTTATGTCATGCGTTGACGACTGTCAAATACGACAATTTCCATACATTTGTCATCTGTCTACAGGTGCTGATAGTATAGTCGTTTTAAGAAATAAACGAGGTCAGAGATAGATTTTTTTTACGTGCGAAAAATCTCCACGGATACCTCCATCACCGGAGTCGGTGGGAGAGGTTGTGTCGGACTCGAACCGACTAAAACGCACGGCATCTGTGGGTCGTATTTGACTGTCGAAGGTGAGGTTGACAGGCGTATCCCTCGCACCCCGGCCGACCCAATGCCAGAGAGATGGCCCTGGGTCGGCCGGACTTGCGGACTATCCCCGTGGGGATCACCGAATGTCCAACACGTCCTCGGAAAAGGGGAGGCGCGCAAGGCGCACTGCGGCCTAATTCTGTCAGGGTGACAGGTGGCTCCACCCGTCACCCCCAGGGCTGCGCTCATGGGGGAGACGAGTTGCCTCAGTACGCGGGCTGGTCGACTTGCGATCCTTATTCACTCCCGCTGCTGCTCCCGCCCCGCCTCCTTCTTCACGAGCATAACTTGCTCGCAGAAGGTCAGAGATAGATAGACTAACACTAGTGATATAAATTAAACCACGAATAATTAAACGTGCATTTAAAGAATAGCATTCCCGTACGTTACCCGTTAACACGCCGTGTTCAGTTTAACTCTGTTTTTATATGATGCAATTAAATTTTACGAGTCTGCACGTATGAATGCGTCCGAGGGATAAACGACTGTGCTATTAATTTTATCACTTAAAAGATGTTTTTTTTTCAATACAAGCTTCTCGTTTTATCAATTTATTTTTTCGGAAAAGATTAATGGAGGTAAATGTGAGTAATTTATTTTGTTTCTTCATATATCATGCTCGTTTAATAATTTATACAAATATAATCCGTATATCTCGGGACGTGGATCTTGAACCTAATAATAATATTAATAATCTGTGTTTGCTGAATTTGAACTCCACTGTCGTCTACCGACGTAGCATCCTGTACTAACCTCAAAAGATACCTAAGAAACGTGTACTGTGCGTCTATATGCTCAACACACGTTTTTTTTATACAGTACACGCCAACTTGACTTCACCTCGCCTAATGATATGCTAAAGACAAAGTCTCAGGAAAAAGGTCACCATTACAGACACTAAGTGTTACAATGGTGGCACTCAGCTTGGCGATCTCATCAGATGCTTTTTCACGTCCCGCTTAAAGGCCCCGGGACTGTAGGATGAAGGAAACACGTGTGCTGGTAATGAATTCCAGGTCTTGATGGTGCGGCAAAGAAAAGAGTCTCCGAACCGCTTGGTTCTTGCTCGTACATTCTGCACAGTGTGCGGGTGTGCGAGTTTCTTTCATTTTTAGGGGATCTCTGCTTTTTCGCCAAAAATCGTTTGCCCGATTATCACTTGCCAACTAACGTTTCCCAGAATTATATTTCGCAGAATAATCATTTGCCAACTTGTGATTTCATTTTGTTTTTATTACCCAACTTCTCAGTTGCCAATTTTACGTTTGGTCAACCTTTTAGAATGACACTTTTCAAAATGCCAACTTTCAAGTAGCGAATGTTTTAGTTGACATAATATTCATGTAGTTGTTTATTGTTTGTTATGTAAATGTATGTAAAAATGTAAAAAAAAATGGTTACGGCACTTCGCCAGCCGCTGCCGCGGCACGCTCGCTTCGCTCGCTCGGCTCGTGCATTGTTTATCATAATACTAACCTAACCTAACCGATTCTGTTATTCGTCTAAAAGTTGTCTGGCCTAATAAATAAATTGGCAAAAGATAAATGCCCCAAACGTATTTTGTCATTACAATAATAAGCTTAACAATAATTCTACCAAATGAAACGTTGTCATACAAACATTTGACAATCGTTAGTCGTCAAAGTGAAAAATTGGCGTAACGTTGGTTGGCAAGTGATAATCGGGTAAACGATTTTTGGCGAAAAGGCAGGACCCCATTTTTAGGACATTTAAGGTTCAAGATATATGTCCCGAGCAATACAGTATCTATGTTGCAGCCTACTAGCTTAATCAGCCGTTCAATCAACAGCCTGGTTGTGCTTTATACATTGTAATACCCAGATCAATGCAAACTGAAAAGATATTTTTATGACAGCACTTAAAACATTTACTATGTTTATTCAGAGCATTCTCCCTGTAAGGGAGAGGTCGCAGATTCAAATCCCGCCCGAGCAATTACTTTTTCAATCTCAATTCAAAAGTTCATTTTATTATTAACAGGACAGAAAAAATCACTTTATTTATCTATGTATAAAAATATTTACGAATTGAACCCGCGACTTCTGTCGCAGCAGTTGCTCGTTCTACCACTACGCCACACAGGTTAAAAACAATAGTATCATAAATACGGACATAATTTATGAAGCCTTTTTCATAAACCGGTGTAGAGTGGAGTCAGGGGTCTAGCTAGTGCGTCATAAAAGTTCGTAATAAGGCTAAGGATATATTCCCGTTCATGACAAATATTGGGAATGTAAAAAGCTGACCTTAGCTTGGGAAGGCTATATTGTTTCACATAAAGAACTTGTGACGAAATCTAAACTAAGAGAGTACAGTATGCAAAAAAATTCTTCCTTTTATTTTATCATAGATAGCCCACCACGGCTATGGCCGTGTTATATTTTAAAACCCTGCTTGATGATACAATTTGGAGCTCATAATTTTTAAGTCTTCAAATAATGTATGTATCTGCCGGATTTGTAGGCATATATGATGACTGCTCTGCTCCCTTGAGTAGCAGCGTGATGATATATAGAATCATTTATCGTTTATTTATTATTTGTGAAACATAGATATTACAAAAGATCTTAACATTAATATCAGTGCATTATGTCCCACCATTTAACATGGTGTGTCACATAAGAACTGAATTTATTTCCTTATAGAAATCACGTCACCTGATCATGACTGCCATATACATTTAGAAACATTTCCCCTTACTATTCCCGATAGTAAAAAAAAAGAAACCAGTAGTTCTTAAGATTAGCGCGTTCAATCAAACAAACAAACACTTGTATTAGTATAGATTTACATCGTTCGGGCAAAATTATAATTTTTTCTTCATCTCCGTCCCCATTGATAAGTCCGACTGGGGAAGTATGTCTACCCTATAGAATACCACGGCTATTATAACCTCGTGTTGTGTTCCAGGCGGTGAGTAAGGTAGCCAGAGCTCACTGGAGAGTTTTTGTACTGTCAGTTATAAGACCAAGCTTATCCTGATTTTGTGTTCTGTACTGACAGCACAGAAACACTCTGTTCTCACTCGTACAGGGTCGGCAGTACGAGTGTGTCTACTCTGGTACTGCACACGTCCATATGCCTACGATAATCACTTTCCACCAGGTGGGCCACTGAAGTTGTTTATAAAAGAAAACTAAGTAAAGAAAATAGTTGTTTATTCTGCTGTCTCTCCGAGTATTTCATCAAAGATAGGTCGGGGCTGGGTACAACCGTCATGGAATCGCAAACGTTTATTGGATGCGTACCCCGGCGAGCTGGAATCATATTTCATTGCTTCAAAATAATAATATTATGATAAACTAGCTGACCCACCCGTCTTCGCCCTTGGCATATTATGAAACCCCATATCACTATTTTGAGCTCGTCGATTTTTGTATTCAAATATATATAAGGGTGTTGATGTGTTGATGGAGTAGGAATACAAGTATCATCACCCCATCTTATACAAAGGGTGTCGTAAGAGGCGACTAACGGAAAAATACGTAGACCATATGACTGCGAGAGAAGGAAAACTCGTAATAAGTCCCTGTGCCAACCCGTCAGGCCAGTGTGGAAACAAAAGTTCAAAGCCTACTAACATTACCGCCTGGGGGTGACAGGTGGAGCCGCCTGTCACCCTGGCCGCGGCGGTGGCGCTCTTGGCGCGCCTCCCCGTTTCCGGGGACGAGTTGGGGACTCTGTAGTCCCCACTCCCGAGAAGAGGGCCAGATCGTGAGAGATGGCCCTGGGTCGGCCGGGGTGCGAGGGATGTGCCTGTCAACCTCACCTTCGGCAACCAAAATGACCCACAGGCGGCGTGCGTTTTAGTCGGTTCGAGTCCGACATAACCTCCTCCACCGGCTCCGGTGGGGAGGTATCCGTGGGGATTTTGAGCATGTAAAATAAAAAAAAAGCCTACTAATATTGGGAGAGGCCTATATCCAGTAGTGGACTGGGATAGGCTAAATAACTGACTACATGGTGTCCCAAATTTCAAGGACAACCGGACATCAAGGGTAGACCTGCTCTGCGAGAAAAAAAAAACATATCTCTATTTCGGGACATTCTGTATTTTTTTAAGAATAAGTTTAGTATACTACTATAGTATGGAAATCTGCCGGAATTATTGATATTTATGACCACTATATAAAAAAAAAATTGTTCCGCTCCCTTGAGTAGTAGAGTGATGATATTGATCACCTTCGTCGATAAACGACAAATTGACACAAAAACAATTTTTCAATTCGAAACAGTAGTTTATAAGATTAGCACATTCAAATAAACAAACAAATCAACTATTCAGCTTTAAAATAATAAATAAGTACAGAAACTATTTTTTGTTTTAAATTCAAACCACTAGTTTGATGTTAGATGAGCGCGTTCAATCAAACCAAACTCTTTAGCTTATTAATATTACTATAAAATAGAGATTTGCTTTTATTTGTGCTGTGAAAATAATATTTTGGATCGTCTGCCAAAGTAGCTAGCTGAAAATCTCTTTCACCTGTGTGCAACTTACTTGTTAGCGTAGTTATATACTTAGTAGCACTTGCCCGAGGCTCACCTGCCTACGATCATCTGAAAGATCTGTTTCTATCTTTAACGAACGGTGCTTTTTTATACTGGATGTACATTTATTGGAATGTTTATTACAGAATATTGGAATTATAAATAAATAAATAAATATTCCACGACATTCTACACAACGCTATCTAGACCCATGGTAAGCATAGCTTAACTAGCTTGTGTTATGGTATCTAGAATGCGGATAAACATACTTAAATACTTTTTTTTTTTGTAAATACATACATATTATACATAGAAACACCCAGACCAATGCAAATATACATATTCATGCATACAAATATTTGCACTGAGCGGGAATCGAACCCGCGCCCCCTGCATAGCAGTCGAATGCTCTACCGCTACGCCACGGAGGTCGTCCATTCCATAGTCGCAGTGAGTAAAGATAAAAGGCATTTATTGTGTGTGTGTGTGTGTCTGTATGTGTGTTGTGTATTGTGTGGCTTCATACATATCTGCCTATCACACGGGGATCCTTAAATATGTCAATATAATCATCTTAGTGTTATTCTCTATAGCATTCGAGGGCAAATTCTCAAATTATATACAAACGCCTGTTCATAAAAAACAAGCAACTATTAATAAAAGTTTGTTGCTATTTTATTTTAAGCAGGAGTAACTTCTATCGGCTTAGTGCACGACTACGTTTTATAAATTTAAATATTCAAAATTTTTATTTTTAGGGATTTATGGTATATTCTACAAAATTCTACACAATGCTATCTAGACCCATAATAAGCCTAGCTAGCTTATCTTATGGAATCTACATAGAATGCGATACTATATATATATACTTTTATATATAGATACTATATAGATACAATAGATACTTTTTTTTAAATACATACTTACAAATTATACATAAAAACACCCAGACCAAATACAAATAGAAATAATATTATTATATCATGCACACAAATATTTTCACTGAGCGGGAATCGAACCCGCGCTCTCTGCATAGCAGTCTAAATAAAAAAAAACGACAGTTTAAGTTAGCATGGCGTAGCGGTAGAACTGTCGTTTTTTCAACAATATCTAGCCTCTTTACTTTACTGAAGCCCTTCCTGAATGATATTCGACCATTTGATTAAACAGCTGGGCAGAAGACTTTGCCCTCAATTCTACTAAAGCAAAACCACCGTCATACCACTAACATGGCAAAAAATGACATTATATTTTAGACTTTATTTCAATACGTTAAAGTTCAAAATTAAATGAAAAGGGTTTTTTTATACCACTTAAGCACAAAGAGTTTAAAAGTCAGTGTAAAAGACAAATCAGGATAAGCCTTTAGTCTTCCCACTGGCAGTACAAACTCTCCAGTGAGCTTTGGCTACCCTACTCACCGCTGAGAACACAACACGAGGTTATCATGGCCGCGATTTTCTGTAGTGTGTAGGTTTAATTTCGGACTTTAACTGTATTGCTTTAAAGTCTAAAATAAATGCATTTTTGAGCAGAGTCCATGGTATAACAGTGGTTTTGCTTTAGCAGAATCTAGACCCTGGATCGATGACGTATAATTACTTATCTAGTCTAATCCTGATACCTTTTAACTTAATATATCCTACAGTCCCGGGGCTATTAACCGGGGCGTGAAAAAGCATCTGGTGAGGCCGCCAAGCTGAATGCCACCATTGTAACATTACTTAGTGTCTGTAATGGTGACTCTCTTTCCTGAGACTTTGCCTTTAGCTTACCAGCAGGCGAGGTGATGACTTCACCTCGTTAGCGTGTCCTATATAAAAAAAAATATATCCAATGAAACTATTATTAATTTTCTATCTTGCTTTTGGGTAGTTATAAAAAAAATTACCACTGTGTTGCTTCCGTCCGTCACGTGGCTAGCTTCCAAACTTCCTATCACGTGGTCGGTATGCCTGTATTCCATCTGAGTGGTCTAAAAAACTACTATTTACTTTGCAAAGGATCACGATGACGTATTCAACTTTATTATCTATGACTTCTACTCATGATATATAGAGCAAGCTGGCATAGATATCCAATTTATTTCTAGGGTTCCGTAAACAAAGGGTAAAAACAAAACCTTATTACGGAGACCCACTGTCCATTTATCTATTTTTTTAAAATAATACTAGTATCTGAAATTCCTAGTTTCCCTATTAACCCCTACAACTAAGCTAAATTGCTCACATCGGTGGTGTAATGGTCAGCATTCAAACCCGAAACCTCTTAAGTAGTAGAAGTAGATAAATATCTTGATGATGTAAATACGTGGTCAACAAAAGTCTCTGGCTTGCTCGTACACCAATTGTAAACTAAAGTCAATTATAAAATAGATAATCTAGTTCTAATATAGTTCTCTTAGTTTCTTGCTGGTATCTTCTGAACTAGCGAAAGAATCATTTTCCAATGGTTTATTTACACATTATTTAGTATTATAATATTTATTGACATAATTGTAACATTTTGACGTTCATATGTGCTCTTTGCGTGCCTAAACTGAATAAATGAAATTGATTCTTTGATTCTTCTTGATCGTAAAGACGATTTTTTAACCATTAAGCTACCGACGCTTCACCAGGTGCCTGCCACCAGGCTGTATCTCATGAACCTTAATACATCGACAGTTGTCATAGATGATGTATTTCTGTCACCACTATATCAACAATACTGGAGACAGAATAATATAAATAGTTAATGTTATTTTTAAACTTTCGTAATTCGCGAGAAGTCCCGATACCTAGTATAATATTATAAATAGTTAAGCCGTACTTGGCTAATTATTATGGTTCCGTAGGTAGCTAAAAAAGAACAAACGGTAGGTATCTTTTTAATATACTTTCCGTTGTCCGTCTGTCTATCTGTCTGTTAGGAATTTTTTCAAGTTGAAATGCATATTATACCAAGTATACAAGTCTACAAACTCTTACAGCAGTGAAAGAAAAAACAATCAAACTTCTAGGACAACGCAATAAAAATATATTGTCGTTAATATTACATTAATTCAGCTTTGTACAGAACCCTCAGTATGCAAGCCTGACTCGTACTTGATTGTTATTTTTTAACATTATTTAGCAAACTTGACCTTCCCGCCTACTGCTAAACAATGGCTATAATATGAAAAGGTCAAGAGTGAGTGAATTATTTGTTGCTCAATAATAAATCATGAAGAAATCTTGATCTGTCGCATATAAAATATGGGGAAGGTACAAATACGATCTATTTATGTGCGATTTTTACACTACCTACTCTGACATTTTTGGATATATAGGACCTTAACTCCTTATTTTCACCAAGGTATATACATACATGTATTTGACAAGTTGCAACAAGTCAGAAACGAATCTGAACGCAAATGTGTTTTAAACGAAACTATCCATTTGCATAAAAAAATACTATAAAATATTTTGGCATATGGTAATTTAGACTAATAATATTTCTGCATAATTTTTTATCCATTACAAATTTAGCATATTTGTCTTAATCATAAATAAAATTAGCATAATCATATTTAAGCATAACATTTATAAGAATAGCTTTATAAAGGCATAATAGTATCAAACGATAAGAATATAGCTAGTCATTTTTTAAATAATTTTTATATGTATGTTTTTTTTACAGTAAAATAATTAAAAGGCGGCACCTAAACCTACCTTGACACTATACAATATAGAAAATACTGGTTAAAGTACCTTTTTTATTTTTCAGATTCAAACAACCATAAATACACTATGCAAATTATAACTATGCATAAATATATTAAACCTAAATATAATTATTCCACAGTACATATGCTGCTAAAAATAAATTATGACCATGTATAATTATACCAAAAAATGTATGCCAAATTCATTGTGCCAAAATATTTTAGAATTACATATATTATGTTAACGAAATGGATCCCGTTTTAAACTTGTATACAATTTCTTGGCTACACATACAGTGTGAACGAAAAAGTTTCTGAGACAGTCTCTATACTTACATGCATAAAACAAGTAATTATGTTTCGACAAGTCTTCTACAAGTTATGTATCAAACAAGCTTGCTATTTTTTGGTGATTAGGATGGGCAAGAAAACCTTTGAGGCCAAGCTGACCAATATTCGAATTATGATCCATCCGCGAATTCACAATTTTTTTATATGCAGCTCGTCTAGTGACACCCGTAGTTCCTATTACCGATCTTTCACGGACTCATTGGTGTTAAGTACTTCTACCTAAGTTTTAAATAAAATTCTCTCGGAATTTTTGACAAAATATGTAAACATTTTATTTATTTATTTTAGTTTATTTTAGTAATAATTAGTTTCCAGTTTTCATTTAGTACCAGTCAATTTAACGCAGAGTACAGCTATCCCTGTACTAATCAAATAATCCGTCCCTGGTTGCTTCCAGTGCAAAAGTGCCCATCACACTTTTTGCTGTGTTTCTACGATGAATTGCGATGGCCAGCATTTACACCAGGAACGATCCGGAACGAAAGTTACAGATCGCCTCGATGAACTTTTATTCGATTTCCATAATAAGGCTTTTAGTTTCCTTGCCCCAAGCTCCCCAGAGTCTCCACTACTACCAGCACGAAATTATACAGCGGTTACAAGTCGGCGTACTTAAGCCTCTTCCTCGAGCAGGCGTTTTACTCAACGTCGTCAGACGGGGAGTAGACGGTGGCTGTGGTTACCGTGTTGATACAAGTTGCGTCCCAAAGTGGGCATTTATCGTTCTCCAGAGCACCAAAGTCAGCCCGTCTGACCTCTTAACGTCCAATCTGCCCATCTAGACAAGTGGCAATACTTTGGTCGGCGTATTGTAGAATAGAATGGTGAATGTGTGGGATTTGACGTTTATGACAGTCGTCAACGTATGTCATAAATGTCAAATCCCATACACTCACTATTCTATATAGGTATTCAAACTATCATGGTATCTTAGATTAGTAGAGGAGAGTTTCTTTTTTTTTATACCACTTAGTTGGCAGACAAGCATACGGCCCACCTGATGGAAAGTGGTTACCGTGGCATATGGACGTTTGTAACACCAGGGGAGTCACAGTCGTTGATACATAAAGTTTCTGTGCCGTCAGTGTAGAAGACAAAGCAGGACAAGCCTTTCTTCCCAGTGACACCTATTCCCACCTCCTTCCCATGGCCCTACCAACCATCTTGGTTTTAACGGGCCGAATCTTGGGAGATGCGCACCCTACTGGCGTCTGCTCTCTTTTAGGCGCGCATTTCTTGACTCCCTACAAATTATTTTATGTGCCCCACCATTTTCGCTCTCTCCTCTTCCTGGGGTAGCACGCCACACTAACAGGCATCGTCACCGTTAGAGACCTCACGAGCTTTGCGCCTCTCGTGCCAAACGCGCACGTGACAGCACAAATTCTCCAGTGAGCTCTGGCTACCGTACTCAACGCTGGGAACACAATACGAAGTTATTATAGCCGCGGTATTCTGTAGGGCGGAGGTACTTCCCCAGTCGAACTGCTCAATTGGGCGGAAAAACCGCCGTGTCCTACCTCCATATAATGTTTTCGATATTTCGGCGCTGTTGCAAGTACCATGATTACGGAAAAACTGGAGTATTGGCGGTGAACTGTGAAAAATTTTTTAGGATATATACCTCTAGGATATATATAGACTATATACCAAGATTGGTTAGGGAAGCAAAACAAATAAAAAGTATAAAAATATCTATCGTGAGGATGGGTTTCAGCGGCCGAACGTCTGGCATCCAGTATCCGTCTTAGCAAAAACAACCGGGAACAAGCCAAAACAAAATAGCGTTTGGATACAGAAAGCATCGTGTGTTGTGAACGTGATCGAGATCGGGTTCGAGTTTATAGTGATAGTGAAACCAGTGGTAGTGCAGATACGTGTAGTAAAAGAACTCGACTGAGGGTAAATCGATATATTTACTCCTAAGAAAACTTTTCACTGTACACCGTCAATACTCCAGTTCCTCCGTGATTATGGTTGCAACAGCATCGAAATATCGAAAACTCTGAACAATACAACATGGTAAATATCCCGTTATCTTCGATAATTCACCATTCTATTCTTCAATACGCCGGCCAACGAAACGCCACTTATCTAGAAGGGCTACTCAATAGTTAGTATTTAGTTTTTATTGTACATATTACAGAAATAAAAGTTACTACTTACGTTATTCCATAGATATTTAACGAACAGTGTACCTTTCTATTCAAATCACGAAGGGTCTACGGGCGCATTTAGCAAATGATGGTAAACGCAAGCTCTTTGTGTGGAGCCTGTAATGTAATTTTAAAGCGGTCAACCTCATTAACTGCGGTTCCTTAATTGAAAAGGTACAGGGCGGAACGCGGGGCCATACATAATTGTACGACTAAAATCATTACTTTCGTTCAAAAATAAAGAGTGCCCACCGTCACCATAAGACGATATATATAAGAAGATTTGGATGACTTCAGGTGAGGTTCAGAGGCTCAGTGGTCAGAGCATTCCCCGTGTAAGGGAAAGTGATGAACTGATTAAATTTTTTTCCTATATTAATGGAATGCCTCATTATATTTATCGGGGAAAATTTAAACAAGTATACCTGAAAAGACCATCTAAACTGCAAAAGGCGAATGCTTTGTCTTCTGCACTGATGGCACAAAAACTCTGTTCTAACAGGGTTGGCACCACAGTGCACCAGACTATGGTGCACCTCTGCAATCGATGCACCACCTCCTGGCGTGCCCGCTGTGTACCTATACCTGCACTATTGTCAATCTGAATGAAGCGACAGAAGGTGCGGTCAATGTCACCGAGAATTATTGCCATTGACACGAAGAAGAAGAAGACAGGGTCGGCAGAACGAGTGTGACTAGCTTGTTATTACACACGTCCATAGGCCTACGGTAAGCACTTTCCATTAGGTGTGCCGTATCCTTGTCTGCCACCTAAGTGATTTTCGTCATCGAAAGAGATGTTCTTACCGAAAAAGTCTTCGAACGAAACATCGTTCACCTCCCAGGACCTCCAGTCATCAGGATAAACTTCATCTAAAATCTCAACGATTTTCTTAAAAGGCTCGATCTCGTCCGGGGGTGGATCCCAGGTCGTAAGTGCACCTAAAGTTGTGCGTTCCATGATCTGAAACGATCATATATTTGGTGAGATACAAGATAAAAGGAAGGAAACGTCGGCTGGCCCGTGTAGGCTGACGAGCCGTCAGGTTGTAGTAATGATAATGTCAGCTGATAGCCAACGTCGGCTGCACAGCCGACAGGTTGTACAACCCAGCCTTATCGGCTAATCGTAAGAAGAAAAGAATCTTCTTCATATGAGGGCGTAGGAATCACGCACTCGTGTTTAATAATGAGTCTGCCGTCCGGAGAGCGGGCATTCGACGAAAACAAACATGAATAAATCATGATCCACAATAATTTGTATCTTACCTTAGGGTTTGTCACGAATACTTAGCACTTTCTTCTTCGATGTGCGTGAAAATATATTAAGATTTTAATGTAATTATATTAATTTTACACTGCTTACAGCTCAAAATTCAAAGGCGTACTGGCGAACAAGGCACTAGCCACCGATGGCGGCGACGTAGATTACAATAAGAATCTGAGGGTAGAACACACTGCAACCGCGCAAAATTCAGGGGGGTAATCTCACAAGTGGGTCAAGCGAAGGCTCGAACACCTAAATAAATCATTATCTTATCCTTTATCTTATGATTTTTTTATTAAGTACGTTATTTTATAGTTTTTAGTTTTTGAAGTCGGTTTTTTTAAACGTAGATTTTTTTATTTGTCATTTATATTTTTGTATTTCTAACTTATGTTTTCCATCTAAAATCTGTTCAGTACTTCTATTTTATTATCCATTGCGGACATGCAGGAATTAAAAAACCGGACAAGTACGAGTCAATATCACGCATTGAGGGTTCCGTACAATCATGAATTTATGTTATATAAACGGTAAATTATTTTTATTGTGTTGACCTAGAAGTTTTATTTTTTCACAGCTGCTCTTACTGCTATTGGAGATTTCAGTACCTATTTGGTTTAATTTGGTTGATGGACAGATTATGTTGAAATCTTAATGAAGTTGAAGTGAATTTTTACTTTTTGAGTAACTGGAATACCTTTTCTTTTTTTATACCACTTAGGCAGCAGACACGCACACGGCCCACATGTGAAGGGAACTCTCGCACTGCTTACCCTCTAAGCACAGAAAGTTGCTGTGCCGTCAGCGTAAAAGACAAAGCAGGACAAGCTTTTGGTCTTCCCACTGACAGTACAAAAACTCTCCAGTGAGCTCTGGCTATCCTACTCACCGCCGGGAACATAACATGAGGTTATTATGGCCGCGGTATTCTGTAGGGCGGAGGTACTTTCCCAGTCGGACTGCTCAATTGGACGTAAATACCGTCGTGTCGTACTTCGTATTATATCACAATAAACATTTTTTCTTTCTTTTCTTTCTTTCTTTCTTTCCTTGTTTCGTTGCGGAAAAAAAACGGCAGGTTGTATATCCCATGTCGGGCTCAAGCTTGCAAGGTTAAAGTTGAAGTTAGAAAATAACACCACGAACGGTAAAATATTTTTACATTCAGCTAAAACCACAGACTAAAAATGCTGGCACTATTTCTATTTACGATATGAAGGCTCGTAGCTATCGCTCCATGTACGTGGAAACCATTAACATATCAATATGCCACTGAACTCATACGTATTGCTGGGTATGATGTAAGATAAAGAGGGCAGCGGGGTCTGCTTTGGTTTTCATTTCGTAGTTGGATATTAGGACTTCATCTACTAAAATAGGTCTTGGTATTCCCGTTTACATTATTATATCAAAAAAGTCGATAGTTTAAAAGTTAATACAGGTGTAGGTAGCTCAATAAGTGGTGTGGTCTCTCGAAAAGGGACTACTACGGATGAAGTTAAGGTATAAATTGTGAATCTTTTGAACGACTACTGTTATGAAAGTAGCAATTCCAATTCTTCTTTCTCTTTTGGAGATAGCACGAGGTGCTACAGCTACGGACGAGCTTAAAATCACCAAGCATAGTTTATTACATAATAACCCGCGTGCCAGAGCTTCGTTTGTCTCGCAAATTAGGTCCATCTTGTATCCCGAATACATTTTTTTTTAATTTGAAGTCATCAAAAATACCAGTTTGTAGTTATATTAAATCCACAGCAGATTTGGTAACTGAGTTTACTTTTTTTTAAACAACTTAGGTGGCAGACAAGCACACGGTCCACCTGATGGAAAGTGGTTACCGTGACCTATGAAAGTGTGTAACACCAGTGGAGTCACATCCGTGATGCCGACCCTGTAAGGTAAGAAATTTCAGTGCAGAAAACAAAATCAGGACAAGCCTTTGGTCTTCCCACTGACAGCACAAAAACTCTCCAGTGAGCTCTGGCTACTCTACTTACCGCCGGGAACACAACACGAGGTTATTATAGCCGTGGTATTCTGTAGGGTGGAGGTACTTTCCCAGTCGGACTGCTCAACTCGGACGGGAATACCGTCGTGTCCTACCTCCTAACCTTACTTTAACTAAGTTACTTTATCGTTACTTCAATAACGAGAAACAGGTAAAACCTTTACCTATCAAGTAGATTTTTCTTCTTCATTCTAGCGTTAATGCCAGTCGTATTCGAAGCTTTCGCCGCGGAGTCTGGGTTCCGCTATTTCCAGTCTGCGAGTTTGGCTGATCTTCAATATCACATTGCGTTTTGATGCACACTTTGTCACGGCACACTTTGTCGCGAATAGCAAACACAATAAAACAAATCATTAAATTTGCTCCAGTCATATGGAACGGCGTTTCAACTAAATTTGTTTAATAATATTAGACAATAGCCTTCTGCGTGGGTGGATCTTTTAAATTTGATTCTATTCAACTGATTGCAATCAAACAAACGTAAGATTTTAAGTATAACCAAGACCTTTCTATCAAAAAGAAAAACCGCATCAAAATCTGTTTTATTGTTTTTGCGTCAAACATCTCCAATATTCTTCTTCTGTCGAGTCAACGGCATATCTTCCCATATTTTTTTAACCAGTGTGCAGACACCCTGTGCAATTATAATAGGTCGTTACTTATGAAGTTGCCGGTTTTTTAGAAAAAATTGGAGGATCCCAATTTTCAGGACTAAGAATTTTGCTTTTTTTAGGAATGACAAATCCAAATTTTATGATTTTTTTTTGTGTATGAATAAGACAACATTAAGGTAACAAACACTTTTATTACATTTTTGAAAAGTGACAGCACAAAATTTATCATTAAAATGGATTGCATTTAGGAAGTACTGTTTTTGAAGATCGAATTTAATTTATCAAGCGGCCAATAAAAACAAAATTTAATACATAGTTGAAAATCTTGAAATCACCTTTCAAACAAAATATAAATAATGGAAATTGCTATTAAATTACAGGAAAAACGAACTCATGAATCTGTAAGAGAATTTCAGCAGTTTCATAGGTAAAGACCTCATACAATATGTAGTAAAGATTTATTTAAACCGCTAACCGCGTGTAACTTACGCCAGGCATCACAGGGATCTGCATTTGACGGTAGACCTGTATTTAGCATATTAGGCACGGATTTACACTTCCAAATTAAACAGGAATAATTCTCTGAGCTCTCTAGAGTTTTAATCCTTTTGGCTCTGACCGTCTTTGTGTTGGCGTTTCATGTTTAACATTATTTGAAAATGAATTTTATTGTCTAATAAATGAGTTTCATTTTACAATGAAGGGATTAATAATGATTTTTACTTTTTAATGCCTCGTCATAATGATCAGAGAGATATTGTTCTCGTGGATTAGGTTTTGCAGCTGAAATATAATTAAAAAAAAATACATACACATATACATATAATCACGTCTATATCCCCGGAGGGTTAGGCAGAGGTGAATTCATCAATCATTGTATTCGGTCCCACGTAACAGGGGGTAAACCTTTTATCGTTTTCTGGGCACTATTGTCTATTGTAATATTTAGACTAAGAAGACTTAATAACTTTTTGTAAATGGGCCAAAAATAAATGCCCGCTGAGTTTCTTGCCGGGGTCTCGTTTCGAACTGGTGGTCCATTTGCTGAGCTAGTCTTTCATATTTCTTTTTATATTGAGGTTTTGTAAGTGCCGATTTAATAGTTTATGCAGAATAAATGATTTTTGACTTTGACTTTGAAAGAATCCGTTAAAATTTGTTTTATTTCAAGTAGACCCTTTAAACAGTATCATGTACTATAATATTAAATAATAATGCTATTGCTGTACTATTTTTACAGTCTCTATCATACTTTGACAGCCACCACGGCTTGTTAGTAATGCACGTGGCCGCTACACAAGAGGCGCGGGTTCGATCACCGCTCAGTGCAATTTTTTTTTTTATACCACTTGGGTGGCAGACAAGCGCACGGCCCACCTCATGGAGAGTGGTTACCGTGGCCTATAGACGGGTGTAACACTACAGAAGCCACACTCGTGCTGCCGACCCTGTAAGCACAGAGTTTCGGTGCTGCCAGTGTAGAGGACAAAGCAGGACAAACTTTTAGTCATCCTACTGACAGCACAAAAACTCTCCAGTGAGCTCTGGCTACCCTACTCACCGCTGGGAACACAACACGAAGTTATTATTACCGCGGTATTGTGTAGGGCGGAGGTACTTCCCTAGTCGGACTGCTCAATTGGGTGGAAATACCGCCGTGTCCTACCTCCTTAGAATGCATGCACGCATGAATATGGGTATTTGCATTGGTCTGGTCGTGCCTCGGAGACTTCGTTAAGCTGTCACTCTCGGTTGTCATACAAACATCTATGGCAGTCGGTACGAGTAGTTGGAGCCATAGAAAGTTCAACAACTGGTCTAACTGCAATGCTTCTATATCGCCTTTCGGTTGTGGAGGTCAGATGACAGTCGCTTCACGGAAAATATCGAAGTTTAGCCAAATTCACAGTTAGACTTGTAAAGCGGACCCCAGACTCGAAGGTGAAAGCTTCGGATGCAACTTGGATTAAATTTAAGTTTTTTTTTTTTTTTATATAGAACACGTCAATTATACTTCGCCTTGCCTGATGGTAAGCTGTAGGCAAAGTTTGCGCGAGGTTGTCCAAAGTTATTAATAGTTGCAGCGATCAAATTGACATTCACTGTGATTCACTCAACAAACTGAAATCGATTCTCTACTCATTGCCTGATCTTGATTAGTCGAGCTATTCTTCTTATTCCTATTCATTAGTCTACTATTAATATTAATATTAAAAATAAATTGCATGTGTACGTGATAGTGTAGATTCAACTGATCATCACTATTACATTACATACTCATCTATCAGTCACCACTCCACTACGGAGCGAATAAATTGTTGTTACTTAGGTATATTTAAAGTTTGTACATGTTGTGTCCATTTGTAAGTGGTTATTGCATTGCACTGTGTTTTCATTATTATTGCATGTTTTAGTTATAGTTTAAATGTAAATAACTGTAAGTGGACCTGATTATATAAATAAATAAAATAAATAAAGTCCCAGAAAAGAGGGTCACCATTACTTACACATACCGTGTGACAATGGTGACACTCAGCTTGACGGCCTCATCATATACTTTTTCATGCCCCGCTTAAAGGACCCGGGACTGTAGGAAGAACGTAGCACGTGAGCACGACTGTAGCACGTGAGCTAGTAATGAATTCCAGGCCTTAATGGTGAAGAAGAAGTTAGTGTTTTTTATATTTTCCAGTTAAGATGTAGATGAATGAAGTTCACACCAAGATCTTTGAGGATGACACCTGCTGATTAATGATGAAATTCTGGTGGAGGTTTTGTTCTTTAGGTTGGGAGGTAGAGGGAACTACTAAACAATGTATAACAGAAAAAGATATTCGTAGAACTTAACTTAAATTCAACTTATATACAGTTGTATCACTGTTCAAAACAAATGAAGCACAAACAAAAACAGGCATTGCTCATTTTTATTTTCATAATGCTGGTATATACCAACAAAAAGAATACGAGCAAATAGATACGATTCGCAATAATTATAAATCCTTTTATTGTGCTGCCATTGACACCGTGATGTCCACACAGGCTTAATTCACATTCGTCTTCTACTGTAGAGCTCTTAAACCTCCCAAACTTGAGAAGAAAATGTACACCAGAGCTAAGAGCCTAGGCCGTAAATGAGCAGATGTACTATATACCTGTTTGCGTATGAGCGTATCTGACAGTAAATATACAGCTCATAACAAAATTCCCGTTTAATGTCAATAGGAGTTTTTTTACTTGCCGAAATCCCCACAGATCCTCCGGAGTGAGCGGGGTGGTTATGTCGGACTCGAACCAAATAAAAACGGTCGTCTCGGGCCATCAGTTGCCGGGGGTGAGGTAGCCTCTTTCATATACCTCGCACACCACGGCTGATTCAGGGTCATCGGATACCCCATCGTATGTAGGTCATACGGCTTCCCCACCTTACTCCAGAAAAAGAGGGGCGTGCATCGCGTGTTAATAGTGTCTTATATAGTACAGTAGTCTTAATAGAGATTTAAGGTATGAAAATGTGTATGTAGATCTCAGTCTGTAATTTTTTGTAGCTTTATTTAAAATCTAATAAAATCTATTCTGCTCTATAAATAACACTGTTTAATTTTCCTGGAATTATTTATAGTTCACCTTCGTTTGCTGATGTGTACCGGATATAAAACTCTACCATCTTCTTGCTATTTGCAGTAACAGCCATGTAGCACTTGAAAACAGTCCCAGAGTGTATTCTCTAGATAAAAGTTTTAACATCAGTCCCGAGTTTAGTAATATTGTTACTGAAATGGTATTTTCTTTGCCTAAACTCTTAGCAAAATGAGTTTTCTTAAAAATTACAACTTTTTATACTACTGGGGTTGCAAACAAATGTATTTACATTCACATGAAATGTGAAGTTATTAAGCACGTGGAAATTGGTGTTCTACTCAATAACTTCACGCCTATATCCCCAAAGGATTACGCAGAGGTGAATCAACACCCAAATTTCACCAATCATTAAATTCGGTCTCACGTAATGGGGGTGAGCCTATTACCGTTCCAGCCTTCTGGTCACGTGAAGCGTCGACCATATGCTTCGCAATCTCACGGAAGAGGTTGCGAGCGCTCGGACCCCATGACCCCAAAGTCTCAACCCCCGTACATTACCTAACCCAACTTTCACCTGCTCAGTATTCCCATACCTATATTATTATTATTATTACATTGTTTTTAATATACCCACATTATTATTATATTTTCCGCCAAAGTAATACTTCCAGACGATATCGTCTGGAAGTATTACATTGTCATCGAAAATGTGCTCAAAGCCCTTTTATCCGAAACAACTATGAAATCATGGGGTATAGACAAGGCATGCTGAAACATCGCGACTTTCAAAAATTCCGCAAATACTTAGTGTAAATAAAATATAGATAGCTACTCACTAGCGTGAAGAAATAATAGGTAAGTCATTATTATTAATTACTATCAATATATTTATTAATGACGTATTTTTTGCGTAGCGCACTGTCGCGTCTCTTATTGGTGCGTTAAATAAATATAATAGTCTTGACTTTTTGTTATTTCATGCACATTGGGAGAGGCAGTGGACTGCGTTGGGCTGATTTATTGATTTGCTATTTTAAATTAATAACATCGCATGTTTAATTTATAATATACCACTGGGTCCTTTAAATTTTTGCAAATGGGCTTTCAATTTTATTACAAGAACTTTTTTTCATATCGCATCCACTGGCTGTGATAGGAGTGTTCGTACGAACGTAGTTCTTCAGCATTATTGTAAATAGGACCCACCTTTATTGTATGTGTGGGTAAATGAATATCAAGTTTTGTAATTCCAACAAAAAAGGTTTTAATCTAATCTAAAGTAAAGGTTATTCAGACGTATTCAAACAGACCTAATGAAAGGAAAGACCTTTTTAACATATACGCTTTAATTCAATTTTATGCTGATTACACAAATGAGCTTTATGTATGTAATATCAAGTCACACTTTTTGAATTACAGAATAATTTACAACCTTATAACGTTAACGATTGGGCTTATTTTACAATGAACGCTGAGATGAAGATATCGTAATTTGAAGTTAGATATCATCAACTTGTTTCAAAATTTAAATAAAGAATGTTTAATTTATTAATGATTTACAGAATATGTATAATAATTATTAAAATAATAAATTATGAATGACAAGTTGATGAAATCTACAAGATTATTAATAATTTATTGAATAATAATTTGAAAATATATTTTTTTAAGATGTGGAAGAATTTCAACATTCAGAAAATAAATAAATTACATGTATATTTAAAAAAAATTGAACTAAGCCGTGTCATTATTTTTAATGATTTTAACTGACAATCATTACCAAAGTTTTAACATTGACTTGTTTAATTAGTTAATTATTTTAATTATCTTAGTTATATTGACAATATGTTTTGAACATTCGATTAGCACTTACTACTAATGACCAAGCTCATATTCTTATTTAAATCAATAGAAAACAGTTACGAGACATAATTACACTTTATACAAGGGGACCTCAAAATTGTATGTAGTAAAAATGAAAAAGAAAAGATTTTTTGTAAATATTTTACAAAAAAGTGACTAAATAGCAACGCAATACCTCAACGATGATTTAATTTAGTTAAAACAAAATAAGATAATCAAACTGATCTTAATACTAAAGAGTTCGTTTTTATTATGTTATACCTACTAATTTGGCAATATTCAAAGTGATATTTTAATCTCAAAATGGCGTAAAAGTATAAGGCACGGTTTTAATATTTTACTAAATTTACTTAAATGTAGAAGGACGTCAACCCAGCTAATTGCTATTATCTAAACGGTTAATTAATCGCAAAAAGATGATTTTATTTTGGCACATTTTCAGTTCATAAATACAAAATCAAAATATTCATAATTTAAGACAAGTAATATAATTTTTTATCCATTGATATGTCTTAATAATTGGATGTTAATAAAAAAGGAAATTATAAGGTGAAAAGTTAAAATGAAACAAAAATAATAATTATTAGTTTTTTTATTTTTATTCGAAATGTAACAATATTTTTTTTTGTAAATATAAAATCGTATTTTGTCATTGGATGGATTATCAAAATTGGGAAACCAATAAAAATAAATTGACAATCAGTTGAAATTTGAGAAATCATTGTAATTGTTACAAATTCGATGTAAAGAAATATAATTAAAAATAATTAATTATTAAAATAACTTAAAATATAAAATTAATAAAACTTTGGCATGTGTATTATGACCGATTAAATTTTGTGGCTGAAAATGCTATTATTGTTAAAAAAATACAATTAAGTACACATATTATTTACATAGAATCAAGATGGACTCAAATTATAATTAATTGAACTTATTTTTATTGTCAGTTCGAGCTTTGAGTATTATTATTTCTTATTTACATTATACAATGCAGAGAAAAAAGAACTTATAAGTAAACATTTACAAAATAATAAAGAAGTCTGTAAATATTTATGTTTACAGATCTTAATTTTTTTCATTGTAAAAAGGTTACATTTTACAGTTCTACATTTGACAATCATTTAATATTTGACACATTTCTTATTGGGATTCTTTCGTTAGTAGATAATATGTGATTAGGTCAAAATCAACGTAACTTAAGAGAAAACCTTCTAAACATGAAACTAAAAATTCCAATTAAAAGATCAAATCTATAAAAATTAAGATTAATACAAAAATTCGACAGGAACAACTTTTTAAGTTTCAAACCACTTCATCAACAATAAAAATGTATGTCAACATTTTCTAGAGAAATTTTAATCAAAAACGACAACAGGACAAAATTCAAAATTTTTCCCGATTAATAATAATTAGTTTGATTTATCAAAAACCCTATTTTTAACAATAATATAATTACTTTTCAAAACTTAATTACGAGAGATCTTTTTATGGAATCAATAAAATTTGGATTCACATATAAAGTTATTAGTTCGACAGTTTGTTGCTTAAAATAAACAGTTTTAAAACAGATGCATACATATTGTATGGTAATATAATCTTATATGAAGATCAAGTCGCGAGACCTAAATAAAAATATTTGAATCAGACCTAAATCAGACCAAAAAATGAACTGTCCTGTATGTTAGAGTTTCTAAAACTTTAAGAACAGACTGTCGACCAATACCAGATCCAGCCTTTAAACGAAATTAAAAATGAATTAAATCGTAACTTTATCATCTAATATGTATTACCTAAAAATGATTTCACAATTGGACATTGAAAATCATATTTTTTGTTCGCCTATGTCGTTTGGACGTATTTCCTATTACAATATTGATAAGTCAGTCGAACATTTTCATACAACTTGACTAGCCCAAATACTAATTTAGGCTAACTGTCATGTCTAACTACCAATGGACACTAATCGTTTGAAAGTTCGTTTGCGTATCACATTCAATTATTATAAATCTATCTACAATTTTATCTAGTCCACTTTATTTACACCGTTCACTTTACATTTTACCACTTTAGGTACATGTGTACACTCATAGCCGACTTACAGTTTAACAATGTCACTTTGCACTTTCGTTTTCACTTATTTACGCCACTTTACAATTATTTTAGTCACTTAAAAATAATTATTTTAGTCACTTCATAATAATTATTTTAGTCACTTTATAGTTTTATACATTTTAGACTACGTGCGTCTCACTTCTCTTATTATATGATTCGTCAATAGTGACGTTTTGTTTCTTGTTTTCTTTTTTAATGGTCCCGTACTGCGGGACATCTGAGGTGAGGTTCTGTACAGTCAGAATCTGATTTGAGTTTTGTGGTGTGCTCGAAGAGATTGGACTCCCATACTGGTTGCCATATTTATGTCGTGACGGGTCCTTTAGTATTGACTGTGGTTGTTTTGGTGTCTGCGTTTGTGTGAGGTGCTGTAACAAAAAACATATTGAAATATGGTGCCAAAAAAATATTTCCAATGACAGTCTTATACTAGAAAAAATGTGTTTCAAGTAGGATATAAAGTCATTTTGTGAAGATTTTTTAATGTTTACTACTCAATACCGCTCATACATTTCATTGATCGGACTGATATTGGATACATGGATAGATATTAGCCTGCAATAACTCCCTAAAATAAGTTTATATTTCCACGCAAAGTCGTGGGCTATAGCTAGTAATGTTGGATTGGATTCGATTGGAACTCCTTTGTCAGCACTTAACCTCCCTTTTTGAGCCATTGTGCGTGCAGAATTACTGGCTAGGGTAGCCAGCTCCTCCCAGAAACACAGAAGCTTACTGGGGACTTCACAGGCACCGCAGAGTGACCTCACTGTGCCGAGGGTTCGTGAACGTTGCATTCTAATATCACGTGGGCAGTTCCTTGGCAATGAACCATCCCCTGTAGAATAGACTGTCCGTTACACCGATGGTGTACAGGTGCCTGTTGAGGGGGTAGTGGCTCGTTATCGTCCCCATAAGAGTTCTTAGACTTATTCTGTCTAAGTTTAGTAGACGTCTCGTGAGCCGTTTGCTTACCAATAGCATGGCCAATTTGGATTGTCTACAGTCGATGGATTGTATTCATCTTTGGTTGTGTAGTTCTGCGGATTTCTCTCGTGTCCAGGTGCGGAACTGTTAGAAAGGTATCGGTAGTAATGGTAGCGAGTCAGCAACGATCATACCGGAGCCCCTCATTGCAAGTTCGTCTGCGGTATCGTTGCCGGACCCACTGTGCCCTTTTACCCACTGTAGCATTACTACATTATGGGTTAACTTGTTCAGGGCAGTTTAGAGTACTGTTGGTTATATGGGGTGTAGCATTTTTAGAACAGCTGAGCTGTCGGTTAGGCTAGTAATGTATCTATAGAGTTTTGCTAATCGTTCGAATTCTGGTCTTTATACTACCGACGTGAAACAACTCATAACATAAACAATTTCGCTTTCGGTTACTAGAATTCGTCAAATAAGACACAGTTCGAATAATGCAGACCCGGGGTATTCATCTGAACAAAAGTGAGGACCAGTTATTAAAAATATTTTATATATTTTGAATAGCTATTATATAAAGTTTGTTATGTTCTAAAGAAATTTGTATTGAAAGGTTTTATACAACAAAATTATAATAAATATTTTGATAACTTATATTAAATCCTGAAAGTTCAAGCGACTAGACAATCCCGATAATACAAAAGCTAGGGAGGTCACTGTTTTAAAAGCCAAAGCTGAAACTAATTTCTTAAGAGTAAAACTTTGATGAATAGTAAACATGAGTTTGATTAAATTTTGAACTCATCGATAAAGTGAAAAGTAGATGGCGTAGGCAGGTATGTAAAAGGGATCGGTAGGTACACAGGGTGGAACTTATAAATCTATATATATAAAAATGGAATGTTGGTTTGTGTACGCTTCAAAAAATTAAAAAGTTTTATTTATTTATTTATTTGAACTTTTTGCACAAAACAGACAAGTATTGTACAAAGGCGGACTTAATGCCACAGGCATTTTCTACCAGTCAACCTTAGGTTGATGCAGAGATATTTATATCAAAGGTAGGTGCACGAAGTGTTGTGGTGATAGTTCACTACGTTTGGTACACAAATAATAATTATATATAATAAAAATTAATGGAAAATAAATAAATAATAATATATCCAAATATAAATATATACAAACATCATAAACTACATACACATATAGACCAATATATACATAGATATATGCATAAAAATAAATATAAAAATTAAAAAGAACATATATATATATAAAAATTATATATATAAAATAATTAATTGTTTGCCAACTATGGGTTGCTGTAAAGCTGGTGTACTCTGGTCTTAAATGTGAAACGGCTTGTAGACATTCTGATTTCCAGAGGAAGCGCGTTCCATAAAAGAATAGACTGGACCAAGAAAGAAGAGTGGACAAGGCTTGTCGTGTGAGTGGGACAGTGTAGGAGTAAGTTATTCGACGAGCGTAAATTTTTATAATGGTTAGAGCCGAGTAAGTGGAGCTGACACTTTAAATAAGCTGGGGCATTGGGAGAGTTTAGTAGGGTATATATCAAAGTGACAGCTCTCAGACTACGTCGCCTTCGTATAGGCAACCAACCCAGCTCAGTACGACAAGCCGAAACGTGGTCATACTTCCTAAGATTGTAGACGAATCGAATGCAATTGTTGAGAAGTCGGTCAAGTTTATTGAGCAGATCTGCATTCAGGTCGAAATAGCATACATCACCATAGTCAAAGATGGGAAAGATTAAAGTCTGCATAAGCATTGTCTTGGTTTTAACGGGAAGAAAGTTTTTAAGGCGATAAAGAGCCCTTAGTGTCCCCGTCACTCTCTGGCAGACGTTAGTGACTTGAACCCGCCAGCTGAAGGTTGAGTCAAGATTTAGGCCCAAGTTCTTAACACTAAGTGTGACAGGAATTATTTTGCCATCGAATATAATAGCTGGCATGATCACGTCCTTCAACCTTCGCATCATGTACATGCTGCCCACTATCATACTCTGGCATTTATCAGGGTTAACGGCCAGTCCAAACCCGTCACACCAACGACGTATAAAGGATAGGTCTGCGTTTACTTTGTCGATAGCCTCCGAAATGTTATCCACCGGGGCTTGGCTATACAACTGCAGGTCATCAGCATACAAGTGATCACTGAAGATCGGAGGTTATGAAGTTAATAAATAAGGAGAAAAGAAGAGGAGAAAGTATACCGCCTTGAGGTACCCCAGAGTCAAGATTGCACCAACTCGATGACTCCTCATCGGCACAAACTGACTGCTGGCGGCCCTGAAGATATGAAGAGAACCAATCCAGGTCATCAGATGAGATTTTAATATGGGCAAGGATCGACAAAAGAATGTCATGGTTCACACAGTTGAATGCGTTGGAAAAATCTACTAAGACCATCACAGTAACCATAGACTTCTCCATACCATCCCTAATGTCACCCGTTACCTTTAGGAGAGCAGAGGTAGTGCTGTGTCCTGGCCTGAATCCTGATTGCAGTGGACTTAAAATGTCATTACGATGTATAAAATTAGACAACTGTCTATGCACACATGCCTCCAGCACTTTGGATAGAAAGGGTAGGATCGAGATCGGACGAAAGTGGTTAGGAAGCAATGGATTAGAAATTTTGGGAAGAGGACGGACAAAGGCTTTGCGCCACAATGTAGGGAATTGACCAGAATCTAGTGAAAAGTTGATAATGTGGGAAATGGCTGGGAGAAGATGGTCCAGGATAGAGGTAATCATTCGACGACTAATATTGTCACAGCCCACTGCCCTAGATTTGATGGACAAGATGATTTTTTTGATCTCATCCAATGTAACTGGAGAAAACTGAAAAGGTGTATAACTGGGACTGGTCAGCCCGGCTATGAAGTCTACCGTTTGACGTTTGGTTGTGTCATCAATTGCAAGAGAGGTGGAGAAAAAACGATTAATGGCATCTAACTCAATTGTCTTAGGTAGCTCCAGCTGCCTTGATTTACCAATTCCCAAAGTCCCGAGAAACTTCCAGACCTCAGCTGGTGATGAGCAAGTTATGTTATCGAAGATGTGTCGGCGTTTAGCGTTCCGTATCACCTGGTTACACCGATTCCTGACCGCCTTGTAAGAGTCCCAATTGATGTCCGAACGACTTTTCTTAAATTTAACAAATGCCCGGTCTCTGCGTTTCATCGCAATTCGAACCCCATTTGTAAGCCATGGTGCCGGAGGATGTTTCATCTTCACCCTCCTAACAGGGGCATGTATATCGAAGAGGGTATTTACTGTTTTGTTGAAGAACAGAACTTTGTCATCAACTGTGGTAGCCTCTGCTAAAGGCGCAAAATCGATCTCCGCAGCATCAGCACACAATTTATTAGTGTCCATGCGACCAAAACAACGCCTCTGCAGCACTTTAGGTTTGAGTTTAGGTGGTTTAAGAATATAGGAGACATAAAGTAAATCATGATGAGAGAAGGCCGGCGCTAAAAACTGACCGTGAAAGTTGACAAGACTAGGAGAAGAAGTAAGAATCAAGTCGAGCCAGGTATCCTCCACGTCCTTATTGTGGTGTGTGGCCTTAAGTGGCAAAACGTGAAGACTGGCTGCCTCGACGATGTGAAGGAGTTTGTGAGCCCTTGGAGAGTCACCTGCGAGAAGATTAGTGTTAAAGTCACCCATGATGATGTGATGCTCGTAGTCAGACCCCAACGATTCTAATACCAATTCAAAGTCAGTGAAATAATCGACTGTGGGGGGACAGTACACAGCGCCAAGGATCACCTTGACACCCCTGACCCAGACCTCAAGGAAAAGGAACTCGGCGCTAGCTGAGTATTGTGAAGGGGATGAGGCAACCATTTTGAAAGGTAGATCACTACGAAGATATATGGCTACACCACCTCCCTCCTTACCCAACCTGTCGTTTCTAATCAAAACAAATCCAGGGAGTGGGTAATAAGAAGAGAGAAGATTAGGCTTCAAAAAGCTCTCGGAAATCAGAATTGCATGGATGTGAGAGTCAGCAAAGGTCGCTACAAGGTCACTGTAATGTCCGGGCACGCTTTGTGCATTCATGTGACAGACATTAAATGACTGTCCCATATTTTGTTCAAAACGCTTACAAAGTTTATCACCAAGTATAACGGCATTATTTGGGGTTGAACAGAAATCCATATCATCGGCAGAATAATAGGAATCACTATCAGACAAGTCATTATCACTCATAATAATTATAATAATAAAAATAAATAATATATTAAGTACTTAAATATATAATATTAGTAATATTTGTATTAAAAAGAAAAAAAAAATGTACCCATACAATAAATACGTTAAGTTGTTTTAGTTCAGTCTCTGCACCACCCGCCAGCAAACAGTCACAATTGCTGTAAAAATAAAATTGTATTTAAACACTGTATATAAAACGAGAAAAAAAAAAAAAAGAAGTGATTAGACAGCATGAGAATAATAGATATTTTTATGAAAAACTACTTGAGAGCAAAAGCCCCTTGTGCCAGACACAGCAGTTATGATGAGTGAATAGCGAATCAGAGACGTCAAAATGACATTGTTTTGTTATTTATAAAAATTGTACAATGGAATAAATATTAATTACATGCAAAACCAACGCCAAGACTCACCAAAACGCAAGATAATGGATTATACACTATAATATAATTACAAGCTAATGGCACAAGAAGTTATTTGTAGTATTAAGTGTGTGATCACAAACAGTGCAGGATATGTAAAACTAGATTATGATCAACACTCATAACAATACTAGTCCGTGGTTGATGCTGGTAAAGGATGCTTCACGATGAGACGTTGAAGCTCCTCAGTAGTGGTGAGCTTGCAGCGCTGTCCATCCTGCGTTTTGACTACTATAACGCCATCCTGTGTCCAGCAGCAACGCATCCCGAAGTGCAAGCGGGCTTTGACGAACACTGCCTGTCGGATCTTGGTCAAAAATTCTCTTACCGATATTGAGGACCCTTTCAGCCGTGTCTTCGCATTCCACACTGCGGATTTTATGCCCAGAGTGCTAAACCTCACAAGGATGGGACGGTTGTGGCCTGTTCGAAGGGCTCCAAGACGATGACAGGTTTTTATGGAGGATGTTGTGATCTCCTTCAGGCCCATCTTGCTGTGCAAGATCCCCAATATGGCAGTGGTGCAGCTTTCTTTGTCAGCATCTGGAATCCCCGAGAATATGATAGCTTTGCGGCGCTGCCAAGTATCAATGGAGTCTGTCACCATGATGCATTCGGAAATTTGTTTACGGAGCAGCCCAAGAATGTTGAATATGAGTTCCCTGAATGTACGGAACTCATCAGCAACCTTTGCCACTGTGTCCTTAGCTGCCCCTCCGACTTGAAGTTGCGCTTGCAGTTCATCCATCTTCTTGAAAAAGCTCTCTTCAAGACTTTTCTGCACTGATTGGATTTCCTCAAGCTGTGACATTTTCAGTGCTCTCGAAATACAGCTATAATAATCTTGCAAATTGTGTGAAGCTGGCAGGTGGTGTTTAAGTTTCGGTTTATATGTCACATATAGTTCCACAAACGTAAGTTACACTTTATAAGATGTTATTAATGACAAATATGTAATAAATAATGATATATTCGAATATTAACTATTTTTTATTTAAGGAGCAAATTTAGAAACTTGTTAGGTTTTTAACACCTACCCACGTATTCACCGCACCGATTGAGCTGAAATTTTAGCATGATATATAATCCGCATCAAGGATTGTTTCTATCAAATTTTTGCATCAGTCACATATCTGCGACCGCGAAAAAACACTTTGCAAAATTAAACTTATATGACATGTATTCTTTGTTTTGTTTCTCATTTCGCAACCATTCAATCACAGTGTGCCACAGCGAAGCGTGGCAGGGTACAGCTAGTAACTTATATAAATCTGTATGTTAAGTTAGACCCTTTAGGGTTAAATTATGAAAAATATATATTTTTTTATATGTTTAATACCATTTGGTTGACAGACAAGCACACAGCCCACCTGTTGGAAAGTGGTTACCGTGGCCTATGGACGTCTGCAACACCAAGGGAGTCGCACTTGCGCTGTCAATCCTGTAAACACAGAGTCTCTGTGCCGTCAGTGTAAAAGACAAAGCAGGACAAGCTTTTGGTCTTCCCACTGACAGCACAAAAACTATCCATCATCTTTTCTTACTACATAAAACTGTCAAAATTGTAAATTTGACCTCGGTGGTTTAGTCAAGCAATTATAATACCTATTTATACCTAGATAAATAAAAATCTCAACGTAATTATGATGTATAGTCCATTAACTACTGTAATTAACGCCATTAGAATGTAAGTCACGCGCGAATTTCTTACAGCATTTGCTCAATTACGTCTTAGAAACGAAATGACAAAGTTTGTAGCAAAAAGTTTTAATTTCAGAACCCATTGGAAACTTCTGGAAGATTGAAATGCCCGAGATTTACGATGAAACGGGAGATTGTTGTTAATTAATCTAAATTAAGAAATCGTTCGCGTTTATTTCGCCCTGACAAAAGTGTTAGGCGGACATTTTCGGGTATTTACGCTTGTATTATGGCACTGCGGAAATTAATTTTGATAACTTATTCATTTGGATTATTTGTACGGTTGTAAAGTTTAAGATTTATTTACCGTGAATATGTTCAAAGAAATCGTTTAATTGAACGGATAAATCTGTATAGGACAGTATTTCAGCACAGACTTGAAATAAGCATAGCTTGTAATATAAGTTCTAGTTAGTTCAGAGCCTACTAAAATGCATACAAAAGCTAAAAGCTAGTACAGTCTGCAATAGATTGATCTCGACTAGCAAGTAATCCAAAGTGAATTTTAGTAGCTATTTAGTAGTATCGATCTGATGCTGACTATACACAATCATTAAAAAACCACACGCTATCTTGGAACCCAATTACCGGAGTGTGAGATTACTCAATAAAACATTGCCCGCGCACCCCATTCCTGGAAAGAGAGAATGGTCCATCCTACCGTGGTACCACCATTACGCACGTTTGCTTCTGCTGAGGTGACAACCGTCAGAAACTGTCACCTCCAGGTCTGTACTTTGAAAACTAGTCCACCCCTTGCGTACTCTCTACTGTACCATATGGAGGCTTTAGAGGGATACGTAGAAAACCTTTAAGCAGATCTCTATAAGTCCATTTAAGGTAGTGTCTGTTACATGAGAGAGGCGCTAAGGTCTCCGATGCCCAGGGTGCTTCGCGTGGACGTCGCAGTCCAAGTTCGCTTTACAGCTCCATCTACTTTTTTAGTACACCCTGGGGGGAATATATTAATATAAGGTAAAAGTACGAATATCTCGGTAGTGATACCGATTTTTTTTTTAAAATACTGCTATAACAATGTTTCATTTTGAGGAAACTATTGGAATAAGGTCCCAATATGGTCTCGCTTGAATGGTGATCGCAACGTAATATCATTAATGTATAGATGAATGCTTGCTCACGGTACCGGGCTATTCGCGGCCAATTGAAAGTAAACGAGGAGGAAATAGAGAAAATGTTCACTTATATTTATTATTTGTTTAGTAATTGCGTCGAGTGATTGCAAGTGTAATGTCCGTGTTGTTAACTTCTAGAAATATTCTACTTATCCTACTATCCTAGGTATACTTTTACATAAGATCAATCTTGACTATGAAAACTCAAAACGATTACCAAGGTCTTAACAGCAAGGCAAACTGTTTTATTATTTATTATTCGTCAAATTAATACAATATGTCAAAATGGTACAACAAGCAATGCTTAGTCCATGTACTAATCAAATAACCCGCCCCTAATCGCTCCCGGTACAAAAGTGCCCATTACACTTGCTGTGTTGTCACGTTGGATGGCGATGGACAGCCTTTGGACCAGGAACGACCTGGAACGAGTGTCACCGGTTGCCTCGATCCGATTTCTTTAATAAGTTGCAAGTAAATTGTAATGTTGTCCGAACTAAAGGTATGTATCAAATATCAGAACCACCAGTCAACAGTTATGGGGTAATAGGGAATACGAAGGTATTATGATCATTTTGCGTACTTTGTTAGTCAAAATCAATCAGTTATTGACTACAAATATTCAATTATTATTGAATGGCTTCTGTATATTGCCACATTGTCAGGGCATTGTGAAAAGTTATTCGGCGAAGAGTTTGTTCTATTAGATGAAATTGTACGAACTACTAATATTATAAATTTGAAAGTGTAAAACATGTCTGAATATTTAGATGTGTTTTGATATTTTTTGGATGTCAAGACGCTTGCACTTGTAGCGCACCAAGTTGCTCAATATTGTTGCTCAACGTCACACAATAAATACGCATAGAACGCAAAACAGTGTCGACTGTCCACGCATGATTATTTGTTGATAAAATAACAAGGCACGTGATATTTTGTGCCTCAGTTGGCAACATCATGCGTGTTGCGCAACATTGCAGAACCTGTTGCGTATCAAATGAGTTGCCTAGTGGATACCAGGTTTGAAAACTCATGTTCCGCTCACCATTTTTATTATTATTTATTTTCTACAGGAGTGACTGTCGCCTGACTTGCTAATCCAAAAGGGAAACCTTCATTTTTTGTTTGGGTATCACCTTAAATGAGTGAATATGAGTCACTTAAAGAATAGTAAAAATCTAGCAAATCTCACAAATCATTGAGTTCTAGCTTATTTGTGTTTGATAGACAATTAAATGCTCCTTAAATGAACGTAATAATTTTAATGACTCACTTAATTTTATTTAATAAAAATACATGAACAGATAAATGCTTCTAATCTCACTTTAAAACAAAAAAAGTAAACATTTTTTTTTAGCATCATTACGCCTCGTGCTACTAATATTGCATTTACGCGACTTGCCATATTGTACGCCAAGTGGAATTTATAAATGTTTTTAGGTGACCCGAATTCATTGCTCTCGAGTGTATGTATGAAAAATTTTAGAGTTGTTAGTACCTTACCTGGCCACAGTTCCCTTGGTGCAGTACGGTGACATCAGGCGGGGGTACCGCCGCCATTTTGTCCATACGCTGACGTCTTAGAGTGCCACCAGCTGATCTGTCTAAAGATAAAGTTAGTTTATTGTCATAACATAACATAACAAACTCACGCCTATATCCCCGAAGGGGTAGGCAGAGGTGCGTCGACCATACGCTTCGCAATCTCACAGAAGAGATTGCGCGCACTCGGACCGCATGACCTCAACGTTGCTGGTCAAGGTCGAACTGATACTGACTCTACCTGTACTAGAATATGGTACTTTTTACAAACAAACTTTAACGAACTTACCATCCAAAGCGTAGGAGTGCGGCGGGCTGGCCATGTGAGACGGAGAGCCACTGGAGAGTCCCCCGTTCATTAGGTGGGGCTTTGGTAGAGGTTGCCCATACTGCTGGGGTGGAGTCGGAGTCCGGCCTTGTTGCTAAGGAAAATAAAAGGTTTATAGTATAAAAACTGCAGGCTCAAACTTAAAGAATAACTGACTAGCGTGTGAAGTCGTATTTGCTCACAGTCGTACGTGCAAACAATGATATTCCCGTCCCAATTGAGCAGTCCCACTGGAGAAGCACCTCCGTTCTATAGAATATCGCGGCCATAACAACCTCGTGTTATGTTCCCAGCGGTGAGTAGAGTAGTCAGAGCTCACAGAACAGGAGAGTTTTTGTGCTGTCAGTGGGAAGAACCTGCTTTGTCTTCTGCACTGACGGCACAGAAACTCTCTGTTCTTACAGGTTCGGCAGCATGATTGTGACTCCTCTGGTGTTGCACACGTCCATAGGCCACGTTAACCGCTTTCCATCAGGTGAGCCGTATGTTTACTGGCATCTAAGTTGTACAAAAAAGATCTCATACACTCACTCTAGTAGAAGCTTTTTTATATAATAATCATTACCTGCTGTAAATACTCTCCAATCAGCGGTGGGTATGAAAGGTATCTATCCGAAGACATGTTGTAGTAGGAACCATCGAGGGGGGGCATCGGACTCGGAGCTGGTACATAGTTCTGCTTGCCTGTTGAAGAATTATTTTGGTCAAAAAAAACGTTGAAGTGCGTTGGAGTGGAATAAAGCCACCTCATCTCTTCCCGTTGTTATTTTTAGTTGCTAAGTAGATATTGCTTTGTATACCTTATTTTCGTGCCAACTTTATGGTGAAATGTGCTTTATTACTGTTTTTTATTTTATTTTTATCTTTTGTTGTACCACATAACAAGCAAATAAATAAATAAATGAATTGAATACGTATTGTAGAAGGTGACTAACTCCGAAGGCGATCACATACAACAACTGCATACGCGGATTCAACACTCTTGAATATGATAATGGACATGTTACAAGCATATAATGAGGCCGTCAAGCTGAGTGTCACACTCATCTTGACGGTCTCATTATCTTCTTTTTCACGACCCGCTTAAAGGACCCCACACTGTAAGAAGAAGGAAATACGTGAACTGGTAATGAATTGCAGGCCTTAATGGTGCGACAAAAGAAAGTCACCGAACCGCTTGGTTCTTGAACGGATATTCTTCACCGTATGTGGTTGACATCTAAGCCCTGCTCGTGTTATCCTGTGTAGGAAAGGAGAGGGTGTGACTAGTTGGGGCAGCTTGCCCGTCTAACTGTGATGCGGCTGAGCTTAGATATTTTCTATGAAGCCATCTATCCTACACAACCTATAGGCTATATAGTAAGTTCTGTAGTTAGATTAGTGGGACTTTTGCGGGCTCCAACTACCTATAATGACTGCCTTAAATATTCGTACGGCAACTGTGACCGACAGCTTCATGCGCTCCCTGAGGCTCCAGCCTAAATCTATATTAAACACATAAAAGACCAGCAACTTACCAGAGCTTCTTCCCAAGGTGCTATGTCCGCTTATGTCCTTGTGCCTGTGAGGGTGTGGCAGGGTGCGAGCGTGTTCAGCGTCATACACAGCATAATTCGGCGGCGGATAATCCAGGGGAGGAGGAATCACCAACCCTTGGTCGTCCATTAGGAATGCGTCTGTTGTCTGATGAAAGAGAAGGGTAAGTTAGAATATCCTATTTGCCTTCAATATTTTATACTAATATTATAAATTCAAAAGTAACTCTGTCTGTCAAACTTTCACGCCTAAAACACTGAAACGATTTTGATGAAATTTTGTACAAAGATAAAGTAGTGACTTGGAAATTACTTAGGCTAAGTTTAGTCGCAACAACTAACTACCCAACTTGTAATTTGGAGGACAGGTTCGTACCTCCTACTCTTCATAATATATTGGTGACTACCGTCTGACTCTCTAACCTCAAGAGAAAAGTCAGAGCCTTAACCGTTGACCAGTTCCCATGGCATTCATGGTAACGAGCCCATGCTTTTTTGTCCTGAAATAACATCAACTCATTTAATCAACTTACCTGGCTCAACATATGTCTAGTCGGCATACTCGGCACCTCGGGTATAGGAGGAGGCTGTCGCTCATCAGCTTCATCTTGGGAGTACTCCGACTTCTCAGAGACCGAGCTGAGGGTTTCTCCCGTCATCGTGTCATTGTATGATGATGGAGCGTACATTTCTATGGTGGCAGATTTTGACGCCTGGCCCGCTTGTTCTGAGGAAAAACATTTTGGCTTGAATTTTTTACTACAAGTTTCTTTATTATATAGGACACTTCAATTTGACTTCGCCTGATGGTAAGCTAAAGCGGAAGTCTCAGGAAAGAGTGTTATTATTACAGGCATGTACCTTTTTTTCGTAGTTTTCATAAAGTTAATTCATTCAAAATTTTAAGACTAAGAACTGTGAGTTTTGAAAGGGTAAGCATAGATTTGTATTGCACTCATATTTCACAAGCTACATTTTCAAAATAGATATAGATTTGACCGTCTACTAGCAAATGCAAGTAGACTAGCGTCTTATATCAAAAAGATACCATGAAATGCAAATTCTAAGTCGCGAAACTAATATTCGTCAAATTTTCGGATATATGTCTCATAATAGCTCCCGTTTTCAGATTATTATGAGCCTTGAGAATGTCTCAGGAGGAAAATGCATGTTTTATGACCCAAAAATCGAACACAACATCACATGATCACAAGCAAACGTAAACGAAGACAAAGCGCAGACATAAGATAGAATCAACGAGGCAGATAATTAACAGTTACAATTACATAACATAAACTCAAGCCTATATATCCCCGAAAGGGTAGGCAGAAGTGCTAGCACTCACATTTCGCCAGTTTATGTTTAGGTCCCTATGTAACAGGTGACGAGCCTATTACCATTAACCGGGCACATTTTAGGAAATTTTGTGCTTGAAAATAAATAACCTATAATATTACTAGATATGATTATTAGCAATGCAGAATTAAATATCAGAATATTATACGTATTTCAATTAACAAATTAACACTTTTTAACTATCATCATTTTCTGAGCTTCTTACCAACTCGATTGTGATCGGCTTTCCGGTTTAAATGTGATCTGGGTGAACTTCGATTTATTTTGTGGAGTCTTTCTCGATAGATCGTTAAAAATTTACGATAAATCGAATACCACAAAATTCGAAAAATTAAATGAATGCGGATAATTATGTGAATCGATATTAATTGATACAGTAATGAGCCATTATGAGTAAACTAGTTAGCTCGATCACTCCTTAATGAATCGTTTATGAAATCGATAGTCCGCTCGTAATGTGAGAACTATGCTCTTATATCGATTTGATTGTGAAGCCAGTCTTCAAAGCAGGTGGATATATTATTTCTAATCAAAATGTAACGTTTCGAAGGAGTTATTTTGAGAGGCATTACGCACTGTCGACAGATTGGCGGCCACTCATATTTTCAGCAATTAAAACATAGGTCACTCAAGCGACCGGCGACTAGGTATGTAGGTACCTATTTGAACTAATGAAAGCAACGGGTGGCAACCGAGTCGCCGGCGACTAGTCGACAGTGCATAGTGGACCTAAATTAAATACTGTGATAAAAAAAATACTTTTCGAATGATAAAGTTATCTTTTTATTCCGTGAACAGGTTCCCACGAATTAGGAACCGGAATAGAATTCCATACAGTTGAAACCGATACCACGCAGGTGATAATATAAAATAAAATACATATTTGAACTTTGTCATTTATATCAGTATTAGAGCTATCGGAATATTTCTTATATTGTATTGTTTCGAGTTTCCTATTTCTCCGTCATCAACTGATCATGATGAAAGCAATAGCGCTGAAATATCGGAAACTCAAAACAATACAACATGACAAATATCCCGATAGCTCTAATACTAATGTGAGTGACCGCGATAGTTTAAATACCTGTATTATCATTTATAGTCTGGTCCTGCAGATTTTGACAGGATTTTATTGTGAATTAAGTTATGAATTACAACTTCGGTTTTCTTTTTTTATACAACTTAGGTGGCAGACAAGCACACGGCACACCTGATGGAAAGTGGTTACCGTGATCTATGAACGTGTGCACCACTATAAGAGTCATACCCGTGCTACCAATCCTGTAGGAACAGAGAGTTTCTGTGCCGTCAGTGCAGAAGACACAATCAGGATAAGCCTTTAGACTTGCCACTGATGGCACAAAAACTCTCCAGTGAGCTCTGGCTACCCTACTCACCGCCGGAAAACAACACGAGGTTATTATAGCTATGGTATTCTGTACGTTGGAGGTACTTCCCCAGTTGGATTGCCTAGTCGGTTACTTACAATTTAGCTAAAATATAAAGGTTCTACTCAAAAAGAAAAAAAATCTGATTAAAGTCCAAATAGACGAAATCTTGACTAATGGTTAATAAAGAACGAATGAAAAGACAGTGTTTTTAGTAAAACAAATCTTTTTCATAATGATCATTATAATGGCCTTAAGAATGTAATAAGTTTCAATGAAGAGAAAATAAGTATCAGAATAAATTTATAACCAGATGATGATGTTACAGGCAATAATACCGAGATAAAGTATTTTAGACAGTTTAAAAACGTTTAAGTCGTAATTCGTAAAAAAACATTTGGAGTAAGTACATTGTTTTTCTTCAGATTGGAGAGAAAATAATACCTATTAATATTACGTAAGGAAAGGAAATTTCGTGAAAAAGAATTTGTTTTCTTCGATCACTGTAATAAACTTCTTTGACCAATGAGTTGAATTTTAGTATTGACATTGAATAGAAATTGCGGTAGCCTAGCGGTATGGGTAATGGACTGCTGAGACGAGGTCTCGGGTTCGACCCCAGGTTTTACCATGGCACACACCAATGAATTTTCGATGCTTTTTGAAGTTATATGTGTATTTATCGCAGGTTCATAAGTGCCCGGTTAATGGCAATAGGCTCGCCAACTATTACATTGGGACCTAAACATAAACTGGCGTAATGTGGGTGCTAGCACCTCTGTCTACCCCTTCGGGAATATAGGCGTGAGTTTGTGTATGCTATAGCAGAATGACGCTCGGCCCTCCCGATGGAAAGTAGTTACCGTGGCCCATAGAAGTGTGCAAGACCAAGGCCGTTTATATATGTGTATCTCACGGTAGCTTTAAATTAACAACAGAATATTATAAATGAGTGTATAAAACGTGATATTATGACACACTACATTTATCAGTAAAATGAATCACGGCTGAATTTAGATGTTAAACAAAAAAAAACAATATGTAATAGACTGCCTCGTTAGTCCTTATGTTTACGCATAATCTGACAAGCCTGTTTAATCTTCTGTTCCGATAAAGAAATCACTAAAAACATCAGAACCACTACTCTCTAGTACACAGTACCTAAAATTAATGTTGGCCAAAAGTTAATTCTTAAGGTGCTGATAGACTTGAGAATTCAATTGTAACAGAATATCGAGCATACAGAACAACGAACAGAGCCAAGTTTTTTTCTAGCGAACGCTCTAGTCAATGCTTGTCAAAAGATATTCATCACAAAATATGTTAGGCTTGACATTTGTGCTGCATTTATTGGCTTGGCTCGGTAAACTTGAAGTAGGTATGTTTATGCTCCTTTCGCTAGAATGCTCGCCTGAACGCTCGATATAATGTTCGTAGAAACGCTCTCGTTTATTTTTCTCTAAGGTAACATTAGCAAGATGGCTCATTTTTGAATGTTCAAATTTGTCAGCACCTTTATGCTTTGCAGTTATAAAAATATGTAAGTAAAAAAATAACATTAAAACAAATCAAAACCTTACCTTTGAGCCTTCTGGATCGTCTTTTCAATACAAAACATGCAACTAAAGCGGCATTTATCAATACTAATACAACTCCAGTGATTGAAACGTAGAGAACAACTGACTTAGATACATCAGCTGATTCCACATATTCTGTGGATACTATGTTTAGCTCGCCTACTTCTGATGAAGCTTTAGGAAAAGGAGAAAACAAAAATAATTAGCAAAATAAAATGAATACAATACTTGAGATGAATTTTAAATATTGTGTCAGTAGTATCATTCTTAACTAAAGTCTAATTGACGTGTACTATATAAAATGAAAAGAAACTAAACAGTTATCTTTTATAGTGTTTTATTTTTGAATATAGGTAATAGGTATAACACAGTCCTATCCTATCCAATTAATACAATGAATGTGAAAGTATGTGAAGATGTTTGTACGTTTGGATGTTTGTTATTCAATAATGCTCTAACAACTGATCCGGTTGATATTTTGTACAAGGATGTTGTCTGAAATAATATACAGACTTTTTATCCCGCGAATAGATTCCCATGTGTAGCGGGAACATGATCAAAATTTCGCGGGCATCAGCTAGAAGTTGACTACAAAAGATAGGATGGATGGCAAAATGCAGTAGGCAACCCTACAGATATTACGAATATAGAAGGGGCCATGTATATGTGTACCTTAATAGTTAATAATAATGTTCTCTACAAAATGTAAGTGCTTTATACTTATATAGGCCGTAATAAGAATAATATAGCTCAAAATCTGGCATTATTTTCTAGGTTAACAACTTACATTGTTCTAAATGAAAAAACTTCGAAATGTAATACAATGTTGATAGAACATTGTTCTGAGCCGTTATTTAAGTTAAAAGAAACCTTTGTATATCTTGTATTGTACAATATACATCTGACTATTTCACATCAATATAATAAAGTAGATTGTAAATTTATATTGAAGGTTCGACAATAGTGAATGATGATACAAAAAAGACATACCTAGTTCATTTTTTTCGAAAGGCTAGATTGGAAAAAAGTTTTATTCCATCAAAAGTAAATATCACATTCTATTCGATACAAAACATGCTAATGGCAATTACTAAAGTAATAAAGGCCAGTTATATATCCTAACTACGGAGCAGGCATAAAGACAGAGTTTTTTCTCCCCACTTATTAACAAAGAACAGCATTGAAAACCTAAGACATTAGACCCTCAATTGCAAAAGAAAAAAATTGTATCTTACTATTTCGAGACTACAGTCTCAAAACACGGAATACAAAAGACTACTACTACATAAAAAAAATAATACACAGGTAGAATTTCTCAACTGTATTACATTAAAAGCATATCTGCCATTGAGACAAAAGCACTTCAGCTTTCAGTTCCAAAGAGCGTCTGTGAAATTATATTTGAGTCAAGGGCGCCATGAAAAATTGAGTGAAATTGTAACTTTGTTGCTCTGGTGATATTCTATTTTGTAAATCAAGCTCTTTGCTGATATCAAAAGCCAGTAGTGTATTGTAAGGTGGCTTTTGTAATAGAAGACAATTCTTGACATTTTGCCTAGTTACTAGTTTAATCAAATCAGGCCCCTTATTCTGAGTGCCGTAAACGTTCCGTACTAACTACGCGAGTTTGTGAAAGCCGACACATTTTAGATGGTTTGAATTCAAGCCATTTTTCTCTTCTATGCTAACCAATTGGAATTCACCGTCTTCTCGCGTTACAACTGAAGTCACTCAGAATAATGTCGTAGAGTTTTGAATGGTTACTTACGATGGAGATTGTTTACATTATATCAATAACGTATTGTTGAAAATTGATTGAACCAATCATATAATTACACATCGACGGTTAAAAGGAAATAGGGGATAAGCGACAAAAGATGAAATGTTCAGGAGAGCCGTTCAAAGTTTTAAATTTTAGAAAAACTGACGTATTTTAGTCATTTATTAAGATATTGTGAAAAGCGAAACAGTTATAAAATCAGATAGAAATGGAACAGTTACTGGTATTCTTAGTTTTAGTGATTTGACGTTATTTAAAGTAGTTTTTGTCGCTTATAACCACAGCTTATAATTTTTGAATTAGGAAATATGGCATAAGATACAAATGACAAAATCAAATATTAAAGGATAAGAAGCATATGCGACATTCCAATTTATCATTTCACAAGGTAAAAGGGTATAAGCGACTAGACCGTTCAATCAATATTATAGGAAAAGAACGATAAGGTACTTTTCATAGTGGTTGTATAAAAGGTAATAGGGCACAAGAAACATTCGGCATTCAAAACAATACCAGGATATACGACATTAGTAACACACAATGTCGCTACGAAGCAAAGAAATATGGATGAAAAGCCACCCCAAAAGTAATGAAGTAGCGCAACCAACAAAATCCTTCATCAGGAAAATATCTAAAACAGATATTACACGACACCATAATTGAATCTCTAACTTCTAAAGTAGGGTGAAATTGCTTGGGAGTAAATTTTCACAGAAACATACTAAGGATCTATTTTACTAAGAAGCCTATTACAGTATACCCTGCTATAATTTTACACTAAATGGTAAATTTAAAAGATATAGCTCGTCATTTCATATTTGCTAACGAGCAGATAGTGTGATGTTTCTTGAAATAAAAAAGGAGTTTTTTTAATACTTTTTAATCAAGAAAAATCAAAATTAACCCCCTTACTAATAAAAACACGAATCGTATTTATATTAGTAAACGGAAGTAAGGTATAACCACCAGTGTCATATTAAAATCAATTTAGGTAATAGAGCATAACCGACTTGGCTGTCATTAAGAACTGAATGGAAATAGGGGATAACCGCCTGAGTAATATAAGTATGCATTTTGTATATAGGGCACAAGCGCCATAGCTCTGTTAAATTACGAAATGGAAGTAAGTTTTAAGCAACATTTGTACTTTTCAATTGAAATGCTTAAAAGGCATAAACAACCAAAAGCTTGGCACCCTTGTGAAGTAAAACGGGATTACCGACAACAAACCCAAAATAAATCATTTTTGTAGGGGTACAATCACCTTTATAGCAAAAATGACCAGAATTTTCGTCGGTTAGCAAAAATAATACTTTAAATTGTATTTGTTTTGCTTGGGCATAAACGCCAAAAAAGTCATCGTAGAGCCATGGGAGTAAGCGCATTCGAAAGAGCAGAAAATTTTAAGTCCAATGGCATAAATAACTCATTTTTGACCAAAATGTCGCTTATGCCCTATTTCCTTTTACCCGTCGACATATTCTAACGTCGGTTAAGAACTTTGGCCTATATAACATAGTATTTCTAAAAAAATGATTGTGTGAGTAAGCTAATGTCAAGGGTTTATTAGACTGTCAATGTGTGAGTGTGTGTTATGGGATGTATGTATATATCAATTACTACTAATGAAGTAGATCTTTTTACGCCGTATTGTGGTACGGCTTACTGTGACACAATACTAAAAGCATCTCAAAGAGAAAGCTGCAAAACACAAAATGCTACAAACAATAAAACAATTATAATAATGATTCTGGAATATCAAACCTCTAATCCTCTTATTGGTCCGTTTGTGCAGACAGAATCCAATCAGCAATACATTTAATAAAATTAATGCTGTACCAATAATAGTACCAGTTATGATAAAAACTCCAGGTACGTTGTAATTGTACTCTTCAGATGAAGACTGTATTGATGAAGGGATCATGTCTGATGCAGCGTGAAAAAGTTCAAATCGATTTTGAAAAACCTTCATTCAAAATATATTCCAAAAAAATGTTTATGCCAGTATAGGTATATATATATATATACAATGTTTTTTTTCAATGAACTTCTTCGTTTAATTTATGCTATAAATTTTTGGAATATGTTTTACCATCACAAATGACTTGGTTTACGAGAAACACTTAACGTAAAGTGTCAACTAAACTCAATCTAGGTTTGAATTTATTAAACAAAATCATCAAATATATTAATATAGACTTATCATGAATATTTCAAAACAACAGTGGCAAATCGTAGATGCGAAAATTCAACTCTCGTGTCAATCAATTAGCCTTTCGCAGTCCATTGCTTGACATAGGCCTCTCCCAGTGTTGGGAGGCTTTGGTTTACTGTTACCACACTGGCCATACATGTTAATTCCCTAGTGTTAACGGGGCTAATGTGTAAATGTACTTATAGAAGTGTCAGTAACGGTAACAGTATTCAAACATTTTTTTCCATCTCAAAATGAAAATATCATATCAGTGACAAAAATGTCCAACGCAGTGAAATAAATTTTCACATCAAAAATCTTTTAAAAAATTAGTAATGCGTTACGCGTTGTTGATCACAAAAAAGCCTTGTCGACGGCAAATAAGTTGAATCTATTTTCAAAGCTTTCGTCATTCGTATTTTTCAACAAACTTTCATTACAGTTCTTTCAAGTTTCTCCACTTAATAAAATCCAATTAAAAGTAATTGTGTGAACTTACTCAATGTAGTAACTTTGGTGTCATCGGGCCGGTATTTACTTTGTCCTATTTTGTTGATGGACATCACTGAGAAGACATAATCAGTATTCCTTTCTAGACCACCGATTGTGAATGTGGTTGCATTTCTGGGTATAACATCTTCATATTTATATGATTCATCGTATATTTTCCTGCAAAAAATATTTTGTTAGTCACTAAAAATGAAAAAGGTACCTATTACTTACTAAGTCAATTTTAGTAAGTCACTAAAATTACTGTGATCAATTATTTCATTCAATCACATATTTTTTACCTGTATCTGATCCTATACCAGGAAGGTAGACCTCCATCGAATCCAGGAACCCACTGCAGTGTAACTGTATTGTGGGTTATATTGGTCACTAATAATGATATCACTTGATCTGTAACAAAAGTGGATAGAAGTGAAGGATACGTAATGATAGTGGTGTTGAAGAATAGGAGATTATTATACTTCATTAGTGAAACAATAACAAGGCGAGAAAGAAGTTTGCAGATGTAAGCATATTAGTGGTACAGTCAGCGTCCGAAACAGAGTCTCAAAATGATCTTAGAGTACCAAAGAGCAAATCAAACTGTTTCATCGATTTAAAAATTGTGTTACTATCCGACTTAAAGGTGTGCACCAAATATTAGAACAATCCGTCAAAAGGAAGAGGGGAAATACAAGGCTTAAGATTATTTTAAGTAGTTTATTCGTCAAATGTGATCTGGTGCTAACTATATCTTTCTACATTAAAAAATGAACAGTAGTTAAACTGTTTACACATTGAAGATGATATTGATGCTTAAAATAATTTTAAATAAAATGTTGACATCACACTGAACCTAACCTTTAGTAGACACAGCAGTAATGATCTTTTATAAATAGACCAAGAATCAAGAAATATCTTTAAATGTAGATTCATAAAATAGAATAAATCTAAGTACATTTTCTTTTAGTGCTCAGCTGTGCCTTCTAGTAAAATATTAAAATTCAATTACATTAATAATGTAACGTTACTACTAAAAGTTACTAAGTAGTCCGTAAAAATATTCGTATTCTATATCGGATAAGAATATTCCAGAAGTACAAGATAAATGTTATGAATCTATTATAATACTTTGAGAATGTAATCTGTTATATAATAATATTATAATGGGGATCTTATAAAATATAACTAAGTTAAGAAGTTAACCAGACAGGAAAATATTGAATAATAATGAAGTTACTACTGCAATGGAGATTTGAAAACACGTGTTAAAAATGGAACATTCTGGAAATGTCGAAAAAAGTGAAAAAAAATCCAATAATGATTCAAACAGAATTTCGACGATACAATAGTAAGTATTTCTATGGCAAAAATCTCACCTGGTGCACTAGTAATATCCAATTTAACAGACGTTGTAGAGAATCCCAGGTCATTCCTGGCTCCACATTCATATGAACCGTAATCAGTAGTTGAGACATCGTTTATCAGAAGAACAGATGTGTAGGTGATAGCATCCAGCTTGTGGTACTCTGCAAAGTATTTAGTTGACGCATTGACGGGTAGCTTCGCCCCATTTTTGGACCAAGTGAAGCTGGGTGCGGGTGCTGATTTGCATCTGAAAGAGACGAGTAGTGTGAATGTTCGTACATTTTTGGTCGGGCGTGTAATAATTAAAAGCTTTGAGTGTTGGAATGATTGCGTGTAAACCTCGTTTGAACTTTGCTTGTGTATGGCAAGAATACTAAGTATGCCTTATTTATTGAATCAGGCTCCGTGGTGTGGCGGTAGTGTACATGGCCGCTACGCAGGAAGCGCAGATTCAATTTCCGCTCAGTACGAAATTTATATGCATGAATATTGATATTTGTATGGGACTGGTCTTGCCTCAGAGAGCACGTTAAGTCGTTGGTACCAGTTGCCATACCTACATCAATGGCAAGGTAGTTGGAGCCCTAAAAAGGCCAACAAGTGGTCTAGCTGCAATGTTCCTATATCGCATTTGGGTTGTGGAGGTTCGATAACAGTCGCTTCACGGAAAATATCAAAGTTTAGCCAAATTCACAGTCAGACCGGTAAAGCGGACCCCAAACTGCGAGAAAGCTTCAGTAGCGACTAACATCAAATAATGATACTAAGCATAGTAGATCTACCACCAAACGTCGTAAATCTGTCGACAAAAATATAACGCAAGAAAATAGGGGCTTCACGTAGTGGGGCCCCGTCGACGTCAACATTACATAGCGCTAGGGTCAATAGTGTAGATAGAATATTTTGGCTACAGATCTACTATTTTGATGACAATGAGTATCCATTATGATTTATAATAGAGTTGATCGTTTTACTTATTGTAATTACATGTTTGCTCTATAAAAAGCATTTGAAATCCAATTGAGCTCTACAACATTATCATTGTTGCAATTAATACGAACATTATATAAATCACTCTCATGCAAATCCTAGGATTGCCATGCACGCTTAAATCAAACCCTACCATGTCTGTGCCTGGTATCGAGCGTTTTAATATATTTTGTAATTGCCACGTCATGTGCACCAAAATTAAGTACTGAACAGGAGGATTAATTAATTTATATGCCTAATTGACGACTGGATTCATACAAAAGGGATAAACTACGGTGTATCATAATTTACATAGTTGTTTTATTGCATGATTTCTATGGCATTTCGAGAGGAATGTATGACATTGTAATAGCATTTCAGTAGGTATACTTTCAGGGTGTTGTCCCATCTTCGGAACCAAAACCACGTAAAATTTGGTGGTGTACATTCTACAGACGAAGTTTTAGTGAAGTTTTATTTTGAGGATTGTAGTTCAGACAGCAGTCACTTCCAATTTCCAATTCAAAACTGTAGTTCCTGAGTTTAGATCGTTCAAATGAAGAATGTTACCATTCTACTTTATAGTATATTACTTACTTGCAAATCAACCTGCCAACTTGACCAACATTGGAAGCCGACTTCATCAAACTCGGTGAGCTATCCAACTCAGGCTTAAACTTGACGACCAGCATCACACTTTCTTTAGCCTTGTCACCTAAACCATTATCCACAATGCACTGGAAATTCCCTACGTCTTCTCTGGTTGCTTGCTTTATGAGGAGGTAACTGGTTGAGTTCCGTGGTTCGAAAGAAACGGAGTTTGGTTTAATTTTGTACCCTTTGCGTTCCCAACGGATGTGGTCAGCTGTTAAGGGGTTACCTGTAAAGGGTGATAATGTTAAAGAAATCCCTGAAATTTAGCTGCAAAATGATATAAAAAAATGGATTGTTGATGCAGTTTTGCAAGCAAGTTATCAAATAAATCAAGTCCGTGCTGAAACTGAACAATTTCATCCGAAAGCTCGTGTTTTTAAACACATATCTACATACATACTTATAATCAAACCTTTATCCACGGAGAATTAGGCAAAAGTCAATTAACACCTGCATTTCACTAATCATTGTATTCGGTCCCTTGTAATAGGTGAGCCTATTGCCGTACTTAGGAAACTATTGTTGACACGAGCCATGCATCTGAAGCTGAATCTGGGTTGTATATATCTATCTGATGTAAACCAGCCTTATCCCTTAGCTACCAAGTAACGTGTACTGTGCATAAGAGCAAATTTTGGGAAGATTTTAGGCCCAAATATAAATGTCCCGAGATATAATGCCTATTATTGGTATATTAACGATAGATGTACATGATTTGTATATGTAGGTCTTACCTGTAACGGTGCAGGATAATAAAGCATCTTGGTTAGGTGAATTTATGTCGTTCTGCGACACCGATTTGATGCTTGCTGGATCTAAAAAAAAATAAACCATTTTAATAACATATACTTGGCACAGTAGCATGTCAGCTCTCACCTTTCAATTTCATCTGGTCTATTATTCTGAGTGACAAACCGTTTCGTCAGTTCGCGCGTTCGCAATAGCCGACACATTTAAGATGGTCTGGTTTTACGCTCGAACTATCTTTAATGTTAACCAATTTAAATTTTTCGTCTTCTTACGTTACGAGTGCATTTCACAAGTCATAAGGTTGTTAAAAGTAACTTATTATGTATGCACTATTAAAGCGATACTTACAAAACGTCAAAATTAAAAATTTTTATAGTCTAGTTAAGAAAAATGTTTGAAAAGACTCCGGTAAAAAAACTCAGCGGATTTTTTTTAATACTGAATAATACCCCAGATTCTTAATCTATAAGTTGCCTGTTTACTCTCAGTACAATAATACGAATAACAGTAAATCCACAATTAAATTTATACATACAGATAAATATAACACGGTAGACTATCATAAAGTTTTATTTAACGATATTCAGTATCTATAAAACTTTCCTCCAGAATAGAATTTCCATTTACTTTTGTAAGTGCTGCAGTTTTGCGGAAACACTTAAGCGAATTAAGTATTGAAGAAAAATACAATTAACCTAAAACGTTTTTGGGGATTTGGAATTGTACCTAAATCAAATCCGCTAATTATCAATCATTTAGTCTTTAGCGTTATGCTGCATCTTGGAGAGTGAATGAAAAAGTGAATGAAAAAATGTATGAACTTTTGATTCATTAAATTTTAGACTTTAATCTTAAATGAATAAAGTTTAAAATGCAATGGCATACTTTGCAGTGTAATTAGTATTACAGTGGTCGGCAATTACCAAATTCGAAGTACGGACGCTTATATTTTTTTAGGCGTATATTTCATTTTAGTCTTTTGGGAAACTGTGAGCTTAATCCTTTAAATTATGTATAAGTAGGATTGTGTCAACAGTTACAAAGACAGGTATTTGTAATGTTTTACGTGAGTGAGGTAGACAAACAGTATATGGTACACCTGTTTTATACAGGGTACAAATTCATATACCAATGTCTAAAGAAAGCAGTCTCAGTAACAGAGTGGCTCCAATAGTTGATTTATTTTTATTACATATATTATGTTGCAATTTTAAACCAGTAATCAATAAATACAAACATGCATATTCACGCCTGTAAATCCCCAAAAGCGTAGGCAGAGGTGTAATAACACCAAGTAATGGAGGGCGTGCCTAATGCCTTCAAGTTTCTTTGTCATATATGCTGTATGTTTGCTGTGGGATGGAGAACAGCCCTATTTCTTAGTCACCTTCTATGACACCCACGGATGGGGTGGGGAACACAATATTAAATCTATAGATGCCTACTTAACATAGTGTGTATAATATGCTAGAATTTTTTTGACTTGGTAAATACTTTTACTGCACCTAAAATTACTAGTATAATGTGTAAAGTTTTCATGGTTAAAAGCAAATTTGAAAAAATTGAAGTGAAAAACATTGCATCTTACCTTGCTGTAGGTATACAAAAGTTTGTTTAGTAAAACGAGCAATATCACCCTTTAATAATACGAAGAGGTGCAAAAGGGTGCAAACTACTTACAATGCACAGACACGCTGATATTAGCGACGGCGGCTCCTTGAGAATTCACCGCCTCACACGTGTAGATACCGGCATCGTGTCGTGAGAGTCTTGTCATATTCAGCATACTGCCTTCAGAAATGATACGGTCATCTAGATAAACAAAAAGGATTATTATTCTCTGAATCTCTTCTCAACTCAGTCTCGGTCTGTTTTCCAGTCTAACTGTGATGCAGCTGAACTACCACTTCCACAACCAATTGGCGATATCGTAGTTCTGTACTTAGTCTAGTCGGACTTTTTAGAACTCAAGTATCTGTACCGACTGCCATTGATATTCTTATGGCAACCGGGACGGACAAAAAGTATAATATTATTCAAAATTATGAAAAGTGATGATGATGCCCGAGGTTCTACCTACTTGGAGTTGTGAGCGCGTTCTTACAATACATGGGAACCTGTTCCAGGAGTAAAAGTACCCTATGCGTTCTTCCAAACTTCTTTCTTGTCTTAGCGTTAATCCCACTCGCATTTGAAGCTTTCACTTCGAAGTCCGCTGGTCTGGTTTACCAGTCTAACCGCGGATTTTTTCCGTGCAGCAACTGCCATATGACCTCTATAACCCAACATCGATCAACGCGATATCGAAGCATTGCAGTTAGACCATTAAGCTATCTAGCTATTAAGTTACAACTGTACCAAATTTCGGAAAAAAATCGTTCAGATATTTAAAAGTGATTAAAAAACAAACATCCGATCATTAATTTGATACAGGAGGGTTCAAATTAATGATTTGTACTAATACAACAAGATCCATAACCCTTCCTTAGCAGTCGGGTAAGAATAATGTGTTACGTACCAGACCACAAGCGATTTGATGACAATTCCTGAATATATCTTCAAGTTTAATCTCATTTATTCTATGAAAAATATATATCACTGTTTTACATTACTGCTTCTATTATTCAGCGTTATTATTTGTGTAATTTAAACATAATATATTCCACAAATATGTCAGTTCTGTACAGACGTGATATTTTCATATAAATATTTTTATTACATTTCCATTTCATCGGAATATTTGATGTGGCAACATTGTGTTTTCATACCTACGTATTATATTTGCATGTTTTATTCGTATTGTGAAATAGCCCGCATGTGTACATGTTAGTTAAACTGTCTTTGTTTGTCACTAAATGGTTTAAAGAGACCGTACCCATTTTGATCGACTCAGTTCGGCTCTATCCGGGATTTAAGTGACAAAGGATTACTGAGAACCGTTCCTATACCGACTGTCAACAAACGATAGCTTGTATCATATATCCATTGTTTTATTATTTACTTTGTTTACGTCTAGGAATTTATCGTTTGTGTCATGTGAAGCTTCTTAAAAAGTTATGAACTTTTATCAACATTCAAGAAATCATTGTTTTGTTTGAAATAACTAACTTTATACTTATCAAGAGTTTGAACTTTTAATGGAGACATTAGCGACTAAGCCATATTTAGCTGATTCATTCTTATTAATAATGACATATTCAATCATAAATAGAGAAAATAATTGATTTACAATTAAAATATTAATGATAATATACTGAAAATTTCACAATATGTACATAAAAGATTGTAAACAAACACAATGAAAGAATAAATCTTTACAATTAAAACTGTAATCTATAATATAATAATACATCTGTCTATTTGCAACGCTTTCACGGCTAAACCACTGGACTACTTTGAAATAGGGGTAGATTACACGTTCAAAAAGAAAATAAACTATGTTTGGTCATGATAACGTGAAAATAAAAGACATCCACACGGGCGGAACTGCGGGCAACAGTTACTTATTAATATTTGTGAATATGAAAAGTACTTTACTAAGAAGAAAAGTAAGAAAGGAAGAAATAGATCTATTAACCGCACAGGACAAAACAAATATACAACGGAGATGTTGTAAAATAATACCTCATTCATATTTTTGGGTTAAAAGTTATGCCAAATTATGCCTGAAAACTAAACAGCTGTCGAAACTTGCCTTAAACCGATGTTGCGCTAAATTTCCAACTGAATACATTTACAAATATAAATTAACGCCTATTTCATTTCAATCAAATTCAACTTTTCCATTCATGATTTAGATACAATGTATTAATTTGTTTACTAAGTTGAGTAAACCTTTATAATTTGTTTGATTACACAGCACTATTTAAATATCAACATAAATATTTAACAATCTGATTGATGTTGAAATTATTATTTGTACGAATTCAACGATACTGACTGTAGTAAATTCTATTATATTCAATGTACCATCGTAATTAGAAATTACTGGTGTTTTGATAGTATAATTGATGTTTGATATTCAGTAAAATTAATTTAGGCGCAGTATTCTTGCGGTATACGATGTTCCGAGTATTGCATGCCAAATAATAGGTATCATTTGCTTATTTATTTATCTATATATAGTGTTAACTTGTTCTTTTTATTTGTATTTTAAAAATAAATGAATTATGTGATATGACCTTATTTTTATTTTTCCATTTAATATGTAAACAGTGCGTATATTAATATTTTCTTTATTTACATTTAATTCTAATTGTATTCAATTTTAAAATGGTTCCAACGGAATGCTCCCGGTATGGAATAAAGGACCAAGCTACTGATAGTTGGCGCACCCACACCGCACACATATAAAATATGGTACTTATCAAATTATTTACGAGAATTTCAATTGGTACATTTTAATTCTCGCAAATAGTTTGATATTTAATTTATTGGTGTTAATTTTTTTAGATTTGGAATTAAATACAGTTTTGGCAGGTTTTCAGGCAGATACCCATACATTATTTGAAAATTATAAATGGCGGGCATCTTAAAGGGGCGATACGAGTTTCGAAGTATGCCACTTGCAAAATATACAGACACGACCTTCTTTACAATTATACAATGGTAAGTACATTATATAATGGTACAATATAGTGATATAATGGTACTTACTGCCAGTACTGTAGGAAGACTGTGTAATAGGGAGTCCATCTTTTGTCCAAGTGTACGTGATACTTCCAGGGTTGCCATCAGCTCGAAGAACAATGATTAGTGGTTCGTTCTCGACTCCGACTTTGGGAAATGGTGTAGTTTCATCAAATATTGGCGCATCTGAAATATAACTCGGTTTAGATCGATGTTTTCTTCTTCTTTCTCATTTTATTTTTCAAATACATAATATTTACTGTCATATATTCATTTATTTTCATAACATATACATACATATTTACGTTTGTGAATCCCCGAAGGAGTAAGCAGAGGTGTTTTAACACCCACATTTTGCAAACTATAATTTTCGCCACCAATATCTCTTATACGACGAAGACCACTATAGAATAGGGCTGGTCTCCTCCCAACAGCAAACATACAGCCCATGAAAAAGTGCTGACGGCAATGTACTCGACCCTATTACGCGGGACCGAAAATCACGGTCGTAGGTCATGGTAACCTCTTTCTATCAGGTGGGCCCACCTAAGTTTAAAAAAAAATCATAGTTTGTGAAATATGAGTGTAAAGAGTAAACACGTCTTCGAAGCCTCTCTTCGAGGATGTTCGGTTACATGTATGTTTAGACATGTGATTAATGATAAACTTCACTTACACAAAACTTTTAATGCCAGTGCGTCATGAACGCTCCTCTGCAAAGCCTCATTCATCGCCTGACAGGTATACACAGCTCCATTTAAATCTTTCGTGATGTTCATTTTCAGCTCTATCGTAGATACCATACCGCCATGAAGACCTTTCTTCAATTGCATGGGGAGACCTAGAAAGAGTATTGTTTTATATAGGATTTGTCGATATGATTTCTCCTAACCTGATGGTCACTGTTACAGTCACCAACAATATTTAAATCAAGTAAATATCTTGTTAAAATCCTTACCTTGCACAGGTATACCATCACGCCACCATGATAATGTCGCTGGGGGGTTACTAGATGCTGCATTACAGTACAACGTGGCTTCGATGCCAACTTTCAGCTCTTCTGGTTCGACTCGGACCTTGACTGTTTCTGGGGCGACTGTTGAAAATAAGACTTCAGTTAGTAGCGTACTGGCAATTATAAAATTATAATATTATTATTAAGTTACAAGAAAATCTCCAAAAAGTAGAAAATAAATTGTGTTGGCTAGCCCTTTAACTTTCATATAACTAGTAATATTTTGATTTAAGCGTTGCTATTTCGGGAGACCCTAACTGGCAAAGTACTCCAAAATATTATCGGAACAATCCAAGGACATACACACACATACACACACACACACACACACACACACACACACACACACACACACATGGACACGCAGCAGAATTTATTGATGAAAATGAAAATTCTATGGTATTTTCTAATTTAAGATCCCTATTCTAGAATGATACATACCACCTGTCAAATCTGTTTGTACAAATTGTCCTCAGATAAATGCTCAGCTAAATGCTTTTATTAGTAATTCTAGGTTCGTTACATACATTTGAAGTGATGATTAACTTGCTTGCTTATTCATCAAACATTATTCGACTCACAAGAAGATGTAGGTACAAATACTCTCTTCCATAAATACTCGTTGTGGAAGAATCCGTCGCATTACTTTTTTAACATGCTTACCCAATCGTTATTGAGTTAAGCAGCAGAGTAAACAAGACCATCTCGCTTTACGACCTGACATGAAGTGAATTTGAATTTGGAACACTCGCTGGGTACTTACAATAAACGTTTAACGTCACTGTCTCAAACAGCGGTATCTCTGTCGCACTGTTTGTCGCCTCACATCTGTACTGTGCTTGGTTGTCAGTCACGTTTGTCAGTATCGAGATCTCGGCTGACACCGACCGGTCAGTCTGTTTTGTTACTGAATGAATCTGGAACAAAGTTACATTAAGAAATTGCTGAAAGAATGACTTCTGAATACAAAAGCCTGACTAAAATTTTGAATTTGTTCCAAGAATTAGATTTCAGTATGAAGTTTCAGTGAAATTAAATCAAAGTATTATAAAAACTAACCTTTTTATCGTTTTTAAACCACGTAAGAGTAGCAAGTGGATTGCCTCCAGAAGAAATACACGACAGCTTTTGAACCGTACCAGCAGACAGTGTCTTCCCTGGGACGTATCCAGTGATCATTGGAGCCGTTGGTGGATCTGCAACAAAGAAAAAATGGATCAAATAGATATCATAATGGATAGAAGAAAAAAATAGCTCTATGTCATTGAATGCAACTAAAGACTCGTCTAAAGGTCGATTTAACTATAAGGATTGAGCCAGCAAGGATGGTTACGTAGGACTAGAACCGATTAACACCGCACGGTCGTCTCGGGCATTCTTTTGGCGGGGGTGAGGTAGCCTCTGGCATATCCTTCGTGCATTCTCGTTGACCTAGAGCCATAGAAGGCTCCCACGGGTGTGAGATTACGGCGTCTTTATCTCTTCTCAGAAAAAGTGGTAGGTAGACTCCGATACGAAAACTGCTAACTGATTCCTGCTGATTGAAAATATATAGGCGTATTTATATTTGTAACATAACATATAACATAAACTCACGCCTATATCCCCGAAGGAGAAGGCAGCGGTGCTAGCACCCACATTTCGCCAGTTTATGTTTAGGTCCCAATGTAATAGGTGGCGAGCCTATTGTCATTAACCGGGCACTTATGAACCTGTGATAAATATACACATAACTTCGAAAAGTATGTAGTAATAGTCATTGGTGTGTGCCATGGTAAAATCTGGGATCGAATCCGAGACCTCGTCTTAGCAGTCCATTACCAATACCACTAGGGTACCTGTATGTAGGCTATTTGTATGAGTGTTTATTCACTTAATTTAACGTGCTATTCGTTTCAAAGTATAAATTACATGAAAATTATCAAAATTGATGAGAAAAAAAATCTATAGCTCCACACCAGTCTTTCGAAAAAGTCTCCCCCGCCAACCATCAAGATATGTATATCCTTGACAACTTAACCTCTAGACCGAAAATATATCTCCTTCATTCGGAGCCTCTTCATTCATTTTCTAAATTATAAACTTTAATGATCATTAATTAACTGTATAAAATGACAGGGTGTGGTAAATAAGGGCTTGTGTACATTGGACGACTTTGTGGTTTGATTGTGAGATTGTCGCGATCGAGAACGTGTTCATTATGAGCCAAACGCTAAACTTGGTGGCGTCTGTAATTAAATGTCCCGACAAAATACACTTCTCCATCATAGCGTTAATCAGTCACATCCGAAGCTTTCATGTCAGAGTCCAGGGTGCGTTTAATCAAGCTATTATGCCTGCAAACACCTGTTGATTCACTTATTCAACACAGATTTTCCTTATGTAAAAGTCTAGATACTCCAATCTATAAGAATAGGTGAAATATGAGCGAAGAGGCTCCTCTATGTGCAAACTTTGGACGTAACCAGGACTAACGGTAGCAGATGCAGGCTCCGGTGGTGTCACGCACTGCGCACTTCCCCATACCCGGGGAAGAGTTGGGGACTCCGTAGTCCTCCACATACGAGGAGGGCTAGATTGAGAGAAATGGTCCTGGTTCGACCGGGGTGCGAGGGATATGCCTGCCAACAACTACTTCAACCAATAACGATCCTCATACGTCGTTACAGAAAAAATTCAGTTTCTTTGCGTAACCTAGGAGTTGCCCAATTGAATTAAATAAGCAAGTTTTCATAAAATATTTGTTATGTTAGTTTTGTTTCTAAGGGAATGAGTTTTAGACAAAGTTTTAGAGAACTTGGCTCACACACGGCGAGTTGCCATTGCTACTTCAAAAGTATTGACAGTTGCCAAAATATAAACCTTCAGGTAAGTACATAGTTCTGATACATAACCTCATATTTTCACATAAAAATATACGAGTTTTTGAAGCAAAAGACACATTTTGCCTAAAGATGTTAAGTACTTTTTGTATAATATTTTTTAAGATGGAAAAAAATGTAATGGTACCGACATCTCTTGCAACAAATTGTGACAATTCACCGATTCTGACAAATCGTATTTGAAACTTCTGTATAAAATTATCTACTTGTATTGGTCAAGTTTTCAATTCTATCGGTGTCTCCAAAGTGTCACTGTTTCTTTACGAAACCTTTCTTTTTTAGAATATTTACACTGTTGATTGAAGGCACAAATATTGATAACAAACTGGTACTTCTCCGCCATATTTATTATTGAACCTGACGGGTGCACGGTGTTGTCTTAAGCGGTTTTCAAATGTAACTGTCAATGTGTACCTATGAGAATGCTGTAAGATATAGTTATAGTTATAGTTGTAGTAAATGTACGGAACTACATTATGAAAAGTTTACAAATGGCTGTCTTATCGCTACAAGCGATCTCTTCCAGGCAACCTTTGGATGGAAATGTTTTATTGTCTGAACAATAATAACTTTGGATAGTTATTAGAGTAGTCATAAGCTACATAATAAATACACAAATGTATTTACTTTAGTTCTTACATTCAATTGTATATAATATTAACATAAAAAACATACACTTATACTCAATATACACACAGCGAGTACATTCCTACGCAAGTCCACATGACAAAGTCAAAAACCACTCAAGTGTTCTTTTATATTTTTTGAAATGGCCAGGGATTGTGCATGTCTAATAGTTAGAGGCAGCGCATTCCACAACCGCGCAACCTGGACCATGAAGAAATTATCATAAAATGTTGTAGAATGAGAGGGCGTGGACAATTTTGCATTATTACTGACGACCTCAAGGATCTTGAATGTGTGTCATTGAGGAATGCAACGCGTTTTTTAAGTAAGTAGGATTGGTGATTAAAGACAATGCTGTAAAATATGGAAAGAATATGAGCATTCGAATCGAAGTCAAATTGGGAGACACGTGAAAGTGATGCTGTGAGGTGAAATCAGTGAGGTACAATAGTAAATATCATGAAAAATTAAGTACAAGTGTGTTATCCACATGTATTTTTTTTTGCAACGACAAAAAATAACGTCGCGGGTCTAAACGCATCCTTACAATTATAAATTATAAGGAAGGGTCTAGTCACGAAGTGGTGATTAAAATAATGGGAAGCGACAACCTAGTTTAGGGTTGTCACTAATTGGATCACATGGACGTGTTTGTCTAACAGTGTAATTACGGCCTTAGAAGTTTATTAGTTTTGTTAGCTTCAGTTTGGTGACACTCGAGATGATATAAAGTCAAATTTTGAACTAACGAACTAAGTGTATGGGGAAGTAAAATTGTATGTGTTTCAAATTAACCACTTTATAGTTTGTGTATGGCGACGACCTTTGTGGTGTAGCGGTAGAACGTTCAACTGCTACGTAAGGGGCACGGGTTCGATTCCCGCTCAGTTCAATAAGTTGTATGGAATGAAGAGCTTGTTGTCTGGGTGTTTCTATGTAAAATATATATTTTTTCCCAAATGTCTACAGTATAAGAATCTTCAAGAGGGGCATTAGAAGGATTCTTTAGGATAGGCAGCGCGAGTGTAATGCCCCTGGTGTCGCTCACGTCCATAGGCATTGGTAACCACTTCCCAAAAATTTGGTTTGGTTTTAAAAAATACTTGGGTGTTGATACACCTCTGTCTGCTCCTACGGGAATTAAGGGCATTTATGTATGTATGTATATAGCAAAATCACATCATTTCTTCGTAAAATCATAAAGTGATAACAACCACACAGATACGTACAGTACATAAATTCTTAACATAAGCACTGTTCACAGAATCCAGTCTTCGAATATAAACAAAGACTGAGACGTCTCTACGGTCAACGGATAACCAGTCGAAATAACCACAGATTTATCCAATAAATAACCGTTTACGGTATCAGATAACGGCTGAACGTTATTCGCGGCACGTACGGTTGCAATCAGGATTCATGCGACAACCCTAGGGGAAACATACGGGCACATAGATGTAAGAAACTACCGTTACTTGAATAACTATTTATGCGTTATAGAAATATACATACACACATAATCACGTCGTTCTCCCCGCAGGGATAGGCAGAGTTGAATTAACACTCACATTTCACCAATCATAGAATTCGATCCCATGTAATAAGGGGCGAGCTTATTGCCGTTAAGCAATTTAGGCATGGTCTGTATGTTTACTGTCGGATGAAGAACAGCCCTATCCCTTAGTCGCCTTCTACGACAACCATAGGAAGAGATGGGGTAGAGTAGGCCCCTATTCTACTCCACCAGAAATCAATCATATATCAATAATTTATACAATATTTTCTCATTATTTTTAAAATATCTGTAATGAGCAGACCGACTCCTTTCTTTTTTCTTTTTTACGTGCAAGTAATCCCCACGGATACCACACCCGCCAGAGACCGTGGGAGGTTATGTCGGACTCAAATCGACTAAAATCCACGGCTCCTGTAGGTCGTATTTGGTTGCCGAAGGTGAGGTTGACAGGCATATCCGTCACACCCCGGCCAACCTAGGGCCATCTCTCCCGATTTGGTCCTCCTCGGGTAAGGGTACCACAGAGTCCCCAACTCGTCCCCGGAAATCGGGAGGCAGACTACGCGCGATACCACTCCGGCCTGCTTTTGCCAGGGTGACAGGCGGCTACACCCCCAGGCCTGCGCTCATTGAATTTATACTACTTGGGATAAAGAAACGCCAGAACGTGCGGTTAGCAATTTTCTTCCCGTATATGACTGCTCACAAAGACTCGCGTTTCTAATTTGCGCATCCTCGTAAGCAGGTTTACGATACAATATTAACTAGATTTGTATCCAGGTGACATTCAACCTGCTTAGGGGCCTTACCATCTTCTATTAAAAGTAATACTATTTGAAACTACAGTGAGTTTCAAATAGTATTACTTTTAAGAGAAGATGGTAAGGCCCTTTACTTTAACGGATCACACAATATCAATCACTATATTACACTACACTGCACTACACTCCACTGCACCGCACTACACTGCACCACACCACACAACACTACAATACACTACATTACATTGCATTTACCTACTTATTACTTATATTATATAACGTCTACAATAATAACCTAATAATGTACATTTTATATATTTGTCCATATCAATGGTTAATTGTTAAACTGTGATACTTAACTTCAACTATAAATAACGAAAGCAATATAGGTAATACCGAACAACAACATATAACCGATAATGTAGTTACTTATTTTGCATCCATAGGACAGACTTGCCTAGTGTGGGATCACCGGCAATTAATGTACATACATACAAACAATGACGCCTTTATCCCCGGAGGGTTAGGCAGGGGTGAATTAACACCCACATTTCACCAATCATTGAATTAGGTCCCACGTAATAGGGGGTGAACCTATTGCCGTCTTCCGGGCACTACTGTTGACTCGAGCCGTGTATCTGAGGCTGAGTCTGAGCTGTATACATCTGTCTGATGTTAAACAGCTTTATCCCTTAGTCGTCTTGTACGACACCAAATGGGAAGATATGGGGTGGTCCAAATTCTACTCTGCCGGGAACGGTGCGGTGGTAATGAATGTAACCTTTGTGTTTATGGCATTTTTTACACTGCGCATCGAACTCAGAACCATTGTGATTCATCGATATTAGTGTATTATCTTGACAATCCATCAATATACATATCTGGTAAAATCTAACAAATTAAACAAGTAAATAAATATACTTCAGTAAGAGATACAATTTAACCTGTGTTTCACCATATAACACTAGTGATGAAAGTTACAAAGAAAGATTAAAATAATATTTCTAGGGAAAGTGGTAGGGCCCAGGTCTTTGATCTCGTGACTGGTAATTTTCGAAGTGTATGATGATATACACCGTGAGAATATTAAAACATAAAATAAGTTAAAGGTATCTAATGAATATATGAAAAGTTAAATTTGAATACGCGTGATATTAAAATGAATTCTTGGAATAAAATTTCTGTCATCACTGAAAATATGAAACTTTTATAATTTGAAAAGGATTTTGAAATTTAGATAAGAATTTATTCATGAAATGTACAGATATTTTATTTAAATAAAAATTGTAGAAAATCCCACCTGCACATTTTAAAAGGGCGATGAGTTTTCAGAGGCATAAGATACTAAGACAAATAAATCGGAGATGGCCGAAAAATTAATCAATTTGAAACTTCACGTTTTACAAGAAAACTTTTCATTTACTTTCATTTACTTTATTAAATCTACCAGCATGTGACCCTATTCCCGGGATAAAAGTAGTATATTTATTTATTTATGTTAAATTTATTTCAAATGGTATATCTACAGAATACATATTATATTATACACTTATGGTTCAATTGTGATTGAGGTAATGTTTTTAATATGCAGCCCTATTATTGACGTACACAACTTTTTAACATAAATTTCAATATCAATAAGAATGAACTACTAAACAATTTAAATCAAATTAATAAAAAAAAATACAATTTAAAATTTGCTAGTCCAGACTATAATCTACCTCTGTACATAATGCCAGCCTGATTCGTTCAGCTATTAGGGCGTGATTGAGTAAAAAAGCATCCAAATATTCAAACATCGTCATAAACTTTCACACTTATAATATTTAGTAAAAAGTAGGGTATACTTTTTCCCACTTATAGATTTTCGTGAAAATTTCCTAACTCAGGCTCTGTCAATTCAGTCCAATGTAGTATGCAAGCCTATTGCTGGCAAACCATTCCATTTCAGACACACACACCCAAGAATTCACAAACAGAAAAATCAACAACACTACTCAAGTACAATCGGCTTGTAGTACCTACGAAACTCTTTATTTGTCCGTACGACTTGTACAAACAAACAAACTCCCACTTGACATCGTTTTTGGTACCTATAAACAGTTGCTACATTAGAGATGTCACTCGCACATTTGCAAACAGTACCCCCCCCTCTAAAGGCTCTGCGACCCAACTCAAGAACAGTACGTGGCTATACAAGCAGAATATTGGGTGTGGTATTCTATAGGGTGCTTGGTTAGGGTAAAATTTATATAAGTACTATATTATTGTTATTATTACTAGCTATTATTGTTATTATTATGGCCGCGTGGTTCCCAGCAGGGCAGAATTTGGACCACCCCATCATTTCACATGCGGTGTCGTACAAAGCGACTAAGGGATAGGGCTATTTAACATCGGAAAGATATATACAGCCTAGACTCAGCCTCAGATGAATGGCGCTACTCAAAAATGGTGCCCGGAATACGGCAATAGGCTCACCCCCTATTACGTGGAACCAAATACAATTATTGGAGAAATGTTGGTGTTAATTCACCTCTGCCTAACCCTCCGGGGATAAAGGCGTGATTTTTATGTATGTATATTACTAGTTGTTTCGTACTATTACGCGGGTTCACCGAATTTGGGTTTGAAAATAATAATAATAATAATAATATTTATTTCCATAGAAGTACAGTGTACATAAAAGAGCGTTACATAATGCTAATAAATCCAACCACATGATTTAACTTATCAAACTTAAATATTGAGTTGCAGTTACAATTTGAGAAGACCCTGCCTCCTAAACTAGGGTTACCCCTGTATCATAAGAGGCAGTAAAATAGATGTGAGTAACCTTGAATTTACTTTTAATGTATGAAGGAAAATGATTTTGTAACACGGAACTGGTAGCACGACTGATTGCTCTGAATGTTACGGGAGTTCTGACTTGCAGGTGTGGGGTGATGTCGCCGAATGCACGTTAAGCCATCAGCCCCGGTTGCCATACAAATATTTATAGCAGGTGTTACGGGTTGTTGGAGCCTTAAAAAGACTGACAACTGGTCTAACTACAGAACTTCGATATCGCCAATAGATTTTGAAGGTTAGATGGCAGTCGCTTCGCAGGAAACATCAAAGATCAGCCGCTTCGCATTTAGAATGGAAAGCTGTATACCACTTAGTTGGCAGACAAGCACACGGCCCACCTGATGGAAAGTGGTTACCGTGACCTATGGACGTCTGTAACACCAGAGGAGTCACAGTCGCGCTGCCAACCCTGTAAGTACAGAGTTTCTGTGCCGTCAGTAGAAGACAAAGCAGGACAAGCCTTTAGTCTTCCCACTGACAGCACAAATTCTCCAGTGAGTTCTGGCTACCCTACTCACCGCTGGGAACACAACACGAAGTTATTATAGCCGCGGTATTCTGTAGGGCGGAGGTACTACCCCAGTCGGACTGCTCAATCGGGCGGAAATACCGCCGTGTCCTACCTCTATAAAAACCCACCTGGGTTAAAAAAAAAGGCTCAAAGGATACTAGCTATTCCGTGGCACCACTCCATAGTTCAAATTAAGTATCTTCATATATTTTATTTATACTATACAACTGATAATTTGCAACCAAAATGACAACTTTAGTCACAAATATTTTCCGAACGCGAAACAAACCCGGTACCTTACAAGTAACTGCCGCAAGCACTCTCACAGCTCAGTTATTACATCATGAATTCAAATTATAGTCTGTATAACCACACAAAACACTTCCTACCCGCCTTATGATACACAGATGACATATGCTTTGCAAAACATTAATCACTCTAGAATGCTATTACTAAGGCCTGATGTCTTTTTGCTCGAACAGTAACATACTGTTATATTCCGTATAAATTATCTAGTGTTCGTTGGTTTGCTTTAAGATGAGGTATACAGTTCTGCGTTGCGAATTTCTATCGACATTAATGCATATAATCACGCTTTATTCCCGGAGGGTTAACTAGACGTGAATTATACATTTCATAAATCATTAGGTTCGGTGCCGCGTAATAGCTGGAGAGTCTATTGCTGAATGCCGGGCAATATTGTTGATTTGAGCCATGCATCTGAGGCTGAGTCGGTCGTATGTGTCTGTCTAATGTTAAACAGCCCTATCTCTTAGTCACCTTGTTCGACACCGCATGAGAAGAGATGGGGTTGCCCAAATTCTACTCTGCCGGGAACCACTAAAATATGCCTAAAATATGCTATAGGTGTGATTCTCATTTAGGAAAATGAAGCCATACTTCATTTTCCTAAATGAGAATCACACCTATTACTTCAAAGTAATAATATCGACAAGGGTATGATTTTCCGTTGTTGAAACTTATCCCGATACAATTATCCCTATCTCAGACCTTCGTAACTTCAATCTGGTATCGAACCTATCATATCAATGTCATTAATCATTGCGATAATATAATGGTGCCTTGGGGACAGGCAGACATGACGGATCGTATTATGATGGTAATATTTATAGATATGATGGTGAGTAGGGTAGGCAGAACTCACTGAAAAGTTTTTGTATTATCAGTGGGAAGAACAAAGGACAAGCCTGCTTTGCTTTCTGCACTGACGGCACAGAAACTCTCTGTTCTTACAGGGTCGGCAGCACGAGTGTGACTCCTCTGATGTTTCTACACGTACATATGTCACGGTAACCACTATCCATCAGGTGTGCTTGTATGCCACCTGAGTGTTGTAAAAAAAGACATAGCGGCTCCATCGGAAAACCAGCGCTGCACGTACTGATTTTTTTTAGTGTGTGTAGCATTGAATGCTGAGATGGGGCCTATTTGGGTTCGCGCAATGTGTTACCTATGTAACCTATTGTCACATTCAAATGTATTTATTGCATACACATTGTGGTTAACCTAAATAAAATATTTTTTTCTTTCTTTCTTTCTTTCTTTCTTTCTTTCTTTCTTTCTTTCTTTCTTTCTTTCTTTCTTTCTTTCTTTCTTTCTTTCTTTCTTTCTTTCTTTCTTTCTTTCTTTCTTTCTTTCTTTCTTTCTTTCCTTCTATATATATAGCCCAGACTCAGCCTCAGATGCAGTCAATAATAGTGTCCGAATGACGGCGATAGGCTCACCTCCTATTACGTGGGACGGAATTTAATCATTGGTGAAACGTGGGTGTTAATTCACTCCTGCCTAACCCTTCGGGGATAGAGGCGCGCTTGTATATATGTATGCATATGTTTATATTAGTAAAAGTATTGGGGTTGCACGCAAAATACCACAAGTTATGAAAAGTACACTATTTTCTCCCTTTTTAAGCTGATTCTTAATTTAATAACCAGCTACCGAAAAGGAAAAAAAAACTTATTTAGTAGCTAGTTATGACACTTGGTTAAGAAAACGACAGTTAAATTCCCATTTCAATACTTATCTTTTTTAATTATCTTAGCGGAAAAAAGTCCACATTCGTAACTGGTTATCAAAAAATTGTTACGAAAGAGGATCAATCTAAATCCATGTGCCTCATGACCTGGACACTAATAGACAAAATATTCGATCAAATACAGGTGTGATGTCCTATTATGAGTATTAAACCTTCGCACGAATAATATTTATTTTTCTCTACAGCGTAAGTTATTTTTTTGGAGATTTCTTTAAAAATCGGATAGCGGAGGATCTAGATTGTGTCTGACAGTTTTTTAATAGAAAAGACCCTGATCAAACTTGCGCTATTCAATATAAAGTTTGGAGTGAGAAACTTGTTTCATATTGAATCATATTGAAAATAACCCATTATGCTTAAACCCAGGTATTCAATGAAATATATCTATTAACAATGAGAAATTTCTAAGCCTTCAAATAAAACATAAATACATAAATAAAATACTTATTTATAAAAAATAAATTTAAAAAACAAATTCACGGCAGAAGCCGCAGGTAATAGGCTCACCGCCTATTACGTAGGACCGAATACAATGATTGGTGAATTGTGAGTATTAATTCACCACTACCTAACCCTCCATGGATAGGCGTAGCTATTGCCCGCGGCTCTACCCACGTAAAATACTGATTTAATTTCCAAAACTAACAAGACTAACACTCGATATCTGTCGAAATTTCATTCAGATCCGTCGGATTTGAAATCCCATACAATCGTAATTCTATTCTACAGAACACTGGCCAACGAATTGCCACTTCTCTAGGGGGCTGTTGACTGATTGTCGATAGTACAATTCTTCAAATTTTGTAGTCAAGATCGATCGGATGCTGTCTGTACAGTCGCATACAGCATCTTAATCATGAAATTATTCACGAATAAAAGTTTAAAAAGTAAATTTTGGGGAGTGAAATTGCGACAATTATAAACACACTTGTGTCAGGGCTGCCACGGCTCACAGTAGTGCAATTAAATCTCGATGTCCACAGGCTCATTACTTTAATGAGAGAAACGTGCCGGACGGTGGCAGCCCTATATGTTAGGGCGTGTGCAGACGTGATTAAATTTTAGTTAAACTTATTTAAGTAAGTTGCAAACATCTCGTAATTTCTGTCGCGTTGTAAGATTTTATTCGAGAACGTGCTATCATTTAAATTGTTATGTTAAATTTTAAGAAAATTATTTTGTTTTGGTGTAGTGTAATGTTTTGGTATGGAAATTTTAGTGTTTGGAAATAGGGATGGACACTAAACGAACCGTATTCGTGTAGTGACGGAGACTGAATACTAGTATCACTATCCCACCTCATCCGAAGAGTATATTAAGAGTCGGCTAACGGAAAAAGGAGCAGACGACATCACTGCGAGAGAAAGAAAACCCGAAACAATATGTTATACCAACCCATCTGGCCAGCGTGGAAACTTTAGGCTAAAGCCTCCCGACATTGGGAGATGCCTTTATCCAACAGTGGTCTGCGATGGGCTAACTCCTGGTTGATACACTACCGAAACTAATAATTTCAGTTATCATGATGGATACGAGGTTTCTCCATAATATATTTATTTATTTTTATTCACCCATCCAACCTATAATGAAATATTTATATTTATTTATTTATTTGGCTCCTATGGTTATTTACAATGTGTACAAACAATACTGTGCAAATATATTTACACAATTTATGCCGATACTGGTTATCAAATTAGGCAAAAACCTGTATCTTGAGAAACAGTGCACTTTTAACTATTTGTGACCTTTTAGGACACAGTGATTATAATTACAGGAGTTCTTCTATAAGGTAAGTTTTTAAAATCTGTATGACTAGGTTTAAAAGTTTTAGCTCCACTGTACTGGATACCGATTCTGTTAATTTCAACCAACCATACCACTGACTCTGCGGACAATGCTATAAAATTTTACACTTTATTGTCATAGACTTAAAGTACAAAATTAAATGTCCACAAGACGCTATTTAATTTGACACTTTAACATCAGAACAGTAAAGTGTAAAATATAATAGCATTTTTCTGTATCAGTGGTATGACAAAAGTTGACTATTAACAAACTGGGTTTTTCATAATACCTACTAGGTCCGATCCGGGTATCGAACCTACAATAGCGCGCTGCCCCTGTACCCCCGACGTTACCAATATCCCAATCAAGCCATTCCCATAGGAAATTCCAGCACCATTCAATCTGCATATCAAACAAAGAAAAATATTTTAATTAAGGCCAGTGTACACGAGCTTTAATCGAAGCAATATCACTTTGATGTTCATTCAAAGGACTTGTTATATATATGTACTGATTTATTTTTGAAATTCATACGTATATATTCACGCTAATTTGTCCACGAATGTACGGGTAGAGCCATAGAGGAACAACAATACAAGTCGCAAACGTTTTCATTCGATTTCACGTATTAGGGAACCCTGTCACCGTCAATAAGGCACTTGTCATTGTGGTCTAATGAAAAACAGTCCAATATTATTTAACAGTCTAATTTAAATAAGCTTAAAACTTAGAACACAATTTTTAAATGGTTTAAGGTTTAGTAAAAATCCAGCCAAGTGCCAGTTAAATTCGCAAGAATTCCGTACTATGATGATTTTTTTTTAATAATATTAATTTTATGTCAATCAAAAAAGTCAATCAAAGAATCTATTTCATTTTCATTTATTCAGTTTAGGCACAAGTGAATAAATCACTTAAAACTATTTTGCTTACACGGTTCACGAGGTATGGCCCGTGACAGGCTGACAGACAGCAGAGTATTAGTAACAGGGTACCGTGGTTACATTTTCATTATAGAACCATAAAAAAATCATCCAGTATTTAATAGCACATCCCTAAACATACTGCCATCAAGTTACTTCCCAAAAAACTAACACAAATAATAGAATAGTGATGTTCACATCATTCTCTTCTTACATACTTATTGAAAGAGCATGAAAACGCAAATATATACAAAGAAAAAAACTGAAGACGGGTAAAGCCCCGGTATTATGAAGCGGACTAGGGGTAAAAACTCCCGTATTATCAACAGAAGGCCATACAAACAGCGATGAATGGTATTCTTGCTTCGTCACCTTGTCACTGGCTCGCTAGGGGATAGCCCTTGATATAGGCTGAAGCGGTTTCTTGAAGAATGAGGAGACCAAAGTCTCAACCTGTCGACAGCCTACTCTGGCTTCAGTGCATTCGACTGCTACGCTAGGGGTGCGGGTTCGATTCATATTGTATGCATGGTATAGGAACCTGGTCGAAACGTCAGACAAAGCAAAGGTCTGTATGTATTTATACTATGATCGTGTTAATTCCTGTTAACATTATTGGATGATAATTTTGTATATTTTCATTGGTCTGGGTATTTCCGTGCCTTAGAGAGGACGTTTAGCAGAGCAGTCAATAAGCAATTCTTATGGGGACGGCGAAAAAATTTAATGTATCACCACTCCAACTCTTCCAAAGGGCGTCGTAAGAGGCGACTAACAGAAAAATAATATGCAGATGACATCACTGCGAGGGAAGGAAAACTCTGTACCCGTCTGACCAACATAGAAATAGTAAGTCAAAGTCAAAATTGAGAGTAGCCTATGTCCAGCAGTGGACAGTGATAAGCTATTTCATTGATTGAAAACATTACCCTCGCTTATGCAGTAGAGTAAAATAAGAAGCTACTACTATACCATGAGATAAATAGGTTGTGAAATTTCATATAAACTCAATTATAAACATTCCACTACAACTTTCGCAATTTCCACACTTCTCTGATACAAATAGAGGGGATTAATGAAAGTCCAAGTGGCCCAAAAACTACTATAAATAGTTTGTTTGTTTGTTTATTTAAATCAAAACTGATAAAACACATAACTATCAACATACATAGGTATATGCAAAAATACGGATATATACAAAATATGAGTTGGGTGAATGAGTTTGAGGCATCCTGAATTCAAAATATCTACGTAACAAGTACATTCAAATACTAAATATATTATATAGCTATGATAAGATGACACGTAATGGAAAATACATAATGTAAATTGACATACTGGGTTAGTCTAGCTGTCTACTTCATTGAGTAAATGGCTGTCAATCTGGCTTTTTGCTAAATTTTGTCAACCCAATACTGTACTTCAGTCACAGCGTTACAAAAAAGAATCAGAGAATTAATCAAATCAGACAACAACAAAATCAGAGAATAAATCAGACAATAACAAAATCAGAGAATAAATCATTCAAAGGACTTGTTATATATATATGTACTGATTTATTCTTGTAATTAATACGTATATATTCACGCTAATTTGTCCACGAATGTACGGGTAGAGCCATAGAGGAACAACAATACATGTCGCAAACGTTTTCATTCGATTTCACGTATTAGGGAACCCTGTCGCCGTCAATAAGGCACTTGTAATTGTGGTCTAAAGAGCACAAAGTTTAGGCACATAAAGAGTACATATGAACGTCAAAATGTACAATAATGTCGAGAAATATTATTAAAATATTAAACAATGTATAATGTAAAATATTAAAAATGTAAAGAATGATTTTCCAATTGTTTATATAAACCTTTAGAAAATAATTATTTCGCTGGTTTCAGTAGGTTAGTTCTAGTGAGAAGATACCAGCAAGAAACTCAGAGAACTGTATTAGAACTAGATTATCTTTTTATATGGTTTTGTTTACAATTTATGTTTTGCGAGTAACTAAAAGACTTAGGTTGACCATTTACAGCGTTAGCACGTGTCCTCGAAAGCACAAATAGAGGACACTTTAGCACGCCTCTAAACTTCTACTCACCCTGTAGGGATAGTCATGAGCGTATGTATGTATGAAGGCAATTTTATTAGTCTACCAAAACAACATCTGCCTACCGGGTCCACTCGTAACAGATAAAACTACCGACCAAACAAGTTTGGTCGTCCTAATTGCCTTATCAGTTCGGGTATGAAGACAAGCGTATCTGCGCAGACCATCCTGTATACAAGTTGTATCCCTAACCTCTAGATAAGATATCTCTGAAGCGTTTAGATGCTTCACTCTAATCTATTCTATGATGGTTTAGTTGTATTACAAGAGCGAATAGTAACAGTTTTGATCTCATTATCCTCATAGCGAATTTTATATCCGTTCCTGCTACCACGTGCTACGGGCTACGTGAGCCGCGGTAGCCTAGTGGTATGGGATAATGGATTGCTGAGACGAGATCTCGGAATCAATCCCAGGTTTTACAATGGCACACTTTACAATGACTTTTCGATGCTTTTTTTTTATATAGAACACGTCAATTAGACTTCGCCTTGCCTGATGGTAAGCTGAAGGCAAAGTCCCAGAAAAGAGGGTCACCATTACTTTCACATACCGTGTGACAATGGTGACACTCAGCTTGACGGCCTCATCATGTGCTATGTATGTATTTATCGCAGGTTAATAAGAGCCCGGTAGACATAAACTGGCGAAATGTGCGTGCTAGCACCTTTGCCTACCCCTTCGGTGATATAAGCGTGAGTTTATGTTATATTATGCTATGTCCTGTAACAGTGGACACCTATTCCGATTTCTTTTTCCTATCTTAATCGATTCGACTTAACCAAGTCTTGGGATGGGTGACCATTCATAAAACATTGAGACCCCTTTGTGTCTTGCAGGAATACGTAAAGCCGTCAGTCTTAGTTGCCATACAAACATCTATGTTTGGCTGTCATCGATCGGATCGAAAGGCATAACTTTTTTTTATTTATTTTTTATTTATAGCACACGTCAGTTAGACTTCGCCTTGCCTGGTAGTAAGCTGAAGGCAAAGTCTCAGAAAAGAGGTACTCTTCTACGCACAGAGGGGTCTCAATATGTTAGGAATAGTCACCCATCCTAAGACCGAAGTGTCTAGTGTTGCTTAACCTTGCAATGTGTTCATTTTCTTGGTTACCACTTAACCAGCTCCATAGGCTGCTGACCTACTTATTAAGCTTATAAAAAGACTATCTAAAACCGCTGTTGCTGTAATCTTATACCAAGCCCTCAAGAAATGATTAATGGTCTGAAGATAACAACTCAGTGGCCAGTACGTTCGCAGGCGTATGGCCGTTATATAGACGCCGCTATTTGCGTACCCCGATACTATGGCTTAACTGAAATTACTCCCCTTCCCCCACAATCGCTTCATCTGTGTAAAAATGTTGATTTTATTTCATAAGAATATTAATAACCGCAACCGAAATTACTAATATTATATCTAACCCCTCCAGCTAAGATAAATTACTTATATTAAAAAAAAGAAGCGTGGTTCCCGGCTGAATAGACTTTGGACCACCCCATCTCTTTCCATGCGGTGTCGTACAAGGCGACTAAGGGATATGGCTGTTTAACATCAGACAGATATATATAGCCCAGACTCAGCCTCAGGTGTATGGCTTGAGTCGACAATAGTGCCCGGAAGACAGCAATAGGCTCACCCTATAAAATGCTGTACTAAAGTAAAAATATTTTTATAATTCACTTTATTTTCCCATTACTGTGAAATCTGCAAGCGGCTTAAAATTGTAAGTCAAGATTACCCACTAAGCCAAAGAAAGTAAAATCTCGTAGCGATCTACGGCGTAGCAAATTAGCTACAACATAATAAGTTCAACGCTGGCTGCTACGCACATTCTTGAAACACTCCTTTTTAAATAGATTATATATTTACAAAATGAAGATTTTGAGATATATTTCTTCCTAGCTATTGATCGCAGATCCGCCTATCTAAAAACATATATAAATTTTACACGCCTGTAAATCCAATTAGGGGTAGGCAGAGATATATTGTCTTTCAGATTTCTTTTTTTCAAATTTCGGCAATTATGATTTTTGATCCCCATTATAGAAAGCAAGCCTATAACCGTCACATGGGCTCTTAGCCATGGGCTATATATACAGCCCACATTAAATATCGGATGGAGAACAGCCTTTCTCTATTCGTCGTGAAGGCGACTAAGGCGCCTTCTACGACATCCATGAAAAGAGATGGGGTGGCCGTATTTCACTCCACCGGGAACCTTTTTAAATTCCCTTCAGGTTCCTTAATCTGAGTGACAAATTGTTTCGTAACTACCCTCGTTCGTATAAGCCGACACAATTAAGTTGATCTATTTTTACGCCAGTTCTCTCTTCCATGTTAACCAACTGTAATTCAACGTCTTATCACGTTACGACTTCGTTTAAAACTCTATGTCAATAAGAATCATGCTCCAGCTTCATAATTAGAGTAAACATATAAAAAAAATTGCCGACTGAATATTTACAATTCAAATTGTATTTTCCATTTTACATTCAAATTCGTCTTTAATCTTTTTGATAAATGCTCATTAAGGAATCAGATTCTAAGAATTCAACATAAAATCATTTGCCGACGTTTTTTTAGAATTTTTTTAGAGAACTGTAACTGAGACAGCCTTCGGCCTCTAGACAATGTGACATTCTATTATCGATAACGCTAATAGAAACGTTCAATAACTCGATTGACATGATCGTTAACGTGTCTAAAAGTGTAATGAAATTGAGTTTTTGAAACTCGAAATAAATTTTCATTTATCAAATTCAAATTCATTTATTTGCTAGAACATGGTGTTTAGAGCTGTTATAATAACATAGTGTAGTTCGCTCATATTCTGCTATGTGATGGCGTGCAAATTTAGTACATTTGTCGATTTCTTACATCTACATTAAATCTATAATCATTACCATTATGTATTTACTATTATTATTAATTAACATCATTATTTATTTATGTTCAAGTGTCATTCTATAAATTTGTCATTCAATACTCATGTACGTCATAATAATTTTTATTTAATAACATTTCAAACAGTATCCTTTTAAATAATCTTACAGGTAGTTCAGCAATGTTGTTCGGCAAATGATTACATATTTTTACACACATGCAATAAACATTTTTCTTAAATAACTTTTGACCACAGCTTACGAATTTTGATCCCGTTCCCGCTTACCATGAGAATTTATTCTCAGTATAAAAAGTAGCGTATATGTTATAGAGTTTGATCTATCTCTGTATCTTTTTTATACCAGGCCGTCAAGCTGAGCGTCACCATTGTCACATGGTATATGTAAGTAATGGGGACCCTCTTTTCTGAGTCTTTGCCTTCATCTTGCCATCAGGCAAGGCAAAGTCTAATTGACGTATCCTATATAAAAAAGTATATATCGCGTATATAACGTTTTATTATATAACATTCCTGGACAAAACGCTGCCGCCTCTTACGAATAAAACGTTTGACCTAAGTACCCGCCATCTTCAAAGAGGTGACCTCAAAAACTAGCAAACAAAAACTAAAGTCTCATTCTAACTATGATAGAGAACTTATAATAACATTCCTTCATCTTTTGAGGACAAAACTAACCTGTGTCAACAACCCTGGAGCCTCTCTAAATAGGTTATGTTAATAGCCTATTTTACAGACTTGAAAGGAGCTGAAGGATTCGAGACAGGTTTCTGAATGTTATATTAGGATAGTGTGAAAGTTTATACGGTAAATGTATAACTATCATAAAAGCCTGAATTGTATACAAAGCTGAAGATAAAGCTGTGTAGGTGTACAGTCAGCGTCAGAACGATTTTGATTTTAAAGTCTCAAAATGATCTTAATGCCAATGTATTACGAGCAAATTAAACTGCTTCATTGTTCGAACTAAACGTGTGTATCAGATATCAGAAATCAGTCAACAGAAGGGGGAGAAATCAAGGTGTTATGATCAATTGGACTTCACTTTGCCTCATAGTAAGCTGAACGTAAAGTCTCAGGAAAGAGGGTCACCATTACATACACATACCATGTTACCATGGTGACACTCAGCTCGATGGCCTCATCATAAGCTTTTTCACGCCCCGCTTAAAGGATCCGGGACGTAGGAAGAAGGAAACACGTGAGCTGGTAATGAATTTCAGGCTTTAATGGTGCGGCACAGGAAAGGGTCTCCGAACCACTTGGGTCTTGATGCGATATTCTGATCAATTTTGTCTTGGTCTAGGGAAGGTTTATACGGTGAGAAAATATAAGGAGAAGTGGCGAGCATCAGCTAATCTGAACTAATATCATAAAGAGGTAAAGTGTAGGTTGTAGCGGGTAATCTCTGAATATATTGAAGCGCTTTAGAAAATTCTTTTAGCAATCGAAAGTCACGTTATTTCTGAGTGTAATCCATATTATTATATTTATTCTAATATTATAAATACGAGTAAATGCTTTAGATCGGTCATTCTGGAAGTGTGTGGGAGAGGCCTATGTTCAGCAGTGTACTATGTGTGGCTGACATGATGATGATGATGAAATGCGAAAGTAACTTTCTTTTTCTTTTTTTTTTCCTTATACCACTTGGTTGACAGACAAGCACACGGCCAACCTGATGAAAAGTGGTTACCGTGGTCTAAAGACGTGTGCAATACCAAGGGAGTCACATTCGCGCTGCCAACCCTGTAATACAAGAGTTTCTGCGCCGTCAGTGTAAAAGACAAAGCAGGACAAGCTTTTGGTCTTACCACGGACAATACAAAAACTCTCCAGTGAGCTCTGGCTACTCTACTCACCGTACCATACTGTAACTCTGTCTGTATGTAACGCTTTCACGCCTAAGCTGCTGAACCGATTTTGATGAAATTTGATATAGAAGTAGATTAGACCTTAAAATGGACATAGACACGTGAGTGGAGCCGCGGCCTAAAGCTAGTAGGCTATATATAACAATACAAATAGTTGGAAAAGATTCACATTAGCTGTGGGCTAATTCCAAATCAAATTAGTAGAAATAATATTTAGTGTATAAGCAGCTCTTCAGCTTTCATCTAAATCAAAACAAACAGTCAAACAAACAGACAGTAAATCCAATCTGCAGCAGTATATGTTAGCAAAATCTGCTACCGTCGACTTCCAAACCACTGAAAAAGCGACTTAAAACGAATCCAGCTAGAAAAGTATACCCAATAAATTGTAGCAGCAGGAAAAGGACAAAAAATGCAGTTTAAAAAGTGGTTTAATCCAAGCTAGGGTTTATCGTGTTAGGCTGGCGGGTAAAAAATACGGAGCGTAATGAATTTTGTGCTGGGTTCTGTAAGGCTTTCTAGACAGAGGTTTTTTGTGAAAACAGTCGTTTAGCACTCATTGGCTCGTTTTCTTGTACCATAAATGGCTAACAGAAGTGTCTTGGGCTGAGAATAGATATTTTTTATCTTACGGCTAGCTAGCTAGCTGACCCGCCCTGGGTTCACATCGTGGCATACTTTGAACTCCCGTATGACTGTATACCTTATTTTTTTGGTTAACAAATAATATATGTAAATCTGGCGGATTAATTAACATTTACTTATTTACTGTTGACTCCTTTGAGTGGCGGTGATATATAGCTTATAACGTTACTCGATAAACAGACTATTCAACACAATAATAATTTTTAATTCAATATTTTTTCAATTGGAACTAGCAGTTCCTGAGATTAGCGCGTTCAATCAAATAAACGAACTTCAGCTTTATAATATTAGCATTAATTGACTGGTTTATAAATAAAACGAATATATAATGATATAAAAATGAATAGTTCTATTGTTGAGACTTTTTTATACCACTTAGGTGGCAGACAAGTACATGGCCCACCTAATGGCAAGTGGTTACCGCGACCTATGGACGTGTGCAAAACCAGTGGCGATACACTCGCGCTTCCGACCTTGAAGAAACCTAAGTGCTTGGAAAAATGCAACAGAGATTAGAAGAGAAAGAGAGATATACAACATACATCCATCTAATCACGTCTTTATCCTCGGAGGGTTAGGCAGATGTGAATTAACACCCACATTTCACCATTAATACAACATACCAAACATTTTTCCCTTTCCTACTTATTTTCGATCACAACTGAGTTATAAAAAGTCTCAGAGGATGAAGAAGATCAGAGGATGAAGTCTTTCTTCTTTCCTTCGTCTTCTTGCGTCATCTTTCCTCGATTGTAACCGAAATCACTCTCAGTTACAATCAAAGCTTTCACCTCGGGATCCGGGATCCGAATTCTCCAGTCTAACTGCAACGCGGCTGAACTTCGGTATTATCAAGAATTAGTCTCATTTATTCAGTTTATCCACATAAAGAGCACATATAAACGTCAAAATTGTACAGTTATGTCATGAAATAATATAAAAATATTAAATAATGCGAAAATAAACCATCGGAAAATGATTCTTTCGCTGGCTCGGTAGGTTAGTTCTACTGAGAAGTACCAGCAAGAAACTCAGAGAACTAGATTATCTTATATGCATGTATATATATAAACTTACTATATATAAACTTTATGAAATACACTGTTTTACTGTAAACCCAGCGATATCGAAATTCTGTAGTATGTATGTATAGTCGTATAGGAAACGGATCTGATAGCTTAACGTGCTCTTTAAGGCACGGAGGAGGAAGATGACGTGCTTTTAATATCATTTGCCGTGAATTACTCTTTTTTAATATACAAGCGGTAGCCTAGTGGTATGTGTATTGGACTGCTGAGACGAGGTCTCGGGTTCGATCCCAGGTTTTACCATGGCACACACCAATGACTTTTCGATGCTTTTCGAAGTTATGTGTGTATTTATTGCAGGTTTATAAGTGCCCGGTTAATGGCAATAGGCTCGCCACCTATTACATTGGGACCTAAACATAAACTGGCTAAATGTGGGTGCTAGCACTTCTGCCTATATATTCGGGGATATAGGCGCGAGTTTATGTATGTTATGTGATGTTAATTTACAAACTGTAAACATTATCTATAAAACAAATTACATCATAAAGGAAACATTTTAACTAAATAAAACACAGCATACCCATACATCACAGGCGTGGCGGCCATATTAGATATTACATCAGTAATGTCATAATTTTCGCTACGCCACACAAAATGGCGTCCACAATGCCACTGCGGAACCCCGAAAAGCCTCCGCCATGTGACGTCATCCCGTTTCCGGTTCCGCAAATATTATGATAATTCGTGCGGACCGGATGCGGTCCCCGTTGTTTATATAACGCAATAGTTTTATCATTTTATGTTTAATATTTTATGTAGTTTGTGTTTACGGGGGATAATATTTTATATGTTAATATTGTCGAGGAAGGTACGAGTATTATAATGAATGGGAATTTATTTAAACCAAGGGTACACACGCGCTTACTGTATATATACACATATAATATGAGGCCGTGTGCTTGTCTGTCACCTAAGTTGTATAAAAAATAATAATAATAATCTTGATATACCTTTGGTCAGCAAATAAATTATTTTTTATTATATTATTATCATCATTTAATATAAAGATGATCTTCTACCTATAATCATCTGAACATGATAGGTCGCCGATAAGTATAGGAAGATTTGTGGTTGCGCCGAAGTAGAAACTGTATTTTTGACACGGAAACACACTCCTTTTATACCCGTTTCCTCTTCCGCACTAACCATAGATGTGGCTTCCGTCCGCCATTTGTGAAATATAGACACTCAGTCCCGCTTTGAACTAGCCAGCGTAAAGGCGATCGCGCGCGCGCGTCTCTCAGAAATGAATAATATTTGTTGTATTTTAACCGCCTAATAGACCTTTACCGATCGGATGGTGCCTCTCGTGTGTTCCTCAAGGGATCTAGTGACGCTGACGGCAGCTCCTGAGCAAGGAAGAGAGGATCCGTGTACCGGCTGCGATGAAAAACACGTGGGTCGTGAAGGTTAGTGCATCCTCTCCTAATTTCTCGGGCTGCATTCACTGCCTGGATCGAATCCGCGGCAGCCCGGCCACCTGTCTTGTTTTGTGTGTAAAGTGTCAATAGAACAGTTATCTGCTTCCCCGCAATACAGTCCACTCGCACACGTTGGGCCAAGCGCCACCATTTTTGGTCCGGATCGAGCCGGATTCTTAGCCGTAGTTCGTATTTTGTTATTATTCTAATGGGAATGAGCGCACCGCACCTAAGTGCCTGGTTATTTTAGTAGAAAACCCCGCATCCAGACACTTAGGCTTAGAATTTGTTGTCCGTTCGCCGCTGGCTCGCATTGTACCTACCTAATACATAAATAGGTTAGGTATCATATCAACACTTAATCGTAGTTCGCAATTTTCGCATCGCACCTAAGTGCCTGGTTATTTTAGTAGAAAACCCCGCATCCAGACATTTAGGCTTAGATCTTAGGTATACTCAGACACCCTAGTGCATAGGCACAGTGTAATACCTAACGCATTTGGCTTTGTTTTGTTTTTTTCAATTACGTTGTTCTCGGCTCACGTCGTATTTGCCTAGTACCTGCGTGGGTAGACACGTGGCTGTGCCTACCTCGCTCGCATCTCATCCCAATTCATACGAAAGTATTTTAATTTGAATAGATATTACGCAATACTTAATCTCGGAAATAATAGTTGAATCTAGACAGCGACCATCGCGTAGGTACGACCTTGTTGCTATGCGCGTTTGTTCAAGCGTGCATTCACAGTTGTAGGTACCTACCTATCTGCCGAGTGTCGCTCGCGCCGCCTCGCTGCTCTGTACCGCTAGGATTAAGTCATTTCATATTTGTTATTTACCGCACTTTAGTTTGAGATTTAATTGTAAACATGTCCCCAAAGGTTGATAAGACCGGTAAGGTTCAATTGAAACTTTTATACGCTAAAAAAGAAATGATTTACTCTCGCGTACAATCGATCTATGATAATGCACTTAAAACCTCTGATTTGGTCATCAGAGATTCGTTCTTGTGTTCTATAGAAAACTTAGATAGTCTACGCGCGGATTTCGAAACCTTAGTACATGACATCAATGTTTTAGAGTTGAATTTGGATCCCGATTACTCAGTGAGTTATCAAGCCTTGTCGTCGTTTGACGATTTGTATTGTCGTATCAAACGCGTCGCTAGGAGTTTGGAGAAACCGGCTGACCTACCCAACCCCACTCGCGACCGACCTAAGTTGCCACCAATTCAAATACCCGAATTTGATGGTAACATTCGCAATTGGTGTCTATTTATAGATAGTTTTGAGAATACGATAGATAAGAACGATTCGTTGACAGATCACGAAAAATTGCATTATCTCGTTGAAAAATTGACTGGTAAAGCTATAACCGCTTGCGCTGGAATTACGTTTAGTGCCGGGAATTATAATTTAATTTTAAATACTTTGAAAGCTAGGTATGAGGATAAAAGATCGGTAGCTAACGCCTATTTAGATCAGATGTTTGATTTGAAATCTATTGCGGCATGTAACGATCAAAACTTAGAGAAATTTCTAGATACTTTCGCGTCAGCTGTTCGCGCCGTAAAGAACCTAAAGATTGATGACCTCTGCGACTTCGTATTCTTGTATATGGGTTTAAGGAAATTAGATTCCGAAACCATTCGTTTGTTTGAATCGGATCATCGCGGCAATAAAATTCCTAAGTTCGAAGACTTAGAAAGTTTTGTTCGCGAGCATATAAAAGTATTGCAGCGCTCTTCATCGAAACATGAAGGCGCGAAGATAGTTGTTGATTCTGCACGCAAAGTAGATGCGTCATCGAGGTCACTGAGGTCAACTCATACTTATGTTAGTACCGCACCAGCACGTGTACAGTCACCTGTTTGCTCTTTGTGTAGTACTCATCATTCGCAACTGTACAGGTGTCCTGGTTTTCTAAAGTTGTCACCTAGTGATCGTTATAAATTTGTTCGCGCTAATAATTTTTGTTTTAATTGTCTCGGTACTAAACACCGCGTTGTTTTATGTAATAGTAGAAATAGTTGTCGCAAATGTCAAGCGAGACACCACACTTTGCTTCATTTTGAGAATAGTAATGCCGCATCCAATGTGAGCACGGTTGGCTCGTCGAGCGGTGACACACGGCGGCCTGCGCCGCAGCCGCAGCCCGCGCTCGCGCGCGCTCCGGCCCGCCCGGTGACCGCCGCGGATGACGTCACCTTGTGTTCGTTCTCCGCTAGTGCTGCACTCACTACTGTGTGTCTTGCGACCGCTCGCGTTGTTATTGTTGATGCATTAGGTAAGCCGCGCATTGTTCGAGCGCTGTTGGATGGCGCTTCGCAAAGTAATTTTATTACTCAAGATTGTTGTCGGCGTCTTGGTTTCAATGTTGATAAGCGTTCAACCCGCTCAGTGGTGAAGGGTTTTGGAAGCTTACAGTCAGCTGTTCGTGGCACCGTTAAAACAAGGTTTAGATCTCGTTTTAATAATAATATTTGGTTTGACATGGATTCGCTCGTTATAGATAGAATAGCTGAACAGTTGCCTACCGTCCCGGTTGACACGTCTTTATTAACGAAATTTAAAGACTTGCCTTTAGCAGATGAGACTTACGCTGTTCCTGGAGTCGTCGATATATTGATCGGCGCTTCGATTCTCCCGCACCTCCAGTTATCACGTAAGGTTCAAGGGGGACCGACGTACCCCGCTCCGCACGCACTGGAAACAGTTCTTGGTTTTGTTATAATTGGTTCCGCACCCGCTTCTATAGATAGTTTTAGTCACTCGACTGCTTCGTTCTGTTGCACCGTCGAGCCGCCACTGGAGTCTACCATCCGCAAGTTTTCGCTCGGTGGCTCCCGTGTATCCGCTGAAAGGCGCTTTCTTTGTTTGGAACGAAAGATGCAGGCGTCCCCAAAGTCGAAGCGGGCCTATGATGAGGTTGTTAACGAATATTTAGATAAAGGTTACATCTCACCTGCGCCTGCGGACACTGGCGGGACCCAGCCTTCGTACATTATCCCGCACCGCGGAGTTATTAGAGAAGATAAGCTTACTACTAAAACTCCGTGTAGTTTTGGATGGCAGTGCTAAGACTAGCACTTCCGTGTCGCTTAATGACATAATTGTAAATTTTCGCATTAATATTAGTAGAATTTTAGCTTTTAGGACTCAACAGTCGCTTTGTGTTGGGCCCACTCTTCGCCCCATCGTTGGGACACATTCGTCGCTAATAGAGTGGCAAAATTCAATCTGAATTGGCGCCACATAATCTCTTTCACGTTGCTGGCACCGACAACCCAGCCGATTGTCTCTCTCGTGGATTGCTTCCTTCGCAAATTTTGGATCACCCGTTGTGGTTTGGTGGACCGTCCTGGATTCATGCCGCGTTAGATGGGTGGCCAGTTAGTCAATTCAATCCCACTACGGTTTCCGAACCACCCGAGGAGAAGAAGCACTCGCTTGTTGTATCGGTCCCACGTGAAGAGACCCTTATTTTGTTGTTGGCTAATCGCGTCTCGTCTTGGTCGAGACTGTTGCGTTGTGTTGTTTGTTCGCCTCTGCCCGCTGCCTAGCCAGCAGTAGGCACGAGCTCCAATCTAGGTTTATATTTTAGTTGTTATTTCCCAAACCTAGATTTAGATTAGACTTTAGATTTGTTTCGCATTTGTCGTTTCGAAGGTAACCCTTCAAGCCGGGGGGAATGGTTGCGCCGAAGTAGAAACTGTATTTTTGACACGGAAACACACTCCTTTTATACCCGTTTCCTCTTCCGCACTAACCATAGATGTGGCTTCCGTCCGCCATTTGTGAAATATAGACACTCAGTCCCGCTTTGAACTAGCCAGCGTAAAGGCGATCGCGCGCGCGCGTCTCTCAGAAATGAATAATATTTGTTGTATTTTAACCGCCTAATAGACCTTTACCGATCGGATGGTGCCTCTCGTGTGTTCCTCAAGGGATCTAGTGACGCTGACGGCAGCTCCTGAGCAAGGAAGAGAGGATCCGTGTACCGGCTGCGATGAAAAACACGTGGGTCGTGAAGGTTAGTGCATCCTCTCCTAATTTCTCGGGCTGCATTCACTGCCTGGATCGAATCCGCGGCAGCCCGGCCACCTGTCTTGTTTTGTGTGTAAAGTGTCAATAGAACAGTTATCTGCTTCCCCGCAATACAGTCCACTCGCACACGTTGGGCCAAGCGCCACCAATTTGTATGACTTCAGATGATGTTCGGTATAGAGCATTCCCCTGGGCAGGGAAAGGTCGTAGGTTCGAATGCCGGCTGAACTGAATAAAAAAAATCCTATTTTAATCAATGATAGGTATAGGTTGTGTAATGCTCTGTCAATACCTCTGGGGCATAATAGCATTCCAGCCAGTACAGTCAGCGTCAGAACGATCTTGATTACAAAGTTTCAAAATAATTTTAATACCAAGATATTCCGAGCATATTCGTTATCAAACTGTTTTATTGATTTAAATTATATTATTGTACAAACCACCATTGTCACACGGTATGTGTAAGTAATGGTGACCCTCTTTTCTGGGACTTTGCCTTCAGCTTACCATCAGGCAAGGCGAAGTCCAATTGACGTGTCCTATATATAAAAAAAAAACCAAAGATGTGTACCAAATATCAGAAAAAATTATCTACAGGAAGGGGAGAAAACTAAGGCGTTAAGATCATTTTGAGTACTTTGTTCATCAAGATTGATGTGATGCTGACCGTACCTTAGCTGTTAAATCTATTGTTGATGTCTACCATGGGTCTCTAGATAGCGATGTGTAGAATATTGTAGAATATCTATAATAATAACAAAATAAAAAAAAATATAATGATGCTATTCCATCTTTCTTTATAACACGATATACGCGTATAAGCTTCACCACCACTACGTAGTGGTACTTCATAAATTATAGTATTGCCAGCAGCCTTCTCAGAGGCTCTCCCAAATACTCCAACGAACATACATTTCCATCCAAAGGTTGCCTGGAAGAAATTGTGTAAAGCGATAAGGCCGCCCTTTATACTGCTCTTGTCTTCTCAATTTCTGTAATATGAATATTGTAATTGGCGTACAATAAAGAATATAATAAATAAATAAAATAAATAAACATGTGTATGGCATTACCCATCTTCTAACATGAACTGCTTGTTAGCAGGAGGGCTATAGTCTGTACCATACCTACTCTCATGCAACCGAGACCCACCCAAGTAATCTCAAATCCTACAAAAAATCTCTACAACGAAACTTGCATCATAAATCAAAGTCTTATAAAAGAAATCAATTGAAAACAAAATATTTATGCCGATAGCCTTTAACCACGCGTTAACACCTTCTCGCGTCTGAACTTTACGGTCAGCCCCGGCGGGGAGGTCCCTGTGGGAGGCCCACGCCACCCTACCGGGGTTCCCCGCAAAGTAGCTACGTTAGAAACGAAACCATTTACAAACCTATTCATTTCTAAAGCAAGAAATCTATTCCCAGCGTTGCAACTGAATAGTACTGAAACCGTAATTGAAGAAATAATATAACTGCAATATTGAAAACGTGCTGAAGTATTTTGTACAGAAGTACCTTTACATGACGTAAGACTTATTTTCTTTTAGAATTGATTTGTATGATTTACTTTATATAAAGTTGAATGTAACCATATTTACACACATTCATTCAATGCTCAAGCCGTTCCCTCCGTAGAAAGCAGAGATAATAGCCCATCCAAATATTTGATGAAGTAAATTACTATCAGAAATATTATTGAGCCAACCGTACGATAATTTCTTAACCAAACTAAAGGATTTCTAGGATTTCTAGGAGGTAGGACACTGCGGTTTTTCCGCCCAATTGAGCAGTCCGACTGGGGAAGTACCTCCGCCCTACAGAATACCGCGGCTATAATAAGTTCATGTTGTGTTCCCATCGGTGAGTAGGGTAGCCAGAGCTCACTGGAGAATTTGTGCTGTCAGTGGGAAGACTAAAGGCTTGTCTTGCTTTTTCTTCTACACTGACGGCACAGAAACTCTGTATTCAGGGTTGGCAGCGCGACTGTGACTCCTCTGGTGTTACAAACGTCCATAGGCCACGGTAACCACTTTCCGTCAGGTGGGCCGTGTACTTGTCCGCCACCTAAGTGGTAAAAAAAAAGGATCATAATGCAATACACGCAAGGGGCGTTGATCAATTTAAAATTTATCTGAATATCGTAAATTAACTATCACAATTGCTACCAAATCTTCAAAATTTCCCTAACGCACTAAGTCTTGGAATTCTTTACTAGCCGAGCGAGAGGAGTTGCCTTCTTCTTATGATTGTTGGTCCTTTAAGCGGAGCGAGAAAAGCTTCAGATGAGACTGTCAATATGAAGGCTATCATTTCATGTTTTTATCTGTAATGGTGATCCTCTTTCCTAAGACTTTGTCTTTACAGACAAGTTCTATATAAAAATACACACCCTACAAAATCTATTTTTATCACTTTAAGAATAAAAGTGACCTTTCATAATAAATAAATGAAATGAACAACTCTAGCCACGACATAAGTCTGTACAGCGGCTGATAACAGCGAGCTGAGTGCTACTGTGTGTGCCTCTCACGTACCGTAAGGGTTCCGACTCACTCGACATATTATAAAGTCAAATAGACTCTCAATGATGTTTAGATGTGTGTAAAAGCCGTTACAGAGTATATTTCACAAGATGGCTACGTTTCCCTTCTCTCACAGTGATATCTTCTGCGTAGTCCATTAGTTATCCTTCAATTAATCGTCTCTTCTGATAACTTTCTGATGGGATAGGGTAATAATACTTGTATTCTTTCGCTGTTATCACACTATACGTACAGTGGAAGTACTAATCATATATAAATAGATACGTATAATCACGTATGGAGGGTTACGCAGAGGTGAATTAACACCAACATTTCACCAATCATTAAATTCGGTCCCACGTAAGAGGGGGTGTGCCTATTGCCGTCTTTCAGGCACTATTGTTGACTCAAGCCATACATCTGAGGCTGAGTCTGGGGAGTAAATATCTGTCTGATGTTAAACAGCCCTATCACTTAGTCGTCTTGTACGACATTGCATGGGAAGAGATGGGGTGGCCCAAATTCCACTTCTTTTGGAGACGTCACTAAAATCTCTAAGGACATATGTAAGCTGATATACCCGCTGACTAGAGACGACTTGCGCTTGTAGTTTCTTCAAGTTTCGAAACTAAGGTTTGTGCTGCTATTTGTCAGTGAAACATCCTGGGAAAATACTAGAATGACAAAGTTTCAATAAGAAGAGAGATGATGGGATTATTTGCTAGAATACAAAAAACACTTACTTCACCAATGCGATTTGTGTGTTTGCTACATCAGTAGGACAAACGCAATTTAGATGCGTTCGTAGTTAAGTAGTTAACGACCCTTACCATCGAGAGGCCCCAAGTTCGAATATAAGCAATTTAGCTTAGCTAGAATGATTAGAGGGAATATTAGTCCCTGAGTTGACCGGAGTGCGAGGGATATGCATGTTAACCTCACATTCGGCAACTAAAAACGACCCACAGGCGTCGTGCGTTTTATTCTCCTCTCCCACCGGCTCCGGTGGTGTGAGTATTTCTGGGGATTTTCCGGACATAAAAAAGAGGGAATATTAGTACTTTAGATTGCTAATATTCTTTTATAAGAAAAAAATACTGAGGAAGTCTATTTTTAGCATTTTTAATCAAAAATCGCTTGGTACCCCGATTCCACGTATGCTGTTTATAGATTGTACATGATTATTTATATCAGTCTGTAGGCCTACCACGGAACATCCGCAGTTGCAGAACGAAGTATCGAGCGATCGGTTCCATGGAATACAATTATCCCGAAATCAGATTCGAAGACAGTACAGTAGAAGACAGTGTGAACTGAAGTGTCAAGCTTCAGTTCACACTGTTAACACTGTTGATTGATGGCGCTTGGTGAAACCTGCTACACATATTGAATAAGACACTATGTACTTCCACTATATTTTATTTTTCACCTGTCCAATTTCACCTCACGGTATTCTCAAAGGTTTGTAAGTATCTTGATTTTGTTTTTGTATGATCATTCTGTTAATTCTGTCTACGGTTCCTTAATTCATACCGGAAGAAATCCAAAGTAGCTTAATTTTTTTTTATACCACTTAAGTGACCAACCTCTGCACGACCCAACTGATGGGAACTGATTACTATGATCTATGGACGTGTGCAACACCAGAGGCGTCACACTCTTCTTGCCGACCCTTTAAGAATTTACTGAAAATCTTTTTGAAGAATTCGATATTGTAATTACTAGGAAAAAACCACAGCAGAGAGCAACCACAAATAACCCATTTTAAAGCTTTAGTGGGAGCGAATTTCAATGCAGTTTTGAAAACAAACGAAATCTAAGTCTGTACCTATGTTTCACAATAACTTTTAATGAATTGAATTTAATTGAAAAGACTTCAGTCTTTCGTTCGTTTTTCGCGCGGGTTAGAAATTTCAGTTACTTCATGGTACCCCCTGATATATTTCCTTCCATATCAATATTCGTAGCACCCGACTCCAAGTCTGTTCTTGACAGCTTTCTAATCAAATAGCTTTTTGATGGAAAATCCGTGCAATACTCCGGGCCGGGATTATCATATTTTATCGAAAGTTAAATGGATTTTTGGGTTAACAGATTAAAGATTTATTTATGTTATTATTAAATTCGATTAAGAAAATTTAGATTCGAAACTCGTGTGATATCAGCAATTATTTTTAGTTTGTTATCATTATTACTGGTCTCCATCCAACAGTAAACTTAACAATGACAAAATGCCCGATTGATGACAATGGACTTGCCCCTATTTAGGTACATGTAAACTAAAATCATAGTTGGCAAAACGTGCGTTTTAATACATGTCTGCCGAGTCTGTTTACAGGTGTAAATATATGTGTGTATGTATTACGATTACATTTTAGTAGCTGAAAATCACGGTTCCATCTGCTTGAGTTTCTGAAGGATAAAAGGTCGTCACGCCTCTTTCCTAGTAGGTAGACAGAGACCATATTTTTTCAACTATTTTGAAATGCGTACCAGAAGTTTCATGGAAATTTTATTGTGTCCATTTAGGCACTATATACTGGTTATGCAGAAATAGATGCTTATAAAGTAAAAGTTATATTAAAATAACCTCTTTTCAATGGCATCTCTTTACAAAGTAATGTCAGTTATAATCCGACTGGATTATAACTGCTACGGATGATTTTGTATTACAGAATAATTTCAAACTAAACATTCACGACTAAATAGCTTTCCACAAAAACCTCACTATGTTTACATTCACCCTAGCCTCTAATTTCCACATACATCAGAGGACTTAAGTTCACTAGACCATTATAAATTGACCTCACCACGCGTAGTTTACAAACCTAGAGACTATTCAAATTACATTGGACTACATCTACCAATATTATTTGAGCTTTCAAACTTATTACACATATATTAGTAAGCAGCTCTATTTTGCTGGACAATTATTTACAATGTATTAAGTCTGTTAATAGTTGAGCCCTCAAAACCTTGCTATATATATTACAAGACAGGGGCATTATTCTGAGTGACAGAGTTTCAAAGACAGTCATAACGTGGTAAGATATAATCATCCTCTAGCCATTATCCCATTTATTGTGGGTTAGCGTAACATTAGATTAGATGAAAATCAACCTAAAGAACAAGCTGGTTTCCGAAGCAAATTTTCAACTGTAGATCACATACACACTCTAAGACAAATCTTACAGAAGTATAAAGAATATAATAAAACGTATTACATAGGGTTTGTTGATTTTAACAAGGCATTCGACACATTGGAACATGATTATATATGGGATGCTCTAATAAGACAAGGAGTACAAGCAAAATATATACGAATAATTAAAAATGTATACACAGCGAGCACAGCAGAAATTAAACTTGAATCTACGGGTAACGAATTTCCTATTCAAAGAGGTGTACGCCAAGGAGATCCTATATCACCAAAATTGTTTTCCGCAGTATTAGAAATGATCTTTAGAAATCTTAACTGGTCCACAGTTGGCATCAACATAAATGGCGAAAATCTTAACCATCTACGCTTCGCGGACGATTTGATTTTGTTCTCAGAAGACGCAGGAACCCTAGAACTGATGTTGCAGCAGCTTTCCGATGAAAGTGCTAAGGCAGGACTGACCATGAACTTAACCAAAACCAAAATTATGACAAATTCGCAACAAACAGTAGACAATAAACATATAAACATAAATAATGAAAAAATAGAATATGTAAATGAATATATATATTTGGGCCAACTTATATCTACAGAAGGTTGCATGGATAAAGAAATAGAACGACGAATAAACAACACTTGGAAACGGTTTTGGTCACTTAAGGAAATAATGAAGAACAAAGATATGCCAATGAAAGCAAAAAAGAAGGTTTATGAAACATGCATTATGCCATGCTTATTATACGGGTGCCAGACATGGGCGTTAACAGAAATACAAGAATCCAAGATAAAAGTATGTCAAAATTCAATAGAAAGAAGTATTTTATATATAAAAAGAAGAGATAGAATAAAAATAGAAGAAATTAAAAAGAAAACAAAATTTAAAAACGCACTCACTGCCTACAGACGTCTTAAATGGCGTTGGACAGGACATATGCTACGAGAAAGTAAGGAAAAATGGACTAAATTAGTAACCGAATGGTACCCAAGGAATAGCAAAAGAAATAGAGGCAGGCAAAGTAAAAGATGGGAAGATGACATCAAAAAAATAGTTGGTCCGCAGTGGACCCGCCTAGCAAGAGACAGGATTACATGGAAATCTTTAGAGGAGGCCTTTGTCGACAGACAAGCTGTTTCGCATAAAACCGGTTGCCGAGAATATAAACTCAAACAAGGTTAAAAATTAGAAATTAAGCATGTTTTTATATGTTAATAAGCGAAAGGAACAGCAATAAAGGCTATTTTATTTTATTTATTTATTTTATTAGCGTAACATATTTGCTTTTTTCCATCCATCTTTGGTTGCAGTCATCTCAACAATACTCCCTTCCTAGCCAAGTCATCTTTCACACAGTCCATCCATCTCCTCTTAGGTCTTCCTCTCCTCTTGTAACCATCCACTTCCATAGTTAATAACCTTCTGATGACATTTCCAAAAATTGGACAGAACTAGTCAAAAACAATTATAGGGACAATAACGGGCCCCTGTCCCCTCTACAAGCACCTACACACCATCAGTGTCACGGACAACCCTCTTTTGCAGGGGGTGTTTCATTGGTAAGGAAACGACCACCCACGTTATACTAAAATGCGAGGCAGTAGACCCCAAAGATCTCAAATACTCGACACAGTGAGGTAGCTCTGCAAAGCCTGTGAAGTTCCCAGTAAGCTTCTACGTTTCTGGGCAGAGCTAGACTGGCTGCTCTAGCCAGTGCTCTTCATTCACAACTGCTCAAGTAAAGAGGCTAGGTGCTGACAAAAGAGTTCTCTTTCGATTTCACCATCCTTACGAAATTATCTTCATTCCTTCGCATTACATGTCCAAAGAACGTTCAAATTAACGCAAGAAGACGATGGTTTACAATTGCTTAACATAGAAGAGAGAACTAGCGTAATACTAGACCAATTTAAATTTGTAGACTTTTACAAACGCGTGTAGTTACGAAATGGTTTGCCACTCAGAATAAGGGGCCTGGTGAAATATAACTTATATGATTAAAGTACTTACATAGGACGTTGATGGTGTGTGTGGCGACTATGTTTTCTGTGAGCTGAGCATTTATACCGTGACAAACGACGACTATGGATCGTTTGTTTGGTTCAACCACCACAGTGATATTAGATGTCGTGATCCAGCCACCTGTAAAGAAAAAGATCATTAACTATCAAGGCAACTATCAACTTTAGGCGTTTTCACACTATACGGTCCGATATCGGAGTCGGACGAAGGTAGATCCGATTTGTGTAAGTTTGTAATCATTTTAGAAAATTAGCTAATGTTTGGTACACAGAGAGATTAGACTTTGGGAAAGGGTTATGTTTGGTCACGATAACTGATATTATAGCGAGTGGAATCGCGGTCAGATGGCAGACGAAAAAAAGAACCCCAGAAAAATTAGGGCATGGCAATTTTTTTTTTTCATTATTTGACTACCATTGCTCCTTTAGAATGTTCTAGAGATGCATTGGCTGTCAAACGTTTCCAACGATGCTGCACAAGTTGATAGTGATGCATATTTATGTGCTCGATAGCAGCAAATTTACAGTATGCAAAATTAAAATCTCTATGCTGTCGAGCTGTCGAGTTCGTTCAATCGTTCGAAACACTCTCACAGCATGTGCGTACTGATCAATATGTGAATTTAAAATTTCAAGACATACCTTCAGGAGAAATTACAGTTCTGTTGCTAGATTCCTTATGGTGCTTGCCCAATACCAGCCATTTGATATCAGCCGCGGGGTTTGAAGGCGCAGTACTACATGTCAGGGGAACCGGGTCACCGACCCTGGCTTCTGAAGGTCCAGAGATGGTCACGTGTGATGGAGCAACTGAAACAAAAGGACAGTTAGTCTACATAATATATTTAAGTTTCTCATAAAAAGGTAAACGGGACAGTCATTCCCTTAAAATCCTTTATAAGGGTTTCTTTGTTACATATATTTGCATTATTTGTTCTAGTAAGCAATTTTATCGCAGTTCACAGCTGGACATAGGCCTCTTCTAATGTTGGGAGGGTTAAGCCTACTATTTCCACGCTGGCCAGACGGGTTAATACAGGGTTTTATTTTAAGTTTTTTTCCGCTAATTGCCTCTTACGACAGCCTTCAAATGAAATAGGTGGTGTTATTTGTATTATCCCTCCATCTAAACACAGATTCATTTTAAAATCAGTACTTTATAATAAATACTTATACCTTGAATGTTAAAAAATCCAGCAGGTAATTGTTCCAAAATTTTCAGTTATCGCGAAAAACTCTTTAAACAAATCTAAAGATAAAGCGTTTTGTAACTCTCTAAACGAACCAGCTCAATGATACAAACATAAATCAGCGACTTCCACAAACGACATTCAAATTTTATTTGACATTTATACGGGAGGGCAAAGTTTTAATTTGTTCCGACTCCATTGACGGCCGCCGGAGTTTGGCGTACGTATTTTTATGTTAAACTCTTACTTTCGCAGCGTTAGTGTGCTCCCACTTTGAAATGTACACTCAAGTGAATTTCTTTTTGAAATATTATACCTCTAAGTGGTTTGCTGTTGAAAAGGTCACGACAGTGAAGTTTGAATCAACTTTTAAAGCCACTGCTATTTTTTGCTTACTATGTCTTGATTAATATTTAAATATTTATTATTTTGGAAGATTTTAGATATTTGTTCTTTGACACTTTTAGATAAATATATAAACAGAGAATATTGAAATTCAAATAAGTAGTCGTGATTGCTTTTAGATTCGAAGAGTACAGTACAGCATCAGAACGATCTGGACTAGCAAATGATTTAAAATTATGTATTCAGTAACATACATACATACATACAGTCACGCCTTTTTCCCAGTGGGATAGGTAGAGACTAAAATTTTCCACTTATCACGATCCTGGCATACATCCAGTAACACCTCTTAATACCTTCTGATGCTGTTAATACCAAACTATTTTATTGATTTAAATTGTTTTAACGTCCGAACTAAGGGTGTGTACCAAATATCAGAATAATCAATAAACAGGAAGGAAGGAATACAAACGTATTTATTAAGATCCTTTTGAGTACTCAGACTGATTATTTGAGTTGCGGAATATACAATATGATTGTTTTTTAAATCTAGCTATACCTGATGCTTGGTCTAAAGTGAATGTAACTTAGTAATAGTTACCTTCGTCCTTCAGACAACCTTCGAATACAATTAATTCATTGAATACATTAGTGTGGCAAGTTTCATGTTCTAGAGCTGATATTACTTCGTATCTTGATTAAAGTTTTACGGTTTAGAGATCTATTAATACTAGAACATTGTCCATTAAAGAAATAAAATTTACGAAAAATACACTTGGAAACCAACCACCATTAAATTGTTTGTATATCCCTGAAAAGGTAGGCAGAAGTGTATTAATACCCACATTTCGCCAACTACGTTTATCACTCCCACGTAATAGAAGCGATGCTCGTCAAGTAGGCATTTTATCATGAACAATACGTTTACTGTCTGTAGGAGATCCACCTTATCTCTAAATCACTTTCTACGATACCCACGGAGATAGGGAACTAATATTTCAATTAACCTAAATATACACTAAAATTACACAAGCCAATCACAAATAAAATGATGAAGTTATTGAGTACACTATTTCCCAATCACTGTACCTACTTAAAGACCTCACATATCCGACGCCAAAAGTGTATTGAGTATACTAATTCCCAATCACGGTACTTATATTACCTCACATATCCGACGCCAAAAGTGTATTGAGTATACTAATTCCCAATCACGGTACTTATATTACCTCACATATCCGACGCCAAAAGTGTATTGAGTATACTAATTCCCAATCACGGTACTTATATTACCTCACATATCCGACGCCAAAAGTGTATTGAGTATACTAATTCCCAATCACGGTACTTATATTACCTCACATATCCGACGCCAAAAGTGTATTGAGTATACTAATTCCCAATCACGGTACTTATATACCTCACATATCCGACGCCGAAAGTCAATTAAGTATCGCTCACGCTTTTATCTGTTAAGGGGTAAGCGAGCCAATTAGCACTAATTAATTCGGGATACAAGCAGATCGTAATCCTGAAATCTCCTTGAATTTGGCGTACGGGTATCATCGAGTACAGTCAGCATTAGATGGATCTTGACGAAGAAAGTTTTGAAAATGTTCTTAATGCCATGATTTTCCCTCCTTTCTGTTGACTGATTGTTCTGATTTTTGGTAAACACCTTTAGTTAGGATAATATTACAATTTACAATATTAAAACAGTTTGATTTACTTCACATTTTGAGACTTTGTTGTCTAGATCGTTTTGACGCTGACTGTACCTATGTTAATCAACAAAATTTTGATGTACAGTTATTTGTGTTATATTATCCTCAATTCTAGTTGATTAAGCATGATTCAATTCAATCAATATTTCATCAACCATAATTTCATGAAAAGTAAAAAAAATGAACGTTTTATCACATCTTTAAATCACCGAAATATAGGAAGATAGTAAGCATATTTAGCTAGCTATAATTTCAGGTGCCACGTAATAGTAGGTTTTGGCAGCCTTTCGCCGTCAAGAGGGATTATGATCGACGATTAAAAAATAATTTATTTTTAAATATGGATATTACATGCAGCATAACGTGTTCAAATTTTCCAAAATTACATCTGTCTTTTAATGTTTTCTACATTCAACTACAACGGTAATTTTCTCATCTATTTATACTATTATAAAATTGTAAATTAGAAACTTTTATCTACGATTGACGCAAGAACTACTGAACTGATTTTGATACGGTTTTATAAAAGTCTTGGCCACACTTAAAATCTCACTTTTGTATAATTTGATATTTACATGGTCATTTACATAACTAGTGTAAAACTAGCCAGGATATTTTTTTATTTTTGTTGAGCAATCTATATTTCGGCGTTGTTACAAGCGCCATGATCAGCTTGGCGCTTGTAATCTTACTTACGGAATACTAGTAAAAACTATAATATCTTTATACAGACTCTATACAAACAATAAATCCTTAATACATTCCACAGCAATAATATTAGGCCCTTGCCTATAAAATTGCCTAGTAAATAGTGATTACAGAAAGGAAATTTAGGAAGGTCTTAGCGTTCACTTAAACATACTGTTCGATGCAGAAAAGCATTTACTGCGGGAACACGACGACACAATCCTTAAATTAAAACTTTCGAGTAAATTAAGAAGCGTGTAAGACTTTCCTAATTTTGCAACAACGATTACAACTTTGCTCATCGCACAAAATCACGACCAGAAACAAATTCACATTCATTAGCCGATCTTCATGGTCTATTTACCTTTGAAAACTCAACCGGGGACATCACATTACCATAGTTCAAAGATCGATGGATGTTTTACTCCCAAAGTCTTTGACAAGTCAAGCAACTGTGTTTTGTACAAAAATTTCGGACCCCTCCTCGGTTCAATGGTCACACCTGAGTTGGCTGCCTACCTGAGCTTTTGTAAATAAACAATGAGACAGGATTTTGGGAACACTTGTTTGGGGCGCGGTGTAAAGAAAGAATTCGGAAGGGAGATATATTTTACGAAGAGTTTTTGAATTGAACGTAATACAATAAATTGAATTAGGCGAATTAGTGACGTAGACTTCTGGCCATAGTGGATTTATTTCACGTTCAAATTTAAAACATACTATCCTAAATATAATATTATAAATGTGAAAGTTTGTAAATATGTTTGTATGTTTATTATTCAGTCACGTCCTATTGACTGAACGGCTCTAGCTGAAATTTGGAACGTGGATAGATTATAACTTATTTTCTTTTTTCCTGGGAACCGGTTCCCATGGGTTGTGGGAACGGGATCAGAATTCAAAGCGGGCAAAGCCGCAGGCATCAGCTGGTATATAGTGAAAGTTCAAAATTTATTGTATTACTAGACTAGATACAATAAACTTTTTTGATTACTTCAAGGGTTTTTGACTCTGCTTCAGTTTTGAGTAAATAAATATAATATAAGTAATATATTGGATACAATGGCTTCATAAAATACTTCAGACTTCAGATTCATAAGAGCTTTTATTACATTTGACTCATACGACCTTATGAGTCCTTATGAGTCAAATTAAATGAAAAGTCAGGATTAACTTTTTGGTTTTGAAATTAAATTTTGTTTGATTAATTATATTTTATACATACATACATATAATCACGCCTTTAAACAAGGTTAAACAGAGCTGAATTAACACCCACATTTCATCAATAAATGTGTTCGGTCTCATGTAATCGGAGGTGAGTCTATTGCCGTATTCCGGGCACTATTGTTGACTCAAGCTATACACCTGAGGCTGAGTCTGGGCTGTATATATCTGTGTGATGTTAAACAGCCCTATCCCTTAGTCGCTTTATACAACATCGCATGGGAAGATATGGGGTGGTCCAAATTCTACTCTGCCGGAAATCACTCGGCGTATATTTTATAGACAGTATATTTGATCATTTTTTACAATTTTCTATAATTCTCGACGTAATCATTTAAAAATAATTATGCAATACAAAATATCAACCGACCGTTACAATGGGAGACTGAACTTCTAATACGAAATTGTTCTATTTAAGTAGTACAACTGAGAATCGTTTTAGCTGTCAAATTAATATACAAAAAATAATTAATTAATCCAGAAACCGTATCAATAAAAAATAACGTAATAATGTAGTAATAAATAATAGGATCTCGGTAGCCTAGTGGTATGGGTAATGGACTGCTGAGACGAGGATCCTAGTTTCTACCATGGCACACACCAATGACTTTTCGATGCTTTTCGAAGTTATGTGTGTATTTATCGCAGGTTTATAAGTGCCCGGTTGATGGCAATAGGATCACCACCTATTACATTGGGACCTAAACATAAACTGGCGAAATGTGGGTGCTAGCACCTCTGCCTACCCCTTCGGGGATATAGGCGTGAGTTTATGTTATGTTAAAAAATAACGCATACAAAAAGTACTAGCAGTCAATAAATCAGACAAAAAACACATCGTTTTTCAATTTAAATGAAAAGGGATATTCGACTCCTTCTATATCATAATCAATTTGAATAACCGATGCTCGGTTATTCAAATTGATTATGATATAGTAAAAATTTAATCGGTTCAGGCGGGATGACGTTCAGACCAATAAGCCACAGAACCTTCGCCTGAAAGCATCTAAATTCTTCTATACATATATCCGTCTTACGGCGACTGTTATATCTTTTTTTTTTACGTGCGCAAAATCCCCACGGATACCTCCCCACCGGAGCCGGTGGAGGAGGTTATGTCGGACTCGAACCGATTAAAACGCACGTCGCCTGTGGGTCGTTTTGTTTGCCGAAGGTGAGGTTGACAGGTATATCCCTCGCACCCCGGCCTCTCACGATCTGGCCCTCTTCTCGGGTGTGGGGACTACTGAGTCCCCAACTCGTCCCCGGAAACGGGGAGGCGCGCCAGACGCGCCACCGCCGCGGCCTGCTTCTGCCAGGGTGACAGGCGGCTCCACCTGTCACCCTCAAGCCTGCGCTCATGGGGGGCGGAGGTCGTTCATCGACCTCCGACGCCCGAGTTGCCTTCATACGCGGGCAGCTTGGCTTGGCGACTGTTATCTCTTAATTGATTTGAATAGTTAGTATACTAAATACTTTAAAATTTTATTCATCATCAGTTATTGTTTATCAAAATGATAAAATATATTTCATATAATAATCTAAACAACGAAATTATCAACCCTAAAATAGCGTATCGATTGTGGATTACACCCCACAATACAAAAATTACTGCGCATTTTGACAACCCCTCATAGTTGATAGAGTTATATCATCAAAGGATTCGTATATCTAAGGGGATGAGCTTGGGGGTTGTTGACATAATAATTCGTTTTGATATTGGACTCTTTTAGTGGGGTTAGACAAGGGGATTAAGGTATAATGTTGATATCTGAGGTGTGGTTGAAGATGAGGTTTGATTACATTTTGGGGAACGCGTGACAGGGTTGAATTTATGTGGCAAGTCATTGAGTAGCGATGACACAGGGGTATTAGATTACATTTCGGTTGTTTGAGAGCATACAGGGTTAATTAAAAAAGCTATAATATTAAACTACTGTACATTTTATTTAGAAACTTTTTTAATCTATCAAGTTTCAGCTAGATTTGTTCAGCTGTAAGATTGTGATTGAATAATAAATATTCAAACTTCTTCACAAACTATAAAATTTATAATATTAGTGGGATTAAATAGCTTTCTGAGTAAAGGTTTGATTCCGAAGAAGATCGGAAACGACAACTGCAGAAGCAGAGTGTAAGTACCGTAAAATATACTTGAATATGATAATTTTCTTTATTGTTTTAATTCATTGGGGCTTCTCAATGATGCCGTTTATCTGTGTCGAAGTTTAAGAAGTAATACCGTGACAATACTCCAGTTCCTCCGTGATCATGGTGCTTGCAGCAGCGCCGAAATATCGGAAACTCAGAACAATACAACATGGTAAATATCCCGATTACTTTAATGATAATGTGTGTGACCATGATAGTTTAAATGGCTATATTCTATGTAAAGGTGTACACATAGTAGGTGTTTTTTTACACCACTTAGGTGGTAGACAAACACATGGCCCACCTGATGGAAAGTGACTACCGTGGCCTATGGACGTGTATAACACCAGGGGTAAAATACACGTGCTGCTGACAATACATGACAAGCCTTTGGTCTTCCTACTGACAGCACAAAAACTCTCCAGTGAGCGCCAGCTATTCTACTCACCGCCGGGAATACAACAGAGATTGGTTTTGTTTCAGAGTTAGGTAGTTATGCCAAAAATGAACAAACCAATCAAAAATAATAAGTGGATCCAGCTCCAAAATATGAACTATATACGCAACCGGAAAATTGAAAGGACGAACTAGCGCAGTTGTTATAGGTATAAGCACACTCGGCAAAGGATATACGGTTGCACCTATATATTTAAAATAAATAAATACTTATGTAACTGAAGTAGGACACGACGGTATTCCCATCCTAATTGAGCAGTCCGACTAGGCAAGTACCTCCGCTCTACAGAATACCGCGGCCAATTCTGCAATGACGGCACAGAAACTCTGTTCTTATACGGTAGGCAGCATGTGTGTGATGCCCCTGGTGTAACATAAGTCTATAGGCCACGGTAAACACATTCCATTTGTTGGACTGTGTGCTTACCTGCCATTTCAATTTAAATTCAAATTCATTTATTTGCTAGAACATGGTGTATAGAGGTGTCATAATAATATAGTGTAGTTCGTTCATATTCTGCTATGTGATGGCGTGCCAATTTAGTACATTTTTCAATTGCTTACATCTACATTAAATCTATAATCATTACCATTACGTATTTATTATTATTATTATTAATAAACAGAAGTGTCATTCTATAAATTTGTCATTTAAATATTCATGTAAGTCATAAGTGGTATAAAAATTGAATACGGTAGTTTTTCCTCAAACAATATTGCAATCTTGAAACTGTTCGTCCCGTTTGTCCGTATTTCATCCTAAAATATTCAGTTAATTCTAAGTCCTAATATGATATTGTTCTCTTCTTATTTAAACTTGATACAATCTAATTGCTTTGAGGTTGTTCACGTTTATTTCCCAAAGGGCTTTAGTCTTTGATGGTAATATTCAAAATACGATTCGAGCACGTCTTATTGGATTCCAAGTGATATTGTGTAAGCCTTTGTGAAATTTACCAAGTTTTAGTAACTGTGAGTAGAATTAATTCGAATCAATATTAACTATCTATACCAATATTTTAATGATCTTCGTTTCCTAAATAGGACAACACGTGCAGGGCTTAGATGTCACCCTCATACTATGCAGAATATACGAGCTAGAACCAAGTGGTTCGGATACTCTTTTCTTTGCCGCTCCACCAAGACCTGAAATTCATTACCAGCACACGTGTTTCCTTCTTCCTACAGTCCCGGGTTCTTTAAGCGGAGCGTGAAAAAGCATCTGATGAGGCCGCCAAGCTGAGTGCCACCATTGTAACATTACTTAGTGTCTGTAATGGTGATCCTCTTTCCTGAGACTTTGCCTTTAGCTTACCATCAGGCGAGGTGAAGTCAAGTTGGCGTGTCATAGATAAAAAAGAGAAGGAGTCAGCCTTACGATCGGGAGGTCCCGGGTTCGTATCCTATCCATTACACTACCGACGTGAATCCACTCCCAGCACAAGCACTTTAGGGATTGGAGGGATTAAAGACAATATTAGTAATTGCGGTTGCTAATATTCTATAACAAATATATTTTTAACATAACATAACATAAACTCACGCCTATATCCCCGAAGGCTAGCACCTACATTTCGCTAGTTTATGTTTAGGTCCCAATGTAATAGGTGGCGAGCCTATTGCCATTAACCGGGCACTTATAAGCCTGCGATAAATACACACCTAACTTCGAAAAGCTTCGAAAAGTCATTGGTGTGTGCCATGGTAAAACCTGGGATCGAACCCGAGACCTCGTCTCAGCAGTCCATTACCCATACCACTAGGCTACCGCGGTTTTTGCAAATATATTTTTGCTTGTTTAAAATATCGAAAATCAGCCAAACTTGTAGTTTGACTGGAAAAGTTGTCATCTAGAACATAATTTGTCTCATACATACATATAATTACGCCTTTATCCCCGAAGGGTTAGGCAGAGGTGAATAAAACACTCACATTTCACCAACAATTGTATTCGGTCCCACGTAATAGGGGCTGAGTCTATTGCCATATTCCGGACACTATTGTTGACTAAAGCCATGCTTCTGAGGCTGAGTCTGGGCTGTATATATCAGTCTGATGTTAAACAGCCCTATGCCTTGGTCGCCATAAACGACACTGCATGGGAAGAAATGGGATGGCCCAAATTATTGTCAAATTGAATGACAAATTTTAATATATGGGATATGATGAATTTGACAGTCGTCAACGCTTGTCTGAAATGTCAAATCCCATACAATCGTCATTCTGTTCCATGAAATGCCAGTTGTCTAAGGGGGCTGGATGGAGTATTCTGAAATACAGGTCTAAAAATACTTACATAGCACAGTTAGATCGATCTCCGCTTTCAAAGTATTGCTGATCATAATATTCTTTGCTTCGCAAGTATATCGGGCTTTGTTGTCTGAAGCGTCTGCTTTGAAGGATAACACATTTTCTGACATTCGGCCACTTGTTCTGTAACAAAAGAAGCAAAGGTTAGTCTTTTAGGGCTTAGTCAACAATTAGGTTGAAATATAAAGCTTGAAGAGTTTGTTTGATTGCAATCATTAAGATTGCAACTACTGGTTGAAATCGAAAAATTGTTTATGAGTTGAATATTCGTTTATGAACGCTACTGCTCAAAAGAGCAGAGCTTGAAACATAAAATATCAATAAATTCAGCGAAATTCTTATTTATTTGTTTGCTTGCCTTAATTCCCGTTAAGATTATTGTACAACAATCATCTTAACGGGAATTAAGGCGATCAACATACATACTTTTGATTAACCTGACGTTTCGACCAAGACACCGGCCGTGGCCTGTGATCAAGGCCGAGTTCTCGTTAACATTATTCTCTATCTTGGAACGCAATGGTTTGAAAGTTAAAATAATTGTTTCTTTATTCAAGATATACCTTACTACGAACTGAGTTTTGGTGCTGTAAAAGGTCTTGATTAGACTAAAAACTGTTTGATCACGATTGGTTTGGTAGAAATGGAGATATAATTTATAAAAAACAAGTATCGTTTAGCTTCCTTTACAAGGGAAGATACACATCAGTGGCATATAGTTTCATTACTAGGTCAGGCAAACAGAGTATAGGTTTTTAAAAGAAAATTCTAAAATTACGATAACAGAAATATTTATAATGCACAGTATTATAAGAATCGACTGCTATGCAGGGGGCGCGGCTTCGATTCCCGCTCAGTGCAAATATTTGTAAGCATGAATATATATATTTGCATTGTTCTGGGTGTTTCTATGTATAATATGTATGTATTTACAAAAAAAAAGTATCTAAGTATGTTTATCCGCATTCTAGATCCCATAACACAAGCTAGATAAGCTATGCTTACCATGGGTCTAGATAGATTGTGTAAAATGTCGTGGAATAATTATTTATTTATTTATTTTATATACATATATTTATATATATTATATTATAAAACAAAAATACGTTGCTAAAGATACTCGTATATAAAATCAATAAATACATAACATATCGATGTATTTAATCCATTATCCTATTACATATTTATTCCGTCTCAATTGCACGACAGAAAGAGTCTGTCCTCGGAATTTCCGAGACATAAAAACGCTAAATCTTGCCCATTGGAAATGGGAATATCGAATAGATTTTTTATGAAACAAACCATTATACGGTACAGAGGTTTCCGCATTAATATTGAAATTCATGGTCTGTTGGACTTCTCACGCTGGTGTAGAATCCGGGAGTGGTTTCGATATCCCTGTCTCTTTCTTGTGAGGTTTTTAATCTATACTAATTTTATTAAGCTGAAGAGTTTGTTTGACTGGTTGAACGCGTTAATTTCAAGAATTGACGGTTCGAATTATGTATTTTTTTGTATTAAATAGGTAGTCTGTTTATTTAGGAAGGTTATTGCCGATATATCGGCACGCTACTACTCTATGGAGCGGAGCAGTAAACATAAATGTCAAGAAATTCGGCAAATTCCCATACGTTAATTCAAAATGTATGAATTGCTGGCATATGTGGCTTAACGGAGTATAGAAGTATGCCATAGGTGAAGCCAGGGCAGAGTCAGCTAGTTTATTTATAGCAGAGATTTGGTCTAATTTAGAGTTACAAGATATTAACAATTTTAGATTACGAAATAACATAAGGGTATGCGTACACAGTTTGTTATTTTAATACGCTAACAGTGGAGATGAATGTTTATAATAGAAGCAGTTGGCTGTTGTCTCTGCTTAACCCGGAAGGAAATAGACATGAACATATGAACGTATAATAGACTTATATTTGGCGTACTTTTAGACTGTTCTATATTTGTATTTTACATGTATAAAATTTATGTATTTAATTGTGTAGAACCAAATTTTAGAATACAAGCTAGTCAAGAATTTTTACTTAGGATCTGGATACAGCTGTGTGGAATATTTTACAGAATCAATCAATCAATTCGCTTATTATAGAGGCCGTTGGATAAGGCAGCATCATCCGCCAATCTGATAGATCCCATGTGAGTGATTGAATGAAGCATACCACTGAATTCATACTCAAGAAAGCCTATGCGTTTCAGGGCTTGTTTATGCGCGCTGCTGAATGCCTCTATGCCTGTCAGTGCTGCCTGGAGGTAATCCAGTTGGAGTGTGAGCTCCAAGACCTGAGTATGTAAGCTAGTCAACTCTTTTGTGAACTGAATGTCTCCCAATGTTGGGAAGCTTTGCCAACTGATTCCACGCTAACTAGACGGTTGATAATCGATTTGATTTCAATTATCATTCAACACAATATCACTTGAACTCCAATAAGACGTGCTCGAATCGTATTTTGAATATTGCCATCAAAGACTAAAACACTTTATATCTTACAACGTTTATCATAATTTCATTCATAAATAAACGTTGTCATTACTAATAGTAAAATATGATATCAAATACAGAATACCCTCAAACAAAGTAAGGTAATTCCCCGAAAATCGGCTTCACACAGAAGCCTTTAAACAGCAAACTTGAAAAACAATATCTGGAAACGGAAGTCGAGCTTATCTCAGCTTCTCTCTCTCTTAAGTTGGCGCTTGTGAATTTTTAATTGCGTTTTTAGTTTACAGGCGATTCTAAATGGCCTTCCATTTTGCTTGAGCGAATTTTGGTCACGGAATTTGTAGTTTTTAAACTTTAATCTTTTTAGTTTCGTCTATTACTTTCTGTAACATTGAAGATCTTTTTTATCTGGAGTTGCTAAAGGCAGATTAAACCGCCTTTCGCATTCATTAAACGTTTTGTCTTTGACGACCTCCGTGGCGTAGCGGTAGAGCATTCGACTGCTATGCAGGGGGCACGGGTTCGATTCCCGCTCAGTGCAAATATTTGTATGCATGAATATGTATATTTGCATTGGTCTGGGTATTTCTATGTATTATATGTATGTATTTACAAAAAAAAACAGTATCTAAGTATGTTTATCCGCATTCTAGATTCCATAACACAAGCTAGTTAAGCTATGCTTACCATGGGTCTAGATAGCGTTGTGTAGAATGTGTGGAATATTTATTTTAAAATTTATTTTAACTTATATATAAATACTAGACGGCCTTCTCAGGCTTCGCTAATGGCTCACTATAAAACCCCGTGCCATCCCTCATCGTCACTTATAACTACAAAAAGATATTTTCTAATTCGAACCTGAAAATAGCGATTTTATTTAACCAAAACAAACCAACACTACAACCTCCACAACCAATTGACGCATTCGAAGTTCTGTAGTAAGACTAATCAGACTTTTGAGGGCTCAAATTACCCGTAACGATTGCCAACCGGGACCGAAGGCTTAAAGTGATCTCCGAGGCACAACCAGATCATTGCAAGTACCATATTCATTCATACAAATATTTGCACTGAGTGGAAATCGAACCCGCGCCTCCTGCGTAACAACTGCATTCACTACCGCCTCGCCACAGAGAGAGTGTATATATTATATATGTAATTAATGTGACTCTTCGATTATATCTCTGTAACAATATAAAATTGCCCCTTTATCTTAAAAGTTTAATAAGTCCCAACTTTTCCGTTCCTGTCCAGGGGAACACGTGTAGGGCTTTAAGGTCACCCGCACAAGGTGCAGAATATTTTATCAGGAACCATACGGTTCGGTGATTTTTCCTTTGATGCACCACTAAGACCTGGAATTCCTTATCACATGTGTTTCCTTCTTCCTACTATCCCGGGCCCTTTAAGCGGGGCGTGAAAAAGAAACTGATGAAGCCGTCAAGCTTAGTGCCTTCATTGTAACATGATATATTTAAATCGACATGCTTTAAAATTTCATTCAACATGATATATGTCTATAATATTGTGACCCCTTTGCCACCAGCTTACGACCAGACGTGTAGTCGCAAAAGCCGAAGTACATTTTTAGCTCCAAACATATTGTGAATATCCCAATCACAATGATAATTATGATGATTATTTTATTAATCGAGCTTAATCGACACCGCAAATAAATTCGTTTAGTTAAAATACGTGCTTACAAATAAAACGATTCGTGCAGAATTAACGAATGAAATCAACACAATGATATTGAGTTATAATATAATTAATGATATTAGTGTTCAAATGGCAAAGTTACAATTTAAAGAGCAATTTCAGTTGAATCATTATATTGAAATGAAGCCACTCTTTAACGGATTTTTATTGATATTTAGCCCGAAGTTTCGGTTATATTTCGCGGCTCACTCGCGCTGCAGACTCTCTAAGAACCTTTTAATGTTCTTCTTGTAGAATCTTATACTAATAAACATAATTACAAAGAAATAGCGAAGTGACTAATCGACGCTTCCCGTGACCATAAGGCTGGCCTTTACCTCGCTCAAAGAATTGCCATCGCCATTCAGCGTGGTAATGCCGCCAGCCTCTTGGGCACGGTACCAGTAGAGATCGATGGGGAGGAATTTTTCGATGCCTAAAATTACAGTCTCCCTCTTTTTCTCTATTCCATGTTTGTATATATTGTATAGTTAGCATAGTTTTATATTAATTTGTAAATAATAGTATATTATTATAGAATATTTTATTACTTGTATAATACATGTATTGACACTCTTAGACACTTTTTCGTTTATATAGTAAAAAAAATTGTATACAAGTTTCAACCACTTGAGCATTGAACACACACTGAAATCTGTGACGTAATGCAATTTGTCCAATACATGTTTTAAACCTTGATGAGAATATTACTCAATCCTTTAATTGTCGTGTTTAAAACAGTGTAACTGAGAACGTTACTCGGGGTGCTTTAAAATTTAAACAACCGAAGCATTCCGTTCGAAAATTATTCATCTCCAAAGCGGGCAAAGTTTGCAACTGGGCTCGAACAGTTTCAGGTGCTCTAACAATATTTATAGAAAATATAAAGAGGGATGTGGTTAAGCGGTTTTTTGCAACTTTCGCTTAGTTTCTGAACGTTGAAGTTTGTTAATGCTGAGATTCCTTAAGTATTACTTAGTCTCTACTGGAGGTTTTTTTTTTTCATGAATTACTTAGTGATGTTAAGTGAGCTTCGAGTTAGTTCGTAGATCGAGTTACTTCAGTAAGTATTCTTGCACATTCTTCAGTTAGTGCGTGTTGGAAGAGCTTTTTATTCTACCTCAATTTTTTTTCTCAAAGCTCTATTATATTAAAAATATAATAGTAAATTCGTTATTCTATAAGATATTTGAATAAAATTAATGAAGACTGAGTATTGAAATATATGGTTTGCGTGATTATTAGTGACAGGTAGATAATAAATAAGTGGTATACAAAGAAATGCTAAAAGAACAAGGCGAAAATATTGGCCTGTTGACTACATTATATTTCATTCATGACTATTATAAGCCGGAAAATCGTCAATACTTCTTAATTTTTTCTATGAAACCTAGTAACTTGAGTAAAACATTTCTAGTATTACTTTTTAAAATTGGTGAAATGTAAAAAGAAAGAAAGAAAGATTACAATTAAATTTAGCTTATCTTTATCACTATCATGACATTTAAATCACATACTATCAGTCTCCACCAACATCATTCTTCTCAAATACCAACCACATATCGGGTCAAATTACGTTTATAAACCAGTCATCTTTGAAACATATAAATGTAAAATTTTTAAAATTGTTAATACGAACTAGTGACCAACACAGGTAGATTGATTTCATTACAGTTCCACCTGCACTAAACTCTTTACAAACGCTGTGAATCTTGGTACTATCCGCTATCCAATCAAGAATCCTTGATACTTTACTATCATATAGGTACCAGGTTCCCTGTTTACCCTTCCATAACTTTGACCGTAATAAGTCGTACTCTCCCATTGTAACCTAAAACTACAGTTCATTGGATACAAAAACGATTTGCGGTCACTAAACTATCCCACGGGATCGTATTATGGGTATCATTCGATGAGAAAATGGGCCTATAGTGTTAAACGTTACAGAACTATGGGGTCTCTTTAAATGGTTAAAGTTTAGCACTGTTTGATTCATGTTTTAATTGCTTTTAAATTTGATAGTAACGATATAATAGTTTAAGTACCATAGTAATTTTCTTTTGCTTATATGAACGACCTTTAGATCACGTGTTTTTATTTCTGCATTATGAGGAACTAAATGAGCCAAGTAAAGTGCCACCATAAGATCTGTATAACACATCAACGCAAATAAACATTTGGATTTGGTATAGAATGCCTGCATTATACAGATTGCTGGTGATATATATAACGTTAAGTGAAGCCTGACTAAGCTACGACCAAGACAGGGTTAGTAAACAAGTAAGGTGCTGCCAAAGACAATACACTTGAGTAATTTTGATCTAGCTCTAGCTGCCTATCTAGTTGGGAAGCTTGGCCACAAGTGTTACTAATTGTAATAACGACTACTACAGATCACACGAGCGTTCACATGACTAATTAGTTATGTTGTGGTACAAAATATAAGCGGCAACGATACTCATACTAATATTATAAATACGAAAGTAACTCTGCCTAAACGTCTGATAAGATTTCACCACAAAAAGAAAATAACTTAGACTATATTTGGTGTATTGCTTCCTAAACTAAATCAATAATATTTATAAAAAACTTAAATGAATAAAGGTTACTATAAAGTAGATGCATCTTGATGATGTAAATGCGTGGTCAACATAAGTCTCTTGCTTGCTCGCACAAAATAAATTGCAAACTAAAGCAAATTTAAAAAGAAAGATAATCTAGTTCTCTGAGTTTATTGCTGCTATCTTCTCAGTAGAACTAACCTACCGTACCAGGGAATGAATCATATTCCAATGGTCTATTATTACATTATTAAATATTTTTATATTATTTCTTGACATATTTATAAAAATTAATACAATATGTCAATATTGTACAACAAGAAATGCTTAGTCCATGTACTAATCAAATAACACGCCCTGATTGCTCTCGGTGCAAAAGTACCCATAGTACTTGCTGCGTTACCACGTTGGATGGCGATGGCCAGAACCAGGAACGACCCGAAACGAGTATCTCCGGTCGCCTAGATGAGCCTCTGTCCGATTTCTTTAATAAAGCTCACATATAAACGTCAAATTTGTAAAAATTTCACGTTCATATGTACTCTTTGTGTGCCTAAACTGAATCAATGAAATTGATTCTTTGATTCTTCCTTGATTTAGCCTTTTATATATTTTGATATCAAAACGTAGACGAACAATTTACAAACTAGTCGTATCATAAAGTATAGGTGTCGATTGCTTCAGAAGCCTCATTCATAACAAGATCTGGCGAAACTCCAATAAAGTTTGTTGTTCAAACTTAAAATCTTGAGAAATATGACTCAAACCGCACATATTACGGGCGAATTCTCATTCTTCAGACAAATAATAAGTATAGCATTTGTATTTTTAGACAGTTTGGAAGACAAAGTCGCATGGTTTCCGGGGAGTAGAATTTAGACCACCCCATCTCTTCCCATGCGGTTTCGTACAAGGCGACTAAGGGATAGGGTTGTTTAACATCAAGCAGATATATACAGCCCATACTTAGCTTTCAGATACACAGCTCGAGTCAACAATAGCACCAAAAACACGGAAATCTCTTATTACGTGGGACCAAATTCAATGATTCGTGAAATGTGGGTGTTAATTCACTTCTGCCTAACAACTGAAATCATATTTATATTTATTTATTTTTGATCGAAGCTAAAAAAAGGATTTCATTAATGGCCGTTTTGTTTTTTTTTTTTTTTTTTTATACCACTTAGTTGGCAGACAAGCACACGGCCCACCTGATGGAAAGTAGTTACCGTGGCCTATGGACGTCTGTAACACCAGAGGAGTCACAGTCGCGCTGCCAACCCTGTAAGTACAGAGTTTCTGTGCCGTCAAGAGAAGACAAATCAGGACAAGCCTTTAGTCTTCCCAGTGACGGCACAAATTCTCCAGTGAGCTCTGGCTACCCTACTCACCGCTGGGAACACAACACGAAGTTATTATAACCGCGGTATTCTGTAGGGCGGAGGTACTTCCCCAGTCGGACTGCTCAATCGGGCGGAAATACCGCCGTGTCCTACCTCCGTGGTTCCTATTGGAACAGAATAGAGCTAGAGCCCGTCATTCCCGGATGCCATTCGAACATCTATGGCAGTCATTACGCGTAGTTGGAGCTCTAAACAGTCCAACAACTAGTCTAACAACTAGTCTAACTATCTATATATCTCCAATGGGTTATGGAGGTCACATTAAAATCGCTTCATGGAAAATGTTGAAGTTCAGCAAAAAACGCTGTTGAACTGGAACAAGCGGATTCCGGACTCCGAGTTGAAATTCAGATGCTACCGGGATTAACGCAATGATTAAGAATTTTATATGTGATACGTAACTCACTGCCGAGTTACAGTGATAAATTAAGCAATTCCGAACTCTTGTCATAAAATAAATAATGAAATTTTATTACCTATGAAAACTTCACTGGTTATAAAATATTAATATTATGTAAAGTTTTGATGGGAGACTCTGACCAGTTTGAAACCAGTGCAGGTAGTAAAGAACTAGCTTTTTGCATTTAATTTCAACTTTACTTTATTTGTTTAGTCAAATTTTATTTCCAAAGTAAAAGAGACTAATATTATTTAATAGACGTGATACGTAAGTGGTTCCCGACAGAGTAGAATATATTTCTTTTTTTATATATGACAAGTCAATTAGACTTTATTTCGCCTGATGGTAAGCTGAAGTTCAAAGTCTCAGTAAAGTGGGTCACCATTACATACATATATGTTACAATGGTGACATTCAGCTTGACGGCCAATGATTTTGGGCCACCCCATCAATTTTGACATTAGCTAGTTTTTTTAGGCCGTTTTATTCGATGCATTTTGTTGCTGTGTCTATAGAGTATATGATCTAAGTATTATAAATGTCAATAATGGATTATATTGGACTGAGATGCTATCTTTAACTTTCCATCAGGTAGACCGTGTGCTAGTATGTCACATAAGTAGTATAAAAAAAAACTGACTTTGTTCTCTTTTTAATGAAAAATATTATTACTTTGCAATAGTATTGATACATGGCAGTAATAATTGCTGTCTAATAACTGTATTTAACATTATTCAATTAATAAAATCAAACTTTCAAAATTCTTTGACTATTTAAGAAGCTTTCCATGAATAAGTTTATTAATTTTTCAAAAGTCGATATAAGTCAAAAATCTGACTAAAAGTCGAATAATTATAGCTACTTAAATACCCAATGACTTTGAGTTTTATATAATTTAGTTTCATTAACTAAAGTAGTTCAATACTTAAAAATTTAAAATTAAATAATTAACAATCATAATTATGTTAGTACGTGTACTTTTTATGACTTAGCATGTTGTAAGCTATCTAATGAACGAAAAGTTATTCTTAAGAAAGTAGCTGCTTCCACTAACATAATAACTAAAACAAACCAGGAGAGGGGAATCATTCACAAAGATACCCATCTTCCCACGGTCAAATCTCTGAACCATGACGAAGATAAGCTCATTAGACTCGTCCGTACACCCACCTGCTTTTTACTAGGCTTGTTTCTCAAAAGCTTAATTACAAATATCAATAATAATGGGTAATTTTATAATTATAATTAATTGACAGATAATTTGATTGCGAGCAAGTCTTGACGATTAATTGGATGAGATTGAAAATTTAATAAGGTCTGCAAGATTTGTTACAATTTAATTAAATTAATTAATACTTATTTGAGGTATCGAGAATTCCTTTGTCAAAATCTGTAATGTTTAGTCGAGTTAGATCATTTTGTGTATCATATTCAGATTTTATTATTTCACTACTGGTAAAACTTATAAATATGAATATTGTTAAAAATGAAGATGCAAGAAAGCAAGTTTTAAATAACATAAATTATTAAAAAAAAACCCTAACAGTCTTATTACAAAACACGGACTAACTCTAAAACCAGGTTTAAATCGTCTTTAGACCATGGTCTAAAGAAATTTTTATTACAAAAAGGGTTTTATTACTAAACCATGGACTATCTTTGGTCTAAAGATAAACCTACGTGACCCCTAGTTTAACGTTGGTCTAAAGTGTAAATCACAATACTAATATGTCAAACTTGCCATTTTGAAGTTAACCGGTTAGCGTCAGATAAATTCGTTTACTTTCTTATATGCTCGTAATGGATATTGACGCAGTTGATCTAATGGATAACGCAGATATTAATATCGTGGAGTCATTGGACAAACCTAACCTAACCTAACAGACATCGTATTCGAGTAAACCCCTTTATGGAACTATCTGAAGAAGCTTTTTAGGCAAAAGTACAGATTTACTAAACATTTTAAATAACTTGCAATAAATATACTTTAAAGTAGGTATAAAAATTGGGAAAATTTGATACAGTCAGCGCCAACGGAAAAGTTCGTTCCATTTAACGTCCATATATCTTCCAATATCATAACAATGATTGCTAAATAAAGGCATCATAATGATATTTTATTATAAAATAAAGTATAACTATTATTCATATAATTGAATTTAATGAAAATGTATTATCTAAATCTTTTTTTCACCATTTTTAGTAAATATTATTTATTAATGATTTCAAATAATTTTTGTTTTCGGAGGAAACGGAACGTTGCGATTGAATGGTATCATAATGAACGAACAATAGTTTGAGTAATCTGTGGTTTTATTTAAGCCAAGCTTTAAATTATGGTACTAAGTAGTCTATGGATTATTCAGCTTTTGTAATAAGGAGAAGTTTAAACCATCGTCTTGAGATTAAGCCTAGACTTTATAGTTCAGGTTTAAACCTGACTTAATTCCGTTTTTTGTAATAAGACCGTAAAAGTCTAAAAAAAAGTCTGGTCTATAAGATCGAAATAAATTTGACAGCAGGCGGTACCCATTTGCCAATCATAAACCAAAAGAAAGTAAACAGGTACCACCTGCTATCAAATTTGTGTCCATCTTTTAGACCGCAGTCTTTTCGTTTCCGGGGACGAGTTGGGGACTCAGTAGTCCCCACACCCGAGAAGAGAGATCGTGAGAGATGGCCCTGGGTCGGCCGGGGTGCGAGGGATATGCCTTACAACCTCACCTTCGGCAACCAAAACGACCCACAGGCGGCGTGCGTTTTAGTCGGTTCAAGTCCGACGTAATCTCCTCCACCGGTTTCGGTGAGGAGGTATCCGTGGGGATTATGCGCACGTAAAAAAAAAAGTTGTACAGGTATTTAAACTCTCATAGTCACTCACGTAAGTATCAAAACATTCAGGATATTTACCATAATCCGAAATTTATGGCGCAATAACACAGCGCTGAATTATCGGAAATTCGAAACCCAATTATATTGATTTTTTTAGTTATGATATGACATGTTTATATTTTTATATTCTCCTTCCAATTTCTTTTAATTTATTACCCTTCTAGATATAGATATATTTGAATGAAAAAAAATTACGTACAAGAGCACATTCACATATTCTATCACTTATTTGGCGATACTTAAACAAATATTCAAAATCATTGCTGATGAATATGTGTCAAAACGAGATTATAAAATCCTGCTACTCCTAAAATTTGCAGGATCACCTAAATTTAGATTTTAAGAATCCAAAGCAGAAAAATATTTAAATATTGCTTTTATGTATAGGTTATTTTCCAAAATACTAGCTATCTGTTGAGATCTAAATAACGAAGGCTCTTCAAGGGCCCTTGTTAAATATCCTATTTCCTGCATTCAAAACACTTTGGGTGCCCCGGGTAGCTGGACCTTTTTCATGAGAATACATGTTAAGAGGATGGGGTTCGATTCTCCCTAAATTTTTCGATTTCCAGTTGAAGTGTAAAATCAACTATATGGTTATTTGGATTTCGTTGACGCTGAAATCGAATCAACATTACCAGTGTAGGAATTTCCTAATTTTTTTGTCGACATGTGAGGGCTTATTTCCTATGTAAGGTGTTTTTCTCTTTGTACATTTCAATGAAGATCACAGAGTTAAATTTTACATTCTCCAATTAATATTAAAAGATTTAGTAGCTAATTTAATAACCGATATGACCAATGTTTTCAGATATTTCAGAATGTATTTACATTTCTCTGTTTGACAACAAACTCCTCATAAAATAAAACACAGTGCATACGATATTGCTAAATTTGAAGTAAATTTAAACAAAAATGGTGAAATTTTACAAATTGCTAAATATTGCATATGGTTCGTAAATTTTTATATAACTCCTAAATTACAAGATCCAAGCATTTCCAAAATGAAGAAAACCATTGTTAATATCTATATAAACCTGAAAGATATCTTTTAGTTATTATGACTAAGATAAATCAAAATGAACGTGTGGAAGACGCACGTACTGCAGTGTGTGGTACAAGACAGGAGCGACAAACAATACACTTTTAGTTGAAAACAAAATCTTCGATAATAAGTCAGATGTGTGGAAAACTATAAATAGTTAATATGTATGTATGCATGTATGTATTTATGTAAAATATTTGATATTTCGCTCATTACTTCACTATCCACCTATATTTCTAATAAAGGTTGGTTGAATTCTGTGCGGCTAATTGATTGATTTTAATAATCAGAAAACAATTAGTCTTTCTAGTTTGGGCACACAGGAAATCAAAAAATCCACCTTAAGTAGCGATGCGAGCCATAATCGTGCTGTCTGGGATTATCCTTAATCTCCCTGTAACACAGCTACCTAACTAGCCAGGGAATGGCAAGGGCTAGTCTAGATGGCTGTTGAGTCTATATTATATTTATCTTAAGACTATTCTTAGTGGATAAGTGTAAAATTGTTCATTCTCAATAAATTTATCTCTATCTCTATCTATCTCTAACTTATAATATCTTAATTATTACAGCTAGAACGTGAACACTCTGAAAAATTCTAAATTTAATGTGTTCTTACTAGCAGCACCTAATACTAGTCACAATGTCTTTAACCCCGGAGGGTTAGGCAAGAGAGGTTAGGTTAGGATGCAAAGCAGTCTTTGGATCAAAAGGCATCTGTAAAATTGCGAGCACCGCTACAGCTTATAAATTTTGCTGCATTTTATAAATTTCTCTCAAAATTTTTGGGGGCGTTATTTATAACTTAATCTCAAAGCTGGGTAAATGTTTTAAACGCTAAATGCCCTCGATATATCTTTTTTAAAATCCACTGAAATTCTCGTTCATTTTTTTTCTTTCTGACGTCTTTTGCGATCTTTTGCCAGATCTCATAACCTTAGCATCGTATATTATGAACTATTTTGATAATTAGAATTGTTATTGATTTGATGCACTTATTTATAAATTGTTCATTTATTAACAAAATGTATTTTAAACGCATTATTAACTATCTAAATTTGTACTCTCTCAAAATATACTATTAAATTATTATCTTTGAAACTAACATTAATTGTAACTTGAAAAAACCATCCCCGATCAAAGTCACACGTACAGAATGTGCGCTATCCATTAATCAACCTATCGTTAAGACGTCAGACGTTTTTACGCTGCGACGAGGTTATGTCAAGCAGAAGGTCTTCATATGTCTAGAAGTTTTAACTTGGAGAGTGGTCTAGTTTCAATGATCTTTTCATAAGAAACTTAGCAACTTATTAATTGATGATAAGACTTTTTCTTTTATACAACTTTGGTGGCAGACAAGCACACGTCCTACCAGATGGAAAGTGGTTACCGTGGCCTATGGACGATTGTAACACCAGAGGAGTCACAGTCGCGCTGCCAACCCTGTACGTACAGAGTTTCTGTGCCGTCAGTGTAGAAAAAAGGTCTTTTCTTGACAGACAAACAGACAGACGGACGACTAAGTGATCCTATAAGTATTCCATTTTTTTTCCTTTTTAGGTACGAAACTCTAAAAATACATGCAAAACATGTCATAGTATGTCAAACAAGTCTGATTTAAGACTTTTATGAATCTGAGAACATAAGTATAGAAATAGTTTTGTGTCATGTGGCTTTAAGAATATCTACTGATAAGAAAAATTCCTGTTTCCCTACGGGTAGTGCCGGGTAGAAACACAACAACATAATATATATTTAATTAAACAAGTTACATTTACAGGAACTTTCAAGAAAACAGCATCAAGACGTTCTCACAAAGAGCATCAAAAGTATGAGAAGCGATTACGTTTGCGAAATGCTTTCTTAGTTATTTCAGTAAGTTTGACTTCTGAGTAGTGTTACAAAGGAACCGTGATCCTGTTAACTGTGGAAAAAGGGGTTTGGTACAAAGTGCAAGATTTTATTTTATTCCAGTACCTTTATACGAAAACACAACGGTATTCCTGTCCGAATTGAGCAGTCCGAGTAGAGAAATACCTCCACCCTACAGAATACCACGGCTATAATAACCTCGTGTTGTGTTCCCGGTGGTGAGTACGGTAGCCAGAGCTCACTGAGTTTTTATGCTGTCAGTGGGAAGACCAAAGGCTTTTCCTGATTTTGTGTTCTGCACTGACGGCACATAAAATCTCTGTTCTAATAGGGTCGGTAGCACGGATGTGACTCCACTAGTGTTACACACGTTCATTGGTCACGGTAACCACTTTCCATCAGGTGGGCCGTGTGCTTGTCTGCCTCCTAAGTTGTATAAAAAAAAGAATATAATGCATTTGGTAATAAATAATAATCTTTCATAGCAGGTGAAAAAAGGAACCATGTGTAATAAATTTGTGACCGCGTTTGACAGACAGTGACATGGAATTATCAATTGGTTGTGAACCGCGGTAGCCTAGTGGTATGAGTAATGGACTGCTGAGACGAGGTCTCGGGTTCGTTCCCAGGTTTTACCATGGCACACACCAATGACGTTTCGATGCTTTTCGAAGTTATGTGTATTTATTGCAGGTTTATAAGTGCCCGGTTTATGGCAATAGACTCGCCCGCCACCTATTACATTGGGACCTAAACATAAACTGGCGAAATATGAGTGCTAGCACCTCTGCCTACCCCTTCGGGGATATAGGCGTGAGTTTATGGTATGTTTGTTTTGATATCGTTTGGTTCTTGTGATTTGTTTGGTTTTCTCTTTTTGGCGTGTTGGATGAAACCTAATTAAGTTAGGTTTTGTATTGCTAATACTGTTGATTGATGTAGGCAAAACCGTTCAGTTCAAAAATAAAATATAGTGAAAAAATACGAAGTGTCTTATACAACTAGGTTTTGTAGTGAAGTTTTTGCAATTTTACTTAGGTCCCTAATTCTGGATTTCCTTTTATCTTTTATTTATCTAAAAATATCTTTCAGCCAATTACTATCCCATCACAATACAATACTGCATGGAAGTCTTATAACATCGATAAAAGAAATTCATAAATATGGTTATGATTAGAACTAACCTATTTTGATAATTTTAACTTTATCGAATACAATATTAAATATTTTTTTAAAACCACTTAGGTGAAGTGTTTTTGTGCCGTCTGTGCAGAAAACAAAGCAGAACAAACCTTTGGTCTTTAAACTATCATGGTCACTCACATCAGAATCCAAAAATCGGGATCTACCTCGGGAGCTCTGGCTACCCTACTCACTGCCAGGAACACAACTTGAGGTTATTATGGCCGCGGTATTCTGTAAGGTGGATGTACTTCCCCAGTTGGACAGCTCAATTGGACGGTAATACCGTCGTGTCCTACCTCCTCGAAAACAGATCTTGTAATAACCTCTTATAACTTGCTCCAATTAATGACGTCATGCCAATTTATTATCTTAATACTTTTAGGTACTGTTTCCACGTAGTAGCATCACAACGCTCTAGAACAAAGGATGCCAAGATATGGTTGTGTAGCTTCAGCAAACAAGAAAACTTTGGAACAGAGTGCGATACGTTCGGCTATGTAGGATGGAGTATATTTAACAGCTTTAGAAATCACATACAATTGAAATTTATTGACTAACAGTTTTTTTTTATTGGACATGACAATTAGACTACGCCTTGCCATTTTTAATGTGCGCAAAATCCCCACGGATACTACCCCCATCACCAACGCCGGTGGGGGAGGTTATATCGGAACCTATAATTGAACCGACTAAAACGCACGCCATCTGTGTAGGTCGCAGGTTGCCGGAGATATCTGAGACATATCCCTCGCACCCCGGCTGGCCCAGGACTGACTCTTATAAGACGGTCCGCTATGGGTGTAGGGACCACGGAGTCCCCATCGTATCCTCGGGAATGGGGACTGCGCCTTGCCTGATTGTAAGCTGAAGGTAAAGTCTCAGATGTAATTAACTAAAGTAATTTACAATACAAATAGGCATAGTATAACATAACATATATATATAGCTACTAATCATAGGAGTAATCTTTTTTGGCTGGAGATTACACTTCAAAATGTGAAGCAACTTAAATGGATAAATAATTAGATCAATAGGCATAGATCAGTTGGATTTGTATGCAGAATCTGTCATTACCAGTCTTTATAGTAAAGGCAAATAGAAGGAGAGATGTAAAGCGCGGGTTATTGGTTCTCTAAACCAATGAAAAACATGATAAATATCCCGGTGAGTGTTATACTATTAAGTGACTAGATATTTTAACTTGCTACTACCGGATACCTCCTTCACCCTTTACGATATTTAATTATATACTTAAATAAGAAAAATAACCCTACAATAGTAACGAAAATAAATAAAAAAATATGACAAAAGGAATATCATCTCGAAATGCAAAGCATGTTAGTGATAATTCCACTATCACAACAGCTTAGAGGAGGGAGTTGACAGAATGATAAATGGCACAGATTACGGCTAGGTCGGACGGTCCTTCCGAATTACATTATGGGGGATGTAATTTTTTGAAATATGAAGAAAGAATTCAAGGAGCTGTTTTGGGGTCAAGCCGTTCTAACACTTTCACTCTTTAAAAGAATTAAAGAAACAATTTCATTTATTCAGTTAAGGCACATAAAGAGCACATAATATGAACGACAAAATTTAACAATCATGTCAATAAATATTAGGTCTTTGCCTATGAAATTGCCGTAATTACACTTACTTACTTAGTTACAGCTGTCACTTTTTAAAAATGTAATAGAAATGTTTGTTAGCTTAATGCTGTCTCATTCATACAGAAAAAAAAGATAAGATTTGGATTAGGCATTCCTAAAAAAATAGCAAAAATGTTAGTACCTACTGAAAATTGGGATTTCTCCAATTTCTTCAAAAAACGGCAATTTCATATATGTAACGATCTATTATTTTAAAAATAATAAGTAATAAAAATTAACCATTGGAAAATGATTCTTTTGCTGGTTCGGTAGCTTAGTTCTGCTGAGAAGAAACCATCAAAAAAGTCGTAGTTCAATGGTTAAGAGACATATTTGTAAAACAACTAACGTGGATCGACAACTTAAATATCACTTACAAAGTGTGCGTACAAGTAGGGTAACCACAGTTCTTGATTGAAAGAAAATTGTGTTTATAATTAAGGCCAGGTTTCCTTGACATTGTTTCACGCTGTTACGCTGTCCATCGGTTACCAGCCAGTCAGAAGTACTAGAGCAAGGTATCCACATACCTTGCTGCCCAACGTCTTAACGGGGCAGAAAATCTCATTCTACAATGGTCAAGCCTTTTGTATTTTACGGACCCGAATATCGGTGATTGACCACACTAATTCCTTTCTTTAAAATTTAAATGCATTTAGTATGCTAACTATTCAAATCAATTAAGATACAAATAATTGAAACTGTGGAACGCTCTTACCGCTGAGCCACCGATCCTTCGCCTGAAACCATCCAAATTATCCTATAAATTCTAAAGGGAATCACACTCGCGCTACCAACCCTGTAAACACAAAAGTTTCTGTGCCGTCAGTGTAAAAGATAAAGCAGGACAAGCTTTTGGTCTTCCCACTGACAGTACAAAATCTCTCCAATGAGCTCTCACTACCCTACTCACCGCCGGAAACACAACAAGAGGTTATTATAACCGCGGTATTCTGTAGGGCGGAGGTACTTCCCCAGTCGGACTGCTCAATTGGACGGAAATACCGCCATGTCCTACCACCTCTAAAAATTCATATTTACATATACGTTGCCAGGTGAAAAAAAAGCTAAAGATTGCAAGATTATTTGACTCCTGATTTTAACGATAGCTCGAAGAAAAATTAAAAATTAACGTGCCAAAACAGATCACCCATATGTACTATTATTGCACATTCCTCATATCCACATTCCGTATTCCGCACGCGGAACTTTCAAAGTACTTGTCACATTAGCGTCAATATACATACATTGTATATGGTTCAAGCCTTTTCCCGCTAAGCGGGAAATATGGTGTCGTATTTCCTACTCTTGTGCGTTTTAAAAAGATATATGAATAGTGTTATGCGTGTTACGGAATATGGAAATGGGTTAAGAGGGAATTCCACTAAGACTATTTTATGAAGCTTATAATTTAATATACGTTTTTTTTCGGAGAACTTGTTGGGATTGAACAATAGACTGAATTGAATTTCAGAAACTATTAGTATAGTATATTGAATAAGGCCTTTGAACTTGATAGGTTTTGGTTTTTAAAATAAGGTTTATAAACTAAATAAATTGTGGTAAAGTACAAGTGCCTTATTTAATATGTGTAGCAGGTTCTGCCAACTGTCATCAATCTCAGGTATATACAGTAACTATAAAACATTATACATACATAAACTCACGCCTATATTCCCGAAGGGGTAGTCAGAGGTGCTAGCACCCACATTTCGCCAGTTTATGCTTAGGTTCCAATTATTGGTGGCGAGCCTATTGCCATTAACCGGGTACTTCTAAACCTGCGATAAATACACACATAACTTCGAAAAGCATCGAAAAGACATTGGTGTGTGCCTGGTAACACCTGGCATCGAACCCGAGACCTCGTCTCAGCAGTCCATTAACCAAACTACTAGACTACCGCGGTTACTTAACTTAACCATAATAACAATTGATATTAAAATGGTATGGAATACTGTTAAAATCTAAACAGAAGAGATAGACGGCTTCGACACTCCACTCTGTGAGTCTAAAACTCTGAGAAGTGGAAATAATTTGATAAGAATAAAAAAATGCTTACACCAAAATATTTTTATTTGTCTAGACTTTTCAATATCGAAGATTCAGCAGAGATTCCCAAAAAATTGGCACCTTTTATTGGACATACCTTTTAGGGTAAACACGCTGACTTTGCTGGTACACAAGCCTCAAAACGTTAGAAGAATATTGAAAAGAAGCCTTACTATGTGTGAACATATACTGTTGTAGGTTACTTCGACTGTATAAATTTTATAAGTATTTTTACTATTTAAATTAAGTTATTTATTAGTTCAATTATGTATATATCAATATAGTATTAAAGAAAAGCTTTTTATCAATAAAATGTCGGTAATATTATTGTTAACAAATTCGAGTTGAACCTGTCACTCGAAAAAAGCTAACTAGATCTGACATTAAATTTGAAATTCTATAACTCTTATATTTAAAGAATATACTCTCTGATATATTGTATTGTATTGTATATTGATATATCGATACTTTTATATAATTGAGTTGTATATAAAAGTGGCTTGTATATTAATAAAATTGGGTTATGCCATATTACTTGCTTGGGGTATCCGTGTGGTAATGGAGAAAGAATATTAGTATCACCACCCCGTCTCATCCGACGGGTGTCGTAAGAGGCGATCAACGGAAAAATATGCAGGCGATATCACTGCGAGAGAAGGAAAACTTGAAATAAAGCCCTGTACCAACCCGACTGACCAGCTTGGAAACAGTAGACCAAAGCCTCCCAACATTGGGAGAGAACTAGTCCAGCAGTGGATTGCGATGGGCTAGTTGTTTTTTATGCTATATTAACGATACTGAAGACGAAAATATTTAATATGGAATTCTTGTCTGATTCTCCGCGATGGACGAAAATCTGTTGAATGGACTTAAAACCGTTTTTTTTTGTTTGTAAGGACTTGGTTAGATTTAAATTTTTACTTTTATTTGGCCGTAATTGGTTGAGTATGACCGAATATTTGATTAAAAATTCTGAAAATATTCCCATGGCTTATGGAATTACAATAAAAAAAGAATTTTTACTGCAAAATAAGTTTGACGAGAAAAAGACACCATAGAAAAAAGAAAATTTCACCTATATTTTTTTGCACCTTATAAATCGACACCGTGGACTTAAGTCAGGTAAAAGTGAAGGGAAAGAAGTAAAATATTATCCAGATACGACCACTTTTCAGAACTAGTGCTGCCTCATCGGTTATCGATAAAACTATTTTACGCTACGTTGGCTAACACAAGGATTGAATTCTTATGTTATTGATTTGTTCAGCAAGCTATTGCTGGGCTTTGAATATATTATAATACATTTTATATGTTTGTTTTGATGCTATTGATTTTGAAATATCGTGTTTCAGACATGTTTAATATTCCAACGGGCTTACAGTTTAGGTTAGTGTACGAAAATATATATATTTTTTAAACTCTTGTTATAAATAATTTTGTTTTTTTTGTTGGTTAAAAAGTGTGTTAATTTACTTTTTTAGGTTGCTCCGATGCAAATATTGTAACATAGATAGCTTATACTCTGGATTTATACATGATTACTGTTAATCAAATTAAAATAAAATATAGGCCACGGGTAAAACTACGGAGCGTAAATATTAGTTTAACTGTTATATCCCTTCAGTTTTAGTTTTAAAAATATATATATATTTTTTAAAGAAACTGTGATGGGAAGATTATCTAATATTATGAGGTTTAGTGGAAAACTACTTTCAATACATACAATTACGCTTATGCAATATATTTTCTGATATATTTATAAATATATAACTAAGAATGCAACGCCAATCTACTTCCTAGTAATATTATAAATGTGAGAGTTTGTGAACATGTTTGGATATTGAAACTTGCTGAAATTTTTAACAGAGATTGATTACAGAGATTGTACGGGTTACAGCAACGGGATCGAAATTACACGAAGGCGAAGCCGCGGGCATCATCTAGTACTTAAATAAATGAATCAAACCAAATCAAAATCATTCATTGTTGACCAAAAGTATTACAATGGTATTTAGTATATTTAAAAGTCCCCTTCGGTCTACCTTGCTGGCATGTAAGAACACAATGTAGTGGTTATTTATAAGTACCTATCTTTAATTATTACAGGGTCAAAGTTTATTAAAATATACACATTAATTATAAAAAGACTTAATTTTTGTACCACTTAAGTGGGAGATAAGCACACGGTCACCTGATGTGGTGTGTGGTGTGTTTGTGGTTACTGTGACCTAGGGACGTGTGCAACACCAGGGGCGTCTCACTTGCGCCGTCGACCCCGTAAGAATTTCTAATGCCCTCTTGTTGCTTGCTTAAGAATAAATTGAAGTTGTAAAATATCTATCAGCCTGCGTAAGAAAATAACTTTTTAATAAGATTTCAAGCGTTCTGTATTTACTTCGAAAGTACCTTTTAGTTTTAGTGTATTAAATCTTTTGGGTACCTAAGTTGATCTTGAAACTGTTATTACATTATTGATTACTACACTGCCGATATTGATTTGATAGTTTGTTTGTTCTAGAATTATGCTAAGTAGTTTTAATCAAATTTTGACGTTTCCCGAGACATGTGTCAGAATTATGTGGTATTTGTTCGTGCTGGTATCTTCTCAGTAGAACTAACCTACCGAACCAGCGAAAGAATTATTTTCGAATGGTTTATTTACATTACTTATTATTTTTATAATATTACTTTACATAACTGAAATTTTGACGTTTATATGTGCTCTTTATGTGCCTAAACTGAATAAAAATGATATTGATTCTTTGATCGCGCTACCGAGACACACCTTGACCTTGATTTGATGAGATTAATCACAGGTTCGATCAAGCTTGCCTGACCATGCACTTTTTCCAATCTCAATAGATGCCACATAAATGACACATAATGCTACGAGAAAATATATCTTAACTTTTTCTATTTTTTTTATGAAATAATATATTTTAATGTATATAGTTTAGGACTACGGAATCCAAACGCCCGCAATCCTTCAGCGAGATTGCGAAGCGTATGGACGATGCTTCTTGTGACCAGAAGCTGGCCTCTTTTTAGGTTCGAGAATAAGCATTGCCATACAACGTGGTAATGCTGCCAGCCTTCTGGGAACGCTACCACAAGAGGCATACAATGCGGGGGAATTCACGATGCATTTTAATTATTGTTTTTTTTTATACCACTTAGTTTGCAGACAAGCACACGGCCCACCTGATGGAAAGTGGTTACCCTGGCCTATGGACGTTTGTAACACCAGAGGAGTCACAGTCGCGCTGCCAACCTTGTAAGTACAGAGTTTCTGTGCAGTGTACCGTCAGTAGAAGACAAAGCAGGACAAGCCTTTTGTCTTCCCACTGACAGCACAAATTCTCCAGTGAGCTCTTGCTACCCTACTCACCGCTGGAAACACAACACGAAGTTATTACAGCCGCGGTATTCTGTAGCCGCGGTTTTGTTAAGCTATAAGTTGTATAATAGTTCTTTTAGTGTTATGTTAATTGTTTATTATTGTTTGTATATATAAATTTAAATCTCATTTATACTAACTTTATTTAAGATTCAAAATTGGACTGTATTGTATACAGTTCATAGCAACATCTAAATACGTACAGATTGTTAAGTGGAATATACAACTATCAAAAGGGAAGTGCCTATTAGTATAATATATGATACACAATTACCCCCATATTGAGAGAATCAGTGTGTATTGAGTGCCGTAACAGTATAATACCGTTGTCAAATATCACGGTATGTGTAACAGTTTAGATCCAAATATTTAGATAACTACTTATCCTACCCATTTCATAATGTTGGATTTTAGCTGCGTACCAATTACCATTGGCAAATAATACATCTTATGCGGGATTACTTCAAATTGAGGTTAATAGGCATATCTATACTACTTCCTTGTAATATTATGGATATGAAAATTTATGCTTGTGTTTGGTGAAAATTTGTTATTCAATCACGCGCTAGTGATTGAACAGATTTGTTTGAAATTTGGTTGAAATTTGGCTACATTTATCCCTAAAATAGGTATCAAGACGGGATCAGAATTCTATAACAGCTAATAGATAAAGTATTACAGTAAAATTGATACTTATAGCAAAATAAAACCTCTGTTGGCTATTCTAAAAATAATATTTTCTACCATACTTAAATATTAGGAGAAGAAACAATCGATATTAATTTTATCGATGTTTTCGCATCTCTAGACAGTGCAGTTAGCGAGGCTCATAAATCAGTTTCCGCTGCCCGTAGGCGCGTCTTAATACAATTTTATAAGTGACGGATGCAAACCGGGGTCTATCGATAAAGGAAAATGCAAGGGAAAAGAACATATGAATAGAATTTCTTGAATATAAATTGGGAATTTATGTGTACATTTTCTTAGTAAATTTTTAAGTGAATTCTTTAGGAGCGGTTGAAGTTTTAGTGAATAGTTAAATATATTTTTTATTATTAAGAAATATAAAAATTTGGACCGGTTCAGGAAGACGGATATTCGTTCTGTGGCTTAGTAGTCAGAGCGTTCCCCCTGTAAGGGAAAGATTGCGGGTTTAAATCTCGCCTGAACCGATCCAAGTTTTTCTATACCTCAATAGATTTGAATAGCTAGTATACTAAATGCTTTAAAATTTCATTATTTCTTTTTTTTTATAAGCAATAGCATCGTAGATAGTTTTTTACTCATAAAGCGTAAACTTTCTAAATACGCGAACTGCATTGAGGCCTATAAAGAAGGCCTATGATTTTTTTGTATTTACATCGATCACATCGTCTCCATTGTTCTAATTACACTATTGTATTCCAATGTACCTACTATTTGTGCCTGCAAAAAATATCTGAAACCCGTCCTTTGTTTGGCGGGGTCAACGACTAGCAGGTGATATTGATTTGGGCCCTGAAGGCGTAGGTTGGGTCCTCATATAGCAATTCAAAACAAAAAAGAAACTAAACACTAACACCAAATTTTATTCATCTACAAATTTATTTTTACCCAAAATCGCTTTCTAATAAAGTAAAACCTAATTTTAAATTGTCATTATCGATATCGGCATTTTTCTTCCCCAGCCTTCAGCTTACATAAATCATGGGGGACATACGCCCTATCTGTTGCCAGCTTAATACGTTCCCCAAAATAGGGGTGGGGGATGTTTTTTATGGGCAAAAAGCTGATATTGCCCCTGTATTGTGTACTGTATAGCGAAAATCTTTAAGACTATTATTCAGCAGATTTAAAAAAGAAATAGAAAGACAACTTTTCCTAACAAGCGACGAACTTTGGGAATTTTGCGGAGTTGGCGGAATCAATGGAGATTTAAAATAAGCAATTTGCTCGATTTGCGAATTTGATCGCGTTGTTCGTTCACTGGATTTTATACATCTTTAATTTTACAATAAGATTTATTAATTCTGAACAAAATGACAGAAGTCAACCTAGACATACACACATCAACAAAGTCTAGGGAACAAGGACATTTCTAGTTTTTATTTAAAAACCCTTTCTTGTAATAGTGAGTGTTTTATATCAATAGAAGGGTATTTTTATACCGTTTTTAATTTTAATTTTAATAAAAACATTTTCATACCAATTTTTTTTTTTTTTAAGAAAGAATTGAATAGTGCCAATATTGAGTAGTACAACCTTCTATGATTAGGCACAAAAATAACGAGGTAGTAAGAAATACAGTAATTAACCGTACTTTAAACGTTTTTAATAATCTGTAGGACCTCCTAAAGCATTAGCAACAGCTCGACAACGGCGTGGCATACTTAGTATGAGATTGTCAATCATCGTCTGTGGAATATGGCTCCATACACTGCGAAGGTGTAAAAAAAGTTGTTCTTCAGTGTTCAGATTTTCCAAAGAATCACTGAAAGCTCTTCTCCCAAGCAAATCCCAGGCATGCTCTATGGGATTGAGGTCGGCAGACTGAGCAGGCCATTCCAACGTCGTCATATTGTGCTCGCTTAACGCATTGACCACTACCCTCGCGGTGTGTGACCGTGCATTATCTTGCATGAACATAAAATCTTGACCGAACTGCTGTCGATGAGGGATTACCATGGGGTGTATAACCTCCTGAATGTATTGGTTTGCATTCAAATTGCCCCGTATCCAAACGAGGTCGGTCCTTCCACCAAGGCGAATTCCAGCCCATACCATGATTGTTCCACCTTGGTAAGGATGAACTTCTTGCGGATTCTGGAGACGACTCCGACGTCCAGGAACTCGCCATATACGCACTCTTCTCGAATCAGGATGAAAACCGAAGCAAGATTCGTCGGAAAACAGAACCCGTGCCCATTGATGGTCGGTCCACTGTAAATGTGCGTTAGCTCACAATAAGCGACGACCTCGATTTCCACGTCGAAGAGCTGGAAACCTAAGCGGTCTGCGAGCATAAAGATTGGCTTCGTGTAGTCTTGTTCTGACAGTTTGATCGCTAATAACCACTTGATGCTGAGACTGGAGGCCTGCGACCAACTGACGAGCAGTAATCGTGGGTTGCCGCCTTGCGGAATTTTGCAAGAAACGATCTTGTCGCGGGGTAGTAACCCTATTTCGTCCCCTGTGACGTTCGGCAACATCCCCTGTAGACCTGTAGCGTGCCCATAATCTGCAAATTACGCTTGGTTGGGTGTTGACAGCATCCGCTACGTCGCGTTGAGTTCGTCCAGCTTGCAGCATACCAACAGCCCTTAAAATTCTCTTCGCGACTTAAATGACGACGTGACATGATGACTACAGTCACAAAAATGCACAAACCATACGTAAAAGACGTATTTAAATTTATTTTTAAATTTCGAACAACTCTGTAATCTACTTTATTCTATTTTTATTTATTTGCTGCCAGTTATTTGCAAAACAAGATTTACACGAAAAAAATAATTGGGGTCATCTTGTTCCCTAGACTTTGTTGAGGTGTTTATATATGTCAACCAGATCGAAGGCATATTAAAGATAGGATATGTCAAAAGTACCCGAACCAACGAGCATGTATGACAGCTATCGGATCGTAGCAAGTGGAAACACATGGTCTCTGCCTACTCCACTGAGAAAGACCAACACTAAAGTTAAACGTTTACTCTCCGAGCATTTTATTGTAACGTTGTTTGTCTATCTAACACAAAACAAACAAAGAAAAAATAATAACAAATCACGTCATGACACATCAAAAAATTAGTTTCATTTCAATAGACATCTATTCCAAATACGAAGGCATCAGCAAACAAACACATGTCTAAATAATATTATGCACATACATTAATGAAAATCAACCGAAAATTCTTTTCCACAGAGCCGGTATCCACAATTTCCACATCTTCAGCTAGTGAGGAGCATAAATATTTATATGTACTGAAAAATTCAGTGACAACACATCGAAAAGCTATTCGTTTGCCGAAATCAATACGGGAACTGCTTCCCGGGAATGGGTCGTCGTATGAGGTTTCATATACAGGATGCTAGCAATATAGTGTTTATCTTATACTGGTAAACATACATGGTGTAAATGAGGTTTTTGTACCGGTTTCCAGAAAATAGGGTTAGTTTGGTAAATAAATATTTTAGGATATTCTGCATAGTGCAAATATAGCTTAACTATAATTCGGTCTAGAATGCGTGTGAATTTACTGAAATATTATATTTCGGAAATAAGTACATTTTTATTACACATGGTATCAACAAAACCAGTACAAATATATATTTTTGAAAGCATTTACTTTTGTAGTATTTCTTTATTATTTTTCTTTCCAATATTTATCAAATTTTAGATTTTATAGGAGCTACTACCACCTGAACACCGAAAAGCAAGGCTGTACCATAGCCTCATTTATAAATCAGAAGGTCTCACTTACAAGACGTTAGTTTAGGGCCCAAATACCTTACTGAGTTTATACACTCAACAGTCTAAAGGGGCACGAGCTCACCGGGCCCTGAACCCATTTATCTCCTCAAATATTGGAAGCTCCCACTCATCCCTAGTCTATTTCCCTGGTCTGGATGTTTCTATGTATAATATGTACGTATTTACAAAAAAAAATTGTTTGTAACTATGTAATTCTAAGTTTTTTTATCCGCATTCTAGATCCCATAACACAAGCTAGTTAAGCTATGCTTACCATGAGTCTAGATAGCGTTGTGTAGAATGTCTTGGAATATTTATCTATTTATTTATTTATATTCTTCATCAAAATAATTTATAAATCCTTACCTGTAAGCCATTCGGATCTGTTCTCCATTTTTGTACCAGATGAGCTGAGCCGGTGGATTGCCTCCCCTACTGCGGCAGACCAGCTCCAAGCTCTGTCCACGTCTGACGGTCTCTCCATAGGCATAACCCTCGATATAAGGTGCACCGGGTGGATCTGGTGAAGAAAACATATAGTTAACATCGTTGGCAGACGTTTTACGATCGAGAGGTCCCGGCTTCGAATCCTGGCCATTACACAAGTGACGTGAATTCACTCCTTACACAAATATAATTTAGATTGGCTAGAAGAGTTAGATTGAATATTTGTAATTTCGGTCACTTATGTTCTTCATTTTAAAATATTGTTATACGACTTCAGTGGCAGATAAGCACACGGCTTACAAATTGGAAAGTGATTACCTTGGCCTATGGACGTGTGCAACATGAGGGGCGTCGCACTGTTGCTGGCAACCTTTTTTTTTCATTTGCAATAAATGGGCATCAATAGTTCGATTTTATTACGAATAAAATTTGAAACGAATCCGGAGAGTACAAACTAGAAATAGGTCTAATAACAAAATTTCATCAGAAGGTTTCTTCATGGTCGGCAGCGCGAGTGGTGTTGCATACGTCCATAGGCCACGGTAATCGCTTCCCATCAGGTGGGCCGTGTGCTTGTCTGCCAACTAAGTGGTATAAAAAAAAAAAATTCACCAAATAGTTTCAATTTATTGAGTTAACTGACAGTCTCCGTGGCGTGGCGCTAGTGAACGCGGCGGCTACGCAGGAGGTGCGGGTTCGAACCCGCTCAATACAAATATTTGTATTTTATTTAGTTGTGCCTCGTAGAGCACATTAAGCCGTCGGTCCCGGTTGCCATACGAACATCCATGGCAGTCCTTACGAGTAGTTGAAGCTCTAAAACATAAAATAACTAAGCTCTAAAAAGTCTAACTGCAACGCTTCGATATCACCTTTCAGTTGTGGAGGTCATATGGCAGTCGCTTAACGGAAAATATCGAAGTAAAGCTAAATTCGAAGTCAGACTAGTAAAAACGGACCCCAGAATCCAAGGTAAAATCTTCATATGCTACTGGAATTAACGCTAAGATAAAGAAGAAGATTGAATTGACTGACACTGTTGAAGTAGATTTACGTTTGTAATGTATTTTTTTAACCAGAAAATGGGCCAGTAATCTAGTTCAAATGTGTCAGTTAATTCAATGAATAGATATATTTCAGTGAAGATTTTGTTATTAGGCTTATTTCTAGTTGGTACTCCGGATTCGTTCCAAATAATAGAGTTAACCCGGTTTCACTGATAAACAAGATCCTGATGATGATTTATAGATGAATTAGAGGTCTTGACAAAATTGTACTGTCGGGCACTAAAATGTTTTATTTCGGAAATATTTACTGTGCTAAGAATTGTTCTTTAACTTTTCTTTTTAATGGCTTTTGCAAGAGAATCAATGGCAAGTGGCTTTAACTTTTGCAATAGAATCGCCTTAATTTTGCCAATATCTAGTTTTAATTATTTATCTTGCATGTATTTTAATTATATTTATATTGGTAAAGCAATTGATAGTAGGTACCTAATGCACATAGACGTGTTGATATATATGTTGTCTAAATTGTACTATTGAATGATAAAGTTTCAGTGTTAAATTATCTAACTGTGTGTTAAGATAATTTTTAATAGTAAGTTGTATTCCCAGTCAACTTTTCCCAGCAAAACTTTGTGATTAATTAATAATTAGTACATACTTTACGGTATGTGCAGCATAACGAAATAATGGCCATATTTGGATATTTTCCTCATCATCACTTTCTTTAAAAAAAAACATTCATTCACGCCTGTATATTCTCCAAGGAGTAGGGTGAAGGCTGAGTAGTACTACATTGTAATATATATAGAGAAAGCTCCACATTTATCAAATATAAAAAAACAAAATAATTTATTTTAAGTAAAGCAACCAGAAAATATATTTCAAGATCCAAATAGCTTCGTTACCGTAAGCACTTTTGTTTCAAATAGCATTTCATGAAATACTGAAAAAAAATCTCATAAAGATTTGCCCCACAAAGAAACACTTTTCCGATCGGCTGTACGGGAAAATTGCCTTCAACAAGAGTTCATTAACCCCAGGCGGGTTCTCTAACATTAGTAATAGGAGTTCACTGAAAAAATATAAAGATATTATGGTTTGATTTTTCGGTAAACCTGTATACAGGTGGACCAATGTGTGTTACCAGTGATGAGTTACGGATCTGAAACGTGGTCCCTCACTATAGGTCTCCTGAAAAAGCTCAAAGTCGCTCAACGAGCTATGGAGAGGGCTATGCTCGGTATTTCCTTACGTGATCGCGTCAGAAATGATGATATCCGTAGGAGAACAAAAGTAACCGACGTAGCCCAGCGGATTAGCTCGTTGAAGTGGCAATGGGCGGGACACATAGCGCGCAGAACAGATGGCCGATGGAGCAAAAAAGTTCTGGAATGGCGACCGCGTACAGGCAAACGTACCGTAGGACGCCCAACGGCCAGGTGGAAGGACGACCTTATGAAGGTCGCCGGGAAGCACTGGATGCGGACTGCTTTAGATCGGTCATTCTGGAGGTCTGTGGGAGAGGCCTATGTTCAGCGGTGGACTATATGTGGCTGACATGAATGAATGAGTATGCTAACTATTCAAATCGATTCATCATCATCATCATCATGTCAGCTACACATATTCCACTGCTGAACATAGGCCTCTCCCACAGACTTCCAGAATGACCGATCTAAAGCAGCCCGCATCCAGCGCTTCAGGAAAATGTTCCTATTTAAATCGATTAGAATGGATTATTATGATGGGGCAAAAAGGTACCTTAACTGTTATAGTTACAGTAAAATATTTCTAGGAGAGCAATTATAAACTTTTAAGATAAGTATTCTATAGTCCTGGGTTGGCCGGGGTGCGAGGGATATGCCTGTCAACCTCATCTTCGGCAAACAAAAACGACCCGAAGTTGGTTCGAGACTGACCGGCTTTGGCGGGGAGGTATACGTGGGGATTTATTGCACGTTAAAAAACCTAAAGATTCGAAGAAGAGCAAAAAATAAACAATTATTATAGTAGATAGTATCCCAAAACTTTGAAAACCGCTGTAGCCTAGTGGTATGGGTAATGGACTGCTGAGACGAGGTCTCGGGTTCGATCCCAGGTTTTACCAAGGCACACACCAATGACTTTTCGATGCTTTTCGAAGTTATGTGTGTATTTATCGCAGGTTTATAAGTGCCCGGTTAATGGCAATAGGCTCGCCACCTATTACATTGGGACCTAAACATAAACTGGCGAAATGTAGGTGCTAGCACCTCTGCCTACGCCTTCGGGGATATAGGCGTGAGTTTATGTTATGTTATGTTTTAGTATCCCAAAAACACCCATGTATGGTATAGAGATTGAACGACCGACTGCTGCACAGTGGGCACGGGTTGTTGTATGGGATTTGACATACATGACAGTTGTTGACGTCTGTCAAATCCCATACATTCGCCATTCTATTCTACAATACGCCGGCTAACGAATCGCCATTAGATTAGAGTGACTATGCAAATATTAGTATACGTGAATTTGTATGTAGGCATTGTTATGGATGTTTTTATATTTGATGCATACGTATTTAACAAAATAAGTTTCTCAGTATGTATATTCGCATTCTAGATTCCATAACAAAATCTAGTTAAGCTATCCTTTCTAAGGGTCTAGATAGCTTGCGTAGAAAGTCATGTAAAAAGTTCACAATTTTAATTTCCTAAGCGTGTGTATAAGTTCTGACACCAGGAGCCCAGGAGGAAATTTCCATGTTATTAGTATATCGATTTCTTGTCTGTCCGTGAGAAATTTTGAAATTGCTTTTAAACTTTCCGATGTCTCAAACTTAAGCTGGAAGTGGCTCTAAAATGGATGATGAAGCAATATTTCCAAAAAAATGCGTTTAAATAACATTTACAGTTGATATTCCATGTTGTATTGGTACTCTGAAGTTCAAAAAAATTACAGATATGACAATCTCGTAGTTTTTGTGTCCAGCAAATCGTCGCGAATAAACAGGAATTCCTAAATAACTTCTTCTATGCAGCATGATTCAATCTTTTAGCCTATAGCGCAGTCTAATGCTGGACATAGATCTCTCCCAATTTTGGGAGGATTTGATAAACTGTTTTCACGCTGGGTTAGTACATGGTTTAATTTTGAGTTTTCCTTCTTTCGCAGTGATATCTTCTACGTATTTTTCTGTTAGTCACCGTAATTCTTTCTCCCTCACCATGTCATCTTTATGGTTAATATAGCATAACATAAGACTTCAATGATATTATAGTATATATAGAAAATATGTCAAGATATGTCAAGTAGAACAGTCATTGCAAAATAGCTAATGAATTCCGTATAGCTATTTGGACCTAACTCCCTCATGCAGATAAACTCTTCACGTTTCTAAGGGTCATTTCACCCTTAGAAGCGTGACCCTTAGGGTCAGTTCAACCCAGGCGAAAAAGTGCTCAACTATTTTACAAGTGGTAATTAAATGTTAACCTTATCCTATTAAAACAAAGTGTTAAATAATATACGCTATAATCTCACAATACGATCTACTGCATACTATTTCCAACCTTGTCTGATTCGAATAAGACTGATATTTTGAATGGAATAAGATTATAAGATCATGGAGGCAGGATACGACGGTATACTCGTCGCAATTGAGCAGTCGGGGTTAGTAGGGTAGCCAAAGCTCACTGGAGAGTTTTTGTGCTATCAATGGGAAGACCAAAGACTTATCCTGCTTTGTTTTCTGCACTGACAGCATAGAAATTGTATGTTCTTACAGGATCTGCAGCACAAGTGTGATTCTCCTGATATTGCACACGCCTATAGGTCACAGTAAACACTTTCATAAGGTGGACCATGTGCTTGTCTGTCACCTAAGTAATATAACAAAATAACATAACATAACATAAACTCATAAAGGCAGAGGTGCTAGCACCCATATTTCGCCAGTTTATATTTAGGTCCCAATGTAATAGGTGGCGAGTCTATTGCCATTAACCGGGCACTTATAGACCTTATATATATATATAAAAATAACACTTGAAAAGTGCTTGAGCACGTTTCCGCCCAATCTGAATTCACCCTAAGGGTTAAAATCCATATCTTTTTAGTACACGAGGGTCCATATTTAAGGTTGAATAGTTTTATGGGAGTCCCTCGATTGGAGGGAGCAATTTATTGTATTTGATCCATTGGACATAATGATGGGATTGTTTTTAGTTTATGTTATTTGTATTCATTAATTTAGCTTCCTAGGGTATTTTTACCAGACTACGGCGATGCAAAAGGAGGGTTATGATTTTAACAGGCTATATATGTATGTATGTATGTCGGTTCATCTGTTCCCTCATAGCTCCTCAACCATTTATTAGAACTGGACAAATGAGGTATTGTTAAATGCGTCTTAGTCGTCCGTTTGTTACTGAATGCATTATGGCATCCTCTAGCGGTCATAAAGCACTGTGTTAAAAATAAATTTTAAATAAATGTTTCCTTCTTCCTACAGTCCCGGGGCCTTTAGGCGGGGCGTGAAAAAGCATCTGATGAGGCCGCCAAGCTGAGTGCCACCATTGTAGCACTTAGTGTCTGTAATGGTGACCCTCTTTCCTGAGACTTTGCCTTTAGCTTACCATCAGGCGAGGTGAGGTCAAGTTGGCGTGTCCTATATAAAAAAAAAAATGTTTTATTTGGTATCAACTGAAAGGGTTTAATTAGCACAGTTTAAATATGTATGAATTACACCTATTGCTTGACAAAAATAATATAAATAAAAAAATAAGTTTAACACTATAGGTATTTAAACTATCATGGTCACTCACATCAGTATCAGAATAAACGGGATATTTACCATGTTTCATTATTTTGAGTTTCCGATATTTCGGCGCTGTTGCAATATCGGAAACTCAAAATAATGAAACATGGTAAATATCCCGTTTATTCTGATACTGAAGTTTAACACTATAACCCGACTACTGAAATATTAAGCTCTAAAAAGTAGGTTTTTAACAAGAAAATATCAAGGATAGCCGTAGTCATATGCCACTTAATTCTATATTCTAGGGAAAAGTGGCAAACGACCACGGCTATTATTGATATTTTCATGTTTAATATCTACTTTTTAGGGCATAATTTTTCGTCAGCCGGAGAACATGCCAGTTTTTATATCTAGAGAGTTGAATAAATCTTCTCTGTTATATTACACGTGAGTGATAAAAAACTCATATACACATAAAAAATCCCTTGAATTCCCAACAAAACAACAATACTATTGTCTAGCGTCATATCTTTCACGATACACACCATCAAACTCTATGAACAAACATTACATGTAACCACACAAGAAATTCCACGACAAATTCTCTATTAAAAGATGCCCACTGCGAACTGTGTACCCGTGTACCCCCTCTCCCGTGTACCCCATCTCCTGTGTACCCCACTTTTCGTGCCCCACACCCGTACAATTCAGTAACGGAATAATTAAGTTCACGGAGAACAGGGCTGGCTAAAAGGTTCCATTTTGTTTCAATATACAGATAAAATGTATACCTACTAATATTTCCAGTTAGCCTTATTAAGGTACGCGTATCTGTATAGGTATATTTATTGGCGGTGAATGTGAGGTTAACGTATTTTTAGGGTTCCGTATCTCAAAAGGGAAAAAATGGAACCTTTATAAGTTCACTTCTTTGTCTGTCTGTCTATCAAGATCTTTCTCTCGGGAATGTGTGAACAGAAAAAGTTTAAATTGGTACTAAATATTCAAATAAATAAATATTCTGCAATATTCTACACACCGCTAACTAAACCCATGGTAAGCATAGCTTAACTAGCTTGTGTTATGGAATCTAGAATGCGTATTATTGTACATCACAGATTTACAGTAGAACAAGAAGGTAGCATGTACACATATACAGTTCAATGTACAATGGGCGGCCTTATCGCTGAAGTGATTTTTTCCATCTACGTATTATACATAGAAACACCCAGACCAATGCAAATATACATATTCGTGCATACAAATGTTTGCACTGAGCATGAATCGAACCCGCACCTCCTGTGTAGCAGTCGAACATTCTACCGTTACGTCACAAGTGAAAAATTAAACTTCTATGTCAATACAATAAAATAGTATTATCATAACATGGGTATTGTACTTAACACAAGTTCGCCCTTCAATACAATTTCGTACGGAACCTACAATGCAGAATTCGACTCATACTGGATCGGTTTAATAGGATTCAATGGGATTTACTGGCCGCGTGGTTCCCGGCAGAGTAGAATTTGGACCACCCCATCTCTTCACATGCGGTGTCGTACAAGGCGACTAAGGAATAGGGCTGGTTAACATCAGACAGATATATACAGCCCAGACTCAACCTCAGATGCATGGCTTGAGTCAACAGTGGAGCCCGAATGACGGTATATATATATACGTATAAATATATTATTCGAAGGGTTATGTCAAAGATCTGGTTCGTATAAAATTAAGATATCTTTATTGGTAAAAAAATTCAACAAACATCGTATTCCGGCTTCCAATATTTTTGATTTGTCTTGACTTTTTGAGAGTGACTGCCCTGATATTGCACACATCCATGGACTACGGTAATCACTTTCCATCAGCCTCCATCAGGTAGGCCGTGTGTTTGTCTGCCACTTACATACATATAATGTTACCTGGTACAAATATCGTAACGCGAGAAGGTCGCCCTTTGTCCTGCTCTTGTCTTTTTATTTTCTGTATCATGAATATTGTAACTGGCGTGCAATATAGTATGTAATAAAATAAATAAATTAAAATATAGTTTATATAAAAGAAGTGGAATTTTATAAACAAACCGTTATAAAAAAAACTACTTACTAATTCCTAACCCATTTAACAAGTTATTTAATCACAAATCGTTTTCTAGTTTAGATAACATCAGAATGCAGTTGCATCCGTTTGAGTACCAATAAATCAAACCGATCAGGTATATCTATAGTGTATAATAGCCTGATTGATAAACTGGAGTACTGATTGGAAAGTCCCGTTTTTATCTTGGTACCAGAGCTAGTAGACAAAAGTTAGGGATAGGTTCATTGAGAGAAGTATCACAATCCGACTTGGATTGATTAGGTTAGAAGGTTAATGCGAGAGCGAATTAGACTAGGCAAGTAATGAAACTTCATCGATACAATTACTTGCCGAGTTGTATAATGAAATGGCTAGGCAAGTAATGAAACGTTACTCCGATATTTGCCTAGCTGTTTGAGCAAAAGGCTGAATAAAATTTATAACGGTTGTTGAACGGCGTTGCTTATTAAAAAGGCTAGGCTGTTGATGGAACAGCTAATTGAGCTAGTTGGCGACATATACACAATGTAAAACATATATTTTCGGTCTGTCGTCTAACTTTCTGTATTTTTGTTTATGGTAATCATCGAAACGTCTGGTCCGGGTCTTTTACTGTAGAGTATTTTTTGTGTATTATAAGTGTATTATAATTAGTCATTTTTTACCAACATAGTTATTTTAATAACTAAAAATAATAATTTGCGATTTTCGTCAAAACTTATTTTTTACTCCTCTAGGGTTAAAATAATTTGTTTAATAGTGATCAAACTTAAAATTTTGCAGTAAATTGTTGTTTAATATTTCTATATAAATCAACATTTTATAAGTTTTTAGGATTCATTGTGAACAATCATGAGTATGTATAATAATTAATAAATAAAAAGAAAAATAAATAATCTACAGTCAGCTTCAGATTGATTCTGTCTAGTAGAGTACTCAAAATTATCATAATGCCTGTCCCCCCCCCCCCCACCCCCTTTTACTGATTGATCTGATATTTGGTACGACGCTGACTGTAACTTAATAAATCATTGTATTTATGTAATTTTTCCCAAGAAAAATTTTAATCACATTATAAAGTATCTGTATACACTTGAAAATAAATTTGAAAGTTTTAAATCTTAAAGTGACGGGTAACCCTACCGTGCCAAATCGGGCACGGCGTACTGTAACGCAGTACGCAAGTAATACGTACTACGCACGTCAAGTGTAGCGTAGTAATTAAACGCGCATTGTTGCGAGAAACGACAAATTTGTTGCTAGGACGCCTCTCACACCGAAAGGGAACTTGACGGTATCGCTTGTATAACTGAAATCACGTACCGCACCACATTCACTTCATCTGTGTAATGACGTCGATTGTTTCATATACTATGACATGATGAACCTTGCGGTCGACTAGTCGTGTGATAAATCCGAGTATGCTCCGTGTGTGGTGCTGATATATTGACATCCTCGCGTTCTGTCAATTTATAGTATCTACTTGATACATAAAATGTTGTAATTACGTGAAATTAGGAATGTGTTAACGCTACCTTTTTATAGATTTATTACGTCATATAAAATATTCATATTCTTTATTTTCGTAACAGTTTAGAGCGGGAATTACTATTTCCCGTTTAGAACAAACTTCGTAAATTTAAAATAAAAAATAAGTAGGTCAAAAGTAATGAGACGTTATGCGCTCTAGTACAATAGTGAAAAGGGAATCAATTGCGCATGTCATCTTCGCTCTTGTGAGTACATATAATAATATAATTGATAAACTAAACACCTCCTTGCGGATTGCTCAGTGAAACTTGGTAGGCGTGAACAGTTTAGCTGTTACAGAATAGATGCTAACCGTAATCCTCTATATATTTAAGATAATGTATCTTTCAACATCTCAAAAACCTTTTTCTCTCTCTGAATGTTGTCTAAAATTGTAATTTATGTGTAAAACAGACTGCGTAATGGCTAAGGTGACCCAACCCGGACCCTTTATTATATTATATAAAATATATCTCTAATCCGTGTAACTTATCTAAACTTTCTCTTTCCTAGTCTACCATATTCACTTTGCTGTACACTTGGCTCTGCCCTCTATCAATACCTTTTTTTTTATTTTCCCTCTATCACTCTAAGGATTGCTGGAAGAAAACTCAACATCACCTTTTTACTACAGTATCCTTCTATTTTTGTTATAAAAATATGTTTTGTGTACAATAAAGAATATATATATGAATGGACTTTCAGGATGTAATCTTAAAGGACATTTTTTAAGCAAAACTGACGAGAAGCCTTGACATATGATGATCATGTCAGCATACCTTACACCTCTACGTCATGCTCGGTGACAAATGTTCCACGCTCCGGTGTAACACACGGCCAACCCAAAACTCAAACATAATGTTCCGCTGTAAAAACTTCGTCAGGGCGGTGTGTTCCTGTCGTGAACTTTTATTATAATGCCCACATTTACATGCGTTATATCAGTCATACTTCAATTACAAGGAACATAGGTTTGCGCAATATGCCAAAGTTGTTAAGGAGAATTAAATTTTGAATTATACCTACCTCGGCTTTAGTACTTCAAGTTCTTGAAAGTTAAAGGATTTTGGTGGATTCGTGGAGTGCATGATAAGCGTATATTTTTATAGACGCTAACATAATACAAGCTGTTGCTCGCGGCTCCGCTCGCGTGGATCTCAGATATAGTCTATGTTTTTTCCTAAGCTCTAATCTACGTGGCTATCTAAATTCCATCAAATTTAGTTCAGATGTGAAATCGTAACAGACAGATAGTTATATTCGCATTTGTAATATTAGTATGGATATAATATTAGATTTTAACGCCCGCAATGATGAGTACAGTAAAGTATATGATATAGATTCATATTCTTACGAATTTTATTTCAAAATAGATACAAGATATATTTCTGTAGTCAGTACCTAAATTATATTTATTTTGAAGACACAAATGAATGACTACCTCGTCTCAGAAAAACCTTCTTATAAAAATTCTGTCCTAATCCTCAGCATTTTGGAGTCAGCTTTCTGTCATACATTAAACAGCTGAATTGCAATTTTAGAAAGGTACACGATATTACAAAGAATTTTGAGATAAGTGCTTCGTCCCAAGTAATTGGCGGCAAATAGAAGTTTCATGTTGAGAGCCGACTCTTTGTAAGATTATGATTTAATATAAGAGTCAATTTATGGTACGATTTTGTAGCTGACTTCAGACTGCAGCAGTAGTTACAGCGTACCATGATATAGACTTGCATGTGATAATTGTGTTTATTGTTCTAATGCATTGCGGCTTTTCTATGGTGCTGGTAATTTGAATCGAAGTTTAACAAGTAATGTATGTGAAGAGAGGATACGCTACCTCACATATGGTCCATAGAAATAAAAGAAAACCAGTCCCGTAATCCGCTCATTTGTATATAACTAAATAATAAATTGTTAACTTCAAATTTGGTAAAAAAATGTAACCATTGAGATGTATTTTTGAATTAAAAAAAAATACAATATTACGATATTCGAGTATATTTCATGGTATGCCGAATTTGCTTCATGCGTCTGCCCCTATAGCCGTTTACCAAACAGTGAGTGAACTTTCTCACATCTATTTTAGTAATAAATTCCGGCCGCTGTCGGCTGCTACTCATTCAGTGAGAACTAACCCTAAGACGCTCTGTTTTTATATGTAATTAAACTTGATTACTATGTAACGAATCTTTTATACCTGAGGATTTATACGAGGATTAATGGAATTATCCACTCAGTGGGGTTGTTCCGTATTCATCCCAATAAAACTCATACTGTTATTTCTTTTATACTCATACCATTTTCTATAGTCTACTTATGCATAGTAGACTATAGAAAATGGTATGAGTTTCGTTTCGTGGTTAGACTGAAAGCTGAGTAGAGTCTGTGGCGTGGCTATAGCGAATGCGAATGCTACACAGGACACGTGGGTTTGATTTCCGCTCAGCAAATATTTTTTTTTTTATACCACTTAGTTGGCAGACAAGCACACGGCCCACCTGATGGAAAGTGGTTACCGTGACCTATGGACGTCTGTAACACCAGAGGAGTCACAGTCACGCTGCCAACCCTGTAAGTACAGAGTTTCTGTGCCGTCAGTAGAAGACAAAGCAGCACAAGCATTTAGTCTTCCCACTGACAGCACAAATTCTCCAGTGAGCTCTGGCTACCCTACTCACCGCTGGGAACACAACACGAAGTTATTATAGCCGCGGTATTCTGTAGGGCGGAGGTACTACCCCAGTCGGACGGCTCAATCGGGCGGTAATACCGCCGTGTCCTACCTCCTAATAAAACAAATAAAATATTTGTATGCATGAATGTTGCTATTTGCATTAGTATGGTCGTGCATCAGAAAGCACGTTAAGCTGCCTGTTCCGGTTGCTATACGAACATCTATGCTAGTCGTTATGGGTGGTTGAAGGTCCAAAAAATCTAACAACTGGTAGAGGTCAGACAGCAGTCACTTCATGGGAAACTGCGAGGTGCAAACCCGCAAAAGCCGACGCTGGATTTGAGGTGAAAGCTTCAAATGCAACTAGGAATAACGCTAGGATGAAGAAGATGTTCAACCTGATCGCAGTTAATTCCATTGGTAATTTACATTTGAACCTTAAAGTTGATTGGAACTGAAATCACAATTTTTTTTTTTTTATACCACTTCTGTGGCAGACAAGCACAAGACCTACTTGATAGAAAGTGGTCACCGAGGCCTAAGGACGCGTGCAAAACCAAGAGAGTCACACTCGTACTGCCAATCCTGCAAGCATTGAAAGTTTCTGTGCTGTCAGTGTAAAAGACAAAGCAGGACAAGCTTTTGGTCTTTCCACTGACAGCACAAAAACCCTACAGTGAGCTCTGGCTAACCTACTCACCGCCGGGAACACAACATGAGGTTATTATGACCGCGGTATTCTGTAGGGCGGAGGTACTTCCCTAGTCGGACTGCTCAATTGGACGGAAATACCGTCGTGTCCTACCAAAAAGTGAAAACTTCTTTGGGTACATTGTTCACTTGTGTGCACTCGCATCACCGTTACCAACACTTCTGTGTTGTATCTACATTATAGGCAAAATGCCTCCGTTTACCCAAAATTTAAGTTTTCACTCCCTTCTTTCAACTTTAAGTGCCACTATTTTTTTTTTATCTTCAAGCGAACAGCAGCATAATAAGCCATTAACAAACTTAATAGTATACATTTAAGTTTGAAATTCCTTCCAAAGAACGCTTTGACAAGTATAAGTGCTTAAGTTATGTCGAACGTTCATTAAGTAGCGGCCCAAAACTATGTTTCGCTTTAAAACTGTTTGCACAACCAGAAGTGATGAGTTTGTGGATGAGAGGGTGAAGTTGGGGGCATTAGTTTAATTCTATGTACACTATATTATACACACATACACATACATATCTATACTATTATATAATAGGCTATTTGATAAGGTCTTCCGATTCTTCGCAATACTGTTTAAAATGTTAGTGTGTTTCGAAAATATATGCCTTGCACAATAAGATAGTGCCTATCTCAATTGAAAATATGGACTTTCTTTATTTATTTTTAAATCTTAATCTTAATTTTAAAAGTAAATGAAAATAGATACAATCAAATTTGGTTCTAATTTTTCAAGTTTTTTTAAATTTTTATACCACTAACTGGCAGACAAGCACACGGCCCACCTGATGGGAAATGTTTACCGTGGACTATGGACGTGTGCAACATCAGGGGCATTACATTCGCGCTGCCGACCCTGAAGAAACCTTCTAATGCCCAGAAGAACCCCATATAACTTTTAGATTCCTCTTTAAATTTCAAATTACTTTTAGTACCAATTATATTGGTGTAAACGCAACGAAGACCGAGATATATGCGATATTCTCTTGCACTCCATACATTTGCACTATGCATGATTGGCACGTGACGTCACTTGTGAGTGCGTTTTTGTTCGGAGCGTTATCAGGCGGTGCGAGAAATAGATATAATATTATTTTTCGTAAGAATATTTCACTTGAGCAGTTCATTATGTTATTATAAAGTGGTCAGTTTTCGACAGGAAAAAAGGTTTTGTACATTGGAGATAGTAAAAAATACGATACGGATTACAATAATTTTTTTTGGAATTCTTCCGAGGTCTGATAGATCTGTCTTTCCTTCCCATTTCTTTTTAAATTAGCGGAAGGAATGTGGCTATATAATGTGCCTCTGTCCACCTCCTCGGGATATACAAGGCTGAATGTAGATGCATGTCGTATCATAATGAGCTTGTTAAATTTAGCGCATAATTACATTGTGCACTTTGTTCTTTCCCCTATTCTCGGCTTACATAGGGTAGTGATGTCACAAGCTATATCGATATATTTATTTTTTGTTTAAAAAATTCATTCACAACGGCAATAGACTTGAATTTTATTAAGTTTAACCAAAAATCATAGTTGGTGAAATAATGGTGTCAATACATCCCTAGGTAGACAGGGATGTTTTGATTCCCCTTGATTTCACCAACTATGATTAGCGGTTCAACCTTGAATTTAATTGTATTGATTTGAATGATGATTTGACTGCTACACAGGAGGTGCGGTTTCGATTCCTGCTCAGTGAAAATATTTGTATCCACGAATATGTATATTTGCATTGGTTTAGGTGTTTTCTATCTATAATATGTATGTAATTACAAAAAAGTAAGTATGTTTATCCGCATTCTAGATTCCATAACACAAGCTAGTTAAGCTCTACTTACCATAGGTTTAGACAGCATTGTGTAGAATGTTGTAGAATATTAATTTATTATTTATTTATTTTTAAGAATCTAGGTCTTTATGTTATTACAGTACATATTCTACCATTATTGGTATAGAAATATTGACATCAAGTGGGCTATATGTTTACTGCTGAATGGAAAACAGCTCGATCCTTTCTACGACGCATCCGGAAAATGATAGGGTGGCCCTATTTTTTCAGCATAGCATAGCAAAAATCGAATAAAAATTAATAGGTCCCGCCTTCTATCAAACTTGTTTTGCACTTTTGAGCAGAGTCGGGTTATTACTTTTATTGCTTTATTATTACCCTAATTAAATTCATTTGAAACCAAGTTCTTTTTTTGATTAAGTCGCAATAAAATATTTTGATTTTTTGTCAGTTGCCAGTATTTTAAAAGCACTCAAGTATAATATAATAAAAACCTTTTTTTTGTACCCTTATCGTAGGTAACGAGATTTGGTGGAAGTTGGAATTTAATTTGTTGGCCAGTATTTTATTTTCTGTACCGAAGTACCTTAATTTATCGAATAAGGCTTTGGGCGAACCCGTTAAAAATAATGGTTTGAGGTCACATTTTCTTGGCAGTGGTCGCCTTCAAGGACCTTTAATTAAATAAACCCACATTTTAGAAGTGAACCACAGTTTCAGCTCGGTTTTATTTCGGTACAATTTATTTCGCAATAGGAATGATTAAAATAAAGAATTGTGATTTATTTATTTGTCACATAAAATATGCTTTAAATTCTAGTCTACTTCCTATCCTATCCTACTATTCTATCCTACTGCCTATACAATACTAATGTGAAAATGTGTTAAGTTGTTTGGATGTTTATTCCTTTAATCACGTTCTAATGGCTGAACAAATCTAGATGAAATTTGATACAGCAGCAGATTATAATCTAAAATGACATATAGACAATATATGTATATATGTTCCTATGAATAGCGGGAATGTGACCTTAATTGTACACAAGTGACGCCGCGGGCCTCCGCTAGAAAATAATGTTTTGAATTGCAATTGAAAATACAAAAAATATCTGTAAATTTCAAGAAATTTCTAGAACATGTTATCGCCTAGTGGCATGTTATAAGATTACACCCCCTTAAGAGAGCTAATGTTCTATTAGGTCCTTCCAGTATGGGTTGAGTTGTCATTAGCGAAATCAGAAACTGTATTGTGGTAATACTAGGCACTGCCTGCATTCTAGCCTGTAGTTTCAGTACTTAAAATAATAATAACTTTATTACCATTAACAAATTTTGCATTACAGTTACAGTGTACACATAATAAATATCATATAGTGCAAATGTAAAAATTGTTTTAAGTGATTTACTAGTTGAATCTTTGCCATCCAAGCTAAGATTTAACTTGTGTTATGGATGACAGGACAGGAAATGATGATGATGAGGATGATGATGATGATGATGGACAAACTAACAGTACCAGAATTATCATTGATCTAGTAATCATTTAACAAAATCATCAATAATAACCTGTAACAATAATATCGACTCTAGCACATCACTATTCCTCACAAAAAAATTACAAGGGGATAATGTATTTAAAATTCCAAAAAAAAAATTCAAGCCCACAAAAACAAAGGCATATTCGCCAAAGAATAGACAACCAAGTAAAATACCCTAAAGCTAATAACTTTGTTGGAAAATGTTAACAGCCATTGTAATTTAGTCGGATAACATTGAACGGAAAAAATATATTTTGATATTTAAGTTATTTAACAATAAGGTGTATTTTATATTGTATTCATAAACCTTGTTATACAGTTATAAATATGTTCGCCAAATTAAATAGGAGAGTATGACTTTCCCTGTTAAATTGAATCGATGGATCAGGTAACTGAAGTGGATGGGTTGTACCGAATCATTAGTATGGGTTCGTTACACAGATTTAAACTGGTATCCTTTTTTACCCGACTGCGCCACCGAGGCTAATGTGTTACGCGTGTATGTGTATGTATGTAGTTTTTCTGTTCCCATCTCTACAGTCCTAACGGTTTCAATAAATGAATGGGGTTTCAAATGAAAGGTATTCTTTTCCTGAGTGTCATAGGGTATATAAACGTCAACAAAAATTATGCTGAGTATTTTTGGAGCCAATATGAGAGTTGTCTAAAATTCTTTTTCATTAAAATTGATAAAGTAGGGAATAAATATGAAAGGCATTAGGAGGAGATTTTTTTATCGTAACTAAATAAAATAAAATGAAATTAATTATTAAAAACTTAAAAAACACACTACTGTCAAAAAAACTAAAACAAATTTGAAAGCAGGCGGTATTCATAAATTTTCTTACGGTTTATGCATAGGCAAAAGGGTTCCTGACAGTAGTTGGCAAAACATTTATATGCTTGCTCATATTGAAAATACACTTGTACTTCCACTGTATTTTTTATTACACCTGATCGGTTTTGCCTTACTGCATCCTCAAAGGTTTACAATTACATTAACAAAATAACAACAAATTCCACTAAGTGCCATCAATCAACCGTATAATTATTTTTTTTCATAATATATAATGTAAATAATCGCCTAATATGCCTATTATAAAAATGTTGTTCTTCATTAATTATAGCCTCAGTGGCAGCGAGGGCAACTACTATGCATTAGCTCTTTTTTATCAACTGTTGTTCAATCAATCAGATAAGTGCTAAAATATTATCGTGAAAATAGTACTAACGACCAGGTATAATGGTTCTACTCATTCATATAAGTGCAAAAAAATTGCACGATAGTAACTTTATAAACGATATTTATTAAAAGTTTACTGAAATAGAAGCTGCTATCACTAAAAGTGAGAGATTAATTCACCCCTTGGCAATAAGAGGGCAACAGTATTTCGTCCTCACACTCCCAGACACGAATCACTAAACAAAGTATAACTCACACCGTGGAGTTTCCTTCACCTAAGCTATTATTCAGGTGGTGTGAAGCCGTCTCCTCTTGCATATTAAATTCGTTTGAACGAATCTAATAATATGTAGACGGCACTCTTGTAACTCTGCACTCTACGTGCAGGTCTTGAGTTCAATTCCGTTTATAAATAGATATCCTCAAAGTATTTGCTTACAGAGTAATTTTGTGAATGTTTAAGTCAGAGATTTGGTTGTTAAGTCTACCTTCTGTGCAATCTAATCAAACAGTCAAGCATAGCACCGTAATAGACTTTATATAGATTGTCATTGGTCGATTTCCAGTGACCAAGTCCGACCAATGAAAAATAATATTAAGGCTGTAGTAGCGCTCTGATCATCGCTGTATGCTTAGAAAATAGCATAGCTGGATCTGCAAGTCGGAACTCTGCCTTATACCGGACGAGGATCAGGCGCAGAATTCAATTTAGGAGGTCGGTATATCCCCACATTACAGCGATAACTATCAAATTATGAAATATTGAAGTAAGTAGATGAAGTAGGTTTTCTCAATAGATGTTTGTGGAGGACATGTATTTAGTAAATATAAATATCATATTTGTACAGAACAATCATTCAAAAAAGATTTTAAATACAGAGTCTAGATAAATCATAGAGCAAGGAGAACAAAGGACTATTTATACTGTTGATTGATGGTGGAATATATTGTTATACATATTGATATCACTCTTTTCCTTTTTCCACAGTATTTATTTATTGAACCTGACTGGTTTCGTCTTACGACGTCCTCAGAGGCTTACAATGACCGATAAGAACATATATATGTTTAATGATTCTTTATTCTCAATAAAAACATAGTCACTTACTTGAGAACATTAATAACTTAAAGTAAATTTACAAGTTCGTCATTTCACCAGTTAAGAATAATAATTATTAGCAATGATCATGAATGCAATATGCCAAAACAAAAAACAAACAGTCACTTAGTACATTCGTTAGAGAAACAATCGAAAACATGCAATAATTATAATAATGTGGGTAGGCACTAATTTAGTGCATCGCGCATCGTTCTTTCGAATACAGGCTAATGTACTGATGTACGTACATATTGAGATCATTATATCATACGAACATCATTTTTAAACACCACGAGGTTCAATAATACTTACTGTGGAAAAGTACAAGTTTGTTCTCAATATATGCAAGGAGAACAAAAGCATAAACTATCGGTAGCAAACGTATAGCTTGATAGACACATCGGCTAATTAGCGGAACCGGCAATGCGGCGATGTCAATATTATGTTACAATTTGGTGGAGAGCCAGCTATTGTGCCATTCGGAAGTGCGGTAATTTCTAACCAATGGCCGCACCGTCATTATGCAGTCAATAAAATTTACGTATAAATTTAGGACAAATCTGTTGCTGTTCTGTCAGGAATAATAGCGTTGATCAGTCATAGTCGTTAAAATTCGTATTGTAGAGGTTAGATAGCAATCGGAAAATATCGAAAATCAGCTGTATCAAATAAACTGGTAAGCTGAACCCAATTGAGTTGGGAAAGGCTCAGAGAATGTCGACTTTAATCGAAATAAAACTATAATTACATTTACGGATATTAACGCGATCAAGGTTTTAAAGGTTGTCTCACATAAATAGCTATCTCTAATAGCTTTAACTTCCATAAACATAATTACTTATGTAAAGTACATGAACGTGAAAGAAGGTAAGATGGGCAAGTATGGATCGATTTTGCAAAACAAATAAATGAGTATACTAATGATGTATTGAAAAAAATATAGTTTAGAAGTAGTCAAAATCGACAGGTTTGCATAATAAATTTCATAACAATAGATTAAGCTGCAGAAGTATTTAATAATAAAAAGCATTACAAGCTGCTCTACTTATACCGGGAAAATTATTTAGATGGTGCAAATTAATTTTAAACTGTCAAAAATATTCAAGAGTATCAATTTAACAATTGTAGCGAGTAAATTAAGATCTCCGATAGTTGCCATTTAAATTCGCAGCTCGTGCGTGCGCTAGAATTTTAACACTACAAACTGACATTGATACAGCTCAAATTCGATTTTATATTGGAATTTTATAGTTGAATTGCAACATCCACCCTATTTAACAGTACTACAATTTTACAAAGTATCAAATGTTACAACTGAAATATTAGATATTGCTAACAACATATCGAAAGTACTTCTTTGAGGGGAAAATGGTACTGATTTACTTTCTAACACCATCAAAAGTAAGTAGTAGAAAATGATATCACTAGATAGAAAACGAGCTGATGATAATGATCTTAAAATAATAAATGAAGTTCGAAAAATCTTGCGTTGCAACTATCCTGAACAGCTGGTGACAGAGGACAGAGAGGAATACAAGAACATATCAGCCAGTCTACTAGATTGGAACAACACATAAAAAGATAAGAAGAGGTTAATAATGTTGGTAATGTTTGATCCAAGTTAAGCGTAGTATTTTATAAATAAAAATATTTACTATATACAAATCAGTATTTTAAGTAATTGCGAAATAACAACAAAGAAAAGCTATATATTTTCTTTACAAGCCCGAACAGCAAAAAGCACCTGTTTAAAATACTGCTTACTCCCAACAACAAGAATCCGGCCCCATAAAAATACAAAGTCAACTGAAAATATTTGCAACAAACAGAATCCTATCATAATTTTGAACAAATTACATTTTTGCAGGGTAGCTTGGAGGAAAGTAAACACCCCACTTCACAGTACGACACGGCTGCGATGCGGACGCGGACTTAGAGGCATGAATTATTAATTTTCCATTTAAACCGGCGCGAGCTATGTTTGCTTTGCCCGGATGTCCCTTATTGACTTTATCGCTATTCGATGGTAGGGGAATTAATTGTGCCAGTAACATTTATAAAATATTTGAAAGAGATCAGTTTTGATATGGTAGATATAATCTTTGATAGGAATACTCACACGTTCTTTCAATTTGGTTTATACGTCAAAGTTAAAAAAAAATACATTGTTTTTATTTATATTTGAATTTTTATTTGCTGCATTAACTTGAACCAATGATAACTAACAATTCAGTAAAACAAGTAAATTGAAAAAAAGTAGTTTAATTTCCTATTATATATATTTAAGTCTTCTAGTATTCTGTACTTGTCTGTATTTCTCAGTATTTACATAGCAGAAAAAAACTTCAGAGAAACAGACAAAGGAGCTGTTTCATCGTAATACGAAAATAAAATGAACGTTCTTTGTGCTACACTATACGCCAGCTAAGTACTAAGTACTTATGCTACTGTGTACTGTACAGTGCACTCTAATATTTGCAAAAACTTTTGAATATTATCATTAAAAAATAAGCTATTCTCACTGCATATTAAAAATACAATTGCCAGTCTCTAACTCTACGACTGAAATAAAAGAAGTAATCTCATTTTCGCGCTCCATTTAATTAGACTCTAACCTACTTAAATTCTGCGAAAATTTGGGTTGGAACTATTAAGAAAACATGTGCTCTCATGAACAACGTGAAGATGTTAAGATTATTTTCATTAAATTACTTGTTCTCTCAGTTGACAAAATACTGCGCAAGAAAATCCTCAAATTTGTCTATCTAGATATTTTACCGCATGAAATTCAGCGTTCTCGAGTACAGAAATAATAAATTTATGTACATTTTCGTGTTACATTTAAACCTCTTCTAGATTACCATATTCTGTTTATAGTTATTGTGCGGTATGCCACAAGGTACAATATTGATACCATTGTGGAACCGTAATAAATTTCGACTTGGAAAAGAATAGTTTTAATCTTGCAATGTTTACGAAACTTGGCACTAGAGTAGTCAGTACGGTTGAAAACACTACAAAGTCTAGCTAATGTAAACGTCGAAGAGCGATCTCAATCGAATAGTCTATCAATAATGCATGCGGTCGTCGCGTGGCCGTGTCGCGGTGAGAAAACAAACCTATAGTTGCAAATTTGTAGAAAGTTTGGAGTTTGTATTGTTTTGGTACGCTACAATATACATATGAATGATGGGTTAGAAATGTTTAATGTATCTAACTTAGGTTCAGAAAGTCTTTTTAGATCTGCAGGTTAAATAATGGAGAATCATATTTTCTGAATAAAGAAGACCCTATTCGTAATAATCTTTAATAGAAATATATAATAGACGTGTCACATCTTCCGTATTAAATAATTTAATATCATTTGATATGTTAGGGATAAATGATTTACAAAAAAAAAATCAACTTATTATTCTCGACACGTAAACTTTTTATTTTAGTTTTAACTGTACTTACATACTTCCTTCCTCCCCTTATGAAATAATATATTTTGTTCTTGCCTCCGTAGCATGGCAGTACTAAACGCGGCCGCTATGATGGAGGTGCGGGTTTGATCCCCGCTCAGTGCAAATATTTGTATGCATGAATTTGGGTATTTGCATTGGCCTGGTCGTGCATTATGCCGTCGGTCACGGTTGCCATACGAACGTCTATGGCAGTAATTATGGGTAGTAAGAGCCCTAAAAAGTTCAACAACTAGTCCAGTTGCAATATTTTTGACTATTTAAACTTCCGATGGTACTATTCTTGTCTACTTACTGTAAATTATTTCTAAAAGTAAACGTGTTAAAATGATATCAGAACGCTGCGCAGTCAGCGCAAGATGGCTCTGCGTAAACATTCTCAATGGAATAAGTGATTAATAATTCATGTTGCCTTGGTCGCCTCGTCTTCAGAAAACATACCTCCAGCCACAATTTGTTTAAGAAGTGCTGAGTCTTGGATACCTTACACTTTGTGCTGAACGAGGTCAGAGGTTAAAAACTAGAAACAATTATCATTTCTTTGGTAGTATACGTTTATGTATCTCAGGGATGTTAAATACAAAGCTATACATTTACTGTAGATATGCATTGTCACAAGACAGGTTTGGAAATAAATTCTCAAATTTTGTGCAAATAATTTGCGTAATAGTAGGAAAAATCGTGTATGTGGCAATATAAGGCACAATCATGAATTCGAGGAACTGGGAAGTGAATTTTCATAAATGCTCACATTTGGGATCCATAACATGATCTACGACACACTGAATGTAATTGCCAGAACCATCCTAAATGATGTCCTCTTCTTATTTTTTTTATTCAAATTATTTCCAATTATCTGACATTTTACCCCGAAGTGCGTACTTGACGGCAATAAACTCACCCTCTATGACGTGGAAGCAATAATACAGCTGTATGTAAATTAGAAACCGATAACAAGTCCACAAAAATAACAAGATTAAGATGAATAGATGTTTACGAGCTATAACAAAAGGAAATATATATCGATGGTTCAAAGATGAAGGTTGCAAGCGACATCGACTTTTCAAAGAGAAAACGACATCTTACACTGTTTAAAAAATAGCAATTTTTCTGTCAAGATTCTTTGTAGTTTGAATCCTTTAGCCTCAAATCCTTCGATAAGAAAATTGTTTAGGTGAATTTTTAAAAATTTAAGATGGAAGTAAACAAAGTAGACAAGTAATAGAAAATGTTGACTTAGTAACCAAATTCTTCTTAATACTGCTTAATGTCTTAGGTTTCTGTCTAAAAATAAGACATTTACCTACGTAAATACAAAATTATGCTCTTGTATTCCATACATTTGTACTAGACGCAACTAAGCTATGACATAAGTTTAGTGTTGGCTAAGAAATCAATTATATTTTATACTATTTGTCATAAAAATATTACTTAACCTTAGCAGTTCATTATATTTTCATAAAATGCATATTCTTCAAGTATAAAAACAAATTAGTCAACATATCCATTCTTAACAACGTAAATATCTAATAACAAACAAGTTAATATGTTTGTTGCGCGGCGGGAGGCACGACCCACTTTGATGGGCTTGAACAGAAAATACCATCTATGCGGGAGATTTTATTATTATCTTTATTGATGTACTTTTAGTTAGACAGACAATATTGGTGTTTAGTCGTAGATTAATATCTTATTCTAGGGACTGACTGTTTCCGCGATTTCGTGGACTTCGATCTGGTTTCTCTTTTCTGTGAAAAAATCTAACCTAAGTTTCGCTTTGTTACATCATAAATTGGTCAAAATAGTGCTCGCACTATTAAATAATCTCGTCACTTCAGATGTTACACGGAATAAATAGATATTAGGACAGACGATAGGTACAGATTTTATATCAGAAGACCCATTCTCCTCCGATAGCGCTGAGCTAGTCGGGGTGCGCGAGGGATCTCACCTCCGACAACTGATGGCTTAAAACGACTGTACGGTTTTGGCCAGTTTGAGTTTGAGGTAAACAGCCTTGCTGATCCCAGTGGTATCCCAGGGGTATCCGAGTGAATTTCCGCACAAAAAGTTAATTCTACTTATCTGTTAGAAATTCAGCCTCGATCTAATGTCAAACTCCAAAATAATAAAAATGATCGGGAGCTTAGTGAAAACAGGAATAATTTTTATAATAAATTTTTTTTTAAATAAGCCTCGTTCTAATGTCAAAAAAGGTCACGATTTCAATGTTCTTTCTTGAAAATTGTGTTGAACGAAAAAGCGTTTTGACATTTAATTTTATTTTGACAGATCAAAAGAATGGGGAGGCACAGGCATACCTAATCTCAGATGGCGTCATCTTCGCTGGTGCTTGTCTTAGAATCTATAAGCCCGTTTCTCACGTCAGAAGTACTTTTCAATCTTGTACTTGACATTGGTATTGAAAACATACAATTTTGTTTGTGAATTTATCAATAAAAATGTACTTCAGTGTATATTCAGCGTATCCACCCTGATGTATAAAACCCCACAAATAATACCATATGTATAAAAAAGCAAATAATATACACTTACAAAGTACACTGAGCTGCACAGTGCTTCGCATGGGGTTGTCTCTCTGCAGAGCCTCGTGTCTCGCTTCACAAGTAAAATCGGCGTAGTCATCTTCAGCTGTCGCTTTAAACTGAACCCTGTGAACAATAAACTAAGATTTAATATCCCATGTCGTGGTGACAGTAGCTTTTGATAGCGGTATTCACGTATTGGCTATGAATGCGACTGATGAACAAAGGACTTAGACATATACCAGAATGTAGATAGTTGGAAATACAATCTATCGATCTGTTTGGCGCAGATGTCGAGCGTAGCAACGCCAGGGGTTATGAGTTCAATTTTTGTTTAGTGTAGATTTTTTTATCAGCATTATATTGGTAGACTTTAAAAAAAATATTAAGTACCATCATCCTTGCGTTGATCTTGGTCGTATCCTCATCTCGAGTCCGGAGTCCGTTAAAATATGATGTTGATTTAAATATTGCTAGGTGAGTGACTGCCACCTGACCCACTTGCGGTTAGAGGTCAACCATCTTCCGTCAACTAAACTTCCGTCGCCCAATATGGTTTTTATAAGGTAATTTAGAGTACTCTAGACGTGATTCAGTGGCTTAGTGGTCAGAGTATTCTTCTTGTAAAGGACTGGTCGCGGATTAAATTCCCGCTTGGGTCGTTTCACTTTTTCCTATTTTCTTTTTATACCACTTAGGTAGCAGACAAGCACACGGCCCACCTGCTGGAAAGTGGTTACCGTGACCTATGAACGTGCGTAACACCAGTGGAGTCACATCTGTGCTGACGACTCTGTAAGAACAGAGATTTTATGTGCCTCTAGTGCAGAACACAAAATCAGGACAAGTCTTTGGTCTTCCTACTGACAGCACAAAAACTCTCCAGTGAGCTCTGGCTACCGCCTTGAACACAACACGAGGTTATTATAGCCGTGGTATTCTGTAGGGTGGAGGTACTTCCCCAGTCGGACTGCTCAATTCGGACGGGCATACCGTCGTGTCCTACCTCCTCCGAAAACTCCTACTCACCACTGGGAACACAACACGAAGTTATTATGGTCGCGGTATTCTGTAGGGTGGTTGTTTATGTTTATGTTTGTATCTATGGGTGTTATTAAATATATTTATTTCGCCAAATAAGTACTTCCAGAAGATTTTGGTATCAAAACTGTGGCGAAATCTTTTGCTCCGAATCGGTGAATTATTAATCATATTGTACATAAGAACTGTTTACATCTAAGTAAATGTGAATATTTGTTTTCTACAAAATGAATATCCTTCATCATATACATTACGACCATTGTAGTAATTTTAAATGTACTTTTGCAAATACACTCATGGTTAGTTTTAGATCACATAGGTTACAGACAGACAATTTATTGAGAACAGATTTCTGTAGTCAAATTATTGTAATCAAATCCTCTTTAATTCAATGATAATTTATGATTTATGCATGCGTAGAATTAGTATCTACTACAATGTAGGCATGAATACCTTACAGCTTATTTATTGTTTAGTTGTAGTGATCACCTAGTTACCTGTCATAATGCACCTACTTTATTATTCTCTGCACCACCTGTAAGGTTGACTGATAGAGAATGCCTGTGGCATCAAGTCCTCCTGTTTACATATTATGTGCATGAAGCTTAAATAAATAAATATTGTACTTACACTATTTTATTTATTATATGAATGACTACTGTGGTTTAATTGTAGCACGTTCGACTTCAAATTTTAAGGTTTGATTCCCGCTCTGTGCAAATACTTTATGTATATTTGTGTTTTTCTGGGTGTTTTATGTAAGGTATGTATTATCAAAAACAAATGTATCTATCTAAGTATGATTATCCGCATTCTAGAACTATGACTATACTATCACCAGCTCTATTTAGTTTGGGATTAAATAGGACGCTTTACAATATATAAAAAGAAAATTTATTTTTTTCGATTTAAATTCCGTCAGAAAGTTTAAGGGTTTGTAAATAAGTATGAACCCACTGATCCCCTAAAATTCATACCCTACGCCCACTTATCTTCTTCAATATTTGAGGCTCCCACACATTCCCTAGGATACGTCTATAAATTTACAATCAATACATACATACATACATACATAAAATCACGCCTGTTTCCCATAGGGGTAGGCAGAGATCACGGATCTCCACTTGCTACGATCCTGACATACTACTCTCGCTTCATTCACTCTCATTACATTCTTCATGCATGCTCGTCGGTTTAGAGCACTCCTGACCTGCCCCTTTTCTAAAACTTCCCCAATTTGGTCCAGGTATGTGCGCCTAGGTCTTCCCCTTCCGACGGTACCATCCACACTCGCCTCATACACCTGTTTCGTTAGTCTTCTTTCATTCATTCTCTCAACATGACCAAACCATCTCAACATTCCTCTCTCAATTCTCATAACTACATCTTCTATCACTCCACATCGTTCTCTTATCATGCTATTTCTCACTCTATCTTTCAAAGTCAAGCCACACATACTTCGCAACGCACGCATTTCTACTGCATTCACTCTACTCTGATGCTTTTTTTGCCACACCCAACTACAATCAATAATTTAAAATTAAACAATAATAATTGGGGCACTATTGCAGGATTGCCGATAGAAGTAAAAACTAAGTTACTTTTAATACGTTCGGTGACGATGACGCAAATTTTATCAACCTTTGTTCAGCCAAGAAATTTTCACTTCAAAATAAAAACATCAAAAACATACTCATAATCTCTGTGAAATCAACTTGTCGTAAGAGCACAATATCCTTAAAATACTTACCATAAAAACCACATCTGTCCGTGTGTCTGCTTTTGAGAGTAAACGATGTGCGCCAGATGCCGGTAAGCGGCCCATGGTACGAAATAATACATTCTTATGATAAGGGAAACGCGATGAAGTTATATATTTAATAAGCTGCGCTGTCTCCTAAAAAACGTGGCAACGTTGAGTGTTCTTGCTAATATTATAAATGTGAAGGTGTATGAGAGTGTTTTTAATCTTCTTCACATGACTATTTGTATTTGGTTTTTGACATATTTGGCAAACTATTACCGTTTAAACTATTACTGTCCACACGTACAGTATTTGAAAAAGAATTTGCTTTATGTGCCTATTTGGGTTTGGACGTTTATTGTATTTAGAAAAATATTTGAGGCACAAGCAAATACAGACAAATTAGTTCACAAAAAGGTATTTACTTCAAGGGGTAAACACACGTGAATTGTCACCTTTTTTCTACTATTAAACGGCCAGTAGGGAACCTACTGGCTATTTAACAGTAACTTGTCAATTGTGCGTATTTGGTATTGACCATATTTGTCAAATAGACAATAAGGTCAATGCTTCGTCAAATACACTGTCCATTGTTATTGTATTTTGGAATTTTCAACCTTCGTAACTATTGCTTAGAACCCGAAATATAGAGCATATCAATCTGTAAATATGAACAGATGAAATTTACATAAATTACAAATTAAGAGTAAGACTATACTTGATAAACTTTATGACAGTGGAATATTTTATAACAGTCAGCAGGCGAATCAGTTTATGACTCTTGAGCTGAAAATGGTTCTCAGATATGTCGTAAATGTAATAATTCCAAGGTTGCCAGTAAGCCATATACAGGATGTTAGAGAAACACTTCTGAACACCAAAACAGGATATTACTGACGATTAAAAACTACAAAAAATTAGCATTTTTTTTTCGATCACAATTAATTTTTAGTAATCATGTATTTAGAACCTTTTATTAGCATTGGAATTAGAAAAATTGTACCAAAATAAATGGCAATTTCGATAAAAATAATTTTCTTTCAATACAATATCTTGGTAGAAAACTTGATAATTGAAATCAGAAAACTAATTTTCAAGTTTATGTCAGTAAAAACAGGGACTCGATATTTAATAACAGGCTTATTCATGAATCCATAGTTTCCAATTGACAGCAAGAAGCTTACTACTATCGGTTTCATGGTTACTAAGATTGTGCTATTACCTGCTGAATAGCAAGCAAACTTATACTTACTACCTTTTGCCAAACCCGTTAAGCTATTGGTTTTGAAGATTATTTTGTCAGAAGAAACAAGGCCTCGTCGCCAGTAGTAGATTATGGATCGAGAGGTTCCAGGTTAATACTAACCAATCCAGTTAATTGGAATAAACGTGATTGAGTGGTTTAGGTTCAAAATGTCCAATTTCCAACATATTTAAATTATCTAGAAGATGCAAAACGTCAATATTCCCAATTGATGAATGAATGTCCATATCCCTAATTTGCTCTATGTTCGCGTTTTGATTGATCGCGTTATGATTTTGATTATATATTACGCTCTTTCTCTTTTGTATGCGGCCAATTCATGGTTGGTTGTCACTTCTGGGTTATACTTCTTACCTTTTTGATACAATTCTTGCCTTATACTATTTACAGTAAGTATAGGAAATTTCGCGGGCCTGATGGTGATGGGTGGATCCGCCTGTCACCCTAACCAGAAGATACCCACGACGGTGAAGCGCGATGTGCACCTCCCCGTACCCATGGACGAGATGGAGACTCCGTGGTCCCCATACCTGAAGAGGGCCGTCTTATAAGAGACGGTCCTGGGACGGCCGGGGTGCGAGGGATATGTCTCAGCTCAGATAATCTTACCTCCGGCAACCTATGGCAGCACAGTCAGCATGCGTTTTAGTCAGTTCAAGTCCGACATAAATTCCCCGACCGCACCAGTAGGGTTATCCGTGAAGATTTTCCGCACAATAAAAAAAGGAAAAATAATAAAAACAATAAACCTTTCAAGGTCCACGAAATCGGTATCTAAACACTATTAACACAAGACGTAAATTTTAGCCAAAAAAAATATTCAAGCAAAATAATATCTTATTTATGAATGCAGAAGCGTAAATATATGTATACAACACACGTTATGTCCGTACGTGACTAGACGCGGATCTGGTACAGATCCATAATGTGAACCATTTTGTATGTATAACATATATTTTATAGAACATTCTAGACCAACCACCCGTGAGCTCTGCTAAGGTTTTGACACAAAATCGATTGACTGAGTCTCTTTAACGAATTTTAAAAGCTAAGTTTGGAGTATTTCCTTCTAGTAATATTATTGATTTAGTAGTTTTTTTCCAAAATGCCTTTTTCCAAGACCGTATCTATTGAACAACCGCCATATTGAATTCCCTAAAAACGCAATAATCAATCCTCACATTTGAAAATAGCCCCAAATTTTGGTCACCGCATTCAAACAGAAATAATCCGTAAAACATCAAGCTATTGTGGCCACACATTTAATTTCAGTGGGACGTGTCCCGTAATTCCACGCTGTCACTTGCGCGACATTCCGTATCCGGTTTAATCCAGTTATATCAGCTAAAATCTGCAATAATGCGGAATTTGTTCCGTCGCAGACTTTGTAGTAGTCGCTTTTGATATAATGTAGTACGCGTTTAACGGAAGAAAGTTTATATGTGGTGTTGTGTTCTGATTTTAAATGTGCGGATAAATGTTTAAATTCCTTACAGAGTATGTGGGGGGTGGATGGGGTGAGAACTCCCTGGTCCTCACACCCGAAGAGGGCCAGCTCGGAAGAGATGACTTTTCGTCGACCGGGGTGTGAAACATATTTCTCAGGCAATATTACCTACAAAACCACAGATGGTGTGAGGTTTAGTCGGTTTGAGTCCGACATAACCACCCCGGGTATCTGAGGGAATTTTCCCTTTAATAGATACTTTTAGGCCTGCTCCTCAGGCGGGGGGTGAGCCTGGCAGAAGCAGGCCGCGGCGGCGGTGTGCCTTGCACTTCTCCCCGTTTCCGGAGACGAGTTGGGGACTCTGTAGTCCCCACCCGTGTAGTCCTCACCCCCGAGGAGAGGGCCAGATCAGGAGAGATGGCCCTGGGTCGGTTGGGGTGCGAGGGATATGCCTGTTAACCTCGCCTTCGGCAACCAATAACGACCCGCAGGCGTCGTGTGTTTTAGTCGGTTCGAATCCGACATAACCTCACCCACCGGATCTGGTGGTGGGGATATCCGTGGGTATTATTCGCACGTAAAAAAGTCCTGCTTCTCAGTTTGATGGACATACCTGACTAGGTCTTATCAGGTTGATCATTCAATAGGCAACTAGACACTAGACTAGCCACGAGTATGTTATTCAAGCATTGCAGTCGTCTCTTCAACAAAATGTTACAAGGCTATTCAAGTTCTATTCAAATACGATTCGAAAGCCACATAAATATTGTAAAAATAAAACTACAATCATGCCAATACGATTCAGAAAGTGATACAGAAAGAAACAAAATATCACTGTATGAACCAACAACTGACACAAAAATTCAGGCTTAAAATGGGTTAACAATTTTTGACAACCGTTGTATAATATACAGGATGTATTCCAGCAATTTATTGTTGCGTTGTCTGTGTTACAAAAGAGAGGCGGAAATGCATTTTGGAGCTGACTTTAGGCGATAACGTTCTGCGTGGTAGTTATCCACATTATACTATTAAATATAATTGTAAGGGGATCGTGTCTGTACATTGGAGATATTAAATTTAACAGGTTTGTCTGTTTGTTCGCGATGGACGCAGAAACAACTGAACAAGTTTTGATGCAATATTTTTGTTTGAAAGGTTTCGTTCAGACTTAAAATCTTAGCTTTGATCGCAATAGGCTCGGTAAATACTCACGGGCTACTAACTCAAATTAAAACTTTAAGAGTTTGTTTGTTGGAACGCGGTAACCTCAGAAATTTCTGATTCGAAATAAAAAAAACATTGTTTGTGATGCCTAGTCCGTTTATCGAGGAAGGCTATAGGTTAAAACCATAATCTAAGAGAGCTAAGCAGTAATCACATAACATTAACGAATCTGAAAGGTTCTCATACATTATTTGAAAACTAATAAATTGTGGGCATGCGTTTTGCATACTGTTTAAAGGTGTGACATAGGGACTCTTATTTCACAGACGAAGTCGAGAAGGGCCAGTTAGTATTCTTCTTCTTCAGCGTTAATCTCGGTCGCATCGGAAGCTTTCACCTCGGAGCTTAAAGTCTATTTTTTTCTGTTCTAATTACGGGTTTGGCCGAACTTTGATATTTTTCGTGCAACTGCCATCTGATCTCTATAGCCCATTGACAATATCGAAGCATTGCAGTTAGAGCAGTTGTTGGACTTTGAAGAGCTCCTATCAGCCAGTTAGTATTATAAAATACATGCAATAGATCATGGTTTTTTAAATCGTCAGAAGTTACAACGTGAAATACCTGTGCCCGGAATAACACTGTCATACACAAATCAATCACACATCTGACAGTTTCTGCATATATTTGAATTTGGTCCGACTTCCTGAATCAGGATCGAAAATTATTATAGTAAAGTTTAAAATAGTTACTGCAAAATTAAATAGCAATAGTGTAGTTTCTAAACTAGAATATGATATTTATACCACTAAGTTGGCAGACAAGCACACGGCCCACCTGATGGGAAGCGGTTACCGTGGCCTATGGACGTATGCAACACCAGGGGTGTCACACTCGTGCTGCCGACCATGAAGAAACCTTCTGATGCCCCTCTTGAAGAACCCCATATTGTAGGCGCTTGGGAAAACCGCAGCAGGGAGGTCATTCCACAGCTTGAGTGTGCGTGGGATGAAGTTTCTTTCATACCGCACAGTGCGCACCGCTTTAACGTTATTTTGATCTTCAGTCATGAATCTCGACATGAGTTGGCTTGAGTAACAGAATGCCGCGGCCATAATAACTTCGTGTTGTGTTCCCGGCGGTAAGTAGAGTAGCCAGAGCTCACTTGAGAGTTTTTGTGCTGTCAGTGGGAAGGCCAAAGGCGTGTCCTGTTTTGTCTTCTGCACTGACGGCTCAGAGACCTTACAGGGTCGACAGCACGTGTGTGACTCTCTTGGTGTTGCACACGTTCAGAGGCAACGTTAGCCACTTTCTATCAAGTGGGCCGTGTGTTTCTCTGCCACCTGATTGGTATAAAAAAATAAGAATTGTATTCAGGACTAAGCTTGAGTGGATTTTTGGCCAAAGGAGTTTTATGATTATGTCAGGTCATGTATGTTTGTTCATCTGTTCCCTCATAGTTTACTAGAATGTATAGTATTGAGTAAGTGGCATATGACTGCCGTCTTCTTTGATGTTTTCTTGTAGATATTTTTTGAGCGTGATTTTCAGTAATTTTATTTCTTAAACTAAATTATTAATGTGGATGTAAATCTTTTGATCGTTCATAGTCTTGTCTTAGAATACCGACATATAGTTGACTAGTTTAAACAAAAGCAGAATAATTATCATACCATAATAATAATCATTTATTTATAAATTACAAGCGTGGTTGGTTGGTGGGCCTTGTGCGCCTCCCCGTTTCCGAGGATGAGTTGGGGACTCTGTGGTCCCCACACCCGAGGAGAGGACCAGATCGAGAGAGCTGGCTCTGGATCGGTCGGGGTGCGAGGGATATGCTTGTTAACCTCACCTTCGGCAACCAAACGACCCACAGGCGTCGAGCGTTTTTTCGGTTCGAACCCGACATGACCTCTCCCACCGGCTCCGGTGGTGGGGATTTTCCAAACAAAGAAAAACAAAAAAACATGTTTGGTTTGGGGAAAAATATCTCCAAAAAGTACCCAAATTCAATAAAAAATTGTGCTGCAGAACCCTTTTAATCAAAACTCTGACAAACACTTGTTGGGAAAGTATTCATAAAAGTACCGCAACGAAACTAAATAAATAAATCTGGGCCATTGTCATTTCTAACTAACATCAATTTGAAACTTGTGCAGAAGTTCGCTACTGCTGTCATATGTCTGTCACAGAGGATTAGAAGGAATTGAAGAGACATTTTTTATTACCTGTTATGGTATCGACTAGGCAAGTTATAAACTAAATAAGTGACAGTGCCGTGTAACTGAATGTATGGTGAAGTCAAGAATTTCGTGAACTGAAGGACACTGCAATCGTGCCGTCTGATGGAAAGTGGTCACCGAAGCCTATCTCTGATGTATAGTAAAACAGTATGCAATTAATAGTAATAATAGTAGTTCCAATTTTGGCCATTTCACGGAATTTTTGGAAGAGAATAATGTGTTAGACAAATATGATAGTGTAATGAGTCACATATTAAGAGTATTCTAGTCATTTCGGGTAAATATATTCTAAATAGTAATGTATCAAGGTATCATAAATAAGTTGTCATAAACAAATTAAATCACATCAAATATCAAATATAAATATAAGGATTGAAAAAATTGCCACGTTGGTTCCCCAGGTCACTCCAAATCTTCGGCTAAAGGTATAGGGCTGTTCTCTATCCGATAGAAACACACGCACAGTTCATGTAAAAGCGCCTGCTTGACGACAAAAATTTTGCTCCTTTTTACGCAATACCATAGTTTTGTCAAGCGACCACAATATGGGGTTCTTCAAGAAGGGCATTAGCAGGTTCTTACAGTGTTGGCGGCTCGAGTGTGACCCCCCTTATGTTACACACGTTCATAGTCCACGGTAATCACTTTAGGTGACCTTTGTGCTTATCTGCCACCTAAGTGGTATAAAATTAATACCAAAAAGTGCAGTTGGCAAAATGTGAGTGTGTATTAACCTAACTACCTTCCGAGAATTTACAGAATTTACAGGCGTGAAAATTATATCATACATATTATTTTCACGCCTGTAAATCCTCGAAAGGTCCTAACCTAACGTTTATAAACATAACATATATAATGAAAAAAAAATATTTCAATAAAATTCATCAACATGTTGGTTTCATAACTGCAACAAAAGTACCACCCATTATGCACTACAGCTAATAAACGCTGTCATATCCAGCAACTTTAACTCCGCTCTGTCCAACTGACATTTTGCTAAAAGTAATTCCTTCATATATGTGTATATTTGTCGTACGAACTACACAATGTTTCAGTTTTCATATGGGAATGATGAAAACACCGCTTGAGCTCGCGACAGAAGTTTACCAGTTGTGTAATTTATAAAACTTTTGCTTGTTCGCTTGATGTTTGTTAAAACGATATTTTGTTGTCGTATTATGGTAATTCAGAATGAGAAACTCGGTTTAGGGTGTTTATTTATTAAATACCGGTTGTCATGCCAATATCTATGGGAGTCGTTACAATTAGTTGGAACTTTAACAACTGTTGGAGGAGTTCAACAACTGGCCTAGTCACAAATACTTTGATATCGCTTTTGGGATGTGGAGGTAAGATGGTAGTCGCTTCACGGAAAACATTGAAGTTTAGCCAAAGCCGCAGTTAGACTGGTCTTTACCAGTTTAACTGCAGATTTGGGGTCGGGAAGGTTTACAGGAGTACTAGTAATTTTGGTTAGGTACTAATATTCCTTTAAACAACTAACCTGGCATGGTCACCTTTTTTTTATACCATAAAGCCCACTTGATGGAAAGTGGTTGCCGTGGCCTATGGACGTGTGTATTACCAGAGGAGTCACACTTGCACTGCCGACCCTGTAAGCACAGAGTTTCTGTGCATCAGTGTAGAAGACAAAGCAGGGCAAGCCTTTTGTCTTCCCACCGACAGCACACATTCTCCAGTAAGCTCTGGCTACCCTACTCACCACTGGGAACACAACACGAAGTTATTATGGCCGCGGTATTCTGTATGGCGGAGGTACTTCACCAGTCGGACTGCTCAAATGGACGGAAATACCTCCTTCACAATATTACATTCAAACAACTGTAATCAAAATTACGCTTACTCCTATTTCTCTCCGGGGTAGGCAGAGACAACAGCCCTCCATTTGACTCTATACTTACATACTTCACAAGCTTCTACGGTAATTAATCATTTCATGCAAGCAATCCGATTTCGAGTACTTTAAATAATCTTCGAAATATCTTTATAGTCAAAAATACCTTAAGAATAATACTCTAGTAAATTCCAAGTCCGAGTCATATAATTTACGCATATCTCTGGCCGTAGGCGTTGGCAGAACTTTGTATTAAAAGGAAATGGCTCAGGCCAAAACTAATTTGGTTCGGCGATAATTTCTGTCAAAACTTGACAGAGGTCAAGCTACAACAATGGAAATTTTGTGCTGGTTTCTTCATGAATACGACATTAAACTTATTAACAATTATTGTGAGTAAGGATGACGAGAATAATTTCGTGTATTTGTTGTATTTTTTTATACCAGTTAGGTGGCAGACAACCACACAGCCCACCCAATGCTATTCATTAGGTTACCGTGGTCTATGGACCTGTGCAACACCAGGGGACTCACACTCGCGCTGCCCACCCTTCAAAGATTTTCTGTGCCGTCAGTGTAGAAGACAAAGCAGGACAAGCCTTTGGTCTTCCCGCTGACAGCATAAAAACTCGATATATATCAATGTTTTGTGGTATACTAGCACATATCGGAATGGAATGGGATTCGCTATTTGTTTGTTGTCCTCATAAATAACGCGGAATACCTCCTCTTTCCCCTCATTTTAGGTCAAAATATATGAAATTATGATATTCTGAAACTTTTACAGCGGTTAAAACCGAATAATGGTAACAGTACCTTTTTATAAAAATACATTACGATTTTTTTATATATGCAACAGTATCTAGTATCACTTGTATAGATTCCCGGAAGCGTTTTCCTGACAGCCCTTATAATATATTGTTTTAAATACATATCTACTTACTGTTTAATCAAATAAACTTGTTTATAAATTCAAGTATTAGCATTGAGCTAGACCTCTGACGTAAATTGAATGTTACTAATGCCGCTAATTGCCTCATCAAAAGCTACAACTAGTCTTAACTTCCAATTCTAAAGCTTCGCTGAACCCAAGCATTGAACCTTGGACCGGTTCCAGCTACTTATCTGCAAATCCAGTTAGCTTCTAGTTTTTGCCGCCAGCGCTTAGGCTAGACTAGTTGTCAATTTATTGTGAAGAGTTGGCTTTCTTGCTACAAGTTTTTTATGATAGTCCTTATAGAGCATGGCTTAGTTGATTTTAACTGAATGTCTAATAGAAGTCAATAAATACTGTAATAACTTTTTAATTCATATAATGATGGTTTTAATCATCTTTTAATAGTTGTATATCTATTATTGAACATATACAGGACCGGAGTTATATCTCCAGTCTAAACTAGTGTCACCTAGCGATAGAACCTCACCTCACGGGGCTCTGGCGCATAAGGGTAAGCAGAGACCACGTGTTTCTTCTTGGCACTTTTGAGGGGATCCAATTCAAGGATATCGGCAAGCATGCAATATGATAGATCCACTGTTAAAAAGATATTGGACGCAGTTTGGATAGTAAAATCGCCTGAAAGTATTAATTTAACTAATTAATTTAGGTAGGACACGACGGTATTTCCGTCCAATTGAGCAGTCCGACTGGGGAAGTACCTCCACCCTACAGAATACCGCGGCCATAATAACCTCGTGTTGTGTTCCCGGCGGTGAGTGGGTAGCCAGAGCTCACTGGAGAATTTTGGTAGTGTCAGTGGGAAGACCAAAAGCTTGTTCTGCTTTGTCTTCTTCACTGACGGCAGATTCTGGATTCTTACAGGGTCGGTAGTGTTGCACACGTCCATAGGCCACGGAAACCACATTCCATCAGATAGGCCGCGAGCTTGTCTGCCACCTAAGTGGTATAAAATAAAATAAAGTTGTTTCATGGTTTTATGGGTTATGGTTTGCGATTTGGTAGGTAGGTAGATAGGCGGTGAGTACGGTAGTTTAGGTACAGTCAGTGGGAAGACCAAAAGCTTATCCTGCTTTATCTTTTACACTGACGGTACATACACTTATAGGGTTGGCAGCGCGAGTGTGACTCCCTTGGTCTTGCACACGTCCATAGGCCATGGTAACCACTTTCCATTAGATGGGCCGTGTGTTTGTCTGCCAAAAATGTGGTATAAAAAAAATTTTTTTTTCAACCCCATACATCATTCCTTTTACCTGTGGGCTTACCATGAAGTCTTAAAACAGGTCAAACAATAAACAGCTGAAAATTTCAAACCCTCGGTTTCGGCGTAGTAGTCGCGGTCACTACTGCCATGCCGAAGAGTTTGGTTTGACCCCAAACACCCCATTTATTAAATCAAGTAGTAGACGTAACATTCAAGCAATCCTGATAAAATATATTGATTATAAGTTTGCAGAAACCCTCATTATTTTAAGAAAATATCTTAGAAACGCTCGACAGGCAACTTGAATATCATTTGTATCAGTAAAATGTTATCCTACTGTAAAAGATACAAATCGGGACTTATCACCCGAATATTTATAAGGTATCCTTTTGTTTTCCGCGGACTCGATTCCTGATAGCAATAGGTGGAATTCAAGGAAACGTTGGGCGCCCAAAATAGATTCTTACCTTATAAATGTAATATCGAGATTGTAGGAAATTTATAAATAGCTATGCGCCATGGTTACACCCGCAGTGCCCGTTGGATTATTTTTCAGTTTTGGTCTTACTGCTTGGCTCCTTGTGGTCGTGGCGCTATGTTATATAGCGTATTTTTTATACAACATAGGTGGCAGACAAACACACGGCCCACTGGATGGAAAGTGGTTACCGTGATCTATGAACGTGTGTAAACACCAGTGGAGTCTCACCCGTGCTACCGACCCTATAAGAACAGATATTTTCTGTGCCTTCAGTGCAGAACACAAAATCAAGACAAGCCTTTGATCTTTCTACTGACAGCACAAAAACTCTCCAGTGAGCTCTGGCTACCCTACACACCGCTAGGTATTCTGTAGGGTAGGGGTACTTCCCCAGTCGGACGGCTCAATTGGGACGGAAATTTCGTCGAATCCTACCTCCTTTTCCTAGAACTGGACATTCAAATGTTAAACTTATATGTATATTTTATTTTTATTAGTACATAGCAAAGTATAGACAATATAATAAATGATACAAATCGTAATTACGATTAAACATAAAGCTACTTCACAAGTGATGCGTGCTTTGCACGAAACAATATTAATTTAAACCATCACACAACTAAAGAAACATTGAAACAAAATTAAAAATATCAATGCACTGCCTACTGTGTCTAATCATGAGTCTAACTTCATCATTAAGTTCCATAATATATGAAGTTAATAATGAAAAAGTTAGTGTAAAAAAAAATTCAATGAAAATATGCTTATATGGTTATTGAACTTTTCATAACACAGTCTCCCAAACGACCTGTGCGTGACACTTTTCGTAATGTACAAAGTACACACGAAAGTACCGCTTCGTACAAACTCAACAGAATTTCCAATGAAGTGTGGAACCATTTCGCGCTACGAAGTAATCACTATTAAATTATTCGTAACGAGCTTTAGTTATCTTATTTATATTGTTTATTTTCTTTGTCATAATTTCAACGTGTATTATTTATATCGCCTTTTGTTTTTATCACATTACTGTCGATCCTAAGGTTGAATGGAAGAAATCGCTTCAAGCGATAAGGCCCCTAATTGTACATTACATACATACATACATAAAATCACGCCTGTTTCCCATAGGGGTAGGCAGTGATCACGGATCTCTAATTGCTTCGATCCTGACATACTATTAAATTCCATTAAATTCCCAAAATGGGTAGAAAGAGGTGTATTAACATCCACATTTCATCAACATTGATATTCGGTCCCACGTAATAGGGGCCGAGACTTAGTCGCTAAGCATGCACTTTGTCATGGGCACTTTTTTTTTTTTTTTTTTTATACCACTTAGTTGGCAGACAAGCACACGGCCCACCTGATGGGAAACGGTTACCGTTGCCTATGGACGTATGCAACACCAGGGATGTCACACTCGCGCTGCCGACCATGAAGAAACCTTCTGATGCCCCTCTTGAAGAACCCCATATTGTAGGTGCTTGAGAAAACTGCAGCAGGGAGGTCATTCCACAGCTTGAGTGTGCGTGGGATGAATTTTCTTTCATACCGCACAGTGCGCACCGTCTCAGGTCGCAATGTGTGAGGATGAATTCCCTTTGTTTACTTTTGGATGGAGAACAGTCTGAGCCCATAGTCACCTTATACGTTACCCGCGGAAAGAGATGGCTTGGAATCCCAGAGGAGTGGGAGGGAACCTTCATGGCAAATAAAATATTTATAATCAAAATTGCTGTTATTCCTCTTATTCAGTTCAGCTATTGACTAAATTATATAATAAATATCATACGAAAGTAAACATACAGCTCATGGCTAAGTGCCCACTTAACAGCAATGGCTCCGACCGAAAATCATAGTTGGCGAAACGTGGGTGCTTCTACACCTTATTCTAACCCTTCAGGGATTTACAGGCGTGAGTAAAATGTATGTATGTATATGTATGTATGTGCTTAATCATGATAAATAGTTAGCCCTCGTACATGGATATCCTAAAAAAGACTGGTAATATCCTGTATTGCATCAACGATGGTCTCAATTCCACGAAATATACCCAATCAGATCGGTCACTATGCGCTGTTACCGATTACCGAGAATTTTCTATCACGAAAATACAGTACGTAATGATTAGCGAGAATTGGTAATCTGACAATCACTCTGTATAGCATCCATCAACGAAAATTGCCGTAATTTTAACATTTCTGTATTCGATCATGGTATATGAGACCAAAAGTACGCACTGGTAATAAATAAATCACTGGAGAGCTTTTATACTGTCAGTGAGAAGACCAAAGCTACTTTGTTTTCTGACAGCACAGAAACTCTGTTTTTACAGGGTAGACAGCACGAGAGTAACTCTCCTGGTGTTGCACTCGTAGATAGGCTACGGTAACCATAGTTCATTATTAAAATAAATTAAAATTCGTTTATTTCCTCACCACAGTTAAGTAAAATACAGATAACATTATATTAGAAATTGCTACTTTATTTAATAAAATTCTATCTGTGGATCGCTGTTGCCTGTGGTAGGTAACAAGGACCTGAATTATAGGTATATTAGGTAGATTGTGTGATTGTCTACCTAGGTGTTATGAAAACTGATTGAGATGGCTCTCCAAAATAAGCCCGCTTCACACCCGGGAGCCTATTATTGGAATAGTAGAAGTAACCTATGTATTCTTTAATCTATTTCTGGACCAAATTTTAGCCAGATCAGTTCAGCCGTTAAACCGTGTCTGAAAAACAAACATCCAAACATCTTGACATTTATATTATAGGATTTGTAGTATTATACATACCTTGATACCGTTGTGTATCTTATAGCCTTTCCTAGATTTCCGTCTTCTCTGATCTCTTCTTTAGATACTGAAACAAAGAAAAAATATTCGTTTATATTGTTTTATTACTATAACATTAATTGAAATTACATATACGTAACCCCTTCAGTCAAATTTAATTGTTTCTTTGAGGAGTGCGCTGTGCTGCGTGGTTTTCGGCAGAGTAGAATTTGGGCCATACCATCTCTTCCCGTGCGGTGTCGTACAAGGTGACTGAGGAATAAGGCTGTTTAACATCAGACAGATATATACAGCCCAGATTCAGCCTCAGATGCATGGCTCGAGTCAACAATAGTGCCCCGGAATACGGCAATAGGCTCACCCCACCCACCCCCGGTCCCCGAAAATAGTTATTGGTGAAATGTGGCTGTTAATTCACCTCTGCCTAACCCTCCGGAAACAAAGGCGTGATTATATGTATGTATGTAGGAATGGGTTTATGTCAATAATTTTATGACTAATTTTCAAACCTGGGACATTAACCAGCTGTTTAATTCTTTTTGATTTTCATTGGTCAATCCCTAGTGACTTCACCCTGTCCTATCAATGACAAACTCTATCAAGTCAGATAATTGCACAGCAGTATTTAACGGTCGCAAGATGTTTAGAGTTTTAAAAATGAAGTAAAAACAGTTACTTTCAAGAACGGAACTTGAAATCAAGACTACACCTTTCTAGAAATAGAACTCTGGTCAACTGAGGTACCTAGACATTTCTTGTAAATTCGGAATTCTCCAATAATTTCTTCTATATTAACGTTCACATTAGTTTAACGTTAATGTATAACTTACAACAATATCATTAACACAGTCTAGCAACAAAATACCCAGTTAGGAACAAAATTTCGTTGTAAAATGAACTTTATTACACAACAAAAATGTAAGGTAAGCTATTCAAAGGCAGGTCCCGTACATTTGCATAACTATTTAAAATGAACGGTTTATATCGCTGTTAAGGTGTGATCACACACTGGGGGATGCTTGTGCTTAATTTAAGCTATCTAAGCACTGACAGTGTCCCGGAGAGCATTTAGGGTTACCATGTTAAATAGGTAGAACAATTCCGGGTATTTCTGATCATTGCTAGCGTATATTCTGCATGCCAGTGTATGCTATGTTCATCATGATGATTGGAAGTTAGTAGGCTAAACTTTTTTTTCTATATATATATCACTTAGTTGGCAGACAAACGCACGGCCCACCAGCTGGAAAGTGGTTACCGTGGCCTATGGAGGTGCGTAACACCAGAGAAGACATACTCGCGCTCCTGACCCTGTAAGCACAGAGTTTCTGTGCCGTCAGTGTAGAGGACAAAGCAGGACAAGCCTTTAGTCATTCCACTAACAGCACAAATTCTCCAGTGAGCTCTGGCTACCCTACTCACCGCTGGGAACGCAACACGAAGTTATTATAACCGCGGTATTCTGTAGGGCGGAGGTGCTTCCTCAGTCGGAAAAAGTGGATAAAAAACAGGCCTATTTTATCCACTTTTTTACGTAGTGAAAAAAGCTAATAAAAAGGCATATTTCATACCGTCAATGAAGTTTCTTCACGATTTTCAGAGAATTTATGTACCATCCATCAAGGTTATAATAAAACAGAGAATAAGCATCACAGCAATATTATGTACACTCAGCGTCATAACGATTTTGACTAATAAAACTCTAAATGATTTCAATACCAGGGTTTTAAGAGCAAATAAAACTGATTTATTGATTTATATTGCAGTATTATCCGAACTAAAGGTATGTACTAAATATAAGAACAAACAGTCAACAGAAAGGGATGAAAATCAGGGCATTAAGATTCCTTTTTTCTACAGCCCCGGGTCCATTAAGCGGGGTGTGAAAAGCATCTGATGCTACGTGTCTGTACTGGTGACCCTCTTCCCTGAGATTTTACCATTAGCTTACCATCAGGCGAGGTGAAGTCAAATTGGAAAAGAAAAGAAGATAAAGGAAAATTAGAAATAAAACCCTGTACCAACCCGTCCGGCCAGCTCGTCAGCGTGGCAACAGTAGGCCAAAAGCTCCTTACACCGGAAAGACCATGTCCAGCAGTGGAATGTGACGGGCTAACTAATTGACTTATATATAAAAAAAATTGAGTGCTTTGTTCTTCAAGATCGATCTGATGCTGACTGTACACACTTTAGATTCAGACTTGTAACCCAATAGCCGTCTATCACAAAAGATAACAATAAAACCAGGCCAACAAAACCTGAAAGGCGACGAAACAAAATACCCGCTATTGTCTAAAATCATCCTACAATTATAGGGCACATGGTCACAATATGCTGACGTCACAAGTCTGTAACACATCGTGATCTCGGCGCGAATTCGCCGAAAACCACCATTTTGTCGAAATAAACTGCTCATTCTGTTCAAAGTAATTGTTCTCGCAGTGGGGTATCGATCAACCGGTGTGAGCGTTATTAGAAGCAGTGGTTGAATACCATTATTCATTTGGGTTTAAATGAACGGTTATGTGTGAGGCCGTGTTTCATTTTGTCACCGCACACCGCTGGAAATGTCGCGATAAATGTCACTTTTCGGCTTTATAATGATGGATTTATTGTTTTATCGATTAAGATAGAAAAGAAATGAAACGGTCCAGGCAGGATTCGAACCCGCGATCTTTCCCTTACAGAGGGAACGCTCTGAACTCTGAGCCACCGAACCTTCGCCTGAAACCATCAAAATTCTTCTATACATATATCCATCATACGGCGACCGTGGGAGCCATCTACCGATATTCGTACGGACTATTGGAACCAATGAATGATGTTGCAATCATTTTTAAACATTGAGTTTTAATGACTCCGCTCAAATTATAGAATGAAATTTTTAAAGCTTTTTAGAATGCTGACTATTCAAATATTTTTATAGATTTATTGATGTAACAAATCAATCAATTATTAGCTTATATACAGCAGTATATAAGCTCACTGGAGAATTTGTGCTGTCAGTGGCAAGACTAAAGGCTTGTCCTGCTTTGTCTTCTACTGACTGCACAGAAACTCTGTACTTACAGGGTTGGCAGCGCGTTTGTGACTCCTCTGGTGTTACAGACGTCCATAGGTCACGGTAACCACTTTCCATCAAGTCGGCCGTGAGCTTGTCTGCTAACTAAGTGGTATAAAAATAAAAACAGCAGTGGACTGTGATAAGCTAATTAATTGACCTCTCCCGATTTGGGAGGCTCTGGCCTTCTGTTTTGACGCTGGCTAGACGGGTTGGTACAGGGTATTATTTGGAGTTTATCTCATCTCGCAGTGATATCATCTGCGTGGCAGTCACCTCTTACAGCACCCTTCGGATAAGATGGGGTGGTGATACTTGTAGGACAATTAATGTAACCAGTCTACCAGAAATCAATAAGCTATAGAACTATAGAAATATTAATAAATATGTAATAGGCTCGTTATCTGGAGTTTACGAAGTGACTGGCGAAATGTGGGTGTAATTAGCCCTTTGGGGATAAAGATGCAATGTGTGTCGGTTTGTCATACAACTTTCGACTTTACATTTGACATGTTTCCCTCGGTGGTCTGAAGTCTATATTTTAATATCACACACACACAATTTTAACACACATGTCACTTGTATTATTATTGATACACATACACACTCACACACACATACACAATATTATTATCCTTATGTTATTGCTCCCTGGGCCGGAAATTAATATGAGGAAAACAAATATTCAACTCAATTTAGAAATCATTCATTATTATTAGATATGTTGGAAAATATTCATACAATATTCATACTAACATATCGTTGTATACGTTTTTGAAGCATTGATGCCAAGTATTTTTTTATACCACAAGACAAGCAAAAGGCCCACCTGATGGAAAGTAGTTACTGTTGCCTATGGACGTGTACAACACCAAAGGAGTCACACTCGCGACCCAGTAAGCACAGAGAGTTTCTGTGCCGTCAGTGTAGAAAACAAAACAGAACAAGCCTTTGGTTTTTCCCCTGACAGCACAAAAACTCTGCAGTGAGCTCTGGTTACCCTACTCACCTCCGGGAACACAACACGAGGTTATTATAGCTGCGGTATTCTGTAGGGTGGAGGTACTCCATTTGACGGAAATACTGTCGTGTCCTGCCTCCACCATGTGTATGTGTATGAAACTTTACTTTTTTAAGGAATATTACTGTGAGTATGTTATGAATAATTGTTTTCTTTTTCCGAACGTGTGAGACTTACGTTTGGATACCAAATCTAACTGTGCTATTATCCCAATGAATAACAACTCATTGGTACTACAGAGCAGAGAAAACTTGCAAAGTTATTGCTTCATAGTATTTGTATCGTTACCTTAGAACTAGCAGACTCGGCCTAGCTTTGCCCGTGGCACATTTTGAAGCCTCATTTCATCCCTTTGACCTCGTAATTTGACATTTATGATCACTGCTCCGCTCTTTTAAATGGTAGCGTAATGATATATAACCTCAAACCTTTGTCGATAACCGTACTTTTCAACACAAAAAGATTTTTTATTTCGAACCTGTAGTTCCTAAGATTAGCGCGTTTAAACAAACAAACAATCTCTAAAAATATTAGTACAGATAAGTCTAAGACAAGATTTAGAATACATTTACTATTTCAAGTTTACTAGAAAACAAAACCTATATTAAACATACCCATAAAATAATCTCGTTAGTAAATATAAAAGCTGTGCCTACATCATGATTGATTTTACAAATTTCAATTATTATTTATTAAAACTACCAATCTCATCAACTAAAACAACACTACAACCTAAATCAAAGTTGAAAATAATTAATACTCAATAACTCCTGTCATTTCTATCACTATTTCAAAGTCAATTAAATGAGGTTTGATTCTGTCACCCAGTGTGGTCGTAATGAAAATTTTATGCCGAAATATCGAAGTTATCGAAGTCTGTGACGTGTACGGGACAGATTCGGTTTTTGGAATTAATTGGAACCAATCTTCGGTAATATTTTGATGATATTGGAAATTTTCGAGGGTCCGCGCTTCAATATTTGGTTTTGAGGCGACGACGTGAAATGATAGCTCATCCATATCAATATTATGAAGCTGAAGAGTTTGTTTGTTTGTTTGAACGCCCTAATCTTAAGAAGTAGGGATTTTTGTGTTGAGTAGTATGTTTATCATCAAAGGTTTTAGGTTAAATATCATCATGCTACTACTTAATAGAGTGGAGCAGTGATCATAAATGTCAACAAATCCGGCAATTTTTCATACATCAATTTAAATACTAAAATAATACAGGCTCAAGGGGATGATATGAGGTTTAAAAATATAGGTGAAGCTGGGGCAGGTCAGCTAGAAGATTATAAATTGAACAACGTTATTGATTTTATTGGAGTGACATTTTATATGAATAATGATGTATTATCAGATTAATGATGTATTGAAAACGGGACAGTCTCTACGGCGTGTTTGATTCAGTGTATATTTGTAAGCATGAATATGTCTACTTGCATTGGTAACTCGGGAGCACGTTATCCGTCAGTCTCGGTTGCTGCACGAATATGACAGTCGTTTCGGATAGTTCGACTAATCTAACTGTAGAACTTTGATAACACTAATTATGTAGTTGTTGAGGTCAAATGGTCAGATTGCTTCACAGAAATATCGAAGTTAAACTAGAAAACCAAATGAGTTGGGAAAAGGCTCAGAGAATTATGATGAATTGAAAATTATGAGACAAGCTCGTCTAGTATGTAAGAATGGAAATTGATGGCCGGCTGATGAGCCTGCCTACCTCGTAGTAAAAACGGCGTGAGTATATCTACGTATATACGAGTATATATATTAATCTCGCAGTTTGTCTGATGGTAAAAAAATATTTATCGTGTAATGCTTCCAACTATTTTTATTCATTGGTATATTTTCTTAAGTATACTGTAAATATTTTCTTTTGTGCCAAAGAAAAGTTTCAATTTAAAACTCTACTTACAAAAATACTAGTTATAATTAACTTAAAACTAAGAAACTATTCTCAAAAGCTTGCAAGTAATCTTCTTAATTAATTAATGAAACAATATCTTAAAACAGTAAAGTGTAAAAAAATAAGTTAAAATATAACTAGTTATGAAACATAATACTTTAACAGTCTTCAAAGCGAGAACAGATTTTTAATTCCTTTTTTTTTTAATTTTCGGTGGAACAAGCTAAGACAATTTTCTGGTTTCATATTATTTTTTCGATGACAGGAGGGTACCTCAAGGACCAGTATTGGGCCATATGAATTTTGTCTAGCTTATGATCCCGCCATCGCCAGCGTTTTTAGGCGAGTTTAGCATTTCTTCGTGAAGTATTAGTCTGTCGAATTATTTATATCATTCAGTAAAAGCATAGATAGCCACTGCACATAGATCTGTAATAAAAATTCTAGTCAAGCAACGCGGGGGATGACCCACGCAGCGCTTCTTAACGTTTTCACAATTAAATAGTACTTATTCTTATTTATTTAGGTCACCAAGTAACCAAGGTATGGGAGGTTATGTTTGACGAGAACCGACTAAACTGGTAGTCTTCACGTTAGCCACAGTCGCAATTGAGTCTATTCACGGTATATCAACGATGGAATGATAGTCATACCATTGGCCCGCATATCAAGGTCAGCGACGTCAAACCAGTGCTTCTTGGGTTTACCTCATCGATGCACGGCAGAGACAATATGGCCAGACAGATATTACCCATGTAGTTAGTAGGCGCGTTAACGTCTGAATCAGAATCGAACCAGCTAACCACACCATCATAAACTGACGTCACGCGGGTCTAACCACAGACCACATTATACTATACATGTATTATTAGCTGTGGTACCATTGCTTAAATTCGAGTTACTGGATGATTTTTTTTATAATATTAAGGTACCTAACAAGCACCATCTACTGCTGGTAAGCGATAACTATGATTTATAGGCATTTACTACATGCATGAGGGAAAAGAGAACGAGAATAATATTACCAGCATACTGATACTTAACGACTGTAGCGAGGTGTTAGTATTCGACTGCTGTGTAGGAGGCGAGGGTTCGATTCCCGCACAGTGCATATATTTGTAGGTAAATGTGTCTATGATAACCGTTACGGGTGGGGTCTTAAAAAGTCCGAAAAGTCTAACTACATAATTTCGATATTGCCAATTGGTAGAAGAGGTCGTATGGCAGTCGCTTCACAAAAAATATCGAAGTTTAATCGCGTCACAGCAAACTGGAAAACCGGACTTTAACCAAATTGGAAAAAGTTCAGTGGAAGATGATACATAAAATGCAATATAGACTCACCCTCTATTATTAAAGTTTGGAAACCATAACCTATATAAAATAACATATAACTCATAACTCATTTATTCGTAAGGATAATCATTACACATAACATACATAACATAAACTCACGCCTATATTCCCCGAAGGGGTAGGCAGAGGTGCAGCTAGCACCCACATTTCGCCAGTTTATGTTTAGGTCCCAATGTAATAAGTGGCGAGCCTATTGCTATCAACCAGGCACTTATAAACCTATGATAAATACACACATAACTTCGAAAAGCATCGAAAAGTCATTGGTGTGTGCCATGGTAAAACCTGGGATCGAACCTGAGACCTCGTCTCAGCATTACCCATACCACTAGGCTCATCATAATCCTTACACGTCAAATATCATTCCCAATCGTTACAGCAAGTTTGTCACTTAACTTTCTATTCTTAATAATAACAGCCTTTTGTCAAACATGAAATAAAAAAACCGTAATTATGTCAAAAATGTAGTATCACTGGTATAATTATTCAAATGTGGTTCTAAAACTATCCCGCCCCAACTCCAATGGCGAGAATATTCTATAATTATTTTTTTATACCACTTAGTTGGCAGACAAGCACACGGCCCACCTGATGGGAAGCGGTTACCGTGGCCTATGGACGTATGTAACACCAGGGGTGTCACACTCGCGCTACCGACCATGAAGAAACCTTCTGATGCCCCTCTTGAAGAACCCCATATTTTAGGCGCTTGGGAAAACCGCAGATAATTGAGGAACCACTTTGAAGTAATCGATACTTCATTATTTCACTCAACATTAATATGTTGTGAATGTTTTACTTCTTTACATACAAAACCAGAACAATCATACAAAAAAGTAATTTCCTCTAAGACCCTTAGAAATTGTGTCTTTACTTTTTGTCTGTATGTTACATTAATAGGTTTCCATCAGACATAAGCCTTCGCTATTGGGGAGCCCACAAAAACTCTTTGCTTCAATAAATAGAGGTTTCAAAACCGCAAAACGCTCACAAATGTCTTCGTATAAATCACAAGTGATGGGCGGTAGCGATTATTTTTGTGAAATGGTACTTTTTTAATATTACTTTACACAACAATGTGATAGCCGTGTTTTTTGTGTTACATCATGTTATTCTTAAAGTCTTCTAATTTTAACTAATCTTTTTCGCTTTTCTTTATTTACTCTCTTTTTTTATACATCTTAGGTAGCAGACAAGCACACGGTCCACCACGGAAAGTGGTTACCGTGACCTATGAACGTGTGCAACACCAGTGGAGTCACATCCGTGCTGCAGAGTAAGAACAGAGATTTTATGTGCCTCCAGTACAGAACACAAAATCAGGACAAACCTTTGGTCTTCCCACTGGCAGCACAAAAACTCTCCAGAGAGCTCTGGCTACCCTACTCACCGCCGGGAACACAACACGAGGTTATTATAGCCGTGGTATTCTGTAGGGTGGAGGGACTTTCCCAGTCGGACTGCTCAATTCGGACGGGAATAATATCGTGTCTTACCTTCTCCTCCTACTCTACGTAACATTAGCAAATATACAAATCGTAAAGTTCATTAGCATCTCAATAAGGTTTCAGAATACATGCGGACTTCTCAATAATTGAAATCGCTCTAACACGAACCTTGGTCCACACGCACATGAAACGAGGTCTCAACGTCGACCCTTTGATGGTTTCTTTATCTGTGTTATTGCTGTTATTATCTCTACTCGGATATGTTCCCATACATTTTGTATATTGTAAGATATCCCATTTTAATGTTGCAAATAAGGAATCCTCCAGTTTACAGAGGGCTTATGAAAATTGAATTTATTTTTATGTATTTCAATGAATTGGACGAATATTTTATGTGAATGAAATTTTAAGCATTTAGTATGCTAATTATTCAATATTGTTTAAGATAGAAATAATTGAAATGGTTTTTCTGTCTTAATCGATTTTTAATAGTTAGCTTACTAAATGCTTAAAATTTTATTCAAAAATCAATGTTTAAAAATTATTACAACATCATTCCTTGGTTCCGATAGTTCCTACAAATATCGGTAGATGGCTCTCACCGTCGCCGTAAGACGGATATATGTATAGAAGAATTTGGAAGGTTTCGGGCGAAGGTTCGGTGGCTTAGTAATCAGAGCGTTCCCCCTGTAAAGGAAAGATCGCGGGTTCGAATCCCACCTGGAGCATTTCAATTTTTACTATCTTTTCTTATTTTGAATATTATATTTACTGTTCTTAGATTTCAATAACAACCTACTACCTGGTATGGTAGGTTGTTACTAAAATCTAATTAAATCTTCAATACATGTTTGACTGGTATGTACTTAGCATTGAAATTTGAACTATTACGTTTGAAAAAAAAAAATTTTTTTTCAATTCGACTGCAAATTTTTGCTAGCAGTATATTAAGTATCTTTACAATACCCAGTACAAATAAGTTTATTTTCACCCTTGCGCTAATCTTGGTCGCATTTGAAGCCTTCACCTCGGAGTTCAGAGTCTACATTTCCCAGTCTATCCATGACGCGGCTGAACTTCGATATTTTCTGTGGTGCGATTGCCATCTGACCTCCACAACTCATCGATAACATCGTAGTATTGCAGTTAAGCCAGTTGGAGTTTTTTATAAGGCTCTAACTATCCGTAACTGTCATGGGTTATTATTTTTTTATTTAACAATGATTTTTACCAATTACATTACAGGTTAATCATATCCAGCCAAATATCTCATTTCATCATTTATCTGTGTCAAACTAGATAACTTAATATCCGTATTTCAGACATAACATAACATAACATAAATTCACGCCTATATCCCCGAAGGGGTAGGCAGAGGTGCTAAGCACCCACATTTCGCCAGTTTATGTTTAGGTCCCAATGTAATAGGTGGCGAGCCTATTGCCATTAACCGGGCACTTATAAACCTACGATAAATACACACATAACTTCGAAAAGCATCGAATAGTCATTGGTGTGTGCCATAGTAAAACCTGGGATCGAACCCGAGACCTCGTCTCAGCAGTCCATTACCCATACCACTAGGCTATCGTGGTTTCATTCAATTTATTTATGTATTTCAGACAATAGCTCATTTATATAATACGTGCGATAATAATAATATAATATGGCATAGCAGTTGGTTCAACTATAATTTTATTCATTTTAAGTAGTCTACTAATACCAAAAGATTTTAAGAATGTTGTTTCTCAATTAACTGCAATACTATCAATTTAGATTAAACAAAATCAAAATTAAATCAAACACAAACAAAACAAAATCAAAATAAATCTTTTCCCATCTCAAAAAATTAAATGAAAATTAAATTGAAACAATAAATTATAAATTTGACGATTGAATTATAAGACTGTCATAGCTGTTTGTATAAAAAAAAGGGATTACGCGCTCTCCGAGGAAATGAGATACACAGACCAATGAAAATATTTATGCATACAAATATTTGCACTGAGAGTGAATCGAACCCACGCCCCTTGCGTAGCGTAGCAGTCGAGTACACTACCACCGGCACAGAGACATAATTAAAATAATATTCTCCAAAATATTTGACGCAAAAAGAGCTACCTTAATTATAATAAAAAGTACAGATATTATAAATATTTTTAAACAAATAACAGTAGACAGAAATTGTCCTCAATAGCACACATTACGAGTACAGCAGTCCCCAAAATAAGCATTAGATCCCTGCAAACAGTATAGCCATCTTCATAACCGAATCCAATTCTTTCGACATAAGCATTATTAAGTACCCCTTAATAAATAAGAGCCTCTTTTCCCTATATTTGAAGTAAAAGAAATTACGCAACAAAATATCATATTTTTTTCTGTATTTCCTCCAACCTAAAATACTTAGGAAGTATGTTAATATTTATTGTAATATTGATTTTATGATTCGTACTTAGGATCAATTCATACTAGGGTCTTTATGCCGGAACCATACGCCGGAAATCTTGGCAACGGAGATGCCAGTACCTTTCTTTCGCAAAGATGTTGCCGCCAACGGTAAATTTCGACAAAGGAAGCAGAAGTGTAGATGGTTGCTCGGAGCCTTCCCACATTTCTGATTAGCAGAAAGTATTCCACTATACCCTCAACTAGTAGGAACGCGCGCCACTTGCCTGCTCTGGAGAGCCACTCTTTCTTGGATAGGAACACTGCGATTCCCAAAACCGTGGATGGTTTAGTTTAGCAGGCATCATTTGTAATAGATGTTTATTTATAGGTTCAGAAGTATCAGAAGAGTCAAATACGGTTACGGTAACTGGTCAATTCAAGAGGGGCATCAGAAGGTTTCTTCATGGTCGGCAGCGCGATTGTAACACCCCTGGTGTTGCATACGTCCATAGGCTACGGTAACCACTTCCCATTAGGTGGGCCGTGTGCTTGTCTGCCACCCTAAGTTGTATAAAAAAAAATGTATTTTCCCATTTAAAAAAATGTACTATTTATACTGTTGATTGATGACGCTTGGTGGAATTTTGTTGTTTGGAATGTACTAAAAAACATATTCAAAACACTTAACGGAATTTTCACTTCTATGATTCGTATAGTGATTTCGCTGTGGCCGAATGGTGCACGGTAAGCTGATTGAGTTTTGCGAAGACTTTCGCTTCAAATCTATGCTATTATGCTAGCCCTCCCTTAAATGATCATTCAGATCATTTAAGGGAGGGCTTGAATATTGTATTATTTAAGTGATACGTATTAATATTTTTTATTTATGTAGATATTAGTATTAGCATAGATTTAAAATACATTAAGTTTTCCACCAATTTACCATAATATAGCAATACGTGGAATTAATTTGTCCTATTATATTTTTATGCGAAAAATTTCGCTTTGACGCATAGTCAAAGCGAAATTTTTCGCATAAAAATATTAGTAATATCTAGTATAACTTCACCTTTCAGGGAGTACTTGAATTTCGTACTATTACAGCAATATATTAAACAATTTGTCCAATTTCATATTATTGCGAAAAATTTCGCTCCCACTATTCACTGGTATGAACTAACCATTACGGGAGGACTTGACTTCGGTATTATTTCGGCAATACGTAGAATAATTTGTCCAATTTGACATTGCTTTGATGAACTATTCTGTTTGTATTCGCGGAATTGTATAACAATGTCACTGTTCTGTTTGAATGTTGTTTTAGATGTTATAAATTATTTCGTCCTATTTGTCTGTTACTAACTAGAATATGATGTTGTATCTGTTTATATTTGCATAGTTTACAATCATTTGAATCGTACTTGTTTGGTATTACAGTAGTTAGGAATAGATAATATCAACTGCATATCGACGGTTAAAAAGCAAAAAGGTGCAAGCGACATCGAAATTTCATACAAAAAAGGTCTTAAAGCACATGAAACACTCTTTACAACACAGTGTAATTTGCGCATCAACTATTCTTGTCGCTTACGGCCTTTAGCCTTTCAACTGTCGATATGTATGGCTAACCTACCCGCCTCGCCTTTGCCCGTGGTACATTTTGAAACCTCGTAGCTATTTGTTTGCCGGACTTGTCGGCAATGAAAACTGATTGGTCGAGTGGAGTGACGTCACACTCATATAACTCGAGACGTTCACTTTGTGGCCAGTTTAGAAACTAATTGATTTATCGATTTTTTTTTTTCTATAATTCCCGGCAGAGTAGAAATTGGACCAGCCCATCTCTTCCCATGTGGTGTCGTACAAGACGATTAAGGGATAGGGCTGTTTAGCGTCAGATAAATATATACAGCCGAGACCTAGCCTCAGATGCATGGCCTGAGTCAACAATAGTGCCCGAAAGACGGCAATAGGCTCACCCCTTATTATGTGGGACCGAATTAAAAAAATGGGTATTAATTCACCTCGGCCTAACCATCCGGGGATGGAGGTGTGATTATATGTATGTATGTATATGTAGGCTAGCAGACCCGCCCCGGTATTGCCTCTGGGATTTATTTGTCGGGCTTGTGACTATGAAAACTGATTAGCGGAGTGGAGTGACGTCACACTCATATAACGCATGACATTCACTTTGTGACCAGTTTAGAAACTAATTCATCATCCTCCTGCCCTTATCCCAAGATTATTTGGGGTCGGCGCAACATGTGTTCTTTTTCCATTCATCTCTAATTGCAGTCATTTCAACATTCACTCCCTTCTTAACCATGTCATCTTTCACACAGTCCATCCACCTCATTTTAGGCCTGCCTCTCCCCTTGCAGCCATCCACTTCCATAGTTAGTACCTTCCTTACGACATTACTTTCATCCCTACGCATTACATGCCCGAACCAGGACAAACGATTGTAGAAACTAATTGATTTATCGAAATAATTGTTATATTTTTAACACAGAACACAATAAGCTACAATACAGCGAACATAACAGCGAACATTCTCCGTCACGCTATGTAGAATGTCGTAAAATATTTATATAAAAATAATCTAATGTCACATACTTCCGATGAAACTTCATAAACCACACAAAAACCGAATTAAAACTTCAATGATTCCCCGATGTTCCGATAAAATGGGGAACGAAAACGGAATGAGGAAAATTTCGTACATTTTTTTGCTCGGAAATATTCGGAATACAGAGAGTACTTTTCGAGGGTCGCGTCAATGTCATGCAATGGTTATTACGGACCAAGTCGCGGGATAGACTTATAGAGACTGGATGTGTCTGGAATATGTATTAGCAGTAATGAATGTGTTCGTATGACTTAGTGGTAACGTGTGTGTGTGTGTGTGTGTATGGAAGCAAGTAAACGTGTGTGATAATGAAATGAGGTTTGGTTACACTTGGGGCATATATTTTGTACGTAGTACTTTTATAAATCAGATTAATTTGCGTTTTAGTGATCCGTACCCGAAGGGTAAAAACCATGTCTAATCTAACTATCGACTATCGCTCTGTATCTACGGAACCATGAGAGTCAGATGAAAACAGACCAAAATAAATGTTTGATTGAGGGCTCCCATTCAACAAATGAAACTAAAAATATTTGCTCGAGTCTGACTAGCACTAGGCCGATTTTTTTTACTACTAATGCCGTAGTAAATATACAATTTATGGAGTGGCTTATGAATGCTTGCAACCGTCTTTATCCTCATTATTTTCATATACAATCAGAATTCACTGTAAGCTTTGTCATATTTGACTAATTTCCTCTATTCAGCTCACAAGCTACGCTTTAAAGGATGCAATAGCGGAGCCACATCTAGCAGCCAATTATTTCACGAGCAGCTAGTGATGCAACTAACGAATATCGACATCTAATATTTTATGCCGCAGATCTCGACACCGTACCGGCGTACCCGTTTTTTCTATTAATATTTGTCAAAGTTAGGTTAACATCACTGGTTTATATTGTTTAATATGCGAAAAATTAGAACGGTGTATCAATGTAGAAAATTTGTTTTTTTGAGAAGGGTTAGCTAGTTAATTTAAAATAAGCTTCATCACATTTTGTTCGTGATTTTTATGGAGATATCAATTAAAATGTGATAGACTGAAAATGCAATATCTCAATGAATTTTAGCATTTTTCTGTCCTTTAATTGTCATCAAATTCAACTATGTTTAACCCATTTCTCAATAAGAATGCAATTGATATATTATTCTAAATTCGTACTATTTTGTTTAAGAGAGTAAATCCAGATTTAATTAAACTATCGAGGTCACCCCATCCCTACTCGTTAATAGTACGGTGCAATTGTTTGCAAATTGAACTCGAAAACTTGTTTAATTAATGACCGTATAGAGGAAACGATGAGCCAATTAGTGAGGGGCCACCCAATTATCGATGTTCAAGTGTTAATTATAAGTAATTTTATGTAGGTGTAAAATTAATACAGTAGTGATTTTAGTGCTTTTAATGAAACTTTAATCACATAGTTATAAATGAGTTAGGTTTAAATATTTCGAGAGGCGCATATTTCATTCATTCAATAACATACCTACAATGAGATGATTGTAGTTATTAAATGAATGAAATAAACAAATAAATATGACTTTTCTGAAGGTATACTTAAAGCAAACTCTCAGGCAAAAGAGTTATCTTTACAGACGCTAACAATGTTACATGCCGGCGAATTGCTGCAGAAGTCATCAAAAAGAAGAAGAATGATGAGGCATCAGATCCTTTTTCACACCTCACTTAAAGCACCTGGGACTATAGGAAGAAGGAAACACGTACACTGGTTTGATTTTACCACATACTAGGTACTAACCTATGCCTGTACGTTGAAAATACGAATCCATTTCCTTGACTCACAGGTACCTATATTGATATTGTATCAGTGTTGTACTTAACCCAAATGCAAAATTTCAGCAAAATCCATCCAGCCTTTTTGCATGATTGAGTTACGAACCGGAGAACTCACTTTCGCATCAATATTTTTTAGGGTACAATTGTATTATGCTCCTACATTTTAGAGTACATATTTTTAGGGTACAATGGTATTAAGCTCCTACATTTTAAAGTACCAATTTATTGAGTACAATTGTATGAAGCTCCTACATTTTAAAGTACCAATTTATTGAGTACAATTGTATGAAGCTCCTACATTTTAGAGTACATATTTTTTAGGGTACAATTGTTTTAAGCTTCTACATTTTAGAGTACAAATTTTTAGGGTGCAATTGTATTAAAGTATATATTTTAAGGGTACAATTGTATTAAGCTTTTACATTTTAGAGTACAAAATTTTTATGGTACAATTGTAGTAAGCTCCTACATTTTAGAGTGCATTTTTTTCCGTTTATTACCCTTGGCACTACTGCTTGGCACTACCAGTAGTTTCTACAGCATTCATTTAACAATAAATCGACTTCTTCAAGCTGTACTCAAAGTTTCAAGTGTCTAACTCATCGCGGAGTTAGTTGAGAATCAATTACAGCAATTCCGTTCCGACAGATAAGAAATCAAATTAAGGGAACGTAGTAAGAAACTCCTTATACTGTCTGTTTGTTTGAACAGAAGAATTGAAATATAAACTACCCTCTATCATGTAAGTAAGTGAGCATACTTTCATGACTTGATGGAAAGTGGTTCCCATGGGATGGAAAGTCCCCAGATGTTGACCAATATCAGGGAAGTCACAGTCCTACTGTTGATCCTGTAAGAACCTTCTAATGAACTTCTTGAAGAATTCAATATTGGAGTTGCTTGAAAAACAGCAGGTTCGTTCCACAGCATGCGTGGGATGAAGTTCCATTCATACCGCACAGTGCGCATCGTTTCCAGCTATGCTCTTTTCTACAATACCCACACGTCGAACAGTTTAAATTCCAGTAACAGTGCAAAAATACAATTAAAGCATATTTTCACCCAATAACTGGATATTGGACAAAAATTCAGCTCGTCAATCGTTGCTTTAAAATCAAATTTAAAATGATCTGCTATTAATTGAAAGTACAGGGTCACTGGTGAAGCTTTATTGGATTTTTAAACCGTCTCCTGCTTCGAATACGAATAAAACTTGTTATATTTACTTTGGCAATTCGTGTATGTGTACATTCAGGAGTTTTTTCGTAAACATTTACTGGGTATTCAGTGTTTGTTTAGTACCTCGCCTTTGGGCTGCGCACTCAATATTGAATGAATAGAATGGGTGCCTGAAAACGTTTGGTACTATGTAACTGTTGATACTTTGCTTACCTACATATGTAGAACTTTACTCTTTTAAATTGTATGTGCCCTCAGTGCCGAACACAAAATCAGGATAAGCCTTTGGTCTTCCCACTGACAGCACAAAAACTCTCCAGTGAGCTCTGGCTACCCTACTCACCACCGACAACACAACAGGAGGTTATTATAGCCGTAGTATTCTATGGAGTGGAGGTACTTCCCCAGCCGGACTGCTCAATTCGGACGGGAATATCGTCGTGTTCTACCTCCTGAATGGTTTATAATAAAATTGTTTCATCTAGATTTGTAATTATTTTGGCTTTTCCGGAACGATTACAGCTAACCACCCACCATGAGATATTATTATTCACACCTTTATACCATCCACCATAATCAGGATAGCGGGATGAGCCCAAATTATTAATTCAAAGCACACCGTTCTAAGATTTGATGACAGTGTTTATACCAAAGGTGCTCGTGAAATTAATATTTGACCAAAAGTGGTAATTAAAAAGATATCAAATCAAGTAAGAGCTCGTTCTATTCAAGCTGAGAACAGCAAGACAACTACAATCAAAATTAAACCATACGCACTCAGCAATACGGTTCAATTTGTCTTTGCAATAATAAAAAAATCATGAATGCAGTATTTGTTCCCAGTGGAGTAGAATAGGGTTACCTCATTTCTTTATTTTTCTTTTTTTTTAATTCTTTATTGTACACAAGAAAATAATACATCAACAGGTAATCACAAATACATCATGGGTGTCGTAGAATGTGGTTAAAAATAGGGTTGTACTCTATCCGACAGCAACACAGTCTATGAAAAATGTCCAGTTGACAGTACCAGTCTCGCCCCGTGTTCCGGGACTAAAAATCATATTTGGCGAAATGTGGGTATCAATACACCTCTGCTTACCCCCCCTTGGGGTTTTATATTTATATGAATATATGAATTTAACATACCTTTGTCACCCTTCAGTTCTACATTGCCTCTGTACCAGACGATCCTTGCAGCGGGTTTTGCATTCTTTACAAGACAGGTCAGAGAGACGTCCTCGCCTTCCTTTACTTCCAGCTTCGAGCTCGGTGGGTGGTTCGTTATTTCGACTGCGTTCGGCGGTGCTGTAACATAATAATAAATATCATAAAAAGCTGAACAAATGTGATAATACATTCTTATTTTCTTCTTAATTCTAGCGGTAAGCCCAATCGTATACGAAGCTTTTCACCTCAAATTCTGAGGTCTGCTTTTTTTTTATTTATTCAACTCTATGTACAATAATTTTGTGCAAAGGCGGACTTAATGCCAAAGGCATTATCTAACAGTCTACCTTAGAGTGATGCAGAGATACATTGAGGTAGGTGCTGCTTTTACCAGTGTAACTGCGGATTTGGTTGAACTACGATATTTCTGTGAAGCAGACGCTTCATAGAAAAATCTTAGTTCAACAAACCCATCTGACTTACAACCCATTGGTCAAATTGAACCATGCAGTTAGACCAGTTATTGGACTTTTTAGGGGTCCAACTACTCATAACGATTGGAGATTTTCCTTTGAGATAGGTAGGTCAGAGCAGACGGCAGTTACTTCCGTTAAAGTCAAGGGGCTTTACTTAATTTGAGCTACTCGTACACCTGCTGATTAATGATTAGGAAGCTCGTTGCAAAGACGGGCATTGAGGCTGGTTGACAATCCCATACTCACAGGTAGAGTGGAACCTCTTAGCCTTAGGAGGGATTTTGCCTCACTGTGTGTGTTCTACCGCCTATACAATGGTTTGTGCTCAGATGAATTGTTTGACATGATGCCCGTAGCTACATTCTATCATCGCACCTCTCGCCATAGGCAGGGAATTCATCCCCACACATTGATGGTGCGCACTGTGCGATATGAAAGAAACTTCATCCCACGCACACTCAAGCTGTGGAATGACCTCCCTGCTGCGGTTTTCCCAAGCGCCTACAATATGGGGTTCTTCAAGAGGGGCATCAGAAGGTTTCTTCATGGTCGGCAGCGCGAGTGTGACACCCCTGGTGTTGCATACGTCCATAGGCCACGGTAACCGCTTCCCATAAGGTGGGCCGTGTGCTTGTCCGCCAACTAAGTGGTATAAAAAAATAAAATAAAGAAATATTAAGGTTTGCTCTTGGGGTAGGTGGGTCATATGAGTGATATTTCATCCGGTTGCCATAGATGTCCTTATGGCAACCAGATGAAACATTACTAAGCTCACTCAAGCAAATGGTAACCAGGTTTAAGTAGCTTAATACATTGGTCGTATACCGAACATTGAGCCCATCTGGTTACTGTGCTTCGGGAGCCTATACACCCTTCGTTCTCATAAAGCACGGAAAAAGGTTCTGGTAGGAGGTAGGACACGGCGGTATTTCCGCTCAATTGAGCAGTCCGACGCCTTACAGAATACCGCGGTTCTAATAACTTCGTGTTGTGTTCCCAGCGGTGTGTAGGGTAGCCTGAGCTCACTGGAGAATTTGTGCTGTCAGTGGGATGACTAAAGGCTTGTCCTGCTTTGTCCTCTACACTGACGGCACAGAAACTCTGTGCTTAAAGGGTTGGCAGCGCGAGTGTGGCTTCTCTGGTGTTACACACGACCATAGGCCACGGTAACCACTTTCCATCAAGTGGGCCGTGCGCTTGTCTGCCACCTAAAAGGTATAAAAAAAAGATCTGCCGCACACGGGTTACTGGCCACAACCACAAAACGACACCCAATTTTTTTTCTGACTGTGCGCCAGTTCTTCTTGACTTCATGCTAGTTTCCTCTTCGAATCATGTCGCTAAACATAAGTAATTGTCAGTGGATATGTTCTCCTATCACCATCTTCTCTATTTCTCTTATAAAATCCGCTCACCCAAGGCAAAACCGAAAATACTGATGCGGCATAATTTTGGTGCCATGAATATTGATTGGTTCAGACAAGAAGCTTCGGTAGCTTAGTGGTTAAGGAGTCGGTCTTCATAGAAATATCTTATTTCAACAAAAATAACCATTGGCATATTTCCTATAGTTTTCATACATTTTCGTACACGATTGACACCAGTGACCGCCACACGCTATAAATCGTCGCTACTCACTTCTTGTGGCCCGCATTTGAACGCTGAAACAAAACATCGCTGCAGGCCACTCACGCGATTCCCTACCCTAAACCTTCAATTTCAGAGTCTATTATGACACTGCGCGCACAGGTTACAAAAGTAGTGGTTTTCCTACTGTAACTGTCAACCACCAGCCTAAAATGGTTCCGGCCACTTTTGTGGCCGATTTAACCTTCTTTTGGCGGTGATTGTGGCTGACGCGTGTGGCACGTGTGTGACTACGCAAAGGGTTGGCAGCACGAGAGTAACGCCCCTAGTGTTACATGCGTCCACGGTAAATACTTTTCATCAGGTGAGGCAGTCTGTCACTTAAGTGATATGAAAAAAAAAACTGAAATGATTTGAGTATAAAAATAGAAATAAATAAGAAAAGTTTTAGAGGTAATAAATCATTGTCTACTCTTATTAAATTGTTTTGAACAAATCATTCAATCGTTCAAAAGTTTATCACAATTTACTGCCATTCAAACGTAAATTGCGTAAATTTATCATTTCTCCAGTTTAAATAAGTACATTATGACCACAGGCTTTATCACGAAATGACATTATTTCATTAATTCAAATAGCATAAATTATTATTAATCTCCCCAAAAGTTGGGTATTAAAAAGCAAGGGTCATAAATTAAAATATAATCCTTTGGGATGTCAACTTCTAAACTCCGGTTTCCCGTAAGTTTGGCAGACTCGTCTCAACTTGACATACCCAATATCAAACACTTTCTATCTATATAAATACTTAAAATGTTAAATTGGTTTGTGTATGCTTCAAAAACTCAAAGACTTCTGCATCGATTGATCTCAAGGTGCCCTTCGTTGTTGTGTCTATGATGATTTGTTGGAAATGGATTTTTTAGACCCGAAACCTGTCATTTTTTAAATTGTGACATTGGCTGTAAGTGTTAATTAAGTATCGTTATTATAAATTGCTAACATTGTAAACTTTCCACTGTTTACTTGATATTTTTATGTTTTTGTTGTGGTTTAAATTATGATCGATCCGAAATTAACTATACTTACTAACGAATTGTATGGAAATCTGTTAGTGAGATGTGTAATACTAATGATCGACAAAATATTTGCTGAAATGTTTTTATGAGGTGTGTAATATTGTTATGAATAAAAGAGTTAAGAGTTATGATATTCGATTGAATAAAAACATTATCGAATATCATAACTTTTTATTTGAATACTTATTTGTTTATCTGCTGGTGTGCGACAGACGCAAGAACCATTTGACCGGTTTTGAACCTTTTTTTTTTAAAGTCTTGGTCATACTTCAAATCTTAGTTATGTTTGCTTACTAGGAGGATACGAGGAAAAGTCGTTTAAACCGACACCCGTGCAATGTAATTAAATAATAATAAAAGTATAATGAGTTTCATTGTTATACAATGTTTTTTAATTCTGGCCTTTGCAGGCTAAGTAGATTACTTATCATCGTACACGATTATCTGCAGTATCACAAAAAAATGCGAAATACATCTAACTCACACCTAAATGTGAAATGCAGTTAAATCACTCTGAAACACGTTAGACAGTTTCGTTCCTCGAACTTTTGGAATTGGAAAATCCAAGTTACATATTTTAGTCTCCGGAATTCAAATGATCTCGGAAAGATATATGTCTCAGTAGTCTACCCTAGGAGTTTTGCCTCCGTAGATTCTAAGCTGAATAATATCAGCACTTATTCTCTTTGTTTGGATAGTTTAAGTAACGAATATATCACGATATCATTTTAGGTCTACTTAGGTTAAGATGATTTTGGTCACAGATCAACAAAAAACATGAAGATGTCACCCTCACACTGTGTAGAATATACGAGCAAGAACCAAGCGGTTCGGAGAGTCTTTTCTTTGCCGCGCCACCAAGACCTGGAATTCATTACGAGCTCATGTGTTTCCTTCTTCCTACAGTCCCGGGTCCTTTAAGCGTGGCGTTAAATAACATCTGATGAGGCCGCCAACCACTGTAACATTACTTAGTGTCTGAAATATGACCCTCTGTCCTGAGACTTTGCCTTTAACTTATCATTCAAAAAAAAATTCAAAATTCAAAATTCATTTATTTGCAGAAATGTGGTCATACATGGTGTTAAGTAAGATTAGAATTTAGATACAGTTCAGCACATCTACCATTCAATGGCATGCAAATATTCGCTTAGGCTCTATTTAATTCTTCTTTCATTAAATTAACATTTGCTTACTTGGGTATTCAAAACAGAATTGGAATACAATCAGAACTAAGATTATGAGAATTAGATTAACATATAATAACATAGAATAATAATAATAGTTAGAATAATAATAATATAGTCATAATGTCCAAGATAATTCAGTGTCCAAAACAAATTCATCAATAATGTCTACAATAGGTATTTACATTTTTATGTCAATCAATTAATTTCAATTTTAAAGTAGTCATCTAATGAGTAAAACGATTTTTCTAAAAGCCATAATTTAAATTTTCTACAAAACCTATTTGTGGGTAAATGTTTAAATTCGCTTGGTACTGCGTTATAAACACGGCCACACATTGCTGTACAATTTTTGAGATACATTGTGGTTCTTGGTATCTTTGTCAATACGATTCTGTCTGGATGTCTAATATTTCTGGGATACAGATCTTTGGCCTTTTTGAACAGGTGTGGGTGTAGTTTTACAAATTTAGCAGCTTCTAATATGTAGCATCATTATCATTTGCTATATCATTAGGCGAGGTGAAGTCAAATTGACGTGTCGTAGATAAAAAAAAAAACAGATTTTTACCCGATTAGTAACCGAAATTATTACCCCTCCAGTTAAGCATGTTTTACAAGTGGTCATGTAGGTAGTGGCCAGTATTGTAACTAGGGACCTCTAGATTCAAAGGCACGAGTGAATACACTGCTCAAATTGGTAAAGTATTGAAAAATGTAGAGGTCAGAAGTACTCTAAACCCTGGCTTGCATGAAAGGATTGATGACAGAAGATGAAGCTCGTGAAGTACGTAAGTGATGGGCTATTGTATCTGCCTACCACGGTTGAAAATAGCCATAAGAATATGTAGGTCTGTATGTTATTTACATATTACAATTAATGTATTTACTTCTACATTATTATTCTCTATGCTTACAGTTGGTTGGTTGGCAGCGCAAGTGTGACTCCTTCCCACGGTAACCACTTTCCATCAGGTGGACCGTGCGCTACCTAAGTGGTATAAAAAAATACAAGGAAAAAACACTGTACACCTATATGAGACAGATATTTTTATAAATAAAACACGCCTTTGAAGGTAACAACAGTGTTTTGACTAAGTGTTTCGCTACGAGTATAATATATTGTAACCAAACCTTAGAATAACCTGCCAGAAACAATTTATAACTATGCAGAGATGAACGCGGTCTTAATGCATAGGCTGAAGCGATAGCGATCAGCAAAAATAGAAAGTAGAGTTTTATTTTAAGAGACTTCTTTAAAGGAGATTCATAATTCGGATGTTTATTGCCTAATTTGTGCCTTCGTGTCTAGAATTATTTTTTGTTCGATCCTGGTTGTCATACATACATCTAAGGCAATCGTTACAAGTGGTTGGAGCACTAAGAATGTCCAAAAACTGATCTAACTAGGTCTAGCTAGATCTAAATTACATTTCTTCAATATAGCCAAAGGGTTGTAAAGGTCAGATGGCAGTATTTTGGTCTGTCGTTTTTCTTACTTGAAATCGACCTGAAACCTGACGGGAAAAGATCAATCTCTAGTATTACTTATATCTACGTATTACTAGTTAAATTCTCATGATTAATGAGAATACTGGAGACCTTTCTAAACATGTTTCTATTTCCTAGTCTCATTTTGGGTTTTCTTTTTTCCTTTGGTAGCATAAAAAAAGAGAGCCATAGACCTAATGTATCCATATCTTAAACAAGATTATTAAAAACACACCGACACCGTAAACTTCACGCAAGTATTATAAATATTTGACCCAAGTTCCTAACTCAAACAATAAATTCTCACCAGATTAAATTTGAGCGATTACCATTAAAATTTTACCAGCGAAATCGTATCACATATCAGACAAAAACTTTTCGACTCGAAAGATCACTTCTACAACACCAGTACCGAAAATTATTTCTCGGCTCGAAGGACCACTTGTGCAACACTCATACTGAAAATTAGTCCTCTAAAAACCCAACTTTATCGAACTATACCCGTGTTTCTCTTTTACCGCTTCCCTTTTGTAACTTGTGACCCGTAACCGGATATTACTGTCTACTCACAAAGGTGGGAACCAGCTTTGTTGCGGTCCATGTCGCTCTTTGTGGTGTTTAGTAAAGAAAAACTTGACGTACTTCGGGTTGGGGAGCGTAATGGTGGAGGGGATGAATTAGCCAATAACTGAGTATATCTGAATAGTTATTTACCCGCGACTTCACTTGAGTGGAAATTGGATTCCGTTCGTGTTCCATAGAAAGCTATTTCTACGATTAAAAATTATCCATGTGTTAATCTAGACTATAATCTATATCTGTATCAAGTTTGAGCCCAACCCGTTAAGCCTTCAGAACTTGATTGAATAACAAACATTTGGAGTTGGAGGTTCCGGGTAATTCCTTTCTTACCATAATAAAAGAATCTCCGGGGCAACCTGGCTATGCCGTTTCCCCCTGTAATAAGTATCCAAGTAGCTCAGTTGGTTAAAGTATTGCCATTAGAAAAACACTGGTAGTGGTTTCAAGTCCCATCTTAGATTGACTATTTGATATTAATCTAAATATAAAATTATATTCATAAAATAAAAGATGTCGATCATCAATACAGTTTCTCGATCCTGAGAGGTTATACCCAATATAAAATTTGATACAATAATTTGATATATTGCCTATTCAAGTTCAGTTTCAAAGTAAATTTTAATAACATGTCAGACTCATATTAGAGACATCGTTTATTAGAATATATAACTAGATTTTCTGAAAACGCAATAAATAAATGATGACTAAAGTTAGAGCTTAATATCGGCGCGTGGTAACTCTAATAACCACGCTATAATTTTAGGCATTAATATATTTATTCGGTTTTAGTCTAGTCTGGGTAATTTATGTATTTGTAATGTCCACGGCTCCACCCTAGTAGAATTTTGATCCCATTCCCGATACTCATGGGAGTCTAATCTCATGGATTATAAGTAACTTATATGTAATTACAGAAAGTAGTCGATACCCTGTATCAAAATTTCAGCAGATCTGTTCAGCGTGATTGAGTAACAAATATCCAAACATCATTCTTCATAAACTTTCCATTCATTCTTTCTCATCCATCATTTCATTTGGCTTGGTTTTTCCAACTATATTGTGGGCAACTGTCATCTACCTTGCACCTCTGAGGCCCGTATTCTAGAATGACACTCACTTAAATCGCGATGTTTTTGAGGACTGACTGTATAGATATCTGTCAAATCTGTCAATTTGGTCTATAGAATATGTCCTCAGATAAATCAAGATTCAAGTGAATGTCATCCTAAAAAACGGGGGCCTGAGAGTCCAACTACTGACAGTGTTACTTAAGTTAGCCATATAGGCCTCTGTTATAAAATAGAATCCATTTTTCGAATACAGTAAAATTGTGGTCATTCATTCACCAAAATCAATAATACATTGTAGACCATTTCGTAGAACACGCAATTGAGCTCTTGTCCTTCAGCGATCTTTCCTATGAAGCTTTACAAAAACATTCTAACAATACATCCATCAATATCCAATGAATGCTTTTGTGGGCCGTTATGGCTTCCGTTACCATGGCAACTAAGAGAGGAAATGTACGGAGATGCCGACAATAAAACATGTATTAGATTATAGGAAGAAATGTTGTGTCGAGGAAATATATCTTACGTTCGATATATCAAGAACAGTATTTCAATGATAGAATTAAAAGTATGATGAATAAGCTGATTGAATCATGGTTTCGAGAAATTGTGAAGTCTGTCAGCTTATTGGGATAATCATTTTAATACCACTTAGGTGGCAGATAAGCACACGGCCCATCTGATGGAATGTGGTTACCGTGGCTAATGAACGTGTTCTACACCAGGGGAGTCACACTCGTGCTGCTGACCCTGTAAGAGCAGAAGACCCTACACACGAGATTTTGAAGGTACTTCCCCAGTCGGACTGCTCAATTGGGACGCCGAATACCGTCGTGTACTGGCTTTGAAGAAGTGACTAGTGATTGATGAATAGTCACCAGGTACACAACCAGCTTTACCAACATCTTCCCAAACTTACTGACCTGTTATTAGGTGCACTTACTAAACAATGGACTAGACTCTGCCACAGGCTTTCCTCTCAGGGTTAAAAGTTCAAGATTGTGCGGAGTATGTGGGCGTGGAATACCGCTTTCCATTTTCTGCAAGCTAGAAATTGTCGAAAAAGAGACAACTAAGTGAGAGAATTAAGCCTCTACCAATCCGCGTAGCTCGACCTCGGAGGTCACTCAATGACCTCCATCCTCCTTGAGTGTAGGTCTGGAGGTGACAGGAGGTGAAACAGGTCAGTTTTAATTACTCACTATCAGTTAGGAAACGTGCATGGTTGACAACAACAGGCTTACTTCTAATATATTAAACTAAAAAATAGCTACTGATATCTTCGCTTCTTTACAAGTAAATATACAGGGTGTAAACAAAAAAAAAGAAATAAACTTGTTCGAGTAGTAACAACAAGCAAAACAACCCTTTAAAAACTTTTAAATAAAACATCAGCTGCTCCTTAATTAGTTTCGACCTCCCTAATTTCGGATCGGGGCCCAATCCATCACTTATTCCGGGCATTCGTCAAACTTTTCTAAAGAAAGTGTACGGTCTGATGTTGTAGTTGGTAGTTTCGCCAGTAAATGTTCGGACGGAACGTGAATGGGTAATGAGGACTGTATTTTCTTGTATACAATCAAACATACGTAACTAAAACAAGTTTCGAATAGTGTTACAGTTTATTGGTAGTTTAAAAAGGCTTGGAAGTCTTTAACGAATTTGAGAGGAGGTATAAAAAGTTTAGATACACCCTGTAAAGCTACACTCAAATATTTATAGTTCAAATGTTTTTACAACAGACAGGTATATGGCATTCAGTCGAAACATGGAGGAGTAGATTGTGTATGGAGCCCCTCTAAGATCATTGAAGCCCAACACAACTTTTTCTGCAAGCTGGTGCGTTGGCTGCAATTGGCGTTATAGACTCGGGCGTAGGCTTACAATTGCAGGGGCTTGAGTGGTCTTAGAGCAGTTGCGATCCTAACAATTGCAGAAAAGAAGAAATTTACTTCTTTTCCTATCCATGAAATTACTAAAAAGATTAAAAATACTTCTAAATACTTCAAAAACTTTCACGCTCTCACAGAATCCTATTTATTTCACCCCTAATACAACATTACAGTTACAACCGAAAAACCCCGTAAAACAACCCGAATCTAATAAGAAGGAAACAAGCAAGTTTCAAGAATAGATTTAAATAATTCTGTAATCCAATTCTGAAGGAGCGATTCCCGTGGATCCCTAAAACGAAAAAACACAAAAGGGTTCCGTCGATCGAAATGTGCCAGGTTAATAATGCAATTAGAAGTGCCGCTTGTTCGAGCAGGGTGGGGTAGCAGTGAGAGCAGAGGCGAGAGCTTAAGCGGGTACACATTATATGCTAATTTGGAAGTGGAATGAACTCCCTGGTGTGGTTTTCCCAAGCGACTACAATATGGGGTCCTTGAAAAAGGGCATTACAAGATTTTTTTAGGGTTGGCAGCACGAGTGTAACGCCTCTGATGTTGCATATGACCATAGGCCACGGTAACCACTTCACATCAGGTGGGCCGTGTGTCTACCATCTGAGTAGTATATAAAAAAATCTACTAACAATGTAAATGTTAAGATATTTTTGAAATGTAAATCCCTATCCATGTGGTGACGGAGTATTACCGTAGTATATCTCATCCGAAGGGAATCCGTAAGAGGCGACTAACGAAAAAATGCACTAACGACCTGGTGACCTGTAATTCAGGTTTTAATTACCTACCACAGACAACAGCAACCCACAACCCAACGTGCATACACTAATCCTTTTGTGTCAAATTTTGCATTTATTGGCTTGTAGTGAGAAAAAATCATTTTTTATTTATTTATTATTTAATTTTTATCACTTCCCGAATAAATAAAACTAGAAATAAAACTGTGTAGGTACCAATCTGTATGACCAGCGTAAAACCTCATATTGTGAAAGATATACAACTCTAAAAGAACAATTCCGTGGATTTCTAAAATAAAAAGTCCAGTTCCATCGATCTAAATGTACCAGGTTAATAATGTAATTAGGAGAACCTCTTGAATGGGTTGGGTTTGGTGATTGTTATAAGCTGTAGCGTAAAAATAAGCGAGTACAATTAGTATTGTTCTAATAGTTTGTTGAAGGAATCTTAGATTTATCTTTTGATATAAGTATCTAGGATGTAGTATACAATCTTAGCTCTCTATTTATAGCACACATTTATTATACAAGATGTATATATAATGTACAACACAAACAATTTCTAAAAACTTATAACTAAAAAAAATACAGTTCATTATATTTTTCACTTCAAAATTGTAAAGTGTGATCATTACGGGTAAGAGAAACGTTCTTTGCAAGTCTCTGGTTACTAAGGGAAGCAAAACCAAACACCTCAGAAGAACCCAAAGTTAAAAGTAGCTCTACATGATTTGCTTTTTAGGTACACTTAAGTCTAACATAATATGATCCAATTGCAAAACGAACAAAAAGCAAGGACTATACTAAAAAAATTAACAAAACGCTAAACACACTTTCGCTGGTAATAGCACCCCACCCAACTGCTAAAAGCCACTTCTAACCGTGAGAAAAGGTAATTATTGACTTTTTCAACTTCCTTCCTCCGACGCCTGGCGAAAGTAGATAAGGCTGCCTAATTAAAACCCGTAGTGTAGTTCTTTTCGAGAGCGGGGGTTAGAAAAGAAAAAGATAGGTATCTTTTCGGTTACAGAATTCCTCATTCAAGAGGTTCTAAGGAATTCAAAACTTCAATTGAAGTCAGCATCAGATTGACTACGACTAGCAAAATTTGATCTTTATGTCTTGGTTTTCCCCCTTTCCTGTTGACTGTTTGTTCCATTGGTACACAGCACAGCACATCTTACGCTTTTGCACGAAATTTTTCGCCTGTAAGTTCGAAGTCACCAATGAGTTGTGGAGGTCAGATGGCAGAAAAATATAGATGGTCAGATAAGCCCGCAGCTAGAATGGAAAAGCTTCAGATTCGATTGGGATTAACGTTGGGATGAAATTCCTATTTGGTATGTTACGGGAAGTTGCGTTTTCCCGCCGCGGTGTTACGGTCAGAGTAGAATTTGGATCATCCCATCTCTTCCCATGCGGTGTCCTACAAGACGACTTAGGGATAGGGCTGTATAACATCAGACAGATATATGCAGTCCAAACTAAGCCTCAGATGCATGGCTTGAGTCAACAATAGTGCCTAGATGACGGCAATAGGCTCACCCCTTACAGGGTTGACAGCGCAAGTGTGACTCCCTTGGTGTTGCACACGTCCATAGGTCACGGTAAGCACTTTCCGTCAGGTGGGCCATGTGCTTGTCTGCCAATTAAGTGGTATAAACAATAAAAAGTGGGACCGATTTCAATAATTGGTGTTAATTCACCTCTGCCTAACCCTTTGGAGATAAAGGCGTGGTGAGAACGTTTTCTCACAATTACGATACTCTATTATGTAGTTAGTAATAAGCACAAAATGACCTACTAAATACAGTAATATGTAGTCTGTGGTGCAGAATCTTAGTAAGTAAATTCTGACCACTAAGACCGGATCTGACCGCCCATAAATTTTAGTATATGTATATATGTGTATGTAGTTTGAAGACTGCAGAAGCTACCTTGTACAAAGTTATACTCAAACAATTATGTATCTAATTATTGAATGAAATTTTAGAGCATTTAGCATTAGCATTACTGCAATACAGTAAGTCCACGGGTGTTCTGGTGCTTATCGTAGGACAAGGGGTATAACCCATAGATCCACTGCATTATAGTGGGACTGCGGAGAATAAATTACCCGTGGTCCCACCAGTGGGTCGTACTGGTGGGACCACGTACCAAACGCCGACAAGAAAATTTGCTTCAATCCTAACAGTCCCCGCTCCTAACAGTCAAGAGCATATTTGTGTGAAGTGTGTTTTGACTCTGATTTTATTAATTTGTAGTTTAGTGAAATACTAACTCAAATAATTCTGAAATTTAAAAGCGGATTAATATTGAATTGAACGAAATCCCTCTCTACTAAAACTAAAAACCCTAGAGATGTTTCATTACATACAAGAACTGTCAATAAAAAAGTACTTAAGCCTTTTATTCACGGACCCAAATGTTCACACCCAATCGTACATTTCGTATTCATGTTGACCATTTCATAGTCCCTGTTAATAGGGAATAACTAGGCACATGTTGTAATTAAAGAAACATTCACAAGCCAAAAGGATGTTTACAAACTAGTAAAACTAAACAGACAAAAAGCGAGTCGGACTCGCGCTAGTAGGGTTATCTAGGATAATGTTATTATTACATCATTATTTCTTTTTACTACAAATATTAACTCTGAGCGGGGATCGAACCCACGCCTCCTGCCGCGTTCACTACCGCCACGCTACGGAGGCTGTCATGATTCAAAACACAACTATAATAGCATGGGCAGCTCCAAAACTCCTCTAAAATCCAAAAAAAATGAGCTAAACTGATTGAACTCAATTACGTAAAAATGGTTGTATGAATTTAGGTAATACTTTGCACAAAGAGTACAACCGAGAAAAAGCTGAGTTTCTTTTATGCTGGGAATAGCTTTCAATAGAACGCGAGAACGGGATCAGTATTCCATGCGGTGAGAGCCGCGGGCACACGCTAGCTATGAATAAAACATACAAAACACCACTCGGTTACCAGCTTTTAGATATTTTAACACTAGAAGCGTATGTTAGGTACGAAGCGTGTGGAAACATATTGTCACTGCTTACCCCTTTATATCTAAGCTCTTTTTGCTTCTAGGAGTTTGTATACGGCAGTCCCTTCTTAGCGGTCAACAACTTCTGAAGTCGACTGATTATTCGTATAATATTTGCTGCTAATCGGGGGGATGGGCCTCGTCAGCATTGGGCTGCAACCCGTCTAAGAGAAGGAAAACTCTGAAATCAAAACCGGGGAGATGGGCCTCGTCAGTATTGGTCTGCAACCATCTAGGAGAAGGTCACTCCGAAATAAAACCAACTCTCAGGGAGCATACCCGAGAAAAAACCCCGATCCAAGGTGTTAGCCGACCCGTGCCAAGGATTCGTGACCAGAGGGCAAGCTGGTGTAACGGAGGGTGTCTGTGTTGGCGGTCACAGGACACACTTGAGATTCCGCCTTACCTCCGTAAAGGGCTCTGCGGGGGTGGACCATATTTTCCCTATGACTCGTGGGAACGCAATGATGATTCCAAAAATTTATCATCCGCATGGCGGCGACGCGGTACGCCACCCGTCACGTCTCGTTTCCAGTGGGGGCGAAAAGTGGCTCACGGAGAGCCGTTTTGCTACGTTGAATGTTGGAGGAGGAATGGAAGAAAAAATGAATGATGTTTGTAAGATGATGGATGAAAGAAGGATTGATGTGCTTTGTGTGAATGAGACGAAGAGGAAAGGATGTGACACCACCAAGCACGGACCCTACACCGCGTACTGGTCGGGAGTACCCAATACCAACAGAGCTTGCCAGGGAGTTGGTGTCATCCTATCTGCTAGAATGGCTGAGTGTGTGAATATATTCGAATGTGTGAATGCTAGACTGATGTGGATGAGAATGAAAGTGGGACTCACTCGTATTTTTGTCGTAGGGGTTTATGCTCCTGTAGACTCCGGTACGAATACGTCCCAGGAAGTACAAGAAGAAAGAGAACAGTTTTGGGAGAGTTTAAGAGATGTATTAAGAGAATGTAAGGATAATGAAAGAATAATAATGCTAGGTGATTTTAATGGATGGGTAGGACTGAAACGAGATGGATTTGAAAGGGTTCTTGGCAAGTACGGAGATGAACGAGTGAACGAAAATGGTAAAGGTTTGCTTGAAGTATGTTTGGAATGGAACCTTTGTGTGTCAAACACGATGTTTCGACATAAAAGGAATCATATGTATACAAGAGAAGCGAAGAATGTCAGTAAAAGTATGATTGATTTTGTAATAGTGGATGAAAGATTGAGAAAAAATATTCTAGACGCTAGGGTATATCGCGGTGTGGGTATCCATACAGATCACTTTTTGGTTATGTGCCGTATAAGTGATCTCTTTAAAGGATGGAGACGTAGAAGGCGTGAGCCCATAAGTGTTCTAGAAAGAATAAAAGTAGAAAATTTGCAAGAAGATAAAGTGAGAGAGGAGTATGGAAGCAAATTAACTGAAAGGTTTCATGATCTTGATAGTATTTGTGAGATTGAGGAGTTATGGAAGGTATTCAAAGATGAGATTGTGAGTGTGGCTTCCCAAGTATGTGGTATAAGTAAAAGAAGTAAAGTGCAAAAGGTGAAGCATGCATGGTGGGATAAAGAAGTGCAAAAGTTGGTATGTGAGAAAAAGAAAGCGTGGCTTGACTGGCTCTCAGTCAGAGCTAATGAGAGAATGCAGCAAGCTACAATTGAGAATGTGGATGAAGCGAAAGATAAATATAGAAGACTGAAAGGGATAGTGAAAGGAGTGATTGCTAGAAAGAAAAAGGAACAAAAAGACGTGTTTGATGAAAGGTTATCTGGGGATTTCCAGACGAACATTAAGTTCTTTTGGAAGTCCATTCGTTTAGCCAGAGGAGAAACACAGAGCTCCGAGCTGAACGCTATTAGAGACCAGAATGGAAGTATTGTAAAAGGTGAGGAATGTGTGTTAAAAAGATGGCAGGACTATTTTGAAAGTTTGTTTGAAAGAGAGGATGGTGTACATGCACTAACCTTGGTGATGGATGACTATGTTGATGCTGATAAAAGTGGTATTAGTATGAATGAAGTTGTGAGTGCATTAAGAAGTATGAAAGCTGGTAAAGCAGCGGGATATGATAAGGTGACAGTCGAGATGCTGAAGGCTGGACAGGGCCTTGTAGCAAGTCAGTTGTGCCGCCTTTTCAACATATGTTGGGTTAGCGGTCGTGTACCAAGTGATTGGTGTAAGGCCGTTATAGTTCCACTTTACAAAGGAAAGGGCTCGCATCAAGACTGCAAAAACTACAGGGGCATTAGCCTACTCAGCGTCGTCGGCAAACTGTATGCGAAAGTGTTGATTGAGAGAGTTATGAAAGAAACCGATGAGAAAATATGGGATGCACAAGCGGGTTTTAGAAAGGGAATGGGATGTACGGATCAGGTCTTTTCATTGCGAAGCATAGCCGAGAAATTTTTGGCCAAGAGTCAAAAGGTCTATTGCGCATTTGTGGATTTGGAAAAGGCCTATGACAAAGTGGTGAGGAATGAACTTTGGTCGGTACTGTCTATGTATGGGGTGAGCAGCAACCTTATTCGAGCTGTGAAGTCTCTCTATGAGGACTCCAGAGCTTGCGTGAGGATACATGGGTCATACACTGAATGGTTTAGTATCCAAAAGGGGGTTAGACAGGGATGTGTAGCGTCACCATGGCTGTTTAACTTATTCATGGACAGTTGTTTGCAAGATTTGAAAGATAAAGAATGTGGTTTAAAAATGAAGAATTTACTCGTCAAATGTCTTCTTAATGCTGATGATCAGGTTTTACTGGCGTCATCGGCAGATGAGTTGCAGGAGATGGTAACAACTATGCATGAAGCTTTTGAGAGGAAAGGAATGAAAGTGAATGTTAGTAAGACAAAAGTTATGGTTTTTGAAAGAGATGAATGCGTGACAGAGTGTAGGATTTGTATAGATGGAGAAGAAGTGGAACAAGTGAATGAGTTCATATATTTGGGAACATTGTTTACGAGAGATGGAAAGCATGAAGAAGATGTTGAAAGGAGAGTGATGGCTGGAAATAGAGTGAATGGGGCACTACACAACTTTATGAGCAGCCGGAAAGTGTCCGAAAAGGCACGACTGGCTGTACATGGAGGAGTATTGGTGCCGACTCTTATGTATGGTAGTGAAAGTTGGGTGTGGCAGAAAAAGCATCAGAGTAGAGTGAATGCAGTAGAAATGCGTGCGTTGCGAAGTATGTGTGGCTTGACCTTGAAAGATAGAGTGAGAAATAGCGTGATAAGAGAACGATGTGGAGTAATAGAAGATGTAGTGATGAGAATTGAGAGAGGAATGTTGAGATGGTTTGGTCATGTTGAGAGAATGAATGAAAGAAGACTAACGAAACAGGTGTATGAGGCGAGTGTGGATGGTACCGTCGGAAGGGGAAGACCTAGGCGCACATACCTGGACCAAATCGGGGAAGTTTTAGAAAAGGGGCAGGTCAGGAGTACTCTAAACCGACGAGCATGCATGAAGAATGTAATGAGAGTGAATGAAGCGAGAGTAATATGTCAGGATCGTAGCAAATGGAGATCCGTGATCTCTGCCTACCCCTATGGGAGACAGGCGTGATTTTATGTATGTATGTATGTATGTATTTGCTGCGTGGTTCCCGGCAGAGTAGAATTTGGACCACCCATTCTCTTCCCATGCGGTGTCGTACAAGGCGACTATGGGATAGGGCTATATAACATCAGACAGATATATACAGCCCAGACTCAGGCTCAGATGCGGGGCTCGATTCAACTATAGTGTCCGATATACGGCGATAGGCTCACCACCTATTATGTGGGACCTAATTCAATTATTGGTGTAATGTAGGTATTAATTCACCTCTGCCTAACTCTCCGGGGATAAAGGCGTGCTTATATGTATGTATTTAATGTAAATCGTGAAAGGGTAGGCTGAGGTGTATACACATCCACATTTCACATCTCAAATTTTCGGTTCCATGATATAATGGGTGAACCTATTACCTTTAAGTGAGCATTTCCTTATGAGTTGTTTATTTGTTTACTGGTTTCCATCAGGAAAACAGACCTGTATGGTAAAATAATTAGGGTGGCCGTATTCTAAGTCACCGAGAGCCAACATGGCAATAGACACTTCTATTATTTTTTTATACTACTTAGGTGGCAGACAAGCACACGGCCTACCTGATGAAAAAAGGTTACCGCGGCCTATGGACGTGCGTAACACCAGGGAAGTTACACACGCACTGCCGATCCTGTAAGCACCGAGAATTTCGTTTGCACGTTATTAAAAACCTCTAGCTTCTAAATAAATCAACCGCTGCATTAAACGCTGAACATTAAATTCTTGGAACAAAAGCAATTGAACAAGTAAATCCACTTCAAACTATACCACTTCATTTCCTGACGAAGTGTACATTCAGAACCTTGACCATATCTACAAAAATATCCCCTAACTATAAAACATGAATAGAAAGGACATCGAGATAAAATCTCTATTGATACAGCCCCAGCATGAGTGCCAACTTAAGATTTACCTGATAGTATATCGTTTGGTACAAATTCAATTCCCCATAACAGAATTGAGAGAATACTTTCAGAATTTTAATGAATATATCGTCTTTGTAAGGAATCTAAGAAATTTTGTTTAATTAATTCACGTACGATTCTTTGAAATGATTGTGAGAACTCTTGTTTAAGGTTATGAGTTTATGGTACCTATAGGTAGATGTACGATAAGGGTATCAAGTATCTAACTGCATAAGCAAGCTTAATAGTTAATCATGCATCCTAACAATGGGAAGGTTCCAGGAGTTCTAGCCAACTTTGGATTCTTTTTTCCCCCTAATAGCTGAAAAATAGTTACCGTGGCGTGTATATGTGCAACACCAAGGGATTCACACTCACGCTGCCGATCCTGTAAGCACAGACAGTTTTTGTACCGTCAGTGCAGAAGACAAAACAGAACAAGCCTTTGGTCTTCCCACTGACAGCACATAAACTTTCCAGTGAGCTCTAGCTACTATGCTCATTATAATATACACACAACACAAGGTTATTATGGCCGTGATATTCTGTTAGGCGGAGGTACTTTCCAAGTCGGATGCTCTATTGGACGGATAAACCGTCATGTTCTACCTCCTCAAAAATGAAGCCTATCTCTAAACCAACCTTTTCCATATTCAGTGCATCTGCTGACCAAGCCAACATAATGTAAAAATAGTGTATGCTCTGGACTCGAAATTGCAACCATTACACGCGATTTCCCGACGAGAATTGCGACCGCGCCCGTGAAACATTATGGTAGCATGTCACACGCCTATTCATATTTGCGTATTTGACAACAATTATCATGTGGGGACAGTGTATTTGACAAAACATTCGCCTTATAGCCTATTTGACAAATATGACCAATAACAAATAGATACTGTAAAAGTAACGATTCCGTGAAATGACAAAAATAGGAACTACGGCTGTCACTGTCAAATTTAGCATGATTTGACATTATTGAAAAGAAAGTGGCGGCCTTTTTCAGTTCACAGAATTGTTGGTTTCACTATACGTACAATTGACAAGGTATTAAATTTTTTAATTTTTACCTTTTAACAGCAGACACACACACACAAACACAATCTCGAGCTGATAGAACAGCTTACGAGCATCAAAAAATTTGTATGTCTACATTGACAGAACATGTTGAAACTTGTAATGTATTATATTATAAAATTCCACCTGTACCTACACATGTTTCCGCAAATAAAATTATCTTTATCTTTATCTTTATCTTTACCTCTTTGAAGTGAATACTTTTTTGTGTAATAAATTGTGTTTGTCTTTTTGTTTTTTTTTTTTGTTTGAATATCATTGATATGTGTTAAATATTTGCAAAAACAAAACGCCGAGTGAAGTCCTATCATTAGACGTGTATATAAACACACTTGTATAACAGAAAAGAACGTTATTGTGCCTCAATAAAGAACACTATTTACCTTCAATTTCTTTATTTTTAATTCACTGTACCGTTGAATCATGTCAATATATCGCCCAACAGTTTATTAAAACCCCGAAGGCTCAACAGTGTTAGACGAATTCGATACTTATTACAATGGGCAGTAAAGTCTGAAGTTGAAACATTGCGGTTTTGTACAGTGTAGTGCAAATACTTGGTTCTGAAGTTGTGTGTGGTGTGTGGAGTTCTGTAGGTTTCATTATGAGGGGTCAGTTGATGAGACAATAGGGATTTGGGAATAGCCTTTGTAAGCACTACTTACAAATGTAACTAATATTTTACTGTTCCGGCGGTTTATTTGTTTAGACTTCGTAGCGGAAAGGAATGAAGGATAGGGGTATATCACATTTTTCAGTAGAAATTTGCATTTTATTCGTCTATAAATCGCCTTTTCGTTTTACTTTATTTACGGTCAGTGTAAACTTGTAGGTCTACCATAAAACATCCACAGTTGCGGATCAAAGTTTCGGTTAATCAGTTTTTTATACCACTTAGGTGGCAGACAAGCACACGGCCCACCTGATGGGAAGTGGTTACCGTGATCTATGGACGTGTACAACACCAGTGGTGATATACTTGCGCTGTTGATTGCGGGGTGTGAAAAAGTATCTGATAGGACTATCAAAGTCAGAGCTACCATTGTAATTTTTTTGATGGCTAACACTTTGGCTTCAGCTTATTACCCAGTGAGCTAACCATATTAAAGAAAAGGAAATGCTTATTTAAACTTATTGCAACACTCAATATTTGACTAATTACAGTACTTATATTACAATATAGAACAACATACATACATACATATAATCACGCCTTTATCCCCGGAGGGTTAGGCAGAGGTGAATTATCACCCACATTTCGCCAATAATTGTATTCGGTCCCACGTAATAGGGGGTGAGCCTATTGCTGTATTTCGGGCATTATTGTTGACTCGAGTCATGCATCTGAGGTTGAGTCTGGGCTGTATTTATATGTCCGATGTTAAACAGCCATATCCCTTAGTCGCCTTGTACGACACCGCATGGGAAGAGATGGGGTGGTCCAAATTCTACTCTGCCGGGAACCACGCGGCTAACCTAACACTACTTACCTTACCTACACCTAACCTAATACTAATTATATTTTTTATTATTTTTGACATGTTCTTTAAAAAACTTAGCTAATTGAAATTAAAACGCTTAAAGCTTAGAGGTCAAGATATTGACCTTACGAAAGAGAGCCTCCGGGTTCGAATTCTGGATAGTACACCATCGACGTAAATCCACTTCTAACACAGGTAATTTAGTTTAGTTGGAGGGGTTAGAGAGGATATTAGTGATTTTGGTTACTAATATTCTTATTAAAAAAATAAGCCATGTAAAACTACAGATTGAGTTGTTCTGTTAGAGGCATCGAGGGTAACATGTTGAACCCTGTATATTTCATCTACAGGCTGTTACAATATCGTCGATCAACCTGTCCGGCTCGTGTACATAAATCGATCGATAATGACAAAATATTGCTATTTTATGTGCTATTTATACAAAAACTAATTTTGAGAGGAATTTGGGTATAGAGGCCTCTACAGTATGGTGGTAGAGAAAGAATAAAAGTATTACCACCCCATTTCATCCGAAAAGTGTCGTAAGAGGCGACCAGCGGAAAAATACGCAGACTCTATCATTGCGAGAGAAGGAAAACTTGAAATAAAACCCTTTACCAACCGATCTGGCCAGCGTGGAAATAGTAGACCAAACCCTCCCAACATTGAAAGAGGCCATGTTCAGCAGTGGACTGCAATGGGCTGGTTGTTGGGGGCATGACCGACATTTTTGAGATAAGACAACCTCACCTGTAAGTCATGGAAGGTGCTAGGTTCTGGCGTAGGTTTTCCTTATAGGGTTAGGAGGTTAAACGCTACGATAGACGCTCACTGGAGAATTTGTGCTGTCAGTGGGATGACTACAGGCTTGTCCTGCTTTGTCCTCTACACTGACGGCACAGAAACTCTGTGCTTACAGGGTCGGCAGTACGAGTGTCGCTTCTCTGGTGTTACACACGTCCATAGGCCACGGTAACCACTTTCCATCAGGTGGGCCGTGCGCTTGTCTGCCGGTAACCACTCTCCATCAGGTGGGCCGTGCGCTTGTCTGCCACCTAAGTTGTATAAAAAAAAGATATATATAAATAATACTAGCTGTGGCCCGCCATTCCGCCCGCGTAGAATCCTGATCCTGTTTCCGCATCATGAGAATGTATTCCGGAGACTTTATTTATTCTAGTATAACCTATTCCTGAACCAAATATCGATCAGCCATCCCGCATAAGTGTCAATTCGTAAGCCGGAGTATTGTAGAATAAAATGACGAATGTATGAAATTTGACGTATATATATATATATTTTTTATACCACTTAGTTGGCAGACAAGCACACGGTCCACCTGATGGGAAGCGGTTACCGTGGCCTATGGACGTATGCAACACCAGGGGTGTCACACTCGCGCTGCCGACCATGAAGAAACCTTCTGATGCCCCTCTTGAAGAACCCCATATTGTAGGCGCTTGGGAAAACCGCAGCAGGGAAGTCATTCCACATATGAAAGTTGTCAACCCATGTCCGTTAAGCCGTTTGACCGCATAGAATAACAAACATCTCAACATCGTCACAAGTTTTCATGTATATAATATAAGTAAGAAATCAAATATAGCCGCGTGGTTCCCGGCAGAGAAGAATTTGGAACGCCCCATCTCTTCCCATGCGGTGTCGTACAAGGCGACTAAGGGATTGGGTTTAACATCAGACAGATATATATAGCCCAGACTCAGCCTCAGATGAATGGCTTGAGTCAACAATAGTGCCCGAAACGTGCGACCGAATACAATTATTGGTGAAATGTGGGTGTTAATTCACCTCTGCCTAACCATCCAGGGACAAAGGCGTGATTATATGTATATATGTATGTACATATAATCACGCCTTTATCCCCTGAGGCTGAGTTTGGGCTATATATATCTGTCTGATGTAAAACAGCCTTATCCCTTAGTCGCCTTTTACGACATTGCATGGGAAGAGATGGGGTGGCCTTAATTCTACTCTGCCGGAAACCACGCTTTGATTAAATGTATGTATGTATAATATCAAATAACCCATTTTCTCAACACAACATCAGATAGTAAAACTCACTATAAGACCCCAATAAGAAGTGAACATATTTTTCGTTTCACTGTTCAAATTTTCGAATAAAATAGACACATATTATAATTTTTATCAAAGAAATCACCGTTCGTAGTCAAGGAGCCCATTCTCGCATTGGACATTGCCAAGTAGATATGCATCGGTGGAACAAAGATATTTGGCAGACAACCAAGTTGGATTGTTTAATTTTAAGTTTTACTGTTCGTTGTACTTGGCTTGGTTAAGATATTGATTTTTATTTATACCACTTAGGTGGCAGACAACCTGATAGAAAGTGGATACGCGCTCCCGACCCTGTAACCATAGAGAGATTCATGTCTTCAGTGTAGAAGACAAAGCATGACAAGCTTTTGATTTTCCCACTGACGGCTCGAAAATTCTCCCGTGAGCAATGGCTATCCTATTTATCGCTAGGAACACAACATTTTTATGAGTTAGTTGCATTTTGCTTCAGAGACATCATTCTTACGATATTATTTCCCCGTGTGAGGACGCTGACACATGTACTATTACTAGATAGCCTCAGTGGCTCTGCGGTAGTGAATGCAGGAGGCACGGGTTTCATTCCCGTTAAGTACACATATACAAGTATTTGCATGAATATGGCATGAAAAAAAAATCGAGAATGTGCGGGTAGATGAAGAACCTTCTAGATCACGAACTCGAAGACAGTGGGCGTGCACTACTAAGCCAGTCAACCTATGACCATGCCCAGTGTAACTTGGTTGAAACATCAGGCAAATCAAAGATATGAATGATGAGCTATACTATGATCGTGGTAATTCACGTAAAATTGTATTGGTCTGGTCGTGCTATAGAGAGCATATTAAGCTGTGTGACAATCGGGACAACCCGGTTGTCATACAGGTTTTCATCTGAGCGCTTCTGTAAGTATTTCGGACGGTAAAAAATCGGTCACGGCTGTCAATGTTTTATAAGTAAAGGTAAAAAAAAAAACAAGAGTACCCAGTAAGTTCTGAACAAAATGAATCTAGGAAGCCGTTAAAATAGAGACCTATCTTTTAGGATCAACAACAATATAGTGGATAGCAGTCAAATAACGGACTCAATATTTAAAAAAAAATACTGTCGCCTAATACGAGGAAACTATTTAAGCAGTAAAAGCAGTAGCTACTCAAAAATAAAAAATAAATGATTTATACCTATCCGCAGTAAAAGTATTGAAATAAAACTTCATAATAATCTTTCTACTTTCATCATTAAAATGGAAATATATTTTAACATTAATATATAAATATAACCCTTAAATTATAACGCTCCCATAATTCCCGCGTCATTTTTATTCCCGTCACATATCATCGACGGTAATGAACCAATGATTCACCGGACGTCAATAAAACTGGTTCAATTAATGCAGCTTCATATTTTCAAAGATAATAAAAATTAACAATTTAATAAATTAATTTTATTTTGAGTCCATAAACTTATTCATAATTATCTTACAATCACGCCTGTCAATTCACAAAGAGGTTAGCATAAAGGGGAAGTACATAGGAGTTTACTTTGGGCAGGGCAAACTCTTATTTCGTCCAACAATACGAGTAAATAATTATTTTTTATTTTCTGAATAGAAAGTGAGAAAAATTTGGACAGTAAGATTTTATCAGTCCATAATTATAAACTGTCTGCTTGCCGGCAATAAGTTCATACCCTGATAAATGGGGCTGAAAATCAAAGTTGGTGAAATGTGGATTTTATCACCTCTGGTAACTCCTTCGAGGATTTATAGGCGGTAATATAATATATATAAGTATGTAGGTACGTTCAGTTAGCCATAAATCAAAGCATTGGAAAATAATCTACCCCTAGTTTGATATTACTAAAACAAAATTAGTAGAACAGATGGTACGTCATTGAACGAATTGAATGGGAATGAAAATTCTAAAGGCCACAAAAACTAATACAATAAGGCACTGTTAAAAGAAATTAAGCTTTATAATGAGGAAGTTAAAGTATAAATTGTTTATTTCTTTATGTTTTAATAAGTTTCTAGATTGAATCGAAATACTTAGTAGTTGTAATGAGCCTAGTGGTGAAGTGGTATTGAGTTCAATTCTCAAATCGTAAAAGCCAATATCTGATTTTTCTTCTGGGAATCTAGTAATTTCAAAAACGTAGAAACCTAATCAACGCAACAAAACTAACTAATTACTAAATAAACACAAGATATTACATATATTTTACATGAAAACTTTCTTCTTGAATGTGAATCGACCATCCTAACACGACAGTCGAATGCTTAACCACCACACCGGTCGTTATTAACTCCAATTATAAGTGAGAGAGTGGGACTTCCCCGACTAGTCCATTCGTGAATTCACCTATTCAATTGTATTATCACACTACCGCGACATTTGGCGCCCGACGAATTGTACAGTGCATGGCCTCCTTTATTCTTCCCCCATTCACCCCAGATTGCTTAATGCCAGCTTTTTAATTAATGCCTGCTGTTCCATATTATTGTCCTTCAATTATCAACTTTTTGTTTTCGAGTGTGGGTGAGATGGGGTGGATAAGTGTTGGGTTAGGTTAGTTGAGTGTGAATACTTTAAATTTTATTTCTTTTGAACAGCGAGAAAAATGGGACTAGATACCCATATTTCTCTCTGCTCATATAAAAAAAATGTTTGCTTATATTGCTATCTACTAGTTCATCTGTTAGTAAATTGGTTACGATGGTTTAATGGGAAAGCTGAGAAAGGGGAATAATAGAGAGATTTTTTTTCTTCAAATCTTTTTTTTTCAAAGGAATTTTGAACAAATACCAATTTGTCAAAAATTCCTCTCGACAGCTTATTTTATTCCAACTATTACAGGAGCAACTGCCATCCAAATTCCGAGGATACAAAAGCTTTTTTAAGTGAGGTTGGCTTGTCCTCACAGATTTTAATGGGGCCCCATAAATATAGCTTTATCAAAGTCCATAAAAAGAACGTCTACCAAAATGTTCAAAAACAAATTGCTCAAAATTGATAAAACTGTGGTCTTTTAATACTCCACCGCAGCTCTGCAGTAGTCTAACTATATAGTTGTCGTCCAATTATTTGAGATCGACGTCCGGAAGACCATATTATATAAATTGCCTGAAATTGTGGTCCAATAATTTTAAATCTAGCGATATTGAATTGTACTTCCATCACTTTTATTACTTGTACTCTTCTACGCTATTTTATTCTTCAACTTCACCGTTAAACGTTAACTACAAGTGATTATCGGTAGCCAGTTACACCAATTGCTATATATCAAAAGACTAAGTCTAGCAATTTCAACTGAATTTGGTAATGGTAAAAAAATAATTCTAATCTTGCAGTAGCAATTTTAGTGCTGAGTGTTTCTGACTTGTATTAACTGCAATTAGGCACTATAGAGTGCTATTAGAGCGTGTACGAGAGGCAAAGAAAAGAAGAAAAAGGACGATAGGAATCGGACTCGCTAGAAGAGAAAAATAAGATAGGAATTTGATTCCGAGAATGGGTATAGTCAGCTTTAGCTCGATCTTGACCAGCAAAATCAAATCAAGTCATTTATTATTTTGCAGAAAGCAGTGTTACACTGATAATTGTCAATATAATATAATTTATACCAAGGATTCCGACTTTAAATTATGCATGCAATATTTTGTCAGCAGGATAAAATTGTGTTACTTATGTCACATTAGTCAAAATGATCTTAATACCTTGGGATTGCTTCTTTTGATATTTGGTACACACCTTTAGTTTTTTTTTTTTTATATAGGACACGTCAATTAGACTTCACCTTGCCTGATGGTAAGCTGAAGGCTAGAAAAGAGGGTCACCATTACTTACACATACCGTGTGACGTGTGTTCGGACGATAATACAATTTAATACAATAAAACAGTTTAACTTGCTTTTAATACCTTGATAATACGAATGATCATTATATGATTTGGTAATCAAGATCGATCTGATAATGGCTGTACTTTTTTTATTATGCGCTATATTCCCACGGATACACCGCCCCCCCCCCCTCCCCCACCGGAGCCGGTGGGAAAGGTTATGTGTGACTTGACCAGACTGAAATGCACGTCAACTGTGTGGGCCGCAGGTCTCTGAAGATGAGAGTGTCTGAAACATATATCCCTCGCACTCCGGCCGGCCTAGGACCGTCTCGTATCAGACGGCCCTCTTCGGGTGTGGGGACCACGGAGTCTCCATCTTATCCCCGGGTAAGACTGCGTGAATGGCATTAATATATCACACAAGCGTAGCTGCGGGCAACAGCAGCTAGTATAATACAACACTGATATGAGTGTATGCTGCAAGTGACAGGGCGATCAATAAAATATACAGAACAGACTATCCGCTTATAAATTGTACCACAAGTATGTGCAGTCAGAATGCGTTCATGATGGCCGGTTCTGGAGAAATGCCAGCAAATACGGACATACAACGGACGGGCACGAAATATTATATATGATTTGTTAATATCACGAGTTTACTGCTAAATTTTTAGGTGCAATGCTTTACAAGTTTGTAGTTAAGAATTGTATGGTATTTTTAAGTAATTTATCAGACGTATGCAGTGTATTTTTGTACGTGTGTGAAGTAATGTACTCTTAGACTATGTATACAAACTCTGTAGATACAGTAAGCGACACTACAACGCGGCGTAAATCCCATAACATATACACATTGACAGTTAAAACAACAATATTGACATTCTTATTAAAACTTTCGCGTAATACTACTGAAGCAGTCAGCTTGTGACTACGGCCTATATAACATTGTCGAAACATCAGGTAAATCAAAGGTATGTATGTACCTATATTGCGATCAAGTTAGGTAATTCCCGTAAATATTGACATTATGTTACTCACACATTTCGTGTATTTCAAGCCGATCTTTGCTATGCATTATGTAGGCAATACCGTGTCTCTGAAGTAAACGAACAAAGTGTATTCTACACGAGATTTTAAACCCAACAGAGGAAATAATCAAAGAGTAATGCGACTGACTAGAAGCACACCAATCTTCTCTCATAAAACTGATCCATCCAACTGGAGAATTTGTGCTGTCAGTGGGATTACTAAAGGCTTGTCCTGCTTTGTCCTCTACACTGACGGCACAGAAACTCTGTGCTTACAGGGTCGGCAGCGCGAGTGTGGCTTCTCTGGTGTTACACAGGTCCATAGGCCACGGTAACCATTTTCCATCAGGTGGGCCGTGCGCTTATCTGCCACCTAAATAGAATTAAAAAAAAACATGAACCATGGGCAGGCAACTAGAGAGGCGTGAAAAAGCAACTGATGAGGCCGTCAAACCACCACTAGCGTTATTTTTATATGTAATGGAGATCCTCACTCCTGAGACATCCTTTTAGTTAACCATAGTGAGATGAGGTTAAATATGTCCTACATTAAAAATATTTTCTATACCATTCGGATCTCACAAGTATTTACACAAATACTATGCCATTTGGATCCTTAATTGGAGATTTGGAAGAGACATCAAATTGTACCAAAATAAATAAAAGTTTAGTAAGTAATTTAAAAATAAAAGCCCATTATGTTGACCACAGTAATTTTGTTAAGATTATACTCATAAAACTGTTAGTGCTTTCTTCATTCCAAGTACCAGGCAAAAAATAAAAGCATCATAACCTAATATTTCTATTAAATCTTACTGTAATTATTATCCTGAGAATAATAATGTCTAAAAAAATACTTCCTTTGCGGTGTACTCTGCTGGTTACCGTCCACGAAAGAAATACGATCGCACCTATACATACAACTTTATTTAAAGAAGTGTGACCGTATCTCCATTGTCGATTGTACATTTATTTTTTGATAATACATATTTTTTGCTATATCTAAGAGAAACTGATTAGTTTTGCAGCGAAATAGAAGATAGAAAATAATAAATCTGATTAGATCTGATCCAACATTGCATGAGATATAGGGATCAGATCGAAATAACTCAGTGACAAGGTGTGATACGTCAGGATTAGTATTAGGAAGAGAATTGTACAAAGCCAGTTTTTCTCCTTGTTACACGGAATGTTATGAAGGTTAATATTTTATTTTCCTGGTAAAAAAATGAACGTTTTCAAGGTAAGAAATGAAGTTATGAATATTACGCCTCAAACTCACAGGCGCGTTATTATCGGTCGATAATACTGCATGCATTATTGCGATACCTTTTTTAATAGAGTGTGTATTAGAACGCGGCTATGACAACCCACTACTATTTATTTGCTATTATTACCAGTCATAGCTGTTGAAAATTAGCAGAAATATGGCAAAATAATAATATTATGGCTAATTGTAAAAAAAAAAAAAGTAAATGAAAAGTAGTTTCATTTCAGAGAATAGAGATTCACAAGGTATTAACGCGTGCGAAATTATCGATCGATGATAACGCGCCAATGAGGCTCTAACTTTGTAATAGGATAGGGCAAAATAGCCCTATTCTAATGCAAAGTTACAGCCCTATCCTATTGCATCAGGTATCATATCATCAGTTTTCTATTTGTTATTTATTTAATAAAAGTAGTGTAATAAAAGTATTTAAACCGATTCTATCGGATTTATTAAGTGTTATTTTACTAGTATATCGGGATTTATTTTGCTAGGAGGTAGGACACGGCGGTATTTCCGCCCAATTGAGCAGTCCGACTGGGGAAGTACCTCCACCCTACAGAATACCGCGGCTATAGTAACTTCGTGTTGTGTTCCCAGCGGTGAGTAGGGTAGCCAGAGCTCACTGGAGAATTTGTACTGCCTGTGGGAAGACTAAAGGCTTGTCCTGCTGTTTTCTACTCTGACGGCACAGAAACTCTGTACTTACAGGGTTGGCGGCGCGACTGTGACTCCTCTGGTGTTACAAACGTCCATAGGCCACGATAACCACTTACCATCAGGTGGGCCGTGTGCTTATTGGTATAAAAAAAATGTACACTAAGCCTGACGTTTGTATTGTATTTCAGTAGCCATAGTCCTGACACTAAAAATAGTGATTGTCTTTCTCGCGGAACGCTGTGCATATCTGTAATTGGGTTATGTACTAGATATAAGTCCACAAAACCTGTTATTTAAGTTTGAAATGTAATATACATAATCTGTTGATGTGCCTAATAAAAAAATAAAAATAAAATAAAAAAACACTACTAAGTGTTCCACGGATTAGTACCCAGTTTAGGTATTTTAGTAGTGATTTTAACGAATAAGAATTTCAGCACAGATTTTGTCGATAGCAAGTCTGATCGATAGCAGTTGCGCTATTGCCATCCGCAGTAGGTCAAGTCACAAAAGCATTTTAAAAAGAAACCATCGGATTGATAACCTCATCTTTTTTGAAGTTGGTAAAAAATCTACTAGCATTGAAATAAAACGGGGTTGTATATCCGGCATATACAATATATCAATTTACGAAAACCTCGTTGATACAAGCGAAGCTCCGAAATCTGCAGTGCTAGTGATGTTACTACGCCGAGATATTCCCGGGAGTTTTACGGGATTACTCGTAAATTTTGTATAAAGTTCAAAACATTGTACTCTTAAGTAAAATTTATTTAAAATATTATGCTTGATTGGTGAACAGTAGAATCTATTTTCTATTCTATTTTAAAGCGATGTACCCCAATATTATGTTGTGAGCATTAGAGATCGAAAAAGTCCGACTAATTTAAATACACAACTTGAATATTATGAATTGGTTGTGGAGATCAGATGGCAGTACCTTCATGGAAAATATCGAAGTTCAGCTTATTAGCGCAGGCATTCGTTTTTTATATCACTTACGTGGCAGAGAAGCACACGGCCGACCTGATGGAAAGTGGTTTTCGTAACCCATGGATAAGTGCAACATCAGTGGCGTTACACTCGCGCTGCCGACAGAGTGGTTTCTTACTTGTGTTCTTAATCAATAAGGTTCCCACGTACTAACTTAGGTTATAATCAAATTGCTTAGGATACTGCTATGATTCGAATCTAGAACCTCTCGATCCTAAAGCCAACTCTTTAATTAATAAACTACCGAAGTGACGTTATGTGTATTACATTATTATAATAAGCGTTAATTCCATTCAGTAAAGTAATTTAATTCGTAATCCATTTATGGTTTTCATAACACAATAACTGATACGCAAATAAATAACCTCAAAGTGAATATTTTATATATTTATTGAACTGTTAAAATTATATCGAAATAAGTACACAAAATTAAATCACGCGTTTTGATTCGTAGTTACGTATTCCGTGTTTGATGGTACATCCCTACGTATCCTTCCTGGGGGATTTCGGCAGTCATCAACTGAAATGCGATGGGAACACTTTGTGGATGTATTGAAAGAGGAGCCCATGGGAGTCATGATATTAACTATGGTGACTTCCGATCTCTGAAGTAAAAGTAGGTAAATTGATTTCAACAAAAATATCCGTATTTTTTATGTAGAACACGTCAATTTGGCTTCATTTCGCTTCAAGCTGAATGAAAAGTCTCAGGAAATAGAATCACCATTTCATATACGTACCATGTTAGCATCTTTAATATGCTAGAAACTATTTTATCCTGTTCTATTATACTTCCAAATTTATATTCTATTCATCCTAATAATATTGTAAATACGAAAGTTTGTGAAGTTGTTTGTATGTTTGTACGTTTGTTAATCATTCACGCTCTGAGAGCTAAACGGCACTGGCTTTTAACCCCCAGCGCAAAAATGACGAGGTGTTATAAGTTTCACGGGCCTGTGTGTGTGTCTGTGTCATCGTAGCTCCTGAATGGATTAACCGATTTGGTCTTGGTTTTACTTGAAATCTTACGTACTTTAATCACTATCGATAACCGACATCCACGCGGACAGAACCGCCGGAAAAAGCTAGTAATAATACAAATACATAAACTACAAATACCCTTACACAATAAACCCACAGAAATACCAATTAATAAAGCAAAATCAAATCGGACGCGTCGAACTGAGCCCAACAAAATTTATTCAACCAATAAATTACTTAGAGATAACGATTCCTGCTGTTTGTTTTATTTTATTATAAAATTTTCGAACAAAAGCTTTAATATATCGAAATTTTGGATCCCGAAATAATACTTACTATAAGCCGGGAGCCGTTGTGGCGTGGCGGTAGAGAACGTAATCGTTACACACGGGTTCGATTTCCGCTTAGTGCAAATTTGTATGCATGAATAATGGCTATTTGTATTGGTGTGGTCGTACCTTGGAGATGAAAGCTTTGGCTGTAGCTACGATTAACGCTAGGATGAAGGAAAATAAGCTAACCTACAAGTAGAGTAAAATAGAAGGAGACTCACAAATCGCACGGGCCGCGGTCGGAGGCGATTTGGGCGTTGAAGGTCGCAAAATGACCTCCGTCCGCCATAAGCGCGGATCTGGGGGTAACGGATGGAGCCACCAGTCATCCTAGAAGCAGACTGCGGTGGTGACGAGCGTTTTGTGCCTCCCCATACCCGGCGATGAGATGAAGACTCCGTGTTCCCCACACCCAAAGAGGGGCGTCTTGCCCGTGCGTGGGATTTGTCTCAAATAATCTCACCACCGGCAACCTGTGCTCCACACAGTCATCGTGAGTTTCAGTCGATTCAAGTCCGACATAACCTCCACCACCGGCTCCGGTGGGGACTTTGAGCGTAATAAAAAAAGTAGAGAAGACTAGACTAGACTTCCGAGGGTACTCGTATCGCAGAAGGCGACTAAATGATAGGGCTGTTCTTCATCTGACAGGAAACCTACACCCCATTATAAAGTGACAACTTGACGGTAATATGCCCACCTCCTATTACTTGGGATCGTATATCATAATTGGCGCAATATGGGTGTCAATATCATCGTCATCTCTGCCTACCTCTTCGGGGATTTCCAGGCGTGAATAAATGTATTTATATAGAACCTACAGGCACTTTAGCAAATAATAATCTCTTAAAGATCCTCCATTAGTAGGTTTACGTTATGAGAAAGCTCATTTCTAACAACTAAAAAGATGAATTGTTTACTGTTTTCATCATAGTTAGCAACAGTGATTAATGGCAGACAGATTCCGATATGTGATTATATCGGAATCTAACCGAGCCCTTGTTGAAAATATCAACATAGAAACTGTCTTTTCATGAAGAAGATTTCTATTAATACTAAAACAAATTTCAAATTAGTGAAAGTCAAACAACAATAGATAACTTTATCCAAGAAATTTGAGATTTCAGGAGAAACTATTGTAATTATTTTATCTTTCAGTAAAACCTTCAAGCTTGTTGTAAAACAAATAAATTGAATAATAGTCTCTAAGCTTTAGGAAAGATAGATTTATCCTTAGCAGAAAGATTGGTTAGCCCTCAGGGATTTTACCTTATAGTGACCATGATACAAACTACCTACTTTTCTTTTTCGATTAATGATTGATGACAAAAAGTTTTTGTGAAAATCCTATCTTCCATTTTTTAAGAAGCACATAATTATGTGGAGCTATAAATTTTTTTGTTAAACTCTAGTTTTGATATTTTACGACTAAAATAAATCTAATCGTATCAAACTCCCAAATGAAAACTCAATCTTCAAAGAGAAGTACTTATCAAGTTGCTTTCTTACTCATAATGACAATGTCTTATAATTCTTAAATTGCTGTACTGTCTTAGTCGTTTTGATAATAATTTAAAGAAGGAAATAAATAATATCTAGTCAAGGGATGTTGTTTTACCTTCACTCAACTGTAAAGTGAAGATAAAAAATAATAATTACATTTCATCATCACAAAAATTTAATTTCTTTTTTATGAACTTTGAAGAGAAAATGACAACATTTAACTCAACCTCAATTTTCTCAGTATAATTGATCCTCTTTCATTATAAATATTAGCAGTATAATAAATACACTAGGATTAAATTGAGTTATGTTAACATTTTATAACTCAAACAATATTAATTTCCGGAGTAAAATTTAGTTCAAATATTTCATGTTTCGTCGTTCCATTCTCATAGTCATGAGAAGCGAAGATTCTTATCAGCTGTAAACTACCGAGAATATACCAAAGTATGAATTTGAAAGTTTTCCAGGGAGCAACGGGCGGGTGGGCGTGCTATCAGTGGTAATATTACAATACCTACCTTTTCATCCGAATGCTATTGCGACGATATAATGGGAATACTAGTAGCTATGCAATGTAAGTTTATTATAACCTTTGGAGAATTAATGTTTCTACAAGAGTAGGAACTGATAGTTCATTTTGAAATACATTTAATATATATTTGGATAAGAAGCCTTTGCGATAAAGAAGTGTTAAATTTAAGCACCAGAAGTAAAATGGCTAACAGGTTTTTGTATTCTAAAGGTTTAATTAACTGGTTGATAACTGACACGAACCAACTTTTAACAATCTGTGACAATACAGAGATTAAAATAAGAAGACTGATAGTATTCTTACCAAAAAACACACCAAGGATTCGATTAAGATTGTAACAGGTAAAATGCTCAGTCGGAACTTGAACATTGAATAGTCCACGCGACTATCGGTAGATATCTTCCACGGCCCTAGATGTATGGAAGAATTTGGAGCACTCACAGAGCACTCAGACAGTCTGAGTCGTTTCGCTTTCTCCTATCTTAATTGATTTGAATTTCAAAATTTCATCAACAAAATACACATGCACGTAGAAATTATAAAAAATACACACGCACATAGAAATTTTACAAATTAGATCTTTAAAAAAGTGATAAACTTCAACAGCAATTCCTCTTCAAACATCCAATTAAAAACTTTGGCGAAACGATGAGCAAAATGAGATTCTCGAAGCAAAGAAATCGATAAAGCACTTCCAGCAATGATTTATGTGCTTAACAAAGAAAACTTTGAAATAAACATACGGTCTATATGACAATAGTAAGCTGTAACATCAGGGTTATTACTGGTGTCTTTTCAAGAGTTACAGCTTTAATAAATAACGAAGAAGACGATTATATTATCCATATCCATTCTTCCATCCAAACTTGGTATAAATGTGGAAGTGACTCTCTGTGTCTGTCTGCTCGCTTTCACGCCTAAACGACTGAACTAATCTTAATGAAATTTGATACAGAGATGAACTAGAACGTAGGAAAGGACATAAGTTACTTTTATTCCGTAGAAAATGGTTCAAGGGGTTCAAATATGGGATGAAAGTTTGCATGAAAATCCGTCGTTTTGGAGTTTACCTAATGAAATTTGGTAAACAGATTTGCAGAGTCGGTCGCGATAGCCGACATCCGAATGAATCCACGGGAAACAGCTAGTGAAATATAGTTTTTGCTTTTATTAGAATTTGCCTCCAATTTTGGTTTTTGGTATAACATAAGCGTAGTATCGCTGTTAATCACAATATATGTATTAAATTCAAGAAACAAGCGTATTTGTGCTAAGGATTATTTATACAACTCGGTACAAAGTATCTCAAATTATTTAGTGGAAGGAACCACATTATTTCTCCTAGATAGAAAACACGCGGAAATGTTTTATTTTGACGATAGGGTTAGCGAATGACCATAATTTATTGCATAAGGAAGCAGGAAATGAGGGCATTTGGAATTGGTAATAAATTTGACTTTTTATCCCTTTTTTGTGGATTGTCCAGTTGCTGACTGAGGCTGAGGTTTGTAAATTGGGGAAGTTTTTTTGTGATTTTTTCATTAGGTTTATTGATGTGCTATTTATTGGAAAACTATTGGAATCGGCTTTACGATTTTAAAGATTTCTGCACTTGCAATTCGGTTTAATGTTGGTTATTGAGACAGTTTGGCAAAGAATAAGGAATAGAAGTTGAATCAGGAATAGAAGGTGAATCATGAAATCAAGGTGATTAGCCAGAGCTCACTGGAGAGATTTTGTGCTGTATTTGGGAAGACTAAAGGCTAGTCCTGCTTTGTCTTCTACACTGACCGCAAAGAAACTCTCTATTTTTACAAAGTCGACAGCACGAGTCTGACTCTCTTAGTATTGCACACGTTCATGGGCCGTGTGCCACTTTCCATCAGGTAGACCGTGTGCTTGTCTGCCACCTAAGTGGTAGATATACTAAAATCTTAACTTCTACAAAAAGATAATGGTTTGCGAATACCAAATGTTTAAACATCGTTGTGACAATTATGTTACCAACCCTAGAACAGATATAAATTTTCCTAGAGATGGCTGCACTTCCACTGCAAAGAACAAAGATAAGTTCTGTGCTGACAGTACAGCCTCATTAAATAGCTCTTACTTCCGATGAAGCAACATCCGCGAATAAAATGTAGGTAGTAACTATTACATATATTTAAGTATATTTTATTTTCTGCTTTATTGTGCAGTATGACTTTGTGATACTGTTTGAAGGTTACACAAATACAACCCATTGAAATAAAACCACTTATACGGGTTTTATTGCGATTTATAAGTTGTGGAATCGTCCTACGTGAGCGACAAACGTGAAACGCGACGCGATCAAATAGACAATGTTCTTTATTGTGTCCTACGTTGTTTCGCGTGAATACGTCATGTGAGGTATGGAAGAATATGTCACGCATTGCGTCGCGTTGCCGCGTTGTCGCGCTTGTCGCTCACGTAGGACAATGGGTATATTCAAATTTAGGCTGACATTTCGACTATTGTTAGCAGCATTTTTTTAAATTTAAGTCATCCCAAAGAATTAAATATTGAACTATTATTGGTGTTACTTTCGGGCTAACTTTAAATACATACACGGCGGTATTTCCGCCCGATTGACAAGGAGGTAGGACACGGCGGTATTTCCGCCCGATTGAGCAGTCCGACTGGGGTAGTACCTCCGCCCTACAGAATACCGCGGCTATAATAACTTCGTGTTGTGTTCCCAGCGGTGAGTAGGGTAGCCAGAGCTCACTGGAGAATTTGTGCTGTCAGTGGGAAGACTAGAGGCTTGTCCTGCTTTGTCTTCTACTGACGGCACAGAAACTCTGTACTTACAGGATTGGCAGCGCGACTGTGACTCCTCTGGTGTTACAGACGTCCATAGGTCACGGTAACCACTTTCCATCAGGTGGGCCGTGTGCTTGTCTGCTAACTAAGTGGTATAAAAAAATAAAATAATAAAAAATAATACCCTTATTGGTTATAGTGATAGGATCCGTTACAAAGGGGTTTTATTACGCGTGATACTCATGCTGCTGACCCTGTAAACACCTTCTAATGCCCTTCTTGAAGAACATTTTTATGTATAACGGTACTCAATTATACTGTATTATGCTTCTGAAAATATTAAATATGAGTGTTTTGACATGTTATTATCTTTATTTGTAAGATGCTTCATCTTTAATGCTCTAAAAAATAGGTGTGATAAAATTACCATTTATTTTTTATCTTCAAATAGAAAAATATCCTCAACAACTTTTTCAAAGTCTGCGTGCAAGCGTTAGCTTGATATCTCATGTTTTATATGATAAATTGATTCACTTAGAGCAAGACAAGGATATAAGAAAAGGATAGAAAAGATTCTTTTTATCTTTTGTGATGGTTTAAAAGTGAGACCAATTTTTCTAGGATGTTGTTTTAAGAGAGGGTGAATGTGTGTGTAGTCACGTACTCAACAGATTTACATGTATTATGTACAACTGACAAGGGAGATATGGTTGCTCCTTTACATAAAAGTTTATATGAAGAAGTGTTTACCTATTAAGTAAAAGTATACTTATTCATAATATAAAATTGTAAATAATGGTGTATACGTATCTACTTTGTTGATTCTACCTTTTTTTTAACGTGCGAATAACCCCCCGGATACCCCCCACCAGAGTCAGTGGGAGAGGTTATGTTGGACTCGAGCCGACTAAAACGCACGCTGCTCGTAAGTTGCTGGAGGTGAGATTGCCGGACACAAAGCCATCTCTTTCAAGCTGATCCTTGTTGATTGTACCTAAGGTTTATGCTTCGCATCTGAGGCTGAGTCTGGACTTTATACTGTCTGATGAAAAACAGCCCTATCCCTTAGTCACCTTGTACGACACCGCATGGGAAGAGATGGGGTGGTCCAAATTCTACTCCACCGGCAACCACGCGGCTGTATAAATATATTATAGATTTTTTTAAATATTTAAATTACATACTTATACATTTAAATCTATAATATGAATTTTATTAATGAATTGAACAAATTATAACCTATATGAAAGGTAGGACAGTAGGACGGACGACAGACTGGTTGTGGAAGGCAGAGGGTCGAAAAAAATGGCGCACATTAGAAGAGGCCTATGTCCAGCAGAGGACTGCAGTGGGCTAATTGATTGATTGATAATCTATTGAATCTCACAACAACATTAAATTAAATTAAAAATGTCAATATAAAAAGCAATGTTCGTTATTGGGATCATCTTACGAGTCCACAGTCTTAATAATATCAAGATTATTTTTAAACTATCGCGGTGTGAATTCATAATTAGACAAAGTATCGGGAATTTTCGCGATTGAATCATAGAACTTACTATTTCCCTCGCACATATCGCGAGAAGTCCCGATATGCTGTGTAGTTATGAATATCAAGATTCTTTGTCAATTGAGCTATACGATACCTTTTCAGTGAAGATTACCTAAACAGTTATTTAACGACATTTTAATAATGAAACTATTCGGGTTAACCTTTCTTATAAATTTAATGTATCGTTTTTAAGGCTTCAACTACTTGAAACGACTGCCACAATAGTTGATTGATAACCAAGACGGGTTAACGTGCTCTCCGAGATACGACCAGGCGAAAGCAAATATACGTATTCATGCATAAAAATATTTGCACTGAGCGGGAATCGAACGTGCGCCTCCTGCATAGCAGTTGAACGTTCTACGTTGTATGTAGACAGTATAAAGAAAAAGTATTCAGTAAATTGTAATAACATCGAATTACTCTTTTCATTGAACAGAAAATCCTGTTATTCTCAATCTCCATAAACATATGGGATCATCGATATATGAGGAACCCTATAAAATTAAATTCATAACCTTTCGGCTTCTTCGCAGTAGACGAATAAAGACAAGAGACCCTTAAATCAAAATACCACTTAACTTAAATATCTTTCCAATAATTCAAGGGTGTTGCCCACCCACGGTTTGGGGTAGAAGGTCACGAACTTACCAATACTTTCACTAATATGTACCAACCTTTAAATATATTTCTGAGGGGATTTCTATTTAGACATTGTTATTTTTAGACCTTCGTATTTATAAGAAGATTTCTATTACTTATTTTATACAGCTTCTGTGTCGCGTTGATACTATAGGTGATGTCTGTCTAGAGCTCAAGCATTTTTTTTATAACATTTAGGTGGCAGACAAGCACACGGCAAACCTGATGGAAAGTGATTACCGTGGCCTATGGACGTTTGTAACACCAGAAGTGTCACAGTCGCGCTGCCAACCCTGTAAGTTTAGAGTTTATGTGCCGTCAGTGTACAAGACAAAGCAGGATAAGTCCTTAGTCTTCCTACTGACAGCACAAATTCTCCAATGAGCTCAGGCTACCCTACTCACGGCTGCGAACACAACACGAAGTTATTATAGCCGCGTATTCTATAGGGCAGAGGTACTTCCCTAGTCGGACTGCTCAATTGGGCGGAAATACCGCTGTGTCCTACCTCCTTTTCATTTTCAGTTGTTCAAATCTAAGCCGATTACTTCAAGTCAGTCTACGTCTAGAACCGGAACGTTAAAGACTATTTTGTGTGTTAACACATCTCTGCCTACCTCCTTTGCGTCAATACAATTGAATATTGAATAAATTTCCACCACAAAACCAATAATTACTCCAGTCTTGACTTCGTCAGCATACTTAATTCAATGTGAACCGTGTTTCTAAACAGCAGATTCTCCCGACCACCCCATATATTGCGGGTAGCACCCCTAATATATTCAGAACTCACTCACATAACTCACGGGTACGTTACAATAATAATGGCAATATAAAGGGAGGAATTTATTCGATTTGCGATATTTTAAAAAGGGTTTTTAAGATAAGATAGTATTATATTTTTACACAAAACGTATGGAAATTAGCTTAGGATATTATTTACATTTACTGGTCGCAACTGTAGGCTGAAATTTTTAAAGGTTTATCTTTTATATAGAACACGTCAATTAGACTTCACCTCACCTGATGGTAAGCTGAAGGCAAAGTTCCAGAAAAGTGACCGTGAGTGTCTCAGTAAAACTAAAACCCAGTACTTACTGAAAAATAAAAATCACCCTCTAAAAAGTATTAAACAAGAACCTCTCCACCTTGCTCGCGGCGATGGTTCGCTGCGCAGATGCGTGGGCGGCCGGCGCCTCCTTCTGCGAGCAAGTAATGCTCGTGAAGGAGGAGGCGGGGTGGGAGCGGCAGCGGGAGCGGCAGCGGGAGCGACGAAGGATCGCAAGACAAGCTGCCCGCGTACGAAGGCAACTCGGGCGTCGGAGGTCGGTGAACGACCTCCGCCCCCCATGAGCGCCGGCCTGGGGGTGACAGGTGGAGCCGCCTGTCACCCTGGCAGAAGCAGGCCGCGGCGGTGGTGCGCGTGGCGCGCCTCCCCGTTTCCGGGGACGAGTTGGGGACTCTGTAGTCCCCACACCCGAGAAGAGGGCCAGATCGTGAGAGATGGCCCTGGGTCGGTCGGGGTGCGAGGGATATGCCTGTCAACCTCACCTTCGGCAACCAAAGCGATCCACAGGCGGCGTGCGTTTTAGTCGGTTCGAGTCCGACATAACCTCCTCCACCGGCTCCGGTGGGGAGGTATCCGTGGGGATTTTGCGCACGTAAAAAAAAAAAGTATCAAACAAGAAAATGTCGTACCACTTACTTTAACAAAACAATACATTGTAGGGAAAAGTGGTATATAACCACGGCTATCATTGATAATTTTTTGTTTCGTACTTTTTAGAGGGTTTTTTTATTATTTAGTAGGCGTGTTTTAGTTTTTAAATTTATTTTTTATTTGAATTATTTTAAGTCAAGCTTATACATATTATATTTATTTAAAATTATTTAAAATGTGCTAATTAAGCCTTTTCAGTTGATACCAAATACGGACATTTTATTTTTTTTAACCTAGTAAATCATGACCGCTAGAACTATATTGGGTTGAGAAACACATCATATAGCCTATATCCAGCGGACAACCAAGATGCTTTTAATGGTATCTTATTTGACCAGTTCTAATAAGCTGTATAGGAGTTATGAGGGTACAGATGAACCAACATATATACATAACCTGTCAAAATTACAAACCCTTCTTTCGCTTCGCCCTAGCCGGGTAAAAGAATGACAAGCTAAGATAAATTTTTCGTGTTAGGAGTGAGTTCATGTTGGTAGTATAATAGCGAGATTTAAAACCCTGGACCTCTCGATCATAAGGCCGATACCCTAACCATTAAGCAACCAATCCTCGATATCAGTCAACACATTTGTTACATCTAGTTTTCGCTTTAGGTGATAAATAAGATAAGACTGTAAGATGTATTCGATATGTACACAAACATAACATAACATAACATAACATAACATAACATAACATAACATAACATAACATAACATAACATAACATAACATAACATAACATAACATAACATAACATAACATAACATAACATAACATAACATAACATAACATAACATAACATAACATAACATAACATAACATAACATAACATAACATAACATAACATAACATAACATAACATAACATAACATAACATAACATAACATAACATAACATAAACTCACGCCTATATCCCCAAAGAGGTAGGCATAGGTGCTTCGTTTACACATAACTTCGAAAAGCATCGAAAATTCACTGGCGTGTGCCATTGTAAAACCTGGGATCGAATCCGAGACCTCGTCTCAGCAGTCCATTACCCATACCACTAGGCTACCGTGGTTTCACACACAAAACACTCGTAATATCACAGATGTCACTCTTGACTTGAGACTTGAGTCCCTATCTCTCTCTTGAAGGATCTGTGGCGACCCAACTCAATGACACGGACATAACCACAGATTTTGAGTTAACTATTCGTTTAATTATATCGAATATGCATTGAATATTATGAGCACCGATCTTAGAATGTTACCTACTCGTGTGATTTCAACAGAATCGTTTTGATTTAGTAACACTCACCCGGACAGCACTTTGCATCTATCGATTTCTAAACCTGTAGTCACAATACTCGGGTGAGGTATATTACTTAAATGTATTATTTCAAATAAGATTTATTGATATATTCACGAGCTTACACTACTCCTGATCTGAATTCGATGAACCTAGGCTCACATAACGTATTTATTCTCAGACAAATTTTCTCAGATCTTACATATTTACATATTTTAATAAGTTCACTTTATAAGATATCAAAGCAGTACGTGCTACGAGTATGATTAAAAATAATCCCGTAAAAGAGGTACCTATATTAATATCAAGATTTATACAACAAACACGATCCAATCATGATGGTACAACTAATCAAAATGATCCTATACAAACACTTAAATCATTCAATCTGACTTATTAAGTTTCTTTAACCAAATCTTAGAATAGACCAGTATTTCACGTAACTGTTCGATTGCCATCGGAACCAAAAACTAAAGTACCTTATCTTCAAAGTCTTGCCAATTAATTAATCCGGAATGCCGATAGCCTTTCGGTTGGTATTCTAAAACGTTCAACTGTACGCTTCGAAGACGATTTGTTAAGTGCCCGTGAGTTAGTAAGATTGCTTTTGTTTTAAAGCTGGAGTAGCTCTTATTTTGGTTAGTGATGCTGACGTTTTGGTGTATCATTTTGCAAAAGAAGCTAGGGAGATGAAAATTATCACTGACCTATATGGACGTCGAAATTCGGAATTAAAACAATAAGATTTGACTGTTCAAAAGTCAGTTTCTGTTTATTGCAAATCTATCTGGTACATCAGATGTAAGCACAGTATCCCCTAGATTGTTGTTGTTGATTTTGTTCTGTCACTATTACACATCAAACAAGTAAACTTCACATTTATTTGTATTTTAGAACTAGGTATAGAATATCGTTCTAATTTCTTTAATGTCGTGGAGCTATATAATAAAGGAAAATCTAAAAACCTCTCGTATTTTATCGAGTTGTAGTTTTATTCTGCAAACTGCGTTGTGAATAGCGAAGGAATTAGAATAGAATGATTGCTTTATTTGCTTTCATTCATTGGATTAACGATGGAAACGAGTTGAAGTAGAACTGACTAATGAAGTATTAAAAAAATACCGAGACTGTCAGATCTAGAAAACATGACGATTCGAAATAACTACTAGCTGAAATTCAAAGCTTTGTTGAATAGCATCAGTATTATGAGTTGAAAGAAGTTCCACTATCTCTGTTATTCTTCAAAATCAAAGATATCTCTGAAGAAATTTCCAAAACCGTCCTATTAAAATTATCTGACATCCTCACCCCGAACTCGAAATTAACTTCGGTTCGGATCCCGATTGAGGGGCACGATATATTCCAAAAGTTTGTCAGAAATTTATCTGGAAAACTTGAATTAGCTCAAGTAGAATTAAACTGTGAGAGAATTATTGGAAGCGCTCGCGCTAAATTTCACTAGAACAATGACTCTGCATGTGGGTTTTGTAAGTAATTTTTTGTAGAGAGACCATAACAGGTAGCTTGAAAGATGAATGTACATATACTGTTGAATTTGCACTTGGTGGAACTTACTTACGTGACTTTTCAAAAGAGGCTTTTGAAATGTCGCAAGGCGAAACCGGTAAGGTTCAATAATAAATGCTGTGGAAAAGTACAAGTGTGTACCTACTCAATAAATTCTAGTGGTCGTAGATTTTGCGATAGCCTTAACTTACAAATTTTTAATCTGATACAAGATCCATAGGGGATAATAATAAATCATGATAATGGTTGAAGTTAAGACATTCTGGTGAACTAATAACTTGGCTAAATGCTTTTTATGAGTTGAAAGATAAAAAATGACCTTTATAATACTCATCGATTACAGGACAGAATCATTAATAGTCATTATAGCAGATATTACTTTTATAAAGTACTTAGTTGGAAATATGAAATTTAACTTGGTTAGAATATTTGCTAGCGTTTGTATGTGTGTATAATATTAGAATTTCTTCAGATTATTGTGATTTATGAAAGGTTGAAAAAAATATGTTAAGTTTGCCTTTGTATACATACTAAGACAAGCTAAGAATAGTTTTTATGTACATGTAGAATGGTACAGCACGTCTGTTAATATACCTAAATAGATAGAAAGTCGCCGATCTAGGAATCAAACTCTTATTGAAGGAAAACCTTAGAAAAGTAGATGTTATATATAATATACATTTAAACACAAAATAAGCTATACAGTAAGCTAAATATCATCTAAAATCAGACAACAATATCATATTACAAATAACTAGCCTTGTAGATAGCTAAATCTTAACCCCGAATTACTAAAATCCGTATAGAACATGGCGTCAAGCTTGGATTCCATCTTATCTCCCCAATGTGCCCTTATCAAAAAGATTTCATCCCTGGCCTGGGGGTAAACCAATAAATCATTTCTCGCGAGTTATAAAGTTACCGGAGCGCCTTGTGTTTTTATAAGGTTACTGACAAAATAATTGCGTTTTAAAAGATTTTTTTTTCTTGGATAAGAGAAGAATGAAAATGTTCTCATGGGAAATGGTTATTAAAACTCTGAATTTTGTTGTCAAATTATCAAAATAATTATACATTGTTAGATCGCTATTTAAATTACTCATTTACTTTTATTGCGTTCCATTTTCTTTTGTTTTCTTTTCTTTGGAATTTTCACAGGAATTCAGAACTTAAAACGTGGAGCAATTTTGTATGGAGCAAACTTAAATAATGTTAGGGTTAGGGTTACCCGACTATCGATTTTGACAGAATGTTACATAATATGTAGGTTCATCTATCTATGGAGCTTGAAACATAACATGTATACAATGCGTCAATATATGTGTATGGTTCTCACTTATTACAACTAAAATGTAACAAAATAAGCAGACTATAATTAATGTGGAGTGATTTAACTTATTATTTTGCTTATTTCAAAGATTATATTTATTTAAAATTTTTGCACAAATACACAAAGATTGCACAAAGGTGGACATTTTCTACCAGTCATATGCAATAAAAGTAAATGAAAAAGTTGTTATAATATTAATTGTTTAATTTATATTTATTTTTCTTAACTAAAATATGTTACCTTAGCCTTCTTCATTTTTGTTAAACTTCGGAGATCCAATAAATTTACTTACCTGAAAAAGACAAACAAAAATTTGTTAATACATGTGTACACAATGGAATTACCAGTGATGACACCAGTACACTAAGGGTATTTGGAGCCCCACGACGATAACCTCAGCAGGTGTACCGTAGCAACCTTTCAGAGAGATCAGATTCCTTCTAAACCAACACAATGGAGGACATAAATAAGTTTATCAAAATCATAAATCACACACAAATAACATCTTTAAAAAAACATTAATTTAATAAATGGACCAATAACGGTTAAAAAGTGTAGCCATTAAATTTATTAAAATAAAATGAAAGTTCAAAATGTATTTTTTGATGGAGTGAACGAATTAATAATGTACCAAAGGGGAAGGTTTGATGTTAACAGGGCGCTTGGGTATAACTTAATAAAATTGCTATAACGTGTCTGCTTTTAAATGCCCCAGAATTGCTAAGTTGGCGTACAGTGTTTAAACTTTAGACATTAATCCGGCCGGAACGGTTTAAGTTTACACCTAAAATAATGTACATCCATCTTCAAAATATGTGCTTTAATGTCCTAATTTTTCGCTTAATTTTTTTAACTTTATGAAATATTATTATTGATATTAAGTTGCTTTTTTATACATTAAAAAAAACGACCAAAATTATTAACCCCTCTAGTTAAGCTAAAATGCTTTAGATAAGAGTGGGTTTACGTCGGACGTATAGGATTCGAGCCGATAGCTCTCGATCGTATGGCATTTTTTACGTGCTAAAAATTCCCATAGATACCCCCCTTACGGAGCCGGTGGGAGAGGTAATGTCAGACTCGAACCGACTAAGATGTACGGCGCCTGTGTTGTTGGTTGCCGATGTTGACATTAACATGCATATCACTCGCAATAGAACTGGTCCTCCTTGAGTGTGGGGATCACAGAGTTTTCAACTCGTCCCCGGAAACGGGGAGGCGAGCAACGCGCGCTGCCGCCGCGGCCTGCTTCGCGTCGCAGTAATGACACTCAGACGTTGGCTCTGTCTCCATTTGATGCAGATACTGCCCGAAACACCCGTGCTCGGTGATCATGTGTGTCAGACAATACGAAAGCCCGCCGTGTGGCCTCTCCAGTCACTCCCCCATGATGGATATTACAGCTGCTACGGCGTGCCCTAGAACGTAAGGTTGCCTTAACCACTAAGCTACCAACGCTTTATAAAATTAGTACTTTTATTGATACCGAAGTGTCCTTATATAAACCAAGCGTTCTGATTTAAGAAATAAAAATATTTTCGGTCTACAACACTAGTACTAGTGAAGTACTACCAAACGAGCGGACAGTACCTACGATAGATTAGACAAGTGAAAAGAAACCACTTCCTTACAGAACATGGAGACATAAAGAGTAACAAAAGCAAATAACCTAAAAAGAGCAGAAAAGATCCTACAGATTTATAGGTCCTAAGTGGAAAAGTACTTCAAGCAAAAAACGACCTAAGCACACGGGGATTACGTTTAAATTAGTCTACAATAGATTAATAAACAACGTAATGTCTAAATGGAAAAATCACCTCCACTGTTGCCACCCAAATCTCAGACACCAAATGACACTCCACGAGAAAGGAGAAGATATTAATATCCAAGCTGTAAACCTGTTTAAGACTAAAATATTCCCTGTAGAGTTTTACACAAGCCTTTACGACGTCATCTTTGTAATAAAAATGAAATAAAAATGAAGCTCTAAATTTTTTATCGTTTCTACTCCGGGCTCGAGATTCAAAAAATTAAATAATAACTTTATATTTCAGAATATCATGTTATACTGATAATTTTTTTTTAAATATAATAACATAAATCGAAATTTCCAATTGTGAAGCGTTGATACTGAAGGGAGAGTTATTTTGATAGGATAAAATTGAAATTCGAATACTTTATTTATATTTTTATATAAATATTATTATATTGTATTGTTAGAAGGATAGCCTCATTTTACTACTTATATTTTTTAATTGTAAGTACAGTTACAATAAGATAAGGACATATCTGAACCCAGAATGTTACAACTACAAAACATTTTTTTTGCGGCATCAATGATTTGTTTACTCTTGTACAGTTACCAATAAAAGTGAAAAGACTTTTGAAATTTTTTGATTGAACAAACGCATACCATATTTTTTGATTGTTATAATAATATTTTTAATTAAATTTAGTGCTAAGTTACACGAGAGTAATCTGATCGCGAGTGATCCATGGTGTATGAACGACTACTTGAAAGAATGAATGAATGAACCAACCACTTAACTATTTAGATCACCTTTCATTATTTTCATTTATTGACCACACAGCTAGTGCATGTCACGGATGTCTACCACAAATTATGTATGATTTAGTTTTAATCATCACGCTTGCTGGCGTGTGGGTAATAGCAGGAAGATGCTAAATTACTCAAGTATACACTTTTATTTTGATCACTCTGGTTAGTACTCTGAAGTAGCTGTCTACGATAATTATGGACGAATTTGATGGTAAAGCCATGCTTTTCTGACACGAATAGGTTATATCTATACGGGAAGTTATACAGTTGGACAAAACATTGATCACCCCTTCTCTTCCCGTGGGAATCTCGCGTGGGGGTCGTACACCGCGACTAAGGGTTAACTTTTATGTTAGATTTAACCAGCGAAAATTCGTTTAACTAAATTCAGTATTCACGTTTTACGCAAATAACTTTAGTGAGTGATGATTGCTAACGCAGTTGATATTAAAGTTAATCGATTTTCAACGGTGAAAATAAGGAGTAGGAGGTACGACACGACATACAGTATCTCCGTCCTAATTGTGCAGTTCGACTGGGGAAATACTTCCACCCTACAGAATGCCACGGCTATATTAACCTTGTATTATGTTTTCGGCGGTAAGTAGGGTAGCCAGAGCTCACTAGAGAGTTTTTGTGCTGTCAATGGGAAGACCAAAGTCTTGTCCTGATTTCGTGTTCTGCACCGACAGCACATAAAATTTCCGTTTTTACGAGGTCGACAGCACGGGTGTGACTCTCCTGGTGTTACACACGTTCATAGGTTACGGTAACCACTTCCCATCAGGTGGGCCGCGTGCTTGTCTGCCACCGTAGTTGTATAAAAATGCAGTTCATTCAATTTAAACTACGGTAATGGGCGCTGCCATAGAATTTTAGTTGTTCTATATGACACTCACTCCTCTGAAGAGGGACATGACTGTATGCCATATAACAGTAATACAGACTATAAAATATATGTCCGTTTGACGGTAATACACTTGGCAGCTATGAAAAATAATATAAACACAAGGTAAACAATCAGGACAGTGTATCGTGTATGTGTGAAAGTGTTTGGGTAATAAATGTCAGATACGCAAGCAAATCTGTCATAACACGAAATTTCATCACGCGAATCTGTCATTATCAGATTTTGTCATTTGCAACACTTTAGGTTTGCATTTCTGACAATTCACTTGTCATTCACCTGTCATCTTGAGTTGCTGAATTTCTTCGCCCAAACGACACATAAGGGTAGATAGACAAAGTGTAATATTTTTCCTTTCCCACAAAACAGGTGGCGAGACATCGTACCCTCAGGGGAAAAAGGCATAAGACGAAAATGCTGATTTTTCAGTATGGTGAAAAAACTGAATTTATGGGTATATTTACTTTATTTCCAAACGTAGAAGAATTAGTCTTATATCAAAAAAAGCAGAAAAAAATATTGCACTTCGTGTTGTATTTAAGTTAGTGCTAATGTTTATAGTTTATTAGGAATTGTAAATATGAATTATTATGCTATTTTTCAGAATACAATAAAATAAAGGATTTTGAGTATCAAAATTTATGCCAGACTTTGCTAGAAAAGTAAAATATATTTCAAAAGTATGTTATATTAAAGCAGTAATGAATTAGTGAATATGAACATTTATGGTAGTATAAGTAAGATAACTGCATTATTTCCTTTATAAAAATTATGTTTGAAATGCACAAGCAACACTTACCCCTTTTTTCAAATTAGGGGCTTGTTAAGATAACTTAAGTAAACAATAATAATTACTTATTCCATTATATGTTATAGAAAAGTTAGCTGCATATTAACACATATTACTTAGAGTTATTATTTATGACTACAGGGAAAAAAAGCAAATGCTTCTTTTTTATTCACTATTTTTTATTTCAAGCAAAATACTACTTATAGTTTGGTAACAATTAAAGTTCGTACTATCAACAATAAAATTGCACAATAATATTCAGAAATATAGAGGACACGACGGTATCTCCCGTCTCAAATTGAGCAGTCCGTCTGGGAAGTACCTCCGCCCTACAGAATAGAGTAGGGTAGCCAGAGCTCGCTGGAGAGGTTTTGTGCTGTCAGTGAAAAGACCGTAGGCTTAAATTGACACCACTGACTTGTAGGGGCGTGAAATGTTAGCGCGGCGGTCAGGGAGACCCGGTGAAATGATTATCCGCTGGCCGCCCGCAGGTTATCGAACCTGGGGATTACTTACCGCCCCAGGAGGCTGAACCAGCAGCCTGTATAAAGTGCCCATGCTGTAGTCGTATCGGAGGAGGAAACCGGAGTGGACTCGGCTACAGTATTTGGGAGGGGACTGGGGGCCATTCCGTCCACCACGCCAGCCAGTCACACAACCCCAGCTTATCTATGTTGGTACGAAGCCTAGCTTTGTCTTCTGCACTGGGAGCACCGAAACTCTCTATACGTCCTCCCCCCCACCCCTTGCATAGGTCATGAAAAGAAAAAAAAACAAGATGAACGTTACCACAGCGGCACCATCGTCAACAGTACATGTGGATTTCTGTAACATCAGGGGCCTACACACCAACCTCAACGCGGTTTATTTACATTTAGAGACCGCGCAGCCCACCTTGTTTTTTCTGACGGAGACGCAAATATCATGCCCGGCCGATACAGCCTACTTAATGTACCCCGGGTACAAACTCTATGCTTGTACGTTCGGGATGATATTTGCTGCCGCCAGGGGCCTGTCAACTCTTTGGGTATGTACGGATCACGGTGGCCACACCCGTATCTTTGCGTGCCTCTACAGGTCTCATAGCGGTGACCTGGGTACAGCTCAATTGTTTGAGCATCTGCAGCGGTCTGCGGACAAGGTAATTGAGCAGTACCCTACCGCAGAGTTAGTATTCTTGGGGAACTTCAACGCTCACCACGTAGAGTGACTGGGGTCTCCTAGAACTGATTTTGCAGGAAGGGCTGCTCATGACTTTGCACTGACCTACGGATTATCTCAACTGGTGTATTCTATTACTAGAACACCAGAAATAGAGACCCACAGAAGCTCTATACTGGACCTCCTGCTGACTTCGCGCCTGGACGAACACTCGGTAACTGTGGAAGCACCACTTGGTACTTCGGACTACAACCTCGTTCAGGCGCAAGTGACTCTCACGCGGCCTGAACCACCGTGGCCACCTCAATGGCGGCATATCTGGCACTACAAATCGGCAGACTGGAAGGGACTGCGAGAATTCTTCGCATCGTACCCGTGGAGGCGGCTTTGCTTCACTTCAAATGATCCCAGCTCCTGTGCAACAGCAGTAGCTGATGCGATCCTAGCGGGTATGGAATGCTATATTCCGAACCGCTGGATTGCAACAGGAGAGAGCAAACACTCTTAGTTTTATAGGCCCTGCAGAGAAGCAAGAGACCACAAGCAATCTGCATAGAGGGCTTGGACCACGGCTCTTACCATAAAGATTCAAATATCGCTGAAGTGAAGCGAAAGTTGAATGCCGCCTCGAGGTCTAGTAAAAAAGCTACGGCCAGGGCTAAGTTTGAGTTCATCGGCAGAATTGGCAAGCGGCTTGCGCGCTACCCATCTGGCAGTCGTGCATTTTGGTCGCTCGCCAAAGCTGCCGAGGGAAACTTCTGCCAGTCTTGCCTTCCACCGCTGCAAAAATCCGATGGTAGTCTGGCCCATGGGGCTAAGGAGAAAGCCGATCTGTTGGGTAATCTCTTTGCTTCAAACTTGACTATAAACAACGGGAACGCCGACCCACCCATAATCCCCAGCTGTGGTGCTTCCATGACTGAAGTTAAAATCACGCAACGGGTGGTCCGGCGCGAGCTTAAGTCCCTAGTTCGGTAGTCGAGTGGGCCGGACGGTATACCGGCGATGGTGCTTAAACACTGTGCCCCCGAGCTGTGCCCTGTACTTACACGTCTTTTCGTACTCTCATACTCCGCAAGGTGGGTCCCGACCTCGTGGAAGACCGCATTCGTGCACTTTGTGAGTAAGAAAGGTGACAGGACAGATCCGACCAATTACAGGCCTATCACACCTCCCTTCTCTTGAAGGTAATGGAGCGTATTATTAATACACAGCTCCTGAGATACCTTGAGGGAAACGATCTACTGAGCGATCGACAGTACGGCTTTCGCCACCGTCGCTCTATCGGTGACCTTCTTGTGTATCTCACAAACCGGTGGGCGCAGGCCATCGAGAGTTGGGGTGAGGCACTAACGGTCAGTCTCGATATAGCGAAGGCCTTCGGTCGGGTCTGGCACAAAGGTCTTCTTGCGAAGTTGCCATATTATGAACTCCCCGAGGGACTGTGCGAATGGATCTCCAGCTTTTTGTCCCACAGAAGCATCCAAGCCGTCGTCGACGGCAGCTGCTCGGACCGCATGAACATAAACGCTAGTGTCCCACAAGGCTCCGTGTTCTCTCCAATGCTGTTTCTGCTGCATATCAATGACATGCTGTCTGATGGCTCCATTCATTGTTATGCGGACGACAGTACCGGAGACACGTGTTACACGGGCCGTGCGAATGTCCCTCAGTCCGAGGTGGAGAAGAGTTGCGAACAACTTCTATCTTCTATCTAAACCTAGTCCAATTCAACCCCACTAAGACACAAGTATTTGTATTCACCGCTAAGAAAACCACATTCATTGTAGCGCCGTAATTCCTGGGCACACCGCATACCATCTCCTCGAGTATCCTAGGTGTCGATATCTCCAGTGACGTCCAATACCTTAGTCATTTGCTGGACAAGGTTAAGTTGGCATCAAGAAATCTCGGAGTGCTCAACAGGGCGAAGCAGTACTTCGCTGCGGGGCAGCAACTCCTTCTTCATAAAGCACAGGTCAGCAGCAGGAGCACCTGCATACCAGCTTGACCCCTTCGACTCAGTGCAAAGACGGGCATTAAGGCTGGTTGACAATCCCATACTCACAGGTAGTGTGGTACCTCTTAGCCTTATGAGGGATTTTGCCGCTGTGTGTTCTACCGCCTATACAATGGTTTGTGCTCAGATGAATTGTTTGACATAATGCCCGTAGCTACATTCTATCATCGCACTTCTCGCCATGGGCAGGGAATCCATCCTCACACATTGCGACTCGAGACGGTACGCACTGTGCGGTATGAAAGAAACTTCATCCCACGCACACTCAAGCTGTGGAATGACCTCCCTGCTGCGGTTTTCCCAAGCGCCTACAATATGGAGTTCTTCAAGAGGGGCCTAAGAAGGTTTTTTCATGGTCGGCAGCGCGCATCCATAGGTCACGGTAACCGCTTCCCATCAGTTGGGCCGTGTGCTTGTCTGCCAACTACGTGGTATAAAAACAAAATAAAAAAAAGATTACTACCACTATTGTTTTTTTAATAAATTCTAAAATAATCAGTAGATAATTTGTTAAAACTAAACTTTAACAAGCAAAAATTTATAACAAATCAAGGTACTTCTTGACACATTGCCAGTACCTTTTGGTATTAAAATAATCAACAAATAAAATATCTTCTTTAAACAATAATGAGATCAAAAATTTCCTGTTTTTCTTCTACGTTATATTCGTTCTAAGAATTCCTAGCCTAGAATGTTTGGTAATGAAGGATATAAAACAAAATATTATTATTTCTCAATACAAATCTAAGTAACATGACATAGTGGACAAAATTCTTCTCGCCCTGCTGTGCTACGTCCGGTTATACATTTTCAGGTCACTTTACTTTAAAACAAGAAGAAAATCCACTCAATTGTTGTTGTTATGTTTACGCAAATGCGTTAACGCATCTATTACCTTGACCTAGATACGGGCACTGACTGTCAAGCTCGAGTATCCTCACCCGCCCTGTCCCCTCCATCGATGTATTCACACTTATGTTCCCGCTGTCTACTCCCGCGCCGCAGTATCTAATCTTACGTCTCGGTGAAATGAAAATATTCTAGTGAAAGAAAGAAGTAATCGTTCTTATTTTACAGCCGCGCCGCAGTATGTAGTCTTATGTTTCGACGTATAGAAAAGTTTTGAGTGGAAGAAAGCAGTAGTTATTCTTATTCTAATTTATTTTAAGTTCATAAAAAGTAAACAGTCATACAGCTGTTATTATTTTCTAAGTTTATCTTTTTGGCTAAGTAAGCGCATTTAAGATAATTTCCTTAGCTAGTTATTATAACGAATAAAAAGATAATCGTGTATACAAGACTAGCGATGTAAAAAAACAAACGCAATTAAATCATAATAATTGTTACTATTAATTTTCTACATAAAATATTAGGGATAAACGTAATAATAAGTTATACGTCATATTTCTCAATTTATTCTTTGCGTTTTATCACATAATCTACTAATCCGTAAGAAAAAATGTAATGGAACAAAAATTCTCAAAACGAATTTCTTGTTTTAACTCGTCAAATTTAACAAGAAAAATATGGAAAAAATTTAGCATATGTATCTTTAAACGTACCTTTCAAATTTGATAAGATCGATGAATCAAAATAAAATCACTTATGCCTATTTTCCACTGGGGGTGCGACATATCACACATTTTCCACTACTAACAAAACTATAAAGAAATATTGATAATATATTTTAGCGAACACTTTCGATCGTAACTGTACTCGTCTGTTCTCTGAAACTTTCCACACAGTGAAATTTATTGTTCGACTATAATAAATCTAAAATATAAAACGCTAAGGTTTTCCTTTTGCAGGCAAGAGGAGAGTTTTATAACTTTTGAACCAATCTCGGGCGTTTATTTCAACTATTCTAGTATTTTATATATAAGACTAGTGTTGTTTGATGGCTTCACTCGTGTTAACTTTAGATTCCGCTTTGCTGTTAAGAGTGTTTCGTTATTTACTATAGTAATATACTAAAACCTCAGAAACACGAGGCGCGTTATTATCGATCGATAATAACGCGCGCGTTATTGAGACAATGCGTCCCTAGTTTTTCAAACGGTTGCATCGATCGTTTTACATTTCATACATATACTCACACCAATCAATTCCTGAAGAGGTAGACAGAAGTTTATTAACGTCCACATTTTGCCAACTATGATTTTTAGTCCAAAGCTGTCAAGCGGGCACTTAGTCATGGGCTTTATGTTTACTGTTGGACGGAGAACAGTCCTAACTCTTAGTGGACTTCTACGGCACCCACAGGAAGAAATGGGGTGGCCCTATTCTACCAACACGACTTTATAAATACCACTGTTATAAATATGGCAATAACGCTAGCGGTACCATCGATCGATAATAACGCGCCAGTGTTTTTTAGGCTTTATACCTGTGAAGAATAAAAAAGGGGCGGAAAAACTAATAATCGTTATTCAACACTTGTCCGATCCGGAGGGAGGTATTGAAAGTTTGAGGAGGGAAAAAACCTCCCAACTTCTCTAAACAAACAGGCAACTTGAAGATTGATGACTTAACCTCAGAGGGTACGTGCATATAGATTTGACTCACAGACGGTATTGCAAATGTGCCAACATGTTGGACGATCTCTCCTGCTAGCCGGTGCACTTGATGATTGACCAGGTTCTGGCGTAGGCTTTCTTGTACGAGCTTTAAGGTTAGACGGCAGTTGTTCTCATATAAGCCGTATAAGTCAAATAAGAAAAAGATGAAATAATAAAAGATACAACAGAATAAAACAAACAACCGCGGTAGCCTAGTGGTATGTAACAGTAATGGACAGCTGAGACGAGGTCTCGGGTTCGATCCCAGGTTTTACCATGGCACACACCAATGACATTTATGTGTGTATTTATCGCAGGTTTATAAATGCCCGGTTAATGGCAATAGGCTCGCCACCAATACATAGGGACCTAAACATAAATTGGCGAAATGTGGGTGCTAGCAACTCTACCTACCCCTTCGGGGATATAGGTGTGAGTTTATATACGTATGAAAGAATAAACGTACAATGTGAGAGTCCAAAGTCCAGCAGTGGACTGCGGTGGACTAACTGATTGATTGAATAAGCAGACTCTGAAACGAAAGCCTCGGATGTAACAGGATAACGCTGCGATGCAATCCCTAGACTGGATCACCGTTATCGATAAGTTCCAATAATAAAATACAAAAGTAATACGGTATTGATACTGACGGTAGTAAACATGTGTCAATATATTGGACATTTTCCATAATAATATATTTTGACATTTGATTGGATTGCACATTTTTGGCGACCATGGACTTAGCACATTGCATCTCAATTTTCACTGACATTGCTTATTTTAATTTTATTTTAATTATGTAACTTTATTAATTAATCATGTATTAATTCGTATGCCTTTAGGCGAAACATTGAAGACCATTATATTTTTTATTGTAACACCTTTTTTACCTATGTTTGACGAATTAAATTGATTATTGATTATTATTATTGATTATTGACAACATGTTGGAAATCAAGGTTTAACAATAAAAAATTGCAACCGACATTTCTAATATTCTATCTAACCCCTACAGGTAACCTAAACTGATTGTGTTATGAGTTGGTTCACGTCTGTAGTGTACCCACACCCGAGGAGAGGGCCAGATCGAGAGAGATGGCCTTGGGTCGGCCGGGGTGCGAGGGATATTTTTTTTTATAGAACACGTCAATTAGACTTCGCCTTGCCTGATAGTAAGCTGAAGGAAAAGTCCCAGAAAAGAGGGTCACCATTACTTACACATACCGTGTGACTATGGTGACAATCAGCTTGACGGCTGTTATATATATATATATATATATATATATATGCCTGTTAACGTAAACTTCGGTAACCAAAAACGACCCACAGGCGTCGTGCGTTTTAGTCGGTCATAACCTCTCCCACCGGGTCCGGTGGTAGGTGTATCCGTGGGGAGTTATCACGTAAAAAAGGACCCGGATACGAAATTCAAATTGACTCCATCCTTATTTATTACAGCAAACATATACTTACATGTAAATTAATATCAATTTTTTTATTTAATTTAACTATTAATGTACTGTACTCATTACTGCAGTTACAATAAATTACAAAGCTACAGTACACTTGTTCCATTCTACGTATAATAGTGCCTTCAAGAAATATCACTGCAACCACCAATACGGCACAATTTTAATTGGTCAGAATTCGATACGAGTAGCGCCGCAGACAACAACTAGTCTACTTATTTAACCAATCGTTATTAAAATTTTATATTTCGTCGTTAAATCCAATCAATATAGACAAAGCACTTCAGGCTTTTATCATTGAAAATACGTCAGCTTTCCAATCTAAGCAAAAAAAGCTCCAAGAGCTTAGAGTAAATCCTTCCAAAAATATCACCCTGTGTTCTAAGAAAATTTAAGAAGAAATCTAACCACGGATTGAACAGAACTCCCTTTGGTAAAATACTTTGTATCAACACAGAGGGTATCGATCAATCAGCGTTTTGTTAAACTTCCAAAATAATATGTCACAAAGTTTTGAAAGTTGAAAATCTTAGGGGGAGAATGGGGAAATTTGGTTTATTGGTTATACGGATTGGCGCTTTTTTATGCGGCAATGACTTGGCAAATAAATGGATAGAGACTTCTCTTGATGATAGCGGGTTTTATTTGCACTTTTAAACAATATAATAGTGGACTTGTTCTGAATGTGCGAGACGAATTTAAGAGGTTAAGAGCAATAAAGTTTTTCAATTAAGATATAGAAAAAATTGAATCGGTTCAGGATTCGAACCCGCGATTTTTACCTTACAAAGGTAACGCACTGGCCACTAAGCCACAGAACATTCGCACACAACTATTAAAATTCTACATACATACATACATACATATAATCAGGCCTTTAACCTCGGAGGGTTAGGCAGAGTTGAATTAACACCCACATTTCACCAATAATTATATTCCGTCGTAATAGGAGGTGAGCCTATTGCCGTATTCCATGCACTATTCTTCTTTCTTCTACACATATATCTGTCTTACGATTATTGTTTTCACTTATTTCTAGTAGATTTAAATAGAGTATGTTTTTAAAATGCTATGGGGACAAAAATATCTCGAAGATGCAACGTATAAGAAATTATATTAAATAGAATATATGTAGTAGGAGAGCGAGTAAATAGCTAGTTTATACCACTAAGGTTGCAAACAAGCATAGCGCTCAGCTGTACTGAGAATAATTTTAAATTAAGTAGCATAGCTAAAATCAATACATAGACCTTATTATATGATTATTTAGTGTAGGAACCTATTATATAGTTCGTTAAACGCGAAGTTAACATCTACCCTCATTGCAGACCTGATTTTTTCCCTGAAAAAGCCCTTCACGCTCAATAGGTAAATGTTAATTACTAAAAAACCATGATATTAAACTCAGAGATATCACTTTTGCCATTTCGCCCCTTCAAACAAAACTTTATGAAATTATACATTGTAATTTCACAAAAAAAAACGCTATTTAAGAGCTAAATATCTAAATAAATACGTGACTAATATTCGTATTAATCCCGTCTTCGTTAAATGTACCCTATACCGTCAAGGGGTTGTTCTGCTTCGTTTTTTTTTTTCTAATTTCCCCCGGGTACCTTTACTTTCCGGGAACAAAATATTACATTTTTATCTCAGCAAATATATGTAAGCCCCATCAAGATCCACTCATGTGTTCTCTCTAAACGGTGGAGGATTTTATAAATATTACAGACTTTAGTTGTTGGATTTAGTTTAGCTTTTTACTCTATACGGTCAGCACCAGATCGATCTTGACTAGTAAAATATTCAAAATGATTTTTATACTTTGGTACTCCTTCCTTCCTGTTGACTGATTGTTCTAACATTTAGTACACATCTTTAGCTCCGACGATAATACAATTTAAATCAATAAAACAGTTTTGAACCTTATCTACTCATGATAGAACTGATTGTACCATTCTTTTTAGAGCTTTTTGTACCTCTTACGTACAGCCTGTGGGCTAGATATAATCAAATGCTTTACAACGCTCTTCGCGTGCAATATAATAACGCGTTCAGGGTGCTGCTGAAGCTACCGCGCTTCTGTAGCGCATCAGGGATGTTCGCAGAGGCCCGCGACGATTGCTTTTACGCAACCATGCGTAAGAGATGCGCGTCTCTGGTGCGCATGGTGCGCGGGGGTGGCAACCGCATCCTGAACATGATTGCGAGAAGACTAGACAGTCGCCACGTAAACCATTACTGTACCATAGCGGGGGGGAGGGGGGGTGGTGCAGAAATGGCCTTCGTAAATTTTTAATTTTATACTTTTATTGTATAACATAGACATAAGTAATACTAAGCTTTTGTTGCTTGTGAATAAAGAAATTCATTCATTCATTCATTAGTAAATAATAAATTAACACATTCAGACGATTTTAATATCGAAACGGTCCAAAACTGTTCCAAATATGTTTATACGAAAGAGACTATTATATCACCCGGTAAGTATAAAAAAAATACATAATGAAAACTGATTACAAATACTAATTTAAATACCAGGCATCATAAAATATCAAGAGATTCCAATAATGACGAAAATAATGCTGACTACGTAAATAAAAAGCCCGTATTGAATTGTAATCCTATAATATCGTGATCGGATTATACCTCTTGTACCTGTAAATCCAATAACGATTGATTGAATCAGCTTGAATCAATTCTATATAAACATTCCGAGGGCTGTATAAACAATCCGATATTGTTTATATAATATGTACGTGTACTTGCGAGTATGTACTGAATAGGTGTTACCAGTTTAGGGTGTTTTACCCTAAATTTTGGGTAATTTTTTTTATTTGTTTTATTTTAACATCGTCATATTATAAGCACGTTTAAATAACTCGCGAATGGTATTACTAATTTATGTTGCTAACGTTTTATTAATAAGTTCCATTATTAATTTCATTGTTATACACTCAGAACTTTATTTCTCTGGACTAGGCAGCAAAAACAGACATTTACTTATATTCTTATACACTCCACGAGCTTCTTCTGTCATTAAAACTTTCATGTTTGTCAATTATGTTGCTTCCGATTTAATATTATTTGAAATCATCTTTAATTTTGTCAGTGAATTTTCCTAGAAGTTAACTTCTAGAACCTTCTTATTTGTAATTAATTTACATGCTTAACATGTTCTTCAATCAGTACCTAGGTACTCAATATATAATTTTTATAAGTTGTATATTGTCGGTCTACGAGATTAAATAACGCATAGGAGAATCAAACATCCGAATTTCAGAAATTTTTCGGTATTAATGGTAAGGATTACCATCAACCAGAATTTTTACCAAATCCTCCACTGTGGCTAAGAATTTTCTAACAGAAAGAAATCCTCAAAAACTTTTACCCGACTGAAGACTGTACTTAGGCCGCATTTAATACCACTATAACAAGCAAGGTACAGTCAGCATGACATCCGACTAGACTAGCAAAGTACACAAAATGATCTTAATACCTACTAACGATGTTAATACCGAACTTAAGAGCAATAAGAATATCAGAACGATAAGTCAACAGAGATAGGGGAAATACCAAGGTATTAAGCTCATTTTGAGCTTACTTTGCTAGTCAAGATCCATCTGATGTCGGCATACTGGAACATACATGCCTTCTAATATTCTGCTCAATATTCACCCCTGTAGAACCAAAGTAGAAATAAATTCGCTACTCGATAGACTTTATAAAGAGCTTAACTCGGTTATCAAGTCTACTGAGTGTAGGCCTCAGTACGAGATGGCAAACACCTTCAGAATATAAAGTATTGCGATTGCACAGCAATTTGGGGAGAAATAACTTCCATATGCATACTATACAGATTACATATCTAAATGCAAAGTGAACACGCACGATAGAAATTAAATTGGTTTAGTTTTATCTTAGTTTTTTTTTTACTATATTAACAATTTGAAATCTATGGACCACTCATGTTAGCACTGTGATTTAAAAATCGTTACCAAATAGAAGTAATGCCCCTGTACGAGTAGAAGTACAGATGCGAGCCAGACTTCTAGATGAATATAATCCTATTTGTCATTTGACAACAAGACAAAGTATGATTTTAGTCTTGTCATATGGGATGTCAGTCGAAAAAAGTCAGTTTGCTTAAATATTTAGAGTTATTTAAAAGTATTTTAAGTTTATTTTGGGTGAATTATTTTAGGGACATCATCATTAAGATGTAAAATGTCCCCAAAAGCTCTAAAGGAAATTACTAATTCTAAAATGGCAACCCTGATATGGAGACAGTGACTGTGTTTTAATAATTTGCGAGTTATTGAATTTAACTGTTCAATGTTGGTATTGTGACAGATGAACGAGTCTGTTTATCTTATTTTAACGTATATGCACAGCTATTCTGTCAAGTAAAACATCGGTTTTAGAGATACAGACTGCTGTAAGACCTTTGCGATGAGATAGTTAGACTTTAATCAATCAATTTAGCCTGTCGCAGCCCACTGATGGAAATATGCCTCTTCTAATGTTAGGAAGTATTGCCCTACTGTTTCCATGCCGACCAGACAGGTTGGTATATGGTTTTATTTTGAGTTTTCCTTCTCTCGTAGTGATATCGTCTGCGTATTTTTCCATCCGATAGTAAACATAATATTCAGTCCACGATAAAGTGCTCAGCAATACACTCGCCTCCTATTGCGTAGATTGCGTACATCAAAAATCATAATTGTCGAAAAGTAGGTGTTATCACCCCTATGCCTGTACTTTCGGAGATTTACAGGTGTGAATATATGTATGTCGAAATTCTTTTAAAGTCTTGTTTTTCAAAAATATTTGTATTTCAAAGTTATGGTATAATAAAGAAAATTACATAAACACATGCTGTCAGAGGGAAGACTAAAGGCTTGTTTTAATTGTGTCTGCACTGACTGCACAGAAACTCTCCCTATTTTACAGGGTCGGTAGCCTCCTCTGGTGTTGCACACTTTCACAGGTCACGGTAACCACTTTACATCAGGTAGGCCGTGTGTTAATCACCTAAATTGTAGAAAAAAAACTAAATTTTGCATTAAATGTTTAGGTAGTAGTTTGAAATAATGATCTAGTTTTGTTTAAGGTGCAACAAAGTCAAAACAAACCAGTCTCAAGGTTTGAGGTTTATATCTATAAATTAGGATCGAGGAGGATTTAAGTTTCAGCAGTTCGTGAGTAACGACAGTTTGTGTACCTAACTAACTAACATCGCACTAACTTATTACCAAGTTTAGGATACGTGTACACTGTTCATTAGACTGTATTAGATATAACAACATAACTGAAGAAAAAAATAATAGCTTTGTGTTAAATAAAATATTGCAAAGGCCAATGATCTGCAAGTATATGTAATTGATTCTCTTTCTTGGGACTTTATCTTTTTTTTAATACCATTTAGTTGGCAGATAAGCACACGGCCCACCTGATGGAAAGTGGTTACCGTGACCTATGAACGTTTGTAACACCAGAGGAGTCACAGTCGCGCTGCCAACCCTGTAAGTACAGCGTTACTGTGCCGTCAGTAGAAGACAAAGCAGTACAAGCCTTTAGTCTTCCCACTGACAACACATGTTCTCCAGTGAGTTCTGGCTACCCTACTAATTGCTGGGAACAAAACACGAAGTTATTAGAGCCGCGGTATTCTGTAGAGCGGAGGTACTTCCCCAGTCGGACTGCTCAATTGGGCGGAAATACCGCCGTGTCCTAACTCTCTTGACAAACTTAAATAAATATTTATTATGACGCTTTTGGAAGCTGTAAAAAAAAAAAATGGAAACATTAATCAAATAACCAGCCCCTGAACGTTCCTGGTGCAAAAGTACCGATCACACTCGCATCGTTTCCACGCTGGATTGCGATGACCAGCTTTTGCACCAGGAACACACCTGAACGAGAGTTACCTCTATAAGCCTATGTTTGATTTCTCCTACAAGATTTTTGGCCTCCTTGCTCCTGCAGCCAGGTCTCCACCGCTATTGGCACAAAGTAGTATAGTGGCTTAAAATAAGCATATTTAATAGTCTTTTATGAACGGGCTAAATTGGTTGGCTCTGAAATTCATCAACCAGTACTCTTGATTTGCCAACCTATATCGCTATATATACTATATTGTCTAAATACTTCAATGTACAGACGCGACAACTATATAGTTATATAATAGTATAGATAGATAATTTGTGTATGTACATGTATATGATATTACTTTGCCCATGTTAGAGAGTTAATTAGGTTATATCTACATCAGCGTTCATTAGCAAGAAGGTTCCAATGCGTGACAGTTGACGTTATGGGATAAAGCGGTAGTGTGCACAAGGCCTTATTTAATGATGTGGCTTGTATTTACTGCATTATGAGAATGTTAGAGTGTGACAGGGCAATGGATATTGCGAATAGAGCGAATGAGATAGATATAGTTGTTTACCCTGCCTATCATTATGTCTTCGGGGAAAAGAGTGTGCGACTGAGAAAGTGTAGGTAGTGCAAGAAATTAATTTAAAAAAACATAGAGTGGTTAAAACCGTTTATGTTTAATGAAATTTCAAAGAGATGCTATATAAACTTATTGTATCATAAAATATTAAAATTATAGTTTCTGTTTTATCTACTCCATAAAGATATTAAACTGTAAACATAATCTACTAGAGAATGCTCTACAGAACCGAAGCCAGTGATGTCAAAATAATACACGCAACAGTTTTTTAGATAAAAACCAAAATAAATTAAGCCCTGATATTATTAGTACGTATAGCAACGCTTCTAATTTTATTGTAAGTCGTTGTTAATCAACATATTGCTTACATACTTGCCTTGCTATCGTAAACCAGTATCAGTTCCTATTATAATTAAATAAGATAGGGTTTGGGACCAGCCATAAGAATAAGCGAATTTAATCATACTGATACACGCGTTCATAAGTGGCTGAACAGTATAAAATTTACAAGCGTTCTTTAAATTGAAATTAAGTAGACGTGTCCGCGACTTTATCCACATTTTTTTTCGAATTTAAAGTAGCCTCATTAGGGCCTTATACTCGGTTAATATCGCATCGAAATCAGTCCAGCTACTTAGAAGATATTACAAACACGTAGAAAGACAGAGACGTCCCTCGTCTGTTCAGCTTGTTTAATACTATAAAATATTTATATGATGTTATTATTCTATAAGAAGGGCATTAGTAGGTTTTTATAAAGTCGACAGCAAGAGAATGGCGCTTCTGGTGTTGCACACGATCATAGGCCATAGTAACCATTTTCCAATAACAAGTGGGACTTAAAAAAATATTTCAATAATATATTTATTTATATATATTCTGTCCATTGTGTAATTCTTGGGAACTCTAAAGGCAAATCAATAATATCTTCCCCTCAAGACAAGTGCTAAATCGTTGATCGGCGTATTATACATACAATCACGCCTTTATCCCCGAAGGGATAGGCAGAGGTGAATTAACACTCACATTTCACCAATCACTGTTTTCGGCCCCACGTAATAGAGGGTGAGCCTATTGCCGTCTTCCAGGCACTATTGTTGACTCAAGGCTTGTATCTGTGCCTGAGTCTGAGCTGTATATATCTGTCTGATGTTAAACAGCCCTATCCCTTAGTCGCCTTCTACAACACCGCATAGGAAGAGATGGGGGGAATTCTGTAGAATAGAAATGACAAATGTATGGGTTTGACATTACGAAAGTCATCAACGTATATCATAAACGTCAAAACCCATTCATCCGTCATTCGTCAATGCGTTTATAACTTGGACCACAGGGATAGGGTAGTTAATTTATTAGCGTCCCATCCCTATTAAACAGTGTCTTATTCATTCGCTACGGGATTAGAAATGTGTATGTGTGGTGTACAAGCAATTATATATACATATATTAATTTGAAATTTGTATAAATGATAAATGTGATGATATATATATATATTATATATATATATATATATAAGACAAAAGTTATGGTTTTTGAAAGAGATGAATGCGTGACAGAGTGTAGGATTTGTATAGATGGAGAAAAAGTGGAACAAGTGAATGAGTTCATATATTTGGGAACATTGTTTACGAGAGATGGAAAGCATGAAGAAGATGTTGAAAGGAGAGTGATGGCTGGAAATAGAGTGAATGGGGCACTACACAACTTTATGCGCAGCCGGAAAGTGTCCGAAAAGGCACGACTGGAGGAGTATTGGTGCCGACTCTTATGTATGGTAGTGAAAGTTGGGTGTGGCAGAAAAAGCATCAGAGTAGAGTGAATGCAGTAGAAATGCGTGCGTTGCGAAGTATGTGTGGCTTGACCTTGAAAGATAGAGTGAGAAATAGCGTGATAAGAGAACGATGTGGAGTGATAGAAGATGTAGTGATGAGAATTGAGAGAGGAATGTTGAGATGGTTTGGTCATGTTGAGAGAATGAATGAAAGAAGACTAACAAAACAGGTGTATGAGGCGAGTGTGGATGGTAACGTCGGAAGGGGAAGACCTAGGCGCACATACCTGGACCAAATCGGGGAAGTTTTAGAAAAGGGGCAGGTCAGGAGTACTCTAAACCGACGAGCATGCATGAAGAATGTAATGAGAGTGAATGAAGCGAGAGTAGTATGTCAGGATCGTAGCAAATGGAGATCCGTGATCTCTGCCTACCCCTATGGGAGACAGGCGTGATTTTATGTATGTATGTATGTATGTATTTTTTTGTAGGTACTCTATTTTTTTTTGTTACAACAAGCAATGCTTGACTGTGTATAATATGTAATATGTATTTACAAATAAACAAAATTTATGTATGTTTATCCGCATTCTAGATTCCATAACACAAGCTAACCTAACCTAACCTATACCATAGGTCTAGATAGCGTTATGTGGAATTATTTACTAATTATTTGTCTTATACTAACTCATAGTTTGTTAAGATGTTTGAGTATTTACTAATAGCCCTTTCATTTGATACCAAACACGGCATATTTTTATTTCCAATTTATTTTATTACACACTACTTTAGGACCTGAGGTCAACAGGCATATCCCTCACACCACGGTCAACCCAGGGCCATCTCTTTCGATCTGGCCCTCTCCTTAGGTGTGGGGACAACAGAGTCCCCATCTCGTCCCCGGAAACGGGGAGGCGCGAGTTAAGGAACCCCAAAACACACACATTAGCTTTGTCAGCAAATAAACTTCTAGAACATTCGACGCATATCGACAGTTCTATCCAGGTCATGCGTCATTGTGTTAAATGCCGAGTAATCAATAAGATTAGTATATAAGATCAACATTTTGTGAATAGAATCAATTACTGTTAATTATAAACAATTGCTGTTACTCTGTCTCTCGAAATAAAGTATTTTTTTAAATAACTTCAGTGTCAGTCTCTTTATTGGCGCAGCCGGTAGGATCTTTGCAGTTAGACTCTTACCACGTATCTACATCTACGAGAAGTATCTGACGTCCGTCTCTACGGTTCAGCAAGGATCCCCGAACAAACAAATTTATAAGGAGCAGCCGGTGGCAGAAGCAGCCAAGCAGTAATTCACAGGAAATGAAGATAGCTGCGGAATTGTGAGTTCATCTTATTCACTTTCCTTTCAGATCTTCCTATTTCTAAACCTTGTCTTAGACCTATGTTTTGTGTGTGTTATTAGGGATTAGACAACGCCTTAGTGATACTGTCATAGGTTTACGGGTTAGGTAGTCTTAGTATTTTATTCTATTGTCATAGAGAACCTAATATACAATGGAGGGAATAACTCGTGTCCCACAGGAGATGGTCAACATTATACCTGTATTTAGTGGTGACGCAAGGACCTTGCCATTGTTTATTAAGAAATGCGAATACATACTTAATACATTTTCCGGTGGTACCGAACAAAATATCTATTTATTTCATGTAATAACAAGTAGATTATCGGGCGAAGCAGCTAGTTTAATAGGAGAACGTGATTCCATAGATACTTGGGAGGACTTGAAAACCCTATTGAGCCAGCACTTTGGGGACCCACGTACTGAAGATTGTTTAGCATTAGAACTAGAGTCCTGTAAAATAAATAAGGGTGAAAGTTACCTAGATTATTGCCATAGAATACAACAAATAAGAAGTATTTTGTTCGCCAAACTCTCGGAGACTATTCGCGACGAAAGTCTACGCAGGGCGAAACAAACTATTTACAACAACAGGGCGATGCATGTATTCTTGTATAATTTACCACAATACCTTGTGAGATTAGTTCGTTTGCGTAATGTATCTACCTTAGAGGAGGCGTTAAAAATCGTTCTCGAAGAACAGAATTTCCAAACTGTATATGACGCTAGGACAAGCGATCGCCGTAGTTTTACTAAGACAAATAAATCCAACTCTTCACAGTCAGAAACTCAAAGGGACGGTTCACAGAATACATCGAGAACTGAGCCAGCTTTAAATACTAGAAGGGATAGCCCTAATAGTTCATATACACCTCATTCTTCCAACCAGTTTAGGAACTCTAGATCGCAGAATAATCACCCAAATAGCTCTAATGTGAACAATAACAATAATTCGCAACAACAAGTTAGTAGGTCACCGTATCCGGTGGCACAACAAAACTATACACCACGCTCGACACCGTTTGCAGCGCAAGCACAATCATCGGGTTCAAACACCGATGTTACTATGCGTACTGCGAGCTCACGACGAGTCAATTATATAAACAATAATGAACCTAATACAAATAGCTTGATTAACGAATTCCAAGAATTAACGCTCGATGATGGTAGCGCGGAAAATTTTTGCGTAACAGCCTCCTTAACAGAGAACGAATAAAATTGAACTGTAACAGGAGACTAAATTTACCGCATGTAATTATAAAGGAACTAAATGCAGTATTTATGATAGATACCGGTAGTGTTAGGTCGTTTATTAGCCCATTTATAGCAAATAAATACTTTAAAAATTATTTGAGATATGAGCCGTTCGAAGTTGTTAGCACTCACGCTTCGAGCGTTCATAGCGAAACGGCAATAATACCATTGCCAAATACTTTTAAGAGTAGTGAATCCCATAAGTTCTATGTTTATAGTGTAGACGACAGGTATGATGGGTTAATCGGTAGTAATCTGTTGAAGCAATTACAGGCCAAAATTAACATGGAAAACCAAGTCTTACACTTAAAAAATACAGACATCCCCATTATCTATTCACCGCCTATGAGAGAGGTATACCATCTACCTTCTCGTAGCGAACTTAGAATAAGACTTCCAGTCAACTTATTAGACGGGGAAGGTATTTTAGATTTTAAGCAGCTTACGGAAGGGATTAGAATGCCCGCTGCATTAGTTACTTGTAAGAAAGGTTTTGCGACAACTGTCATCCAGAATTACAGTAACGTTAGTAAAGATTTAGTTGTAACAGGCCCTTTTACAGTAGAGCCTTACGTTAGAAACTCGCCCCTGAGAATAAACTTTACCGAGAATAGTATAGAAATCGATAAATTACTCACCCAAAACTTATCAAAATTGCAGCTGAATCATATGAATTCAGAGGAACGATTAGCCATCGAGGGTCTATGCCATGAATATAAGGATATTTTCTATTGTGAGGATATACCTTTAACTTTCACAAACCAAGTTAAGCATAGGATTAGGACAAAGAACGAGGACCCTATAAACATAAAATCATACAGGCTCCCTCCTGTCCAAACCCAAGAAATTAGGAAACAGGTAGATAAGATGCTACGGGATAACATAATCCAGGAATCACACTCTCCCTGGAGTGCCCCCGTACACTTGGTACCTAAAAAGCTAGACTCCTCGGGCCAACAAAAATGGAGAATGGTAGTTGATTATCGACGCCTCAACGAAATCACAACCGACGATAAATACCCACTACCTAACATTAGCGATCTGTTCGATATGTTGGGAAAAAGCACATATTTTACAACGCTAGACTTAGCTAGTGGATATCATCAAATAGAAGTTGCAGAGGAGGATAGGGATAAAACAGCCTTTAGCACTCCAGCAGGACATTATTCTTTTAACCGTATGCCTTTCGGGCTAAAAACGGCTCCCGCCACGTTCCAAAGGGCAATGGATAACGTCCTTAGAGGTCTCCAGGGCATACACTGTCTGGTATACTTGGATGACGTTATAATATTCTCCAAAAGTTTACCAGAGCACGTACAGAAGCTTAGGGCAGTTTTTGAGCGATTTCGTAAGACAAACCTTAAGGTACAGCTGGATAAATCACATTTCCTCAGAAAAGAAGTCCTCTACCTTGGACATACTATAACCAGCGAGGGTTTGAAGCCAAACAGCGACAAAATCGATGCTGTGCTTCGTTATCCCATACCAACCACTGTAACACAGATCAAAAGCTTCTTAGGGCTGATCGGGTATTACAGGAAGTTTATTAAAGATTTCGCCAAAATAACCAAGCCATTAACAGCGTGTCTAAAGAAAGGCCGCAAAATAATTCTTAATGACGAATTTAAGGAATGTTTTGAAACTTGTAAACAACTCCTTACCAATGCACCTTTGCTACAGTTTCCCGATTTCAGTAAAGGTTTCATATTAACCACTGATGCATCCAATTATGCGATCGGAGCTGTATTATCACAAGGGCCCATTGGAGCAGATAAGCCAATAGCATACGCAAGTAGGACATTGAGCGACACTGAATCCAAATATAGCACAATAGAAAAGGAACTTTTGGCTATTATTTGGGCAGTTAAGCATTTTAGGCCATATCTATACGGCAATAAATTTACGATCTTTACAGATCACAGACCGTTGGCATGGCTCTATTCACTAAAAGAACCAAATAGTAAACTCACACGTTGGCGTTTACGATTAGAAGAATATGACTATGAAGTCAAATATAAAAAGGGCCCTCAAAACACAAACGCTGATGCCCTCTCTAGAATAAAAATTAACGCAATAGATGATGATATGGACTCGATCTTTGTGAACGTAGGGGATAGACAGGAACGAATAAGACAAATTCGAGACGAACTTGAACATGATCTTTCGGTTAATGAAACCCCTATAGAAACTATAGAACTTTCAGACTCTGACGATGGTGTCACAGCCAACTCTGTTTCAAATAGAGAACACGAAGGAATCCCTATTTTAAACGAAGCTATAGATAATAAAAGTAGACAAATTTTAGTTCACTTTTGGTTTAAAGATAAATTAACAGTCACAGATATATCTAATAATAAGCAAAACATTTTAGAAGTACATTTACCAACAGATAACGATAGCTTAGTTAAAGACTTTTTAAAGGAGTATATAGATCCTAAATTTAAATATTTCATTTATTTTGAACACCCATCTTTTAGAAAAACTTTTTCCAACATGGTTATTAAATTATTCAAAAAGGATTCGCTAAAACTGACGGAATGCACAGAGAGAGTGGTCAATCTGACAGATTCGGAAGCAGATCAAAAGGAAATTGTTCTCAAATACCATGACGGAAAAACTTGTCATAGAGGTATTAGGGAAACTTTAGCCAAAATTAGGAGGCATTATTGGTGGGCCAATATGCATGAAACCGTCTCCGCTATCATTAACAGTTGTGAGCTGTGTAAAAAAATGAAATATGACAGAAAGCCCATCAAACCTCACATCCAATTAACTCAGACCCAGGATAGTCCTTTTCAGGAAGTATTCATGGACTTACTTTTCATCGAAAGCAAATATTATTTAACTATTGTTGACGCCTTCAGTAAATTAGCCCAGGCAATTGAAGTACCCAACAGGGCTACACCTACGATAGTTAGAGCCCTTATTAAGTATTTTAGTATGTACGGACTACCTAAGAAAATTAGTTGCGACTCAGGTACAGAATTCAACAATACCCTAATTAAGGAAATGTTAGGAATGTACAAGATAGAACTCCATATAGGGACACCGAACAACCCAAGTTCGATGGCCGTAGTAGAAAGATTCCACTCTACTATTATTGAGATGTACCGAATAGCAAAATACGAAAAAACAGACCTTGATGCCGCATCTGTAATGACGTATGCCATTATGGGATATAATAACAGCATACATTCAGCCACAGGCTTCACGCCTTTTGAACTAGTATTTGGGCACACTGACACTGGGAACATATTCGATATCGACAGACAAAAACAGCTAACTCAAAAATTATTATTAGATCATAGGAAACGTCTCAAGGTACTATATGAATTTGTAACAGAAAAGTTAGGTTCAAATAAAGTTAAAGTTAGAGACAAAAAAGGCGGAGAAAGTGTCCCGTCCATCAAACCAGGTGAGACAATTTTTATGAAAAATACGAGAGTTAGGAAGGCTAAAGAAAAACCACGATACGAGAAAGCTAAAGTTACGGGAGACGTACAACGTAACATTGTTCCTGTAGAATTAAATAAACGTTCCACACGTGTGGCAGTTAAAAATGTAAAACGTCCTCCACAGATCGTGGCTAGTCCTTCTAGCGATGACATCCGCCCTGGACCTTCTAAACCTCGGTCAGAGCCCGGGGATAGCATCGCTGAGGATGGGAGTAGCAGTGAAGAGGAGTAGCTTTTGGACCATTTTTAAAACTCTAGATTTAGAATCCTTAGGCTTACAAATAGAAGATAATATTCAGAATTTCAATAATCTTAAACTTAAGATAAGGGAAATTAGTTTAGCAAACGAAACTTTGGGGGTTGAAAATCAAATAGAATATTTAATAGCCTTAACCAAAAATAGATTATCCCAAATTTATCCTTTCAACTTTCGTATTAAGCGAGCATTACTCAGTCCCTTAGGTTCATTAGTCAAAACTATTACAGGAAATTTGGACGAGGATGATGCTATAAAATACGACCAGGAAATACAAATGCTAACTAATAAGGAGCATGTGATTGAACGTAAGGTTTCGTCTATGCAAAGAGCTTTCGATAGATTGGTGAACAATTCGGAAACAATAAATTATAATATTAAAAACTTAGGCTCACAAACCAAGGAAATAGAAAAGCTTGCTCAAAATGAGTTTAATTTTAACACTTTATTACACATGTTAAATGCAATGTACCAGGTCTTGAGTAACTTTCGCTCTTGTTACGAAAATATACAGGAAATAGAAACAGCAATCGCTTTTAGCAAGTTAAATATATTACACCAGTCAATTATAAATAACACAGAACTATATAATACATTACTAGTTATTAACAAACATGCTAAGACTATTTACCCCATAAACAGACAAAATTTACTTAAACTAGAACGTAATATTTTAATCAAATCATTTTTAAATAGTGATAGGTTAGTTTTTATTCTAGAGGTTCCGTTAATAGAAGACAAAACATATAACTACTACAAGGTTATACCTATCCCTATTTTCCAGTACCCAAACACCCTGACCATTATTCCTAAGTACCCATACCTAATGGTGAATGGATTAACTTACATACCTGTAGCAAACCCGTGTACTGAGGTTGAAGATGGAAAATTCCTTTGCACCGAAGATAATCTAAGCCAAGACTTGACAGAGACTTGTGTGGAACAAATAATGCTGATGAAAAACAAATATAACAGATGTATACAAAGTCACATCAAGATCGAGAAGACCAAGGTGCAGAAAATAACTGAAAACCAATGGTTGGTCTACTCTGAAGTCAATTTAGTCATCACCGAAAACTGCGACACCGACATAAGGAAGACCAATATCCTCGGTACATATATGGTGACCCCAGATCAACGCTGTGAGACCCAGATCGGAGATATATTTGTTGCTTCTACTACGAATCTAACAGTTTCCAGACTTCAACTTCCATTGATCCAGATGCCAGAGCTTCAAAACAAGATCCAAACAAGAACTCAAAAGGTGGACCTCAGAGACGTGGATTTTAGCGATGTTAAAGAAATTCTCAGAACTGTGAAATATAGTGACAATGGTGATTCAAGCACAACCCAAATTTTTACTGTAGAAATAAGTGTCTGGACTATATTTTTGTATATCATAATAATCATTATAATTATTGTAATGTTTTGGAAATTAAAGTTCTTTTATATTTTTCGCCGAAATTCTCCGAAGCCATCTGCGAGGTCTTCTGATAATTTCTCTCTTGGGGAGGGAGGAGTTAAGGAACCCCAAAACACACACATTAGCTTTGTCAGCAAATAAACTTCTAGAACATTCGACGCATATCGACAGTTCTATCCAGGTCATGCGTCATTGTGTTAAATGCCGAGTAATCAATAAGATTAGTATATAAGATCAACATTTTGTGAATAGAATCAATTACTGTTAATTATAAACAATTGCTGTTACTCTGTCTCTCGAAATAAAGTATTTTTTTAAATAACTTCAGTGTCAGTCTCTTTATTCGCGCAAGGTACACCAGCGACACGTCATATAGTTTATTACGATTACTCATTTATCCAATTCTAATAAGTGGTTCAGGAGCTATGAGCAACATATGAACATACATCACAATCCTCCTTTGATTTAGCCATAGTATGCAACAAAATGATACTTCTGTAAACATTTAAATATAGGTATTTAAATTATCATGGTCACTCACATCAGTATCAAAATAAACGGGATATTTACCATGTTTTATTGTTTTGAGTTTCCGATATTACGAATTAACTACGAAATCCAAATGACCGTCTTTTGCTTAAAGACATTTCTAAACGTTTAATAGACGCTACCCGTGATCAGAGGGCTGGTTTATTCCTTGCGCAAAGGATTGGTATTGCCATTCAACGTGGCAATGCCGCTAGCCTTCTGGCCACCATCCCGATTGACATCTATGGGGAGGAATTGTTTAATACCTGATCCTGCAGGTTTGTATAGGTATAATCTGTATGGTTTTTATAGTTTAATTTAGATAAATTCCATGTACATTATGTAAAGAAACTTACTACGGAATACAAAAATATATTTTTTCACAAAGCACCGTCGATAAAAAAAGCTACATTAATGTTTGAGTACACTCCAGCAGAAAAACGTTAGACCGGATTCATTTTTGTGACGTGACGCTCAGTCTATTTTTTTTTTGTCACGTCGCGTCTCCGTCACGGCGCTTATCTTGCGAGATAAGAATGACACTCCTTCTTTACCAGTACATTTTTTTTTCTTTGATATAACTAAAAATGTTTACGAAGATAATATTTTGCTTCGTTAGCTCACATTGATCTCTGTAGAGTTTTGTTGGCTTTTTGATATAACATTAGGTAAAATACAAATGCTGAGTGCCGGCTTCAATTCTTGAGTAGCCAAAATTCTCTCATAATTTTCAAGAGTATGTGACAGGCATAATATAAATAATAGACACAAAAACAATCTTGTAGTCTGTGATAGTAGACTTAAAAAAATTAATCACTCTTTCCAGTGCAACTGTTTTTTTAACAAACTGCCTAATGAAATTAGGAATTTACCTGTGAATAAATTTAAAAATGCAGTAAAGAGTAAATTGTTCCAGAAAGGCTGGAATAAAACCCAAGAATACTTGACGATAAACAAGCTTGGAAATGAGCTGTTCACTCAACTATGCTACTCAAGTATTATTGTATTTAGACTAAATAGACTTAGTAAATGTTTGTAAATAGACCATAAAAATGGCCGCTGATTTTTGCCGGGGTCTTCTCAGAACGGGGCCGCGTTTCGAACCGGTGGTCCATTTGCTAAACTAGTCTTTCATATTTGACTTTGAAAAGTATTATTAGGTTTTATGTAAGTCAATTCTACCGTATTGGTGCCCGGTATAGTACAATGGGTCATCAAATCTCTTCCCGTGGGTATCGTAGAAGGCAACTAACCACTTTTTCATTAGCTGTATCTTGGTCGCCTTCTGCGAAACCCACAGGAAGATACGAAGTGGCCCTATTCTACTCCACGGAGAACCAACACAGTATAACAATAGACTATATTTTTTAAATTTTATACCAGATGGAAAGTGGTTACTGTGGCCTATGTGCACAACCAGTAGAGTCACGCTCATGCTGCCGACCTTGTAAGAACAGAATTCGCCTTGTGGAGGTGCCACATCTGAGGAGATGGGTGGTCCAAATTCTACTTTGCCAGGAAAACGTAAGTTATTAATAAAATAAAATATTTCACCATCCAAACAAACTTAACCCTCAAATATCTCATTACAAACTATTTTATTATACCACAAACAATTTAACCGTCCACCGTTCATTGGAACCAACTAAAGCCAGAACCGAAACTTGGCTAAAGTACACCACTACAATCAGTAGCGACCGTTTAATTAAACTATATGGAGTAATTAGTTCGTGTTTGGCTAAAACGCTATTGACCACAGCGGGGAGATCAATTCTTGGCTTGTGGGTTTCGGATTTTATCTATATATAAATAAATCAAATTGGTATTTGACTGTAATGTTAAAAAATTTCTTGTTTAATAATACGTTTTTGAGCATGATTTTTCAGTAGTCGGGTCTTAGTAATGTTAGGAGTGTGTATACGTCGTAATAGTAAAGATTTTTACCTGGGATCTCTTGATTGTAAAGCAGACTCCGCAAATACCAAGTTACCGACACTGTGTGTATCGTACACACAGCGTCGGTAACTTGGTATTTTTACGACAATTTTTAATTTTTTAGTCAGTTGTTCCAGTTAATGTCTCCAAAGTGTTAGGCCAATTTAGACCGGAGGTCGATGAACGACCTCCGCCCCCCATGAGCGCCGGTTTGGGGGTGACAGGTGGAGCCCTGGCAGAAGCAGGTCGCGGCGGTGGCACGCTTGGCGCACCTCCCCGTTTCCGGGGACGAGTTGGGGACTCTGTAGTCCCCACACCCGATAAGAGGGCCAGATCGTAGGAGATGGCCCTGGGTCGGCCGGGGTGCGAGGGATATGCCTGTCAACCTCACCTTCGGCAACCAAAATGACCCACAGGCGGCGTGCGTTTTAGTCGGTTCGAGTCCGACATAACCTCCTCCACCGGCTCCGGTGGGGAAGTATCCGAGGGGATTTTGCGCACGTAATTTTGGAAAATATCTCAGAGAAGGACGATTAGTGATTAACGTAGTGCTGTCACTATTGCTATTTAGATACATAAATTATTACAAAATCTTAAAATTTTTGTTGAAGATACAAAGCCTAGCGCACAATTCACACCATTTATTAGTGCCCTAGCAATTAAGGTATAATAATAGAAGCCCTTTCAGTCTATTGTGATAATATTCAGCATTATATATAACCTAATGCGTAGCACTCTTGGGATTAACGGCTTTAGTGATTGGCTCGTAGATTTCTCGACGAATACCGAAAAGGGTACCAGAAATTATGCGATGAGCTACATAAAATCAAAGCTGGTTTTAATTAGTTGCTTATTAGTTGCAGATGATATTTGCTCGTCTCAGCAGTCCATTACCCATACCACTAGGCAAACGCGGTTGTTATTTTATAATAATATAATATGTCCTAAATATAATAATGTCCTAGATTAAAAATAAAAAATCGTAGTGTTGGTAATTTTTCGCTGTTTTAAGAAAAAATGTCGGTTAATTGACGATGGCAGGGTACTTTTTTTTTAATTTTCTATGTGTCCATCAAATTTTTAATTATAAAGGAGGAGGAGTAACTCTCACCATCAAGAAACTTTATTATTTATTATCAATTTATTTTCTAATATAAACCATTCAAAAGCTTACAGAATTTCTACACATTTACACCGAAAGCCGAAACCAATTTTCTATTTAAATCCCATCCCTAGTAAATACAGTTTGTGTCAGATGAAAAGGGTTACCAGCTCCCGGCAACCCGTCACTACTCGTAGTTAATATTTAGATCTTAATATTTGGATTTAAATGTGAGGTAGACTTCAAAGGAATCATAATGTATTTCTTTTTAAGGTAAACCGGTTATATTTGTATTAAATCAACAGATTGTGCCAACTCCTTTGAGGGGAGAGGTGGGGCTTTTTATGTTGATTTGAAGGGTGAAGTGTAGTTTATTATTGAAGGGATTATTATTAGCAACAGAGACTATGGTCTAACCACGACATCTCCTCACTTTCTCTTCTCTTTGTACCCTTAGAAAATGTTACGAGTTACGTGCGAGTAAAAATGTTATGGAAAATGTACGAGGAGGTAGGACCCGACGGTATTTCCGTCCAATTGAGCAGTCCGACTGGGGAAGTACCTCCGCCGTTCTTTAGACTTACCATCAGGTGAGGTGAAGTCAAAATGACATGCGATTATCGTGAATCCCGGTAAAGATATTGAAATATTAATGAGTATGTTAATCTAAAATTCTACACTGACGGCACAGAAACTCTGTGCTCACAGGGTCGAGCGCGAGTGTGGCTCCTCTGGTGTTACACACGTCCATAGGCCACGGTAACCACTTTCCATCAGGTGGGCCGTGCGCTTGTCTGACACCTAAGTGGTATAAAAAAAATACATTCAAAAAAATATTCTACAATATTTTTAGAATTACTGAGGGTTTAACCCAATGCATTATGCAATCCCACAAATATTAATAAATACTTCACTATGTTTCGTCCTCTCATTACAAACAAAGTTGGGTGCAATAAAAACTTTAGCAATGGCCCGCCCTCCTGTTTTTATCGCGTGTAATCTCCTCTTAACGTCCCATGGGTCTATTTGACCCTTAACTGGTTGGTCACTAAAGATTTTGTACAGGACTTTTTGACCCTTAAACAGTGTACTGCTTAATTATTCAGATGCACAGATTCTGTGCCGTTGGTTAGGAAATTTCAACAACGGGAGATACCTATTTATCCTACAGTAAATCAGTATGATTGGTTGATATTTATGATTACTCCTCCACTCCCTTAAGTAGTAACATGATAATTTATAGCCTATAACTTGCCTCGATAAACGGGCTATTAAACAAAGTAGATTTATTCAATTCGAACCAGCAGTTCCTAAGATTAGCGCGTTCAACCAAACAAACTCTTCAACATTATAGTGTTAGTGTAGATAAATTGTATATTTTGCTTTTAATCACCGTTCATCATAATTTATATAAATATAGGACCATTCAATTAGACTTCACCTCGCCTGATGGTAACATGAAGGCAAATTCTCAGAAACGAGAGTCACTATTATATACCATGTTACAATGGTGACAGTCGGTTTGTTGGCCTCATCATATGCTTTTTCACGCTCCGCTCAAAGGACCCGTGACTGTAGGAATGTCCTCTATTTGAGTCTTAAAGCCTTCCTCCTCCCTCTATGTTTTGGTAAATAGAACTCCCCCCCTCAGTCCAAGATAAAATCAATTTAGCTTAAATTGGGTTTGTTGAACTTGATTGAATTTCATACATTTCCTTGTTACCCTAATGGTTTAATAATTATGTCTGAACCGTCACCAATCTAAATCGTAGCCTATAACAAGAAGACATTAGTGATCTATTTCTACAAAAAAAAAATACCAAAAGAATTTTGTAATAAAACATTGCATGCTCAACTTATATGCGTCAATGGTACTAAAATGAAGCGCTTTAATCGATTATCGATTATAATCAACCATCGATACTACCGTATCGAATGTTTACAATTAATCGACGGAACTGTATCGATTAGCACGTGGCACTAACATTTTTATGGCCTTTTCATGGTATGCGATGATCGTAAAAGTGACGATTGCGTAATGATAGAATGGTGGAATGTCGATCGTGAGTTTACAGGTTCGTTCCGCACTTGGTAAGTATGCTACTGGGATGAATCTATATAACAAAGAATACTAAATACAGAATAAAATAAATCTTCAAGGGAAGTTTCCATACAATAAACGTGAGTTTTTGCCGTATTTTGGACGATATTGATACAGGACAGGTGAAACTAAAAAATAAGGTTATAATAGATATTAATAGTATCAAATGTAAAGGTATATAGGAGGTAGGACACGGTATTTTCGCCCAATTGAGCAGTCCGACTGGGGAAGAACCTCCGCTCTACAGAATACCGCGGTTATAATAACTTCGTGTTGTGTTCCCAGCGGTGAGTAGGGTAGCCAGAGCTCACTGGAAAATTTGTGCTGACAGTGGGATGACTAAAGGCTTGTCCTGCTTTGTCCTCTACACTGACGGCACAGAGACTCTGTGTTTACAGGGTCGGCAGCGCGAGTGTGGCTTCTCTGGTGTTACACACGTCGATAGGCCATGGTAACCACTTTCCATCAGGTGGGCCGTGTGCTTGTCTGCCACCTAAGTGGTATAAAAAAAGGTATACGGAACCTTTCAGGCGCGACCTTAAATCCCACTTTCTCAGTTTTAAAATTAAATTATCCCTAGCATAGGTTACTTTTTATCCTGATATCCTTTAAGGAACAGTTCTGAATTCTTGGTGAACCCGAGACGCTAATTTAAAATAACTTTAAACCGATTATTTTCTTGATACTAAGTCCCTCAACCATTTTTTGCGCCCTATTAGCCGCTAAAAGAGCGTAAAGCCATTCTGATTACATTATATCGCTTTTAACACGTTTATGGAATATTCGGTTTTATGGCGAATACGAGTCGAGAGGTAATTCCACGTATTTAGTGACTAACTGCTGCTAACCGCCAAACGAGAAGGCTAATGGAACATAGAGAATATGAACTAAAGTATGTAAAAATTGTCCTACGTGAGCGACAAGTGCGACAACGCTTCGCACTTTTGACGCGGCGCGTAAATATCAAATGGTAGTTGTTCTTTATCGTGACCTACGCCGTGTCGCGTTAAAACGTCATGTGAAGTATAGAAGAATATGTCACGCATCGCGTCGCGAAGGTGCGCAGCCGCGCTTATCGCTTACGTAGGACAACGAGTAATACGCTCGATAGACAGAACAGCCCTAGACAAGTGGCAATACGTTTGTAAAATATATTAGACTAATCAATTTTTAAAAATGGTGTGCTGTAGAGAACTGGAGATTGACCTAAGCTCACAGTTATATCGATTGTATTTGGCGGAGCCGAGGACGCCAGCTAGTTATACATATACCATAATATACTATAAGAAAAAGTGTTTTTTTACACAACTTAGGTGGCAGATAAACACACGGTCCTCTTGTTAGAAAGTGGTTACCGTGACCTATGAACGTGTGCTACACCAGGGGAGTTACACCTGTGCTACCGACCCTGTAAGCACAGAGAGTTTCTGTTTCATTGTAGAAGACACAATTAGGAAAAGTCTTTGGTCTTCCCACTGACAACAAAAAAACTCTCCAGTGAGCTGGCTACCCTATTCACCGCTGGGAATACAACACGAGGTTATTAAAGACGTCATATTCTGTAGGGTAGACCAGTCGGACTGCTCAATTGGAACGGGAACACCGTCGTGTCCTACCTCCTTCAATATAATCGGTTATCATCTATATATTAAATTATCTGTTATCATCCAAATAACAACAAACCACCTTAGTGAGTGTAATCTGTATAATTATATCCTTATTCCACAAGTAAACAATTCTAATCACAATCGTAACGCCCTACAGTTCTCTAGATTGAAATTGTACACGTAAAAGACGAAACAGGAACAAGATTAAGCTCCTTAATTCCGTACAGATAATGTAAACGCGCGCGATCAAACACGTTTACGTTGTGATTAGCAATAAAATAGCGAATAAGCCTAGTTGTTATCTTCATAGCCACTGGACTTACGAGCTTTTCACGGGAAAACTCGTAAGTTACAATAATAAAGAAAACTTTATTGCCCGACTGTGGTGCCAAAAATGATAGTTATGTGTTTGACCCGTATGTGTGTTTGTCCTTGTTCTGACTTAAGATGTTAAATGGTTCATTCTATTTTGATGTCATTAAATTTATAAAAAAAATATTTATAATATTGTTTGTTTCTATGAAGTCGCGATACCGATGATGATTAATGTTAATATTTTTTGGTTAACCAATTTTAATAGTAGGTAGGTAATCAATTGTTATAAAACATTTACAAAAACCAGCTTTTTTATATATAATGGAAAGCTAAGGCAAAGTCTTAGGAAATAGTCACCATTACAGACACCTACAATATTAACAATAGTAGGCCTCAGATTGACAGCCTCTTCAGATGCTTTTCACGCCCCGTTTGGAGGAGTCAGTACTGAATGAAGAAGGACACGCGTGTGCTAGTAAGGCCACACGACGACTGAATTCGCGTACATTACTGTCTTGTATTTTAAAATATCATACCATACACTAATAGGCCTACTACACGAACAGGCTTCACCACAGTTTTACCCGCGCAGGCGAGTTTGTTCAGTCAGCATCAGATCGATCTTGACTAACAAACTACTCAACATAATCTCAATGTCAAGCAATTCAAGCTGTATATAATAAATTTAAATTGCATAATCGTTCAAACTAGAAAGGGTACCACATATCAGAACAATTAATCAACAGTAAAGGGACAATACCAAGATATAAACATCATTTTGATTGTTGACTGTACACGGAAAATCGCGCATAACTGTATCATTTTTATCAACCACACGAACGGAGTTCCGCGTACAAATCAGCCTGCCCAGGCAAAACTGTGGTGAACTCTGTGCGTCTACCCATTACAACACCAACCGATTCTAGACACCCGCTACTAAACGTTTCAAAGTTACGGAGTGCCGCCACCTTCCCCTTTAAAAACAATATTCCTCGAATCAAAGAGAGAGAACAAACATCCATTTGAAGTCAATCAGGACGTAGATTGTTTCTTCTACTCTAAATAAATATTGGATCAGTGTGCTAACTTTGGAGTTCAGCTGTCATGAAGGGCGATTTTAGTTCAAACATTTTAGAAAGCGATGACTTCTTTAGACACAAATGCGTCTGAACGACTAAAATAATGTGGTGAATGACCAGATAGTTTGAGATTTCAGGTGGAATTATAAACACTAAAAATATTTAATGAATAAATATCATATGATCTAGTTAGAGCGTTTACACATTATTCGATCTGATATAAGTATGTGTCTTTCATATTTACTCTCTCGATATCGGATAGAAGCGCCGACATTGTCGTGTTGGCGGCTGTCAGCTGTTGGCTATCGTCCTCCGACACCGATATCGGATCGTATCAAAAACAAAAACGCTCATGTGGTAGCGAATATATCAAAATAACATACTATTAATACTGTGGGTTGATGACGCTTGGTGGACCCTGCTACACATATTGTATATGACACTTTGTGCTTTTCCACTACATTTTATTTTTTCCCTGACCTCATGGCGTTCTCAGCGGTTTGTCAACATGCGAAGGCGAAACCGTTCAGGTGAAAAGTGAAATACAGTGGATAAATACAAAGTGTCTTATTCAATACAAAAACATCGGCAACATCTTTAATTAATAAGATTCTAAAACATTTCACTTCACTGTTACTCACAAATATTGATTTCAGAATTGTATACCATGATAATTTTCAGAAAATTTATAATAAAAATACAACAATTCCGCTTTTAATCTAACGCATTCAATTTAAGTCGCACTACTGAAGATATACTTCTCATTAACACTAATAGAGATAATATTACATAGAATTTAAGTAGCTGTAAACGGTTAATGATTTGTAAAATCAATTTCACACCTAAACGTCCGAACATTTTCACGAATAAACGATGAAATTTTGTTCGGAAAGTGTAGCTTCGAACAACAAAACAGTGGGTGAAATTCTAACTCGCTTGGAGCACTATCCTTTAACGACTGCCGTATAACCATCAGATCACGAGCAGCCAGTACAAAACAGAAATACAAGTCGTCTGAAAATTCGAATTACCACCAAAATTTGCACCAATATTCCCAAATTTCCCTGGCCGAAGTCGTCACGAATTACATAATAATTGTTCGTGTATCTCTCAGTTGGGAAAAATAAATTTACGCACCAACAGATAAGGACAACGCTATAGAAAGGAGAACAAGTGTGAAAGGGAAGAGGTAGGGTAGGTTTCAAATTGTCGCCATTGCAATATTCGAGATTAAAAGTAACGCCTCGCTTGGCAGCAGAATTTCGTGGCATAGTCGACGACAAAAGTGCTCTTTTTGTGATGTTTTTTTCTGGCTTTTTTCGTCTTTTTATTATTTTTCCGCGTAGGTAATTGGATTTTTTTTTCAGGACATACCGTTTGTGATGCCTCGTTGGTCCATTTCAATGGTACCTGGATGTGCTCATAGCGGATATGTAGCATACGTTGCCAAATTATAATACGCAGTTAACTTTTCAGGTTTTAAAATGGTAAAACGGTTTGTTACCGTTTTTAACCCACGGGCATAATGAAAATTGAGACGTCGTTTGAATATTTTTCGAAAGCCATTTTGAAACCTTTTCTGTGAATTTAGTCCGGCTATAAAAAAAACCAAGGGTTCTCTTCGAAATTGAAATGTGTACAAATATATTTAGTGACACTTTCTTTTTTATGACGTCAAAACCCTTCTAACGTTTCACAGAGTTGGATATTCAATATAAGGTTTTTTTACACCACATACGCAGAACAGTAAACGGCCCATCTAATGGAACGTGTTTACCGTGACCTATGGACGTGTGCAATACCAGGGAGTCACACTTGTTAGAACAGTAAGTTTCTGTGTTGCCAGTGATCTGTTTTGAAATATAATTGAGGCAATCTAGTATATAATTTACGGGTGAAAAATGTTTCTTCATCCTTTGAGCATAATCATAATTCTGTAGAGTCTGTCTTGAAGGCTAGTATATCATATAATTACTATTTTCAGTATGTTACTAGGAACCTTTCTTAGTTGAATCTTTCATAGATGTACTTCAAAATCATTGTTTTATTACTTGTTATAATCGACAGAACAGCTATAAGCAGTGTTCATCAATAAACATTTCTAGCGTGGGGGCTTTTTCATTGTAAATACACACTGACGAGAGATAAAAAATGCATTTATTCTTCACATTTACTTCTCCCTTTTTATTTTACAATTAGAAATAATACAACAATCTATTTTAAAGATGTTATTATAAACCAGTGTTAATAGTGCTGAATAAGCGTTCGAAAATTCCTGTTAGGGCAGGAATTGTCAAAAAAGTTGGCACGCGTATGCCACTCACATGGCCGTTCTATCCTAATATATTTCTGTGCAGTTAACCCTCCATCAACCATATCTCATTAATTGTGTTCCAATTTCAATTATAGAACTGGAAAATTACACACACTGTTGCAATTGAACCCTAAATTGTGACGGAAATATTAATTAACCCTTCCTGTCTTTTTGAATGTGTTAAATTATATGAATGACTGAGGGGTTATGGGGTCTTCATTGTCTTGTTTTACCGTTGAATTGAATATCAGATAGGGTATGATATGGTATGTAAGTTAGCTACGTGTGACGTTAATTGATTGAATATTTTAATCGTTATTATGGTTGAGCATTGTAGGGGCGAACAGGACAGAGGTTGGACACGACGGTATTCCCGTCACAATTGGGCTGTCTGATTCGGGAAGTACCTTCTTTCTACAGAATACCGCAGCCATAATCACCTTGTACTGTTTTTCCGGTGCTAGTAGGGTGGCCAGAGCTCACAGGAGTTGCTGTGCTGTCAGAGGAAAAGATCAAAAGACTTGACCTATTTTTTCTTCTGCTCTGATTACACATCTCTGATAAATAAGGATATTCTGAGCTCTTGTTAAAGATAAAATTAATTAAAACTTTACACTATTTATATACAATGTCTACAACTGCCGGATAGCAGTTTGTAACCGCAAGCAATAAAAGCACGCACACCCGTAAATAAATATTTTTTAACACTTTTATCACCGATTATACCCACAAGCGGCCTAGATACATGGTCTGCCATACTAGCACCCTCAAAATACAGGCACGGCCATTTTCAGACCGCCATTGCCACGTGAATTTCAACCCGGACAATTTTCTTCAGCGAAATATTTACCTCTGAAATATAGCCTTTTTTCCTCCTACTATTTTTGTCACAAATGTTTCTGAGCGTCTTATTCTTTTAGGTGAGAGCATTTTGTATTCAGTTGAAGTGGTATCACTGTTTGTTTGAGTAATTTTAATAACTAGGTAATGTACGCGGCTTTACTCGCGTTCGGCGATTGCGGTCGATTTTAAGTTTAAACAAAATCTTATGTATCAAAAACTATCACAATAATAATGTCTGCTTAGTACCTACTTTTTGTTTCCACCGCGATAAACAGTCAGGAATAAAAAAAAATTGTGTTCAAAATTTTTCAGTTAACATAGTATTTTTTTAATGTATCCAATAATTACAGAAAAATCTTTTTACCATTATTATTTACTCGTTATTAAACAGTTTTTCGTAGAATTACAATTTAGACCTTGAGGCTAATAAGTAATTTGGATTGAACTTAATTTGCTAAGGCATTGTCCTACGTAAGCGACAAGTGCGACAACGCGACGCGTTTCGACATTTGTCGCTGTTCTTTATTGTGTCCTACGTTGTGTCGCGTTCATACGTCATGTGAAGTATAGAAGAATATGTCACGCATCGCGTCGCGTTGGCGCGTTGTCGCGCTTGTCGCTCACATAGGACAACGGGTAACATAACGCTTTCAAATTAAGAATGATTGTGTTTATTGGTACTTTTCTTCCAGTCTCTATTGACTTGAAATACACTCTGTATACTATATGCTTTGTATGTTGTATGCTTTGTATTATAGACACAATAAATTTTCATTTTTTATAATAGCACAGAGGTTAGGATTTGTATGGGCGAGTTAAATGATTGAGCATGACTTTTTGTATGTAATACGTATTAGAGTGAAGCTGTACATGTCAATAACGCTTCTACAGTAAATTCAATATTTGCGCAAGTAATAAAATGTATTTAAAATCGCAATAAAAATGGCGTGATAATATTAATATCTTTATTTATTAATAACAATGCGCCAAGTGCAAGTCAAATTCTCGAATGTGTACATGATAATAAACTATAATATTATAGCAGAGTGGTTTAGTGTTAACTATATTAACAACAGAAGCTTTGCTTTTCACAGCAATAACAGGTTAGAAGTATTTCCTTATTTAAAACTCTACTTACTTCATTAAAAAAATGAGAACATCGGTGTAGTTTTTAGGGTAGCCAGAGCTCATTGGAGAGTGTTTGTGCTGTCAGTGGAAAGACCAAAGTCTTGTCTTCTGCGCTGATGGCACAGAAACTCTCTGTTCTTACAGGGTTGGCTGCACGAGTGTGATTTCCTTGGTGTTACACACGTCTATAGCAATTTTTCCAAGAGCTTTATGAATAATCTTACCAATTCTCTAGAATCTCTGATTACCTTCCCAGCAGTAATAACACAACAACAAAAAACGTTGTTTGCTTATATTTTTTTATTAGAGACGTACTTTCCCAAGGCAACTTGAAATTCTAACGGGAAATCCCATAATAACCTCCCATCTCCATTTCACTCTATTTTATTACTCTATTATTATACGAATATAATACAACCATGATATCACATTGCTAGCTATTTTTAACCCACCCTGGACATAAATCGCGGAGATAGTGGTAAACACATACAATATTTCTGCCCAACCCATTCAATAGGGTAGCCACATATACGGTAGGATATCAACATGAAAATAAGCCAAGCTTCCCATTTTCCCACATATTTCATAGACACAATAGAACGTACCAACGATAATACATCACCAATCAACCATGTACAGTCGCGTACATTCAATAACATTAGTGGAATGCTAACATGACAAAAATGTTTCGCCAGAAAAAGTACAATATGTGTATAATGATGTGAAAATCGCTTTAACTTCAGTGACTTGTAAAACTTTATTCAAGGTTATTTAATGCTTTGTTTCCTTCATAAATTTGGGGGTCGACGACATTTTGTTGTAAGTTTGTGTTTTACTTTTAACCCGCTAGGCTTTTCTTCTCATTTATTATCATCATTTTAACTAATTTCGGGGCTAGCTGGGGGCTTACCGACTCGCAGAAGTTATGGCCAGCTTCAATGTTTCATCAAGAAATTGTTCTAAATTGTTGCCAGACTTATTATTCTGAAAAGATATCTGCATAGTCACAGACGATATTCCGTGAATTATTACGACGCTGACGCAGTAATATAATAATGTCATCCTTATTATATTACTGTTTTGATATTATTTACAACACCAAAAGAACAAAATTTTTTTATTTTATTTTTTAGATGAAAATTGTATATTAGGAAAGATGTGGAAAGATGTACCTACATACACTAAAACATGTAGGTATATCTTAACAATATACATGTATCTCAATAATATGCAGGTATACTTGTGAATACTCGTATGCAAGAATATTTATAGCGGTGATATGAAGGAATAAAAATAAAGACTCACTATTATTTTTAATAACTTTGAAATTTAAAAAAACCTATATGCTCTATAGAGAGGCTACGTTATTTATATACGATCCAACAAAATTAAAGAATACACCGGGCAAATTCTAAACAAAAATAAACACCTTTATCCTTTTTATTAGTGGTTGCGCCGAAGTGGAAACTGTATTTTTGACACGGAAACCCACTCCTTTTATACCCGTCTCCTCTCCCGCACTAATCATAGATATGGCTTCCGTCCGCCATTTGTGAAATATAGACACTCAGTCTCGCTTGGAACTAGCCAGCGTAAAGGCGATCGCGCGCGCGCGTCTCTCAGAAATGAATAATATTTGTTGTATTTTAACCGCTTCATAGACCTTTACCGATCGGATGGTGCCTCTCGTGTGTTCCTCAAGGGATCTAGTGACGCTGACGGCAGCTCCTGAGCAAGGAAGAGAAGATCCGTGTACCGGCTGCGATGAAAAACACGTGGGTCGTGAAGGTTAGTGCATCCTCTCCTAATTTCTCGGGCTGCATTCACTGCCTGGATCGAATCCGCGGCAGCCCGGCCACCTGTCTTGTTTTGTGTGTAAAGTGTCAATAGAACAGTTATCTGCTTCCCCGCAATACAGTCCACTCGCACACGTTGGCCCACGCGCCACCATTTTTGGTCCGGATCGAGCCGGATTCTTAGCCGTAGTTCGTATTTTGTTATTATTCTAATGGGAATGAGCGCACCGCACCTAAGTGCCTGGTTATTTTAGTAGAAAACCCCGCATCCAGACACTTAGGCTTAGAATTTGTTGTCCGTTCGCCGCTGGCTCACATTGTACCTACCTAATACATAAATAGGTTAGGTATCATATCAACACTTAATCGTAGTTCACAATTTTCGCATCGCACCTAAGTGCCTGGTTATTTTAGTAGAAAACCCCGCATCCAGACATTTAGGCTTAGATCTTAGGTATACTCAGACACCCTAGTGCATAGGCACAGTGTAATACCTAACGCATTTGGCTTTGTTTTGTTTTTTTCAATTACGTTGTTCTCGGCTCACGTCGTATTTGCCTAGTACCTGCGTGGGTAGACACGTGGCTGTGCCTACCTCGCTCGCATCTCATCCCAATTCATACGAAAGTATTTTAATTTGAATAGATATTACGCAATACTTAATCTCGGAAATAATAGTTGAACCTAGACAGCGACCATCGCGTAGGTACGTACGACCTTGTTGCTATGCGCGTTTGTTCAAGCGTGCATTCACAGTTGTAGGTACCTACCTATCTGCCGAGTGTCGCTCGCGCCGCCTCGCTGCTCTGTGCCGCTAAGATTAAGTCATTTCATATTTGTTGTTTACCTCACTTTAGTTCGAGATTTAATAAAATTGTAAACATGTCCCCAAAGGTTGATAGGACCGGTAAGGTTCAATTGAAACTTTTAAACGCTAAAAAAGAAATGATTTACTCTCGCGTACAATCGATTTATGATAATGCACTTAAAACCTCTGATTTGGTCATCAGAGATTCGTTCTTGTGTTCTATAGAAAACTTAGATAGTCTACGCGCGGATTTCGAAACCTTAGTACATGACATCAACGTTTTAGAGTTGAATTTGAATCCCGATTACTCAGTGAGTTATCAGGCCTTGTCGTCGTTTGACGATTTGTATTGTCGTATAAAACGCGTCGCTAGGAGTTTGGAGAAACCGGCTGACCTACCCAACCCCACTCGCGACCGACCTAAGTTGCCACCAATTCAAATACCCGAATTTGATGGTAACATTCGCAATTGGTGTCTATTTATAGATAGTTTTGAGAATACAATAGATAAGAACGATTCGTTGACAGATCACGAAAAATTGCATTATCTCGTTGAAAAATTGACTGGTAAAGCTATAACCGTTTGCGCTGGAATTACGTTTAGTGCCGAGAATTATAATTTAATTTTAAATACTTTGAAAGCTAAGTATGAGGATAAAAGATCGGTAGCTAACGCCTATTTAGATCAGATGTCTGATTTGAAATCTATTACGGCATGTAACGATCAAAACTTAGAGAAATTTCTAGATACTTTCGCGTCAGCTGTTCGCGCCGTAAAGAACCTAAAGGTCGATGACCTCTGCGACTTCGTATTTTTGTATATGGGTTTAAGGAAATTAGATTCCGAAACCATTCGTTTGTTTGAGTCGGATCATCGCGGCAATAGGATTCCTAAGTTCGAAGACTTAGAAAGTTTTGTTCGCGAGCATATAAAGGTATTGCAACGCTCTTCATCGAAACATGAAGGCGCGAAGACAGTTGTTGATTCTGCACGCAAAGTAGATGCGTCATCGAAGTCACTGAGGTCAACTCATACTTATGTTAGTACCGCACCAGCACGTGTACAGTCACCTGTTTGCTCTTTGTGTAGCACTCATCATTCGCAACTGTACAGGTGTCCTGGTTTTCTAAAATTGTCGCCTAGTGATCGTTATAAATTTGTTCGCGCTAATAATTTTTGTTTTAATTGTCTCGGTACTAAACACCGCGTTGTTTTATGTAATAGTAGAAATAGTTGTCGCAAATGTCAAGCGAGACACCACACTTTGCTTCATTTTGAGAATAGTAATGCCGCATCCAATGTGAGCACGGTTGGCTCGTCGAGCGGTGACACACGGCAGCCTGCGCCGCAGCCGCAGCCCGCGCTCGCGCGCGCTCCAGCCCGCCCGGTGACCGCCGCGGATGACGTCACCTTGTGTTCGTTCTCCGCTAGTGCTGCACTCACTACTGTGTGTCTTGCGACCGCTCGCGTTGTTATTGTTGATGCATTAGGTAAGCCGCGCATTGTTCGAGCGCTGTTAGATGGCGCTTCGCAAAGTAATTTTATTACTCAAGATTGTTGTCGGCGTCTTGGTTTCAATGTTGATAAGCGTTCAACCCGCTCAGTGGTGAAGGGTTTTGGAAGCTTACAGTCAGCTGTTCGTGGCACCGTTAAAACAAGGTTTAGATCTCGTTTTAATAATAATATTTGGTTTGACATGGATTCGCTCGTTATAGATAGAATAGCTGAACAGTTGCCTACCGTCCCGGTTGACACGTCTTTATTAACGAAATTTAAAGACTTGCCTTTAGCAGATGAGACTTACGCTGTTCCTGGAGTCGTCGATATATTGATCGGCGCTTCGATTCTCCCGCACCTCCAGTTATCACGTAAGGTTCAAGGGGGACCGACGTACCCCGCTCCGCACGCACTGGAAACAGTTCTTGGTTTTGTTATAATTGGTTCCGCACCCGCTTCTATAGATAGTTTTAGTCACTCGACTGCTTCGTTCTGTTGCACCGTCGAGCCGCCACTGGAGTCTACCATCCGCAAGTTTTCACTCGGTGGCTCCCGTGTATCCGCTGAAAAACGCTTTCTTTGTTTGGAACGAAAGATGCAGGCGTCCCCAAAGTCGAAGCGGGCCTATGATGAGGTTGTTAATGAATATTTAGATAAAGGTTACATCTCACCTGCGCCTGCGGACACTGGCGGGACCCAGCCTTCGTACATTATCCCGCACCGCGGAGTTATTAGAGAAGATAAGCTTACTACTAAAACTCCGCGTAGTTTTGGATGGCAGTGCTAAGACTAGCACTTCCGTGTCGCTTAATGACATTTTGTATTGTGGTCGGAATCTTTAAGGTAATTTATTTGACATAATTGTAAATTTTCGCATTAATATTAGTAGAATTTTAGCTTTTAGGACTCAACAGTCGCTTTGTGTTGGGCCCACTCTTCGCCCCATCGTTGGGACACATTCGTCGCTAATAGAGTGGCAAAATTCAATCTGAATTGGCGCCACATAATCTCTTTCACGTTGCTGGCACCGACAACCCAGCCGATTGTCTCTCTCGTGGATTGCTTCCTTCGCAAATTTTGGATCACCCGTTGTGGTTTGGTGGACCGTCCTGGATTCATGCCGCGTTAGATGGGTGGCCAGTTAGTCAATTCAATCCCACTACGGTTTCCGAACCACCCGAGGAGAAGAAGCACTCGCTTGTTGTATCGGTCCCACGTGAAGAGACCCTTATTTTGTTGTTGGCTAATCGCGTCTCGTCTTGGTCGAGACTGTTGCGTTGTGTTGTTTGTTCGCCTCTGCCCGCTGCCTAGCCAGCAGTAGGCACGAGCTCCAATCTAGGTTTATATTTTAGTTGTTATTTCCCAAACCTAGATTTAGATTAGACTTTAGATTTGTTTCGCATTTGTCGTTTCGAAGGTAACCCTTCAAGCCGGGGGGAATGGTTGCGCCGAAGTGGAAACTGTATTTTTGACACGGAAACCCACTCCTTTTATACCCGTCTCCTCTCCCGCACTAATCATAGATATGGCTTCCGTCCGCCATTTGTGAAATATAGACACTCAGTCTCGCTTGGAACTAGCCAGCGTAAAGGCGATCGCGCGCGCGCGTCTCTCAGAAATGAATAATATTTGTTGTATTTTAACCGCTTCATAGACCTTTACCGATCGGATGGTGCCTCTCGTGTGTTCCTCAAGGGATCTAGTGACGCTGACGGCAGCTCCTGAGCAAGGAAGAGAAGATCCGTGTACCGGCTGCGATGAAAAACACGTGGGTCGTGAAGGTTAGTGCATCCTCTCCTAATTTCTCGGGCTGCATTCACTGCCTGGATCGAATCCGCGGCAGCCCGGCCACCTGTCTTGTTTTGTGTGTAAAGTGTCAATAGAACAGTTATCTGCTTCCCCGCAATACAGTCCACTCGCACACGTTGGCCCACGCGCCACCAATTAGTAACAGGTATTGACAAGATTTATAAGTAGCCATTTTTTACAGAAAGCACCCGTTTCTCTTACCCGTACCCAACTATTCAATGTCCAATGATTACACCAAGAAAAAGAAAAACTAACCTTTAAGATAACTGTGTTTACGTTACAGTAATAAAGATTACACACGCAGCCCATTTATAACAACAAAGTGGACAATATCGTCGCGTAAAAAAGAAAAAAAAAAGTATTTCTTGCCTTTTACGCAGTGTATTGTGCGGCCCTAACGAATGGCGGCGAAAACTACCGAATCTTGCCGATTGACGAGCACCGACTTTTATTTATTATTATTGGAACGCGTAGTGCGCCATTGTACTTTATTTATTTAAGAACGTAATTGGGTATGGCGTATTACGGAAAATACACAGCGGCGTGAATAGATTTCCAATACGAATAATGATTGAATCTGAAAGCGGAATTAGGTCTTGTAAAAGGTGTTAAAAACCGTATTAGTTTCTTTTTTTAATGCAAGCACACAGTCCACCTGACGGAAAATGGTTATCATGGCCTATGGACGTATGTAACACCAGGTGCGCTACCGACCCTGTAAGCACAGAGAGTTTCTGTGTCATCAGCGTAGAAGACAAAGCAGAACAAACCTATAGTCTTCCTACTGACAGCACAAACTCTCCAGTGAGCTCTGGCTACCCTACTTACCGCTAGGAACACAACACGTACCTCCGCCATACAGAATACCGCGGTCATAATAACTTATTATGGCCGCAGTATTCTGTAGGGCGGCGGTATATTCACATTCGGACTGCTCAATTGCGCGGGAATATCGTCGTATCTAACCTTCTACAACTTTTGCTGCTTTGGCGTGTGGCTCCCTAAGCGGTCATCCATCCAAATAGCAACCACAATTAAGTAACTTAACCCGCTGATCGTTTATATCGGCCACAAGCTTTCAGAAGTCAATCGTATTCTTCATCATAGCTATAATTGCAGTCGCATTCAACTCTTTCACTTCGGAGTCCGGGGTCCGTTTTACCAGGCTAAATACGGATTTGGTTGAATTTCGATAATTTCTGTGATGCGAACATTGCTGTTAGACCAATTGATAAACTTTTATTAGGAAATCAACTGCCCGTAACGGCTGCCAAAGATGTTCGTATGGCAACCAGGATCTATGGCTTAATATGTTCTCCGAGGCAGAAGGCAGAAGTCAATATATCATTTAAATCTAATATTTGAGTCTCAACTAAATAAATCAATCGTCCAACTTTACCAACTACCCCTCGAAATTCAACTCCCAATAGTTTTCGTATCAAAAACTAAGAAAACTCGATTCAAACCGAAAGCTTTTCAAAATAAGTTTTTAAGTAAAAAAAAATAACTCGAGCAATCTACTTAAAACTGTGAGATAGTTTCATAAAACACTTTTGCTTCGCTGAAAAAGATTTTTTATCGCAGTGAACTTCTGTAAGTCTACTTAACTTTAATGAAATACAAGAAAACTAAAACAGTGTACAAGAAATGTCCAATGGGTATATTTTTGTACATTTCTTGTACACAGGTAGGGTCAGGACATCAGACTTGTGATAACAACTTTTGAACTATCGCGTTCCATGATATACAATAATGTTAACGAGATGTTAGGCAGTCAGCCTGTGACCAGGGCCGGTGTCAGCCTGTGACCTGGTCGAAACATCAAGCAAACCACCATGTACCTATACCATGATCGCGTTAATTCCCGTTAACATTTCACATTCTAGTCGAAAAGTTCCGGATTCTAATCAAACTAAATCATACACCTTATTCATTTTTATACCAGTTGGGGCACAGATGACCACACGGTCCACCTAATGGAAAGTGGCTAATGTAGCCTATGGACGTGTGCAACACCAGGGAAGACACCTTGTGCTTACCCTGTCAGAATCTTCTAATACCCTTCTTGAAGAACCACGTAATGCAGTCACATGGATTTATGTATATGTATATAGGATACGTCAATTAGACTTCGCCTCGCCTGATGGTAAGCTGAAGACAAAATCTCAGAAAAGAGGGTTAAAATCCTTACAACTTAATTAAAAAATTAAATAGTGTACCTAGTAAATAGTGTGTAGTGTAAAACTCAACTTATTTATCATGTTCATTGTTTTTTCGGAGCAACCGATATTTCGGCGAATTACAAGTGCCATGATTATGATGTACTATTAATGTGAATTACCATCAATCTCAAATCATACATTCAACAACTAAAGTCTAAAACGTAATGAAAATATCGACCTAAACAATCTACAAAAAATACAACTCAATTTAGTTGATATAAGTTAGGAGCTTTTCAAACCTGCACAAAACATATAACAAAACTCTACCCTTATTTCACCCCACACCCCCAACTGAACCGCATCCAGGGTCTACCTGTAACAATACCCTACCCTGACAAATGACGCTATTACTGCCCAGAATCCTCTTAGCAGATATAAAAAAAAAAATTCGATGTGGCTAACAAAAATATAGGTATATTTATTGGCTATTTAGAGTCGCACACCTTCATTATATGTAATACAATTCGTGACGTCATAATACATGATATTTTTCTTATTTCTGTACTAATAATATAAAACTAAATTATTTGTTTGTTAGGTTTACGCGCTAATATTACGAACTACCGGTTCGAATTAAATTTTGTGTTGAATAGTTTATCGAGGAAAGTTATAGGCTATATATCATCACACTACTACTTTAGGAAGAGGAGCAGTAATCATTAACATCAAAAAATCTAGCAGTTACCATTGCAGATACAAATAATTTTAAAATGGCAGCCTCATCAGATATTTTTTTACTAACAATAGCTGAAGAGTTTGTTTGTTTTACATTATATGGAACCGCATAATAAAACATAACATAACATAAACTCACGCCTATATCCCCGAAAAGGGGTAGGCAGAGGTGCTAACACCCACATTTCGCCAGTTTATATTTAGGTCCTAATGTAATAGGTGGCGAGCCTATTGCAATTAACCGGGCACTTATAAACCTGCGATAAATACACACATAACTTCGAAAAGCATCGAAAAGTCATTGGTGTGTGCCATGGTAAAACCTGGGATCGAACACGAGACCTCGTCTCAGCAGCCCATTACCCACACCACTAGGCTATTGCGATTGATACCCCATTGTACCTATTATTATATTTATTATTGGATCATTGTGTGGGATAAGACGACTATCCTCATTTAATAACACTCGTTCTAATTTTCTGTGCAGAATATACGAGCAAGAACCAAGCGGTTCGGAGACTCTTTTTTTTGCTGCCTGGAATTCATTACCAGCACACGTGTTTCCTTCTTCCTACAGTCCAGTGGCCTTTAAGCGGGACGTGAAAAAGCATCTGATGAGGCCGCCAAGCTGAGTGCCACCATTGTAACACTTAGTGTCTGTAATGGTGACCCTCTTTCCTGAGACTTTGCCTTTAGCTTACCATCAGGCGAGGTGAAGTCAAGTTGGCGTGTCCTATATAAAAAAAAATGTAAGCTTAAGCTTACACCATTACATTCAGATTATATCACATACAATTGAATTATAATACTCAGTTATAACTCGTGCAATATATCCTGAGCGCTCATAACCTGTAAAATACCTACGGCCATCATCTTTTTATTCTCCCTAATAAAAATAACTTTAACTCAGGCTTTTTGTGATTCGAAGGGTGTAATTGCAAGGCTCGACTAGGTTTTACTAGTCTTGTGGGTGAGAATAATTTTATTTGTGAACGTTTTTTGTACGTGTATGAAAGATGATTTTATGAATGTATTATCCTATCCTACTAATATTTGGATGGTTGCTACTAAATCACAATCAAACGATTGAATGGATCTGTATAAAACCCGACTACTGATAAATCACGCTCAAAAAAACATAAAACAAGAAAATATCATGGATAGCCGTGGTCATATGCCACTTTTCCCTAAAATTTATTGTTTTGTTACTTAACATTATTATATATTTTCTTGCTTAATAGTTTTTGAACGTTATTTTTCAATGCTCAGGTTTTAGTTTTAAACTTAATTTTATTTATAATTTATACATATTTGGAATGTGCTAGTTATGCGCAGTTGACACTAAACACTATATATTTATCACAAATTTATTTTTTAACACTTTACTTCATGACCATTAGAGGGCGCCTACAGCCGATAACGGCTGCCGTAGATGTTAGTATGATAACCGAGACCTTCGATTTAACGTGCCCTCCGAGGGACGGCCAGGCCAATGCAAATAGCCATATTCATGCATACAAATATTTACACTGAGCGGGAATCGAACCCACGCCTGTAGCAGCTGCATTCACTACCACCATACCACTGAGGCTGTATTAAAAATTGACTATCATGAACAAAAACAATCATTCATTTTATCATTTCATAAACAAAAAAAAATATTCACGCACAAACAAATATGATGAATCGAGAACCACCTTTTTTGAGAAGTCGGCTAAAAAGCAGTTTACGTTACATTCGTCAACCATTAACCCAGTAAATGTAACGATTCATCAACCTCCGTTCTCTAAATTTACACAGAACCGTTAACATGTCGGATTTTTTCACCCCTTCCCACTTTCGGGCCCTTTTCACCCCCTTTTCACCCCTCGCCCATGTGATGAATGACATACGCTGAATGTTTAGGTAACAAATTTACATAGCATGTTTGTTTTGCGCAGATATGTGCGTGTAACTTTTTTTTATATGTTAGCTTACGGTTTTAACAACCATTAGAGAATTATGTAGGATTTATAATGGACAATTAAAATGACTACGCAGTGGCACGTCCTGGGTTTGATATCTGGGTTGAATAAAAAAATTATTAGTAAAAGTACTGAGTTTGTAAACAGGACATTTGACGGCAATGGGTTCGTTCGCTATAAAAATACTTTTATGAGAGCAAAAATAGATATGTAAATTAATATCAAATAATTAGAATTAGGAAAATATAAATGTATTAAAATCATTAATAGTCGCGTGGTTCCCGGCATTCCCGGAATTTTTACCACCCCATCTCTTCCCATGCGGTGTCGTACAAGGCGACTAAGGGATAGGGCCGTTTAACATCAGCCAGATATATACAGCCCAGAATCAGCCTCAGATGCATGATTTAAGTCAACAATAGTGCCTGGAATAACGGCAATAGGCTCACCCCCTAGTACGTGGGTCCGAAGTTTATGATTGGTGAAATGTGGGTGTTAATTCACCTCTGCCTAACCCTCCGGGGATAAAAGCTTGTTTATAAGTATTTATGTATGTAAAATCGTTAATACATTTTTACGTGCACCGTATGATGTTCATTACAAGTATTATCAATCAATTAGCCAATAGCATTTCTTTGCAGTATATAGGTCTCTCCAAATGTATTTCTTTCGTACATATTATATATACAGAAGAATGGTGAAAATATCTATTACGGTACAATCTATTTATTTGAAATTAGTAATTCAAATCAGACGCTAATTTGTCAAACAGAGGCGTTCGGAAGTTTCTGTTGCTAACGAGCGAAAAACCATTTTACGAACAAAAATACCAGGGGATTTTATCATTTTATTTTATTTAAAGTTTGTATTGTAGAGTTAGTTGTCAAATGTAAATACAAAATGCTGAAAATAGAATAATAGATTTGCGTTCGATTTTCGAACACAAAACGTAATATTTTAATCGTATTTCAAAATGAGTCTACTGTTTGAAAATCGAATACGAATACAAATATTTAGTGATGTGTGTTCAGGAACACAATCGTGTTTTAAAATACTGTTTGAAAATAAAATGGAATAAAATAAAATGTTTTTATTTTTATTATTTAATAACACTATGAACAACTAACTTAACAAATCTGTACAAATAAAGAAGCTTACAGATTTTTTTCAGCTAATTTTGATTTTTCACTTTTATAGAAACCTGCGTATTGTGCGTAAGATACATAGTTTTTTTAAATACAGAAAACAACAATACTATCTCGTATGCGATACGAGCGTTTGTATGAAAATTAAAATAGGTTGGCCGCTCTTAACGAAGGAACGTTTTACTTATAAACATTAGTAGGTAGTTTAAACAACCTCAGCTCCATAATGTATGAAGACGATGTAAAGTAGAGAAACAGTAATTAACAATACAAAGTATCTTAGTTGAATACCCAAGGCACATATTATTTAGAGCGAGCCGAGTAAGTCGGTACAAACGACTTGGGTAAAATAAATAGTTCCGGCGCAAAGAGCAAACACTACAAGCAAGAATTCGAGTAAAGACCTGCGTCCACGATCTTTATATTGTATTAACAGTCTTAGCAAATAAAATCGGATTTTAGTAGGTATGTGTACTTTTCTTTGTCGCATAACAAAGAACACGAATGCAGAACACACGCGTGTTTTCTTCTTTCTAAAATCTCGGATTCTCTAAGCGGAACGTGAAAAGGCACCCAACGATATTTTTGTACAGAAATAATTATAATATTCTAGGAGTTAGCTATTCTAGCATACAAGTATTGAGGCGAGGCAAAGGTCTAAGGAGAAACTTTTTGCGTGCGGAAAGTTTGCGGAAAATTGAAGCCAGTGCTAAGATACCTAGGTATTTCGGACTCGACTAAAAACATAATGGTGTTGCATCACATCAGTATGCGTGGTTGAAAATTATCATGTCTTAGAGAAGATGTCTTATGGTGGATTTTTTTATACCACTTAGGTGGCAGACAAGCACATGACCCACCTGATGGAAAGAGGTCACCGTGGCCTATGGATGCGTGCAAAACCAAGAGAGTCATACTCGCGCTGCCAACTCTGCAAGCATTGATAGTTTCTGTGCCGTCTGTGTGTGTGGATATGGTCTATTGGCATACATACATACACATAATCACGCTTTTATCCCCGGAGGGTTAGGCAGAGGTGAATTATCACCCAGATTTCACCAATAATTATATTCGGTCCCATGTAATAGGTGGTGAGTCTATTGCCGTATTTCGGGCACTATTGTTGACTCGAGTCATGCATCTGAGGCTGAGTCTGGAGTGTTTATATCTGTCCGATATTAAACAGCCCTATCCCTTAATCGCCTTGTACGACACTGCATGGGAAGAGATGGGGTGGTCCAAATTCTACTCTGCCGGGAACCACGCGGCCTCATGAATTAGATAAGAGTAAAATATGGTAATAATGAATAAAAATTTAAACATCAACATTTACTCAGTAATTTAATACCAGAATGATAGCAAAGAAAATATTGAAGACATAAATCGTAAACCTATCAATCACTCAAATCTAAAAAAAAACTCCCCAATATTTATATAATAAATAACAGCGATATGGCGCACAATAAAATCATTCTATAAATCCATTCACTCAATTGTCCCCTTTACAGCCCCAATTCGCATAAAACGAGAGCGAAAAAATTTCAATTTAAAAAAAAAAAAGCGTATGATATTTCATTTTTTTCACGACATAACCGGAAACGACTACATTTTAATTCAGGAGGTGAGAAAGGGAATTCCCGGAAATGATCATGTCAGTCCAAAAGCCCCGGATGAAATATTGCTAAGAGACCTAGCCGTATTGTAGCCGTTACGGGGAATTGAATTTTTACATTTTGTCCTTAAAGTTATTATGAACATCAGTTATTGCTGTTACTTGTAAGAAATGGGCTATTAATGTTGAAGGCTTATTCTGGCTATAAATGTGAAGTATGATATGACAATCTCGACTATGTGAAGTCAGTCCGCTTGTACAATATAGTTGGACTTCTGACCCGCACTTACCCTTGAATTGTACAATAATTCTTATAGGTAAGTACACCTAATGTATAAAATCTCTTGTCGCAGTGTCCGTGGTCGCTCTTTATCGTAACGGCTCGACCAAATTTTATATTTTTATCTTTTTAATTAATAGTAATATGTAGCAAATTAAAGCACCTACTAGTATTCCAGTTAACCCCTCCAGCTAAGCTAAATTGCTTGTGCTAGGAGTGGTAGTGTAAGTTCATGTCGGTAGTGTAATGTCCAGGATTCGAACTTGGAGTTTCCCAATCGTAAGCCTGATTTATTACGTTACAGACGCTGCAAATGCTTGGTATGGAACCATGATTGACCCTCAGACCATGATGAAAAATTACTCCTTACTACACTAAGCCTAAGTGGAATAAAAAAGCATACCTAAGAGAATACCGTCTACGCAATTTATTTTGGTCCGAACCCACTGATCTCCTAAAATTGGTCCCCCAAAAATCGGTCCAAAAAGGCCGGACCAACGAGCAATACCCATTAGTCCGCGGGTAGAAGACAAGTTAATGAAAAAACCAGTTGTTTATCAAGCCTGAACACAGCAGCAAGCAAGTAGAAAAGAAAAATGCTAACCCACATTCCGAACGAACCAACTATAAAATAAAATGTAATATCCCCCCATATATTAGGACGATACATTTTACGCACAAAATGCTATCGGAGTTGCAAGATTTAAGTTCTCATAAATTCTTAGATACCACATTGCATTTTGCATATTTTTGAAGTAATTCTCGAACGAAAGATTTTTAGTCTGCGTCGTATCTTTTTGATACTAAGATATTTTGAGTTTAAAAATATATTTTATGCAGCATTTAAAATCGCCATGGATGGTCACTTGACTATTTTACCTATGAGTTTTATTAAATTAATTTATGACGAATTAAAATAAGTGATGGTTTACTAAAATAAACGACTCAGGCACTTCAACTATATAATTGTAAATATGTCTGATAAGGATGTGGCCAAAAGCTAGACACGACAACCACGACGCGAGCAGTGCTGCAGCTAGCATTCAAACTAGTACTATTATAAATTTGAATGACAAAGTTTGTGCAAATGATTACATATGTCTGTGTGTGTGTTTGTGTGTATGTATGTGTGAATGTGTGTGTGTACGTATGTGTGAATGTTTGTTGCTATTTTCGGCAGAGACTACTAAATAGATCTCTAATGAATTTGGTACAGAGGCTTTTTTTCCCGGAAATATATTCCTGTGGGATGAACAGCATCAGTATTTCATGCGAACAGTACCCAGTGTAAATACATATTCGAAACGTAATTATTATGCCTTGAACAAAGCAGTAAGTAATTACAAAACGTAATTACAGGCTCGACATAATTATTTATTGTTTCAAGTGTCTCATGTCTCAGACAAGAGTTATGTGTCTCAAAATGTATTATGTTTAACAATATTTTAGAAATATGTATATTTCCATCACTTTGTTTAAAATTTATATATTTACGTGACGAAAGTACGCTCTAAGCATTCGTATTAATTCTACTAATATTATAAATGTTTATGTTTGTTTTTAATTTCACTGATCATTTCGCTAAAACTGCTGTACGACCTTGATTGAAATCGGGTACGGGAATAGATTTATAGTTTGGATTGACGTAACGTTCTATGGGTCACGGGAATCCGATTTCCACCAGTCCTTAAATGCTAGTCAATCAATTAGTCTATCACAGTTCAATGCTGGACATAGGCCTTTCCCAATATTGACAGGATATGGCCTTCTGTTTGCACGGTAGCCTGACGGGTTAGTACAAGATTTTATTTCGAATTTCCATTCTCTCGTAGTAATATCGTTTGCGTATTTTTCTGTTAGCCTCCTTTTACGAAACACTTTAAATGAAATGGGTCGGTGGTACTTGTATTATTTCTCCATCAGCACACAGATAGTACTGTGTAACAATTTCCAAGAATAGATAGACAGATAGATAATTCTTTATTGTACACCAATAGATTACAGTAAAACTTGTAGTTAGCATGCATACAGTTTAATATACAATGGGCGGCCTTATCGCTGGAAGCGATTTCTTCCAAGCAACATTGGGATGGACAGTAATGTAATAAATGAATAGATACATAATTGTGTATTATTATTGGTTTGCCAAGCTTACTCCTGTTTTAACTGCGCTATTAGTATTTAAAACAGTTATCTATGTATAAAACGACCAAATAAGTAAATCAAACAAGGAAACTTCACACCTATTTTTAAAGCCCGAAACTCTCAGAGTCCCTCAGGTTTAGCAGAACAGTGCTATGATTGTTCAATTTGCGACAGTATCCTCGGAGATTTACCGCTCTACCACTCCGCCACATTAACTTTATCTCGCCACTTTCTTTTCTTATTCAAAAGGAGAGCTTTAATTTGCAGCCTGTTTTTGCTTGCAGCTATTGTTTGGAAAGGTACTGTTTCTGCTGATGACTGTGAAAGATGAAGGTTTGACTTCCTCCTTTTTTTAAGTCGGTTAAATAGAGAGTGAAGAGCCTAAACTAAGTCGTGCCAAAGTGTTTGAATGAAATATCTCTTTTAATTACCCGGCTGCGCTAGCGACTGTAACTTGTTACACGTATATACATATACATATACGTATGTAGTCTTCTTTGTTCCCCTTTACAGGCCTAACGGACGGACGGACAGATTTCGATGATTGGGGTCTCAAATGAAAGGTTTTCATCTTCAAAGTGTCATAGGGAATTAGGAGATTACAAAATGTATGTGATATCATAACTAAAAATCTTAAAATAAAACAAATTAGCCTTCAACTTTGTATGGAACCCTCCGTCCTTAATCCGGCTCGTGCTTGACTCCTTTTTAGATATTAACACTACAATATCTACAAAGTTCAACAATTTTCTAAGGAAAATGGGTTTTAAAAAATGAAAATATTCTACATTGTACCTTGTTCTTGGGAGACACGATTTAATTCTGTTGGGAAATCTACCAGCTGTCTGTTGATGTTGCCAGCCTTTTGTTTTCCTACTGTACTATGGATAAATGTAAGTTGTTCACTTAAATGTTATGGGTTTGTTTCCTCGGTAAAGCGTTTTAAAGTTGTAGTTAAATAGGTACTACTAAAGTTTGAAATAATAACATCCACATTTCAGCAGTCATTGTATCCGGTCCCATGTAATAAGGAGTGAGCCGATTGACGCATACCGGGAACTATTGATGACTGGAACCATGCATCTGAGGCTGATTCTGGGCTGTATGTATCTGTCTGATGTTAAACAGCCCTTAGTCGCCTTATACGACACCGCATGGAAAGAGATGAGGTGATCCAAATTCTACTCTGCCGGGAACCACGCAATCTACACTGGACATTTTTACATAGTTAATTCAATGTAGATTTCAACAAACAAATTTAAGAAAGGTCACCCAACCTAAGAGTGACCTGAAGATTAATGTTCGTAATAAAAATCTGTTTAAAATTCAATCCAGATCTCCCAAACGTTAAAAACAATCAAGACATCAATGCTTTTTTTTTAAATTCTGTTTTGGGTTTTTGTGATTTGTTCGGAGATTAACATATATAGATTCATATTTTTAACCCACCCCCAGAGCGAGCGGGGGTGACCAAGACCTTGTTAGACTCGAACCGACCAAAACCGCACGGCCATCTCAGGCCATCAGTCACTGGAGGGGAGGTAGCCTCTGACATTTCCCAAGCTGATTGACGGCCATAGGAGGCCACCTCAGGATAGTGTCTCCAGGTAAAGAGGATGGGGACGTATCGCGCCGCCATCTCACCCTGCTTCTGCTAAGGAGACAGGCAGCTCCACCTAGGAGAATTAGCCTTTCCGATAGTATCTATTGGTAAGAGGGATCCACGTAGTATTTCTATCTAAATCTGTGACTTAAGCATTAAGAAATGGTACATTAAGTACAACATTAACATTTATAAGGAAGTTGTAAGATTTCCCCAAAGGCGCTAAATTCGTGGTAACATTTTTTTCTGTGGCAACTACAAACGCCTAGAATGAATTACGGCCGACTCCTAACTCCTAGGTTGAAGATTTGGATTAAATACGTATATACAGAATTAGAGGAGCATTTTCGGAAACTGTCCCTGGAATTGGAATGAAAGATAACAAGAGAATAATGGTGTATCCTAGACGTTTCAGCGATTTTAGCTTTAAAATAGTATTCTGTCGTAACAACTGAGACATACAAATATATATACATACATATGCTCATGCCTATTTAACTAATAATATAATATATGGAAGTCTTATAGGAGCATTTCGTTGTCTGTCTGTTCAGACCTTTTTGTCAGGAATGCATAAAGGTATTGAGTTGAAATTTATACGGAATTCTCATGTCAGCATTACCCTTAAGTTGTGAGTGAAAATCAGATTTCTAAGTCAATTTAATACAAAGGTATTGCCGTGTGAGTATTTATATATTATTTGATTCTTTGACACATATATCTTTTATGAATTTAATATAACCGTAGCTACCAGGTAATAATATTCGTGTAGTGACGGAGAAATAATACAAGATCACCGCCCCATCTTATCGGGCGGATGTCGTAAGAGGCGACTAACGTAAAAATACGGAGACGATATCACTGCGAGAGAAGGACAATTTGAAATAAAACTCTGTACCAACCCGTCTGGCCAGCGTGGAAACTGTAGGTCAAAGGGAGAGGCCTATGTCCAACAGTGGACTGGGATGGATTTATTGCCACCAAAACTTAGCCACCACGTTGTTTAATTGAAGGAAACAAATGGTCCCTTCCATCCACCGGATTAAACTTAAGATTTTTGCCAAATAAAATCAACTGGGCCGCTAAACTGCTTGCTCAGCAGAACTTAATTAAACTTCTAAAGTATTCAAAGTTAAATTAATTATAACAGCGACTACTTTATGGGTCGAATAATTAATTTTAACATAAAGGGGCGAGACGGTGAAGCTGTGTTGTCATCTTGAACCTCTCGCGGGTCCTCTTCTCTACCTAATGGGGTCGATTACCAGTATTTAGGTGGATAAGTGATTTTGTTCAACCGCTGAAGTCAGCGGTTTGACTTAAGATATTAGACATAGCAAAGAAGTCGTTTTTCGTAAGGCATTTAGTTAGCAATATGGCTCGCAAATAACGACTTGCAAAACGCGTCATATGATGTGAGTAAGCTAATGTCAATATGTTTCTTTAAACTGTCAATGTGTGCATGTTATGGTATGTGTGTATATTATGTCAACTTGTGCTAAAATGGTAATTATTTTTATGCCACGTTGTAATACCACTTACTGCGTAGGTATATAGAGTTTGTAAACAGTTTAAGTATATTATCCATATATTGTCCTAAACATTTAATATAAAATTCATCTTGGGCTGATGGCATATGTCATATATGTAGCTCAATGGCTCAAAGCATTACCCGTGGACGAGAATGATTGCAGATTTTTTTTTTGGTCTAAGGACCATATTCTAAAGTTGTTCTCCGTTCTGAATTTCGAATTATCTGAGGACAGATTGTAGAGACAGTCTGTCAAATCTGTCAATTCAGTCTATACAATATTATGTCCTCAGATAAATTGAGATTCAAGTGAGTGTCACTCTAGAATACGGGCTTAAAATACGGAAAATCTATGGGATAATATCTGATGCTGCATAAATAAGTGTAGGTATACTACACACGCACGATATGCCAGCATGTCACTGATGGATAAATGTTCTTATGCTATAGACGAATTTTTAAATAATGGTAATTTGTGATAATTACCATTTTTTTTGCATTATATGCTAATTTCAACTATTGAATCATTTAATTTTAATTATAAGACATTTTGTACGCTACTCCACTGTATGGCGTACAATACATCATATACTCTACCACTGTAGAGTATGGCTTGCACCTAAATGCAAACATCCAAAATTTTTGTACCCTCTCACACATATACTGACAAATAAACTTTTATTTCATTTCATTTCAAAAAGTGAAGAAAATATATTCATTTAACTTACAAAGTAATACTCATGAAACTTGTTACTACATTTATATTTAATGTCTTTGAGCCACGAATATGGTAGTAAAACCGACGCCTCTCTTTTCAACTGCAAAGCAACAATGTTATATCAAAAATGGCATAGCACTCTAAGAGGGGACAATATTAAACCTAGTGCCATCGACTTACCGTATGTATATAATTACACGCATCTTCAATTGGACGCGAAATAGCAAATCCTTGCAGTATGCAAGAATTAACCCTCTGGCGATGATAACCACTGATGAATCCCTAAACACAGTGTCACAGGTCACAAAAAGCACCTATTGATATTGTATTAGTAATTCTATAAATATAGATACAGATATACATCTGTCTATATATCTAACACGTAAGTGTTATCGTCTCTAATACTATTAGAGGCAATCAATAGCTCAATTAAACCCCCCATGGTTTACTGGTTAAAAACAAACACTTCAAAAAAAACATTTAAAGGAAATTGAATTAATACATCTACTTATATACTAATATTTTTATGTGAAAGTATCTCTATCTGCCTGTCTATTTGACGTTTTCACATTGCTTGAATATTGTAACTAAGCCGACTTATTTTATTCTAAAATGTAAAAAATGTTATCAACCGTATAGCATATTACAAAGAGATATATTCGTGTTCATACAACGATTAAAAGTTGATTAAATTGGATTTCCAATATTTGATTACATGTATCGTTAGTCACAGGGGGAGTTTTGGATGTTGCGTTGAAAAATTTGAATCTGCGAAATAAAATCGAGAGAATTATCATCGATACTGTTTGAAGTTTACGCGGATATCACTCATTGAAATAAAACTACGTTTTAAAGGATTCTATCGCGATTTATGTATACTAATATAATATTATAAAGAGGAAAGATTTGTATTTTTGTATGTAACGAATAAACTCAAAAAGTACTGGACCGATTTTAATAATTCTTTTTTCATTAGAAAGCTACATTCTTCGTGAGTAACATAGGCTACTTTTTATCCCGATATTCCAATGGGATCAGGATTTACGCGGGTGAAACCGCAGCGCGGTGCTAGTTTGATATAATTTACTACCTTTCGGTTACATTTCAATGGTCATAGTCGCATCGCGATTAAGGCTACTGGAATGGTTGACCCACCCAAGTGATTTATGCACGTGGACCACGAGCAATTAAGGCAACTGAACAGTAGTATAGAAATATCTTAGATTCTGACAATCTAGTTTGTCTTAATGTTAACAAAATTTACATATGACCTTTTCATCGTGAACCTAATCAAGCAAGACATGAAATGATAAGCTCTTCGAAATGGCAAATCAGTAATACCAACACAAACTTTCAACATTGGCAACTCGAGTTACGATCTCGACATATTTAGATATGGTATTAAATATTAATGAATTCAGAAACTTTTCGATTTCGCTAATATATGATAAAGTTTCTATATTATTAATTTCATCATTGACTGTAATCTTATAAATAAGAAGTCTAAAAGATTCTTAGGGGGACCCCAGGCGATGAAGGCCTGGAATACGAATAGAGTTAATGTGAAGCTGATGATGATGATAAATTAGAGGGAATATTAATAATTCTGGTTGCTTTTAAATAAATAGGTATGTCGTTTTCTACTACCTGTAAAAGATCTTTCTGTTCTCGTCCCTACTTCGATTAATCTATCAATTAGCCTATCAAAGTCCACTCTTGGACATAGGCCTCTCCCAACTCCCAATAATTCATCGATCAAATAAAGAGTAATTTTCCCCCATAACCTTTCATGGCACTATTCCCTCACAATGATCTTTCAACCATTCTCATTCATTTCTAATTACTTCCACACCATGAGAGGAGTCTGTTCCCCTCAAGATCTTATGAATCTATTAGACTCAAGTGCTGTTATAGCGGCACATACAACGGTTCTATGGGAAAATAAAACTATATAACAGTCCCATTCATAAGTCGAGACGATCTTAGACAGTCTCTGGAACAGACGTTAAAACATCAAGTGAGTTAATTGGCTCTGTCTCATAGATTGATTGGATTTGATATAAGAGTGACAAGGACAGTTGATTCTTAAGATGCCTAACGTTTTATGGTGACATTAAAATTGAAATAAAATTGTGTGTTTAGTGATAAAAATGTTATTTAATTGTTGTAATATCTAGAAAGGAAGACAGCCTCTGTGGCGTGGCGGTAGTAAACGCGGCTGCTAAACAGGAGGCGCGGGTTTGGTACCCGCTCATTGCAAATATTTGTATACATGAATATGGGTAATTAGTGAGCACGTTAAGCCATCGCTATGGGTAGTTAGTAGGAGCCTAAAATATCGCCTTTGGGTTGTGGAGGTCAGATGGCAGTCGTTTCACGTAAAATATCGAAGTTCAGTCAAATCCGTAGTTGCACTGGTAAAGCGGACCCCAGACTCCGAAGTGAAAGCTTCGCATGCGACTGGTATTAACGCTAAGATGAAGTAGAAGAGTAGAAAGACGTATAGATCATTTTCCAGCACCAAATTTTAGCTTACATCCATTCTGCCGTTATGGCATTGGATCTGCTAGATCCGTGAGCAAGGCAGCTGAAAATTTACTGAAACGTCAGGAATCTTTCACGATTATAAACACGGATTTCTAATTTTGAAAGAATTTATTTCAAACTACTAGTTTAAAAAAAAAAAAAAAATCTATAAAAAAAGACCGCACTTCAGAGCAGTATCTCGCTTGCTCTCTGCTAATGCTCTATCTTTCTCTTTCTTTACCTCGTCCCCCACCACGCTGCGCGTAATACTGTAGCGATACAACGCTCACGGTAGGTCTATAAAAAGAATAATTTCAAAAACGTTTTGATCAAGCTAAACTGACCCTATCACGTCGTCTTTAGTACACTTGTTCACAAACTCTAACCCACTAGGATCAACTGGTAAGATCACACAGGCATAAAATAACGCCTTCCAAGGCTCCTCTTCTAAAGCTGTAAAACTTTTGTTAGAAAACTCTATATGGGATTCGAGGAGTTTTAGACTTTAGAGTTTATTCAACACTGCAGTTTCAAATTAGCTGTTTGTTCCACGCTGTTTTGATGCTATAACAAACTTTGAGAGGAAGTAGTTTTGTTTTTTTTTTATTGCCTGTTTGAGAATAGTAGACATGATCTTAAATTACAAATGTGAAAGTTTGAGAAGATGTTTGGTTGTTTGTTTTTCAATTTTGAAAGGAAATGATTCCTTTATAGGATTGGATTACGAATATAATCGTGAATACTAGGTTTTGTGTTTTGTGTAATTTTCATCTCTCTTCCACAACTCATGGAAGTTGTGGAAGTGAGATAAAAAAAAGCCGCGGGCAATTGCTCCTATACCTATGTAGTATAATTACTCGTAAATAGTATAAGATTCTCGCTAACCTTTTCATCAGTATGGCGTCAGAAGAAAGAATATCAGTATCATCACCCCATCTCATCCGAAGGGTGTCGTAAGAGGCGACTGACATTAAGAAAAATATACAGAAGATATAACTGCGAGAGAAGGAAATCTCGAAATAAGCGTGGAAACAGTAGACCAGAGCATCCCAACATCAGGCGAGTCCACATTACATTTTACTTCCTCCGATATCGAATCGGCGTCCGACACCGATATCGAATCGGATAGTGTGAAAACGCTCTTGGAAAACATACTATTCATAGTTTGAAAAGAATTTGATATTTTGTTTTAAAGTTTCCTCTTCGAGTATGACTTTAAACTACTATGAAGTAGATTTGAATACTATACTTGTGATCATTGTTCAAAATTTTTAGAAAATTCTGTCTTCGTTGTAAATGTACTGAAAAATAAAGTGTTGTCATTTTTGTTCAATTGTTCTAATATGTCATTTTGTATCTATATTATAGTGTAGTACCCTTTGTGTTGGTTTTATACACTTTTCTCTATGTATTTATAAAACTATATTATATTTATAAAACTCACTTAAGTTGGATTTTCACTAGTGAAATTCATTCACGTGGTGGTCGGCTATGGATCAGTTCGACCTCAAAGTTTAGACCTCATCTAAAAAATGGTTCTAAAACGAGGTCGTACGAATATTTTAGTGATAGGGTCCAAACTACGAGGTCGTAAGTATACATAGCCTTCTGGCCACCATTTTACAATCGCGTCCCATTTATACAACAACCAACATACAAAACAGTTAGCTCTTTTTATCTTAACCCTGCAAATGCCGCTATCAATATTTCAGTTGGGTTTATGTGCAAGTTGCTCGGTCTTTCGATTGCAAATTTTATGCGTTTGTGAGATTACGTCTCAGATATAAGAGAGGGTTAGACGTATTTAGATAGCGAATATTGTGCAGATAGTGTTGAAATGTAATTTGAATTTATTTGGTATAAAGACAAAGGATTTCTAAATGAAAATTACGAATTTACAATGAAAATTAGTTAGTGTTTACCTGAAACAAAGCTATGGGCTTTGTTTGTGTTTGAAGACCATTTTTGTTAAGAAATAACCTATACCTTCAGACGAATATAGAAGAAAGAAAGAAGAAAGAAAGAAATTTTTTATTTTGCATCTCACAGTGTTATTAAAATACTTATGAACTATATTTACATCTAACCTTAATCTAGTATATCTCACACTGTGTGAACCCAAAATAGGGCCCCATCTCAGCATTAAATGCTACGCACACTGAGAGTATGCGCAGCGCTGGTTTTCAGATGGGGCCGCTAGGCAGCGCTGACGCCACGCTCATTTATTTTAAAAATCCCGCGCAAACATTCCAGCCGCTTCGACGCTGTCATTGGTCACTGCACTGCAGCTTGGCTTGGGTTGCGTAAGACATTATTTATATGTTACAATATTTGATTTACATCACATTGTGATGTAACAATTATAATCAAAAGTTGCAATTACATATCCCCTCATTTGCAACGAGTAAGCCAGTTAGTGCAATGCAACGTATTTGCCCGTAAGTGCCGTGCATAATATGGTACCGATAATATTGTTGGTGACTATGGTGAGTGAATAAAGAAAAAACCGAGAAATGCGTAAATGAGAGTAATCAGGTGTCATCATGCGGTCGCGCAGCCAAAAAAGCGTGAAGTCATCACCGGGACCACGCCATCTCACACGACAGCAGAACAGTGGATCGCCCTCGCCAACCGCCCCTACAGTTTCTAGCGTGCATTCCAAGTGTGAGTTTGTCATTTCTGTTGTTGTTTATTTAATAGATATACTCGATACATATTTCTAAATGACTTTACTGTTTTCAGGGCACGGATTGGCGGTGGCAGGTCGTTCCAGATCCGGCTAGCCGCGAACTTGAAACTACCCCTGTATGCAGTGGTCCGGTGGCCCGGTGTTATCATACGGTAAGCAGACGCCCTCGTCCCATGTTTATTGTAGTCACTCGCCCACGATAACCTATCGTACAGATATCTCGGTCTGTGTTTTTGTACTACCCCAAAGAGCAAGGTGGCCAAATGTAACTCTCTGCGCTCTGCCATCTTCATTATGTTGTCCCTGTTCAGAAAAGGTGTTATATGCGTACGTGGGGGGATCCGGAAACAGAACCGTGCACAGGCATTCTGCACACGTTGGATCAGTCGCTCAGTTCTACCTAGCAGACAGTTATTATTCAAAATCAGTAGTTAATTATAAAGTTAGTTGGTTTTCGTACAATATTTAATACTAGCCGGTTCCCGGCAGAGTAGAATTTGAACCACCCCATCTCTTCCCATGCGGTGTCGTACAAGGCGACTAAGGAATAGGGCTGTTTAACACCAGACAGATATATACATCCCAGACTCAGCCTCAGATGCATGGTTCGTGTCAACAATAGTACCCGGAATACGGCAATAGGCTCACTCCCTATTAAGTGGGACCGAATTCAATGTTTGGTGAAATGTGGGTATTAATTCACCTCTGCCCAACCCTCCGGGGATAAAGGCGTGATTATATGTATGAGTGTATTTAATACTACTGTAAAGCAATATACCATTATATTTCAGAATTAAAGTGACAAGAAAATACACGTGTTCTTTTATATTATGCTTACTCTAGACCATATTTTCTTTCATGAACAGATGCACGAGTATTTCCTTGCGGAAAAATCCACCATTTCCTACAGGATTAACGCTGGTTGAACTTTATTGAACTGCATAAGCGAGGCATTGCTATCTACGTTTAAAAGACTTATGAGTATAAAAGAAAACAGAATATTATGCTTTCTTTTGTTTCAAATAATTAACAAAAAAAAAAGTTACCACGCAAGGCATCACAATCAAACTTATTCGGTTTTGACAAAACTGTGGTTCATCAAATATTTTTTCCAAATGCATACATACATATAATCACGCTTTTATCCCCGGAGGGTTGAGCAGAGGTGAAATTAACACCCACATTTCACCAATAATTGAATTCAGTCCCACGTAATGAGGGGTGAGTTTATTGTCGTCTTCCGGTTACTATTGTTGACTCAAGCCTGTCTGAGGCTGAGTCTGGGCTGTATATGTCTGTCAGTTAACAGCCTTATCCCTTAATCGCGCTGTACGACACCGCATGGGAAGATATGGGGTAGTCCAAAATCTACTCTGCCAGGAAGCACGTGGCTAATTCCAAATGTTTGCTTATAAATAAATATTTTTTATACTGTTCGTTACCACACAACAAAAATTTAACCTTGTTAAGAATTATCAAGTTGCTTAAAGTAACAATCTCCAACACAATCTAGACGAATAAACTAACTTCACGACCGTCTCAAACATTTCTGTTTTCAGTTGAAATTTGCTAATTGAATATCATACGTATGCTTATGAAAATAACATACAAAATACAATAACAGTCCTAAAGTTTCCGTGAGGACTACGACTCTGATAATTATAGTTACGTGTTTATATGAAGTTCTACTAACAGCTGAAGTTTAAAACAATTTAGATTTCTGTTGACTTTGCGGACGAAACGTAAAATCAAGCCTTATTATTATAGAATACTATTCACTGCTGTACATTGGTTTGTTTGAAATATATGATGAAAATGAATTATAAAAATAAATTCCCTAAACTTTTCGGATAAAAATAGTAACACAGAATTTTTTATTGTTCACGGTTACCGGTGCCCGCGTTGAAAGGGTTAGATGAGGTTGGGGATAACCAGATTTATCACTTAAATTAGAGGGTATTAAATTTTTTTTTTCAAGAAAATTATATTCTGTACTTAGTGGAGAATAGGTCTAAAATCGTTAGAATAAGAAAAATAGATTGGAAGAAGTCATTATTAGCATCATTATTAGCTGTGATCAGATGTGTGTTTTATCTGAGTTAAGCTTAAAAGCAAAACAAATCAATGTACAAGTATACTTAAGTAAGAAATTGAAATATTGCGGTATTAAAATCAACTACTAACTGAACTTGTTAGTAGTTAGTATTCAATAATACTTCATAATTTCATTTAATATGCAGGGATTGGTAGTGTTCTTCAGATAATATGTACCTTATTTTTCCTAAAACCAACTTAAAATACATTAATGAAAAATCTTAAGTTTCACGGTTCTAAATAACTTTAATGAAGTTTAATTAAAACCATCAAAAAGCTGATTGTGACAGAGATAACTTTCTTTTTGTGAAAAAATGTAACATGGAATCACAAATTTGAAATTAAAAGATTACACAATAACTGTAAACCCTACTAGAATGTTTTACGATTAAAATACGGGCACCAAGGTGAAAATATTTTACGAAAAGATATTCATAACCTGGGGTCAGATGTGCAATAACATGATGGTGACAGGGTTAAGTGCCATTTTAATTTTACACGGGTTGTTTATTGGGTTTTACCTGTTAGCAGCGAGCGGAGGGTTACTGAAGAGTTTTATATTCATAGCCTAAATTAATTTACCAAACCTACTTCAAGAGTACTGCACATATATTTTTTAATTTGTAATTTGTTTAAACATAGTACGCTCATCAAATATTTGATCACCGAATAGTATCGGCAACGGAGTCGGCCTCTTGAATTGAAAGGATCCAGTTTTGAATCCTGAAATTGAAAAATTGACGCCATAGAAAATAAAAGCTAGAAAAACAGTGGCCGAGAGTGCAGATAGAAATGAAATCTTGGCCAGTATAATATTATGTAGATATTTATATATAATTTATTACTTTATTAACACAAACACGTAATCACCTACAAACGTGAGAAAAACCAGAGGATTACACTAGTCGTAATTCACTATGATAATGTTACAAACGCAGACACTACTTCGATCCTAGCAGGAATTTTTCAATCGCAACTGGTTCCTACAATCGTAGCTGGTTTCGAACTAGGAAGAAAACATACTCGATCTGCTTACGATCAAGACCGAAAAAGACTTCGATCGCAGCTGGTTAGATACACAGAAGCAGCCAAAGAGGTTCCAAATTTATTAACACAAAATACGATAATCTTTAGTTTGAATAAAGTTCAAAATCCTTGATTTCAACAATACTGTTTGGCAGAGTCTTGATAGTTAACGTAACTTGGCAAAAGGTTTGGCATCGAAATTTAGTCTTTATTCTATGGTCTGTGACGATGTCAATTTTGTTATTTTATATTGTTTCCGACTTCTTTGGGGTTAACTGTCTGTATCGAATATTATTGAATAAAAAATTCGAATAAGAGACTTGTATATACCTATACATATATTTATTCTTTACATATATTTATTCTTTCCATTATGTGCCCTCATTACTTTTTAAATTTAAAGGTTGAACCGATTTCGATAGTTAATTAAGTCATCATAATCATAATCATAATCATAATATTTATTCTGTGGATCATAGGTTAGGTATAAAGGTCTTATAAATTATGTTATGTACGCTATGTCCTACCACATGTGGTTTACAGATTATTAAGTACAGGTTTCAATTTCGAATAGATCAATACAAATAAATTATGTCAAAATAAATAAGATTAATTTAAATTGATGAGATTAAGATAAAATTAAATTGAATTATTACAATTCCAAGCCGTGTCAATTGAAAATTAATTTCATGAATATTTATACATCAATTCAAATAAATTATGTCAAAGTAAATAAGTAATATAAAATTGAATAGAATTATTATAATGTTATAAATGCAAGCAGTGTCAATAAAAAGTAATGTCACCAAGAAAAATCATATAAATTATGTCAATAAAAATAATGTAAAATTTAATAGAAATGAAGTCAGAAATCGGATTAACTACTCTTTTCATTAAGATACTCCTCTATTGAATAGTAGGCTTTATTCAGGAGAAATGCTTGTAATTGTTTTTTGAACATTGGTAGGTTTTTACAAGATTTAATAGCTTGAGGCAGTTTATTATAAACCTTAGGTGCCATTACGAATACACTTTTATGTAATAGGGCCGTTTTGGATGGGACCAAGCATAGCCTGTCAGACCTGCGACTGCTGGTTATAACAGAGAATTTCTCCCAGTTCTGTTTAACAAACATAACTATCTCAAATATGTACATACATGGCATCGTCAGTATCTTCAGGCTAATAAAATACGGTTTACATGTATCAGTCGTTTCAATCTTACATATGGCTCTAATTCATCGCTTTTGAGCTTTAAAAACTAATTCTTTACCAGTTGCATTGCCCCAAAATATGATCCCATACCTTAAAGTAGAAGCAACCAGTCCAAAGTATGCTGTAAGTACTGTGTTCCCGTTTACAATTTTACCAAGCATGTATAATGCATATGCATGTTGGTGTATTCTATTGCTCACCATTTCAATCTGTGCATTCCACTTTAGTGTATTTTCAATTTGTAGGCCTAAAAACTTTATCACTTTAATGTTATTTATCTTTTTATCGTCATACTGTATTTCTAGATTTGTTTTGTTAACCCTTTGATTAAAGTCCATTATATATGTCTTGTGCAAATTAATTTTGAGATTGTGTACCTCTAGCCAGTTTATCAAAGAAGTAATATTTTTGTTGATAGCTGAAACAGTGGTATCAAGATTATCATTATTGAATACCACTGTACTATCGTCGGCGTACATGATCATGGGAAATGGTGTGGCTGATGGGAAGTCATTAACATAGATAATGAACAGAAGTGGTCCAAGTATACTTCCCTGTGGAACTCCATAGCGTATGGTTCTTGTGTCCGACATGTACGAAATTTCACTCCTAGTTCTATTACATGTTTTATTTATTACAGTTATATGTTGACGATTTTCAAGATATGACTTGAGTAAACATGACAAATTCCCGCGATTACCATATGCATTCAATTTGTCAATCAATATTCCATGGTCTACATAGTCAAACGCTTTGGTCATGTCCATATATAGCGCCTGAATTGGCTGTTTTTTGTCCATTCTAGAGATAATTGTACTTAGAAAGTCATATATGGCAACATTGATACTTTTGTTTTTTCTGAAACCTTTTTGGTTATCTGTAAACAGATTATATTTCTCAAAGTAATTACTAATACTGTTATGGATGACCATTTCGAAGATCTTAGAAAATACCGGTACCAGAGCTATTGGTCTATAAGAAGTCATATTCTCTTTATCCTCTTTTTTAAATTGTGGTTTAATGAGAGACAACTTAGCTTTTCAGGAAAAATACCCTGTGTGATACAATTATTAATAAGATAACTTAGCACGGGAGCAATAATAGTTGACACGCTTTTTACAATCCTAGTGCTAATGCCGTCGTATCCTGTGCTAGCTGTGTTTTTAATTCCATTATTATTTTATTTACATCCTGGGGCACAGTAGGCAACATGAACATAGATGATAGTTTAGAGGAAAAGCAAGATTGTCGATTATTCGTGGAGGTAGGTTCAGACGGTGTCCCCAGATCTGCATAAAAATAGTTAAAGGCTTGTGCGATTGCCTTTGGATCAGTCAAGATTTGGTCCTTTAATTTAATCCGTTCAATATTCTCACTGGGGAAATCAATTTTATTTTTATTTATTATTTGCCATGTAGCTTTGCATTTATTTTTCGCCAGGTGTAAAGCATTGATATTCTGTGACCGTTGTGTAAATTCAATTATCTTCTTAAGTCTAGCAGATAAAGCTTTAAAGTTGCATCGGTTTTCTTTAGTTGGATGTCGTCTATATTTCCATAGTAGTTGACGCTTTCTTTTACAGCATGTTCTAATACCCCGGCTTATCCATTTGGATTTTATTCTGGTTGATTTTTTTACTCTAACGTTTGGAAAACATAGATCATAAAATAGTGTGAATGCATCATGAAATAAATTAAACGCATTATTTGGATTTGTCTCCTCGTATACATCATTGAACTTAAGGCTTTGTAGGCACTCAATCAATTTTTCTATATTTTCCTTAGAGAAGTCACGTCTGAATGTAAACCAGTGATCAGATCTACAAGTTCTAGCCACAGGACACTGTAATAACTGGGTTGTGTGATCTGAAACAGCTAGTTCTAGAACCTCACTTTTACCTCCACGTATGTTGTGTAGAATGTTGTCAATACATGTACCACTAGATAAACGTGTTGGTACATCTATTGCCCACTTCAAATTAAAACCCATTATTAATTGTTTGAATTGTCGTGATAACGGTGTATTTTTTAGAATGTCAACATTAAAATCGCCGCAGACGATACATTTCTTATTATTTTTAAGGGAAATTGATTGGAGTAAATTATCTAAATTATTAATAAAAATGTCAAATTTAATACTAGCGTCTCTATTTTGTGGGTTTCTGTATACACATATAATAATAATATTATGCTCAATAAGCTCTATTCCACAACACTCAACAATATTGGACACATTATAATTCATTACATCGTCAACAACTCTATATTTTAGACCATTTCTAACCATAATACAGGAACCCCCATTTCTAGACTTCCTTGTAAAATATGTGGCCAATTTGTAATTAGGAATATGCAGACAACTGACATCAGACACCTTCATATTATGTTCACAAAAACACAGAACATCAACATTCCTACCCTTACTACGTAAATTCTCCAAACACAATGTAAACATATTAGACTTACTTATTAGACCATCTATATTTTGGTGCAACACAATGATGGTATTATACACGAAAAAGCTGATCAGTCATTGAGTAGTCTCCTATAAGTTTGTTATTATAAGAAGATTGTTTTTCAGCAAATGTCAACTCAGAGGAAAAAGTTGAGTTTACATCAAACAAAATATTATCTCGGATCCTTCTATATATATCTCGCATGCCGTATTTATTCATTTTACCAGTACTATATGAAAACATATCATGAGTTAATGTAAGATTACTATCAAAGAAGTATCCATAGTCATTATTTTGTATATCTAAAGATAACATACCATTAAACATTTCGACTCTATAGTTATACATTAGAGCACCTTTTATATAGGTGGGTGCACAAATTACTTTATTGGTGTGTTTAATGTTTTGTAAGGAATGTTTTATTGTATTTATTAAATCCATAATATGGGTCTCCTTCTTGAGGTCATTCTCTCCCAGAATAATTATGCAGTAGTCATTCATGGTGAAACCTCTCAATTTTTCTTCTATGTTACGTAAGCGATCCTTTATGTTGGAATTTGTCATTTTGTAGTGACAATATTCAAATTGATTTGCACTAAACACATCCTCAATTGTCGATAAATGGGTTTTTATATTACTACCACTACTGATACATAATTTTGTTCTCTGATGTTGTGTCTTTTTCATTTCAGAGTTGTGTAACTTCGAGTGTAAATTACGTGGTCGCCCCTTTATGGTGGTAGATATTATTCCCTTTGCAGAAGGTTGTGTAGGGCTTTCGTTGTTGGTCTGAGTACCTATGCTGTGCACGCTGGTGGCTATGATGTTCCTATTTTGTAGTGTATCTGGAAGAATTGGACCTATAATCGGAATACAAGACGGGGATATAACTTGGCAAGGTGTTTTCTTTATGCGCTTAAGAGGTGTAGTACTTATTCTCTCCGGCGTTTTACAAATCGTCTTATAAGTATTGATGGTCTTTAGGCTACTTTCTAGTTCCTTTTTTAAGTGTACATTCTCACTGCTCAAGTTCTCAATTTCTAGGTGGGCACTCATTAATTGCATTGACAATGTTTTCACTTGGTCATTAAGATTCAGTAGACTGTCATTGTTTTCTAGGAAATTATCGGGTATACTTAGCATAGTAGAATTCAACATTGTTCTACTAGTGTTATTCGTCAAGTTGATGAAGTCGTCATCCATCGAGTTTGTTCCGCGAGGTCGGCGATAAGTGATATTATTTGCCATTATACTATTTAGTTGAGCTATTTGTCACTGGATGTCGCTTATTGACCTCTTTTAGATTTCTATAGTTACCAGTTACAACTAATTGATAACGTGACGATAAGTCGTGTCGTTCCAAATATAAAAGCGCCCGTACACAGATTATTTTAGGTCTTTATTATTACCATGTAAAAATTGATTAGAGGCGGTCTTTCTAGTTACTGTGAAAAAAATATAGGCGTTTGAATGTAACTGATTTTGATGTTATGATTATCACTTATTTTCATCGTTTTCACTTTTGTTTATAAAATATGTAGTAAGTAAGTTTAAATATCATCACTAATTAAAGTTATATGCATTTGTTTTCTTTACACTGTTATTAATTTATCACATAACGGAGTAAATTAAACCTTCATTTCACACTTCTATTTTGTACATATTATGTATCACTATTATTATTATAACATATCTGCACGTATATCACATGTGTTGGTAACGAATTAAATCTGTTTCTATCGTTATAAATGAAGATAACTATTTTTCTTATAATTTTATATACGGAGCTAATGTTTACTTATTGGCAGCAGCGTTGCCAACGTGTTGTCTTTAGAAACGCCTTTATTACACTAGTATTAAAAAAAATATATCCTCGTTTAATATAACTCGCGGATTCACTATTCTAATAATACATATATTTAAAAAAAATATATTCTTTGAGGATTTTCCAAACTGCAATGCAGCTGAGATTTGCAAATTTTTTTTACAAATAAAGATTTTCAAAATTTTACAAGATGAAGACAAGGGACGTTCAAATTCTACAAAGTTTTGCAATATTATCTTATGAATATCAGCAAAACGTAGCAGCAGCAATATAAAATTCTTATCTGTCGTTTAAACGATCAATTAACAATGTTATAACCCTGGCAATGCCTACGAAGGGTTTTTGGGACCGATCTGTTACGTTAAATATAATTTTAAATATAGTTCGTGTAAAATATTTCTTTATTGCACGTTGAAAAATCCCTCTTTCGTAATATTTTGTAAGATTTCGAACCTGATATTAAAATGTTTAATAGGTGTGGAAACGTGACCGATAGTCGTGGTATTGCAGTCCACTGCTGAACATAGACCTCTGCCAAAGTGCACTACTACTTCTGATACTCCGCCATCTTTTTCACGTTATCAGTCAATTTAGCTAGGGGTGGTTCACCCTCCATTTGCGCTCTTGCGGTCTTCACTCTAGGACTCGTTTGCTACAACGGCCATCGTTAATTCGACAGATGTGGCCTGCCTGCTTATTGTGCGAGCTATTTCGATAACTTAGCTTAGATAATTTTGTAGTGACTATGATCTGATTTCCCGAGTTCTAGAGGAAAAGCAATACTCTTGACCTGACTTTTTATGTGTAAATAGTACACAAATACATTATACTGCATCTATAAGACATTCATACGACTTCACCGGTAGATGAGGTCGTATGAGCGATTTTGAGATGGGGTTCAAACTCTGAGGTCGTATGGGTGCTTAACCTGTTCATCAGACTAAAATCACAACTAAAACAACATTGTGGCGTTTTGCGTAATTAGTTATCCGTTGTTGATCTTGTGACTAGCCTGCAGCAATTACTTTGCATGCTATTCCTTAACTTGAACGTAATATTGTCATTCGTTTAAAATCAAATACCTAAATATTCACCAAATTTACGTATACATTTTTTATAAGAAACGTCAATTTATTATGACTTCCCCTCGCCTTATGATAAGCTGAAGACAAATTCTTAGGAAAGAGGTTCACCATTACAAAAGTCTCAAAATATTTTTAATATCTATATAAATAAAATAAAAGTGTTTTATCGATTCGAATTAGTATCCGAACTAAAGATGTGTGCCAAATATCAGAATCAAGATTACTTTGAATACTTTGTTCGTCAAGATCATTCTGATGATGACTGCCATATTTCAATGGTGGGACTCAGCTTGACGGTAACCAACAACGACCCACAGGCAGCGTGCGTTTTAGTCGGTTCGAGTCCGACATAACCACTCCCGCTGGCTCCGGCGTTGGGATACCAGTTAGGATTCTTCACACGTAAAAAATAGGTATTATACGGATATATTATTTTTGTGTGCAATAAAGAATTAATTTTCCCATTATATCCATACACAATTGACAAAAGTCATCTTTCATTCTTTCATTTTCTTCTCTCGCAGTGATATCGTCTGCGTGTTTTTCCATTAGTCTCCTCTTACCCTTATTTTAGAATAATTCTTTCTACGTCATCATACAGATACATTTCCTTGATAATATTAAAGAAAATAATTTCTCTATCACACGATCATCTCATTCTAAACCTCCCATAAACCCTCCAAAAAGGCATCATCCACCTTCTTAAAGGCCGGCAATAAAACGACACTTTGCATAATTATGCCGAAAACCCGTCATACATGTAAGGTCCAAAAAATATTACAGGTCCCTACAATTGGTTATTGGCCAAGGAGCCGGCGAATTTGAATAAAAGGCGTTCATAAAATAGTCGCTGGGTTGTTATTGTGACAGGGATGGTAGGGATGTCCGATGATATATCGATATGGTAAACCGAATTTTGTATTCGGATGAAAGATCGTGACTTGAAATTGTGATCGCTTTTATTTAGAAATAGTTATGCTGACGTTGCGATGCTATTTTTGTGATTGAGAAAAAATGTTACTATGAAATTTATTGAAGAATATGTTATTGAAGGTGAGGAAAAGCTACGAATTTATAATTTGAAATTATTATTTTTTAATTAATTAATTAATTGCAAAAATATTATTTTTCTTTGGTTAATACTATGGTATTACTAAAGTATCGTTAATCAGGGTCAATATCAATTACTACTAGCATAATTTATTATAACATTTATACACAACTAAATTTCTAAAAAGGTGAATACGAAAGTTTTGGGTAGATGTAGAAGAAAATAATTCAGGAACAATAAAAATAAACTTTCTTATATCTCCTGATCGGATAGATTAAATGGCAGATCCCTTATAAATAATAAAAAGGCCTGCCTTGTTCAATTTTAAGTAAGTCGTTAACGTAGAAATATATTAAGGCATCAATAATTTAAAAAACAAGTTTTATTTTATTCCTACCTAGGACGAACGCAATTGAACTAGTTCTCATAGTATAAAATAGTCATAAAATTTTATGATTAATTTAAGCATAACCTCTTTGGTTCAATCAATGGTTCTGTGTTTTTTGTGTGGAAAATAATATTAGGTTGCTCTATAAGGAAATCTTTACTAATATTTTAAATAAACTAGATCAGCTGGAAGATGAGTTTGGCTTGACAAATGGTTTGATGGTGCCCCATACGATTTGAAATAGAAACTCATTATGATTGTGTTCAAGATCCTTTATAAAATAATTGCTATCAAAACTGATAATCCATTATAATATAATTGTAAAACACTTTTTTATACAACTTAGGTGGCAGACAAGTACACGGCCTGATGGAAAGTGGTTACTGTGACCTATGAACGTTTGTAACACCAGTGGAGTCACATCCGTGCTGCCGACCCTGTAAGAACAGAGATTTTATGTGCCCTCAGTACAGAACACAAAATCAGGACAAGCCTTTGGTCTTCCCACTGACAGCACAAAAGCTCTCCAGAGAGCTCTCTCTGGCTACCCTACTCACCACACAACACGAGGTTATTATAACCGTGGTATTCTGTAGGGTGGAGGTATTTCCCCGGTCGGACTGCTAAATTCGGACGGGAATACGATCGTGTCCTACCTAATCGGAAGAGAACACTTTCAAACTAATAAAACTATCACAAGTGAAGCTGTGAGCGATCACAAGCTATGTTTTTTTTTGTAGCAGGAAGTCTTAAACGATAACAAATATAAGTGAAGTAGTTTAGGTGTAATATGTATCTGCACACCTTTTCGGAGATATACAAGGTTAAGTAAATACAAATCAAATTAACAATACAACAAATCATCGATATAGTCCCATCTCTATAACCCTTCTATAAAACGACGGTACATCTGACCCAGGATTTAACCTTCCAATGTATCTTAGCAAAAACTCGCGCGTACTTACACGAGTTTTCGCTTACCGATATATTGACTTTACGGAAAGATTTTTTTTTCAAGGGATTTCTGTCAAGGCTCGTATTGGAAAATGGAAGGGTATATGTTTGAGGGTTATGTGCGTGATTGAAAGTTATTGTTGTACTAAAAGATAGGCGATAGGGTAGTAATTTATCCATAAATACCTATAACCATTTATTTTCATTTCTTTGAATAAGAAAGTGTACATTGTATTTTTTATACTTCAGGTAGTGAGATAATAAAGTTAAGGCTCAGTTATATTGGAACTTCTAAAGGACTTAACGATTAAGGTTATATAAGCACGATATTTTTTGCCACAACGGGTTAGAATCTGATAGGTGTTTTTTCTTTTACACTACTTAGGTGGCAGACAAGCACACGGCCCACCTCAAGGAAAGTGGTTACCGTGGCCTAAGGACGTTTTTAACACCAGAGGCGTCACAGTCGCGCCGCCAACCCTGTAAGTACAGAATTTTTGTGACGTCAGTGTTGAAGACAAAGCAGGACAAGGCTTAGTCTTCCCACTGACTGAACAAATTATCCGGTGAGAGTTAGTTCGTTGGTCATTCTGTGTAAATATTTTCGTATGTGCCTTGATTTTTATGCATTACTCTGAGTGAGTTATATGTATCCAATCAGTACGAATAATAATTATTTAAGTTTACTAACCTACACTCTAGAAACTTTATTATACGCTACTATTAGTTTTTTGTGTATCTATTATATAACTAATACCCACAGATAACTATCACTTTATTACTAAACAATACAACATCCATAAAAACAAACTACAAACTGAAAATTCCTAATACGATTCACCTTCTACGGCCGTAAACACCTAAAAATGATTTCGTAGCTAAAATTTTCACCTTGCAACCCTCAGGATCGAACCAATAACCGGGTGGGAATAATAAAAAATTCACATCAAATTGAATGTCATCCCCTAGTAGAGGGGTGTTATTAGAGAATTTATGTGCGGCAAGCCGAGTGCCATATTATATTTTATTATCCGCATGCCGCACGGTTTATATCGCAGCGATAAAATATATTATGTACGCAAAGTCAAAGAGATTGAACGGATGTACGGATGTAATTATTCATGAGCATTCTAGGGTTAACTTTTTATTTGAATGATTTTCAACAAAGACTATTTTTTTATATAATCACATCGGTAAAGTCTACATCTCTATGCCTTAAAGGCTGCCTTTACGAGTACATTATTGATATATATTGCCTTTTATATATTCTGAAAGATGTAGAAAAATAAGTAGATATTATACTCTACTTCAATTTTTTTTTTTTTTTTATCGCAATTATACAATATATATGACAGTAGGTACTTAAAACCTAGCGCCTTTTACAGGCATTTTTTTAAAGAGTCCCTATTGTAACCACTATCCAAGAATCAAATGTTATCAGATATTAAAATAAAGTATTCATTATTTTTCTCTGACTCAAACCGCCACATTATTTACCAGTTCCGTACCTAGTCCATAGTCCCATACCCGAGGGGGCATCCGATGGCCTGGGTCAGTCTGGGTGCTGGATGCTAGAGGCTACCTCACCCCCGGCAATAGATGGCCCGATACAGCCGTGCGGTTTTGATCGTTTCGAGTCTGACATAACCATCCCCGCTGTATTCGACGTGGGAATTATTCGCGGGGATTTCCGCACGTAAGTGTTATAATAACTTCGTGTTGTGTTCCCGGCGGTGAGTAGGGTAGTCAGAGCTCACTGGAGAGTTTTTGTGCTGTCAGTGGGATGACCAAAGGCTAGTCCTGCTTTGTCCTCTACACTGACAGCACAAAATCTCTGTTCTTACAGGGTCGGCAGCACGGATGTGACTCCACTGATGTTACACACGTTCATAGGTCATGGTAACCACTTTCCATCAATAATAATAATAATAAAATTTATTTACGGAAAACAAGCACTGTTACAATAATTTTTCTTCTGCCAAACTGTATAACAGTTTGTTGGCAGATGAAGCTCCCTGATTTATTCATTAAATTTACAAACAAAACGGTATGTTTACTTATACAATACTTTAGGCAGGTATATATTACTATAAGCATCCACAAATGAAATCTGTAAGACACAGTGGCTATTAAATACTTTAGGCTAAACACACTTCTTGCAATACATTGCTATACAGAATGAATAATCACACCATACATACATTATAAGTCAATAGGTAGGTGGGTTACCATACTAGTTATTCATATTCTGATGCACGTTCGCACAAAGTTACATGGACACATTGCAACACTAGTTCCATCAACAGTTTTGATATAACTAAAACAAACAGATTGTAATGATGCATGGTGGGCCGTGTGCTTATCTGCCACCTAAGTTGTATAAAAAAAATGTAAAAAATAGTTCAGTACCTAGATCTTTCGTATTCCAAATTTCCTAATAGGAAAAAAATTTTAGAAATCATTTAGCAATGCTAAGGATCGCAAAACATAGAAACGTCTCTTAAATTACAACTAAATATTTAAGTACTTACATATAACGGTGAGCGAAGCGTTAGCCCTTATGACTTTATGCATCTGCGCGGGTCCGACCTGACACTGGTATTCAGCATCGTCTTCGAGCGTCGCATTCACTATACGAAGGTTGTAAACGCCGTGACGGCGATCACCAAACATGGTGTACCGCGTATAACCTGGTATCACTGAAGAATAACCTGTGGAAGGAAAATTATTTATTAAAAACTATAGATGCATTGTCCTTATTCTAAAATGGCAACAAAAATTGAGAACAATTATCCTTTTCTTTAATGCGCAAAATCACCATGGATATCCCTCCCCGCCGGTAATTGTGATTTATATAATAATGTTAACGTACACCATTATTTAGCATATTGTACTATCTGGTTTCCGTTTAATAATATAACCCAACGGATTATGTCAGATTACACAATTGACACGTGTCAAAACGAATCGTGACTTGTGTCAATTGTGTGGCTATAATGTGAATTTTGGTAAAATTAATTCTTTATTGTACACTTTTTTTTACGTGTGGAATAACCTCCCTGATGTCCTCCCGCCGGAGCCGGTGGGATAGGTTACTAAAACGCACGTCGTCTGTGGGTCGTTGTTGGTTGCCAGAGTGGAGATTAGCAGGCATATCCTTCGCACCCCAGTCGTCCCAGGGCCATTAATAATACGTCATTGTGAAGAAAGCATAATGTTAATTTTCAGTGATAAGCTGGTTCCCCTGGTTCCGCTCGAATTCTGATTCCTTTTCTTCCTTTTTTCCAAACTATAATTTATCCCTGAACCAAATTACAGCCACATACGTTCTGCCATTCGAGCGTAATTGAACAACAAACATCAAAATATTTTTACGAATTTTTTTTTTTTTTTATCTCGTGGATGTCAGTCATTGTGACTTTTGTCTTGTGAACCACTTGCGATCAAAGTAACGTACGATTTTCAATTGGAACAAGACTTTTCAAACAAAAAGCATCACAATCGTTTGGTAGTTTTTACTTTCATTGCGGACAGACAAACCTGCATACAAGAATTCCAAAAAGAGATATTTTTATTTCCAGTACTGTACCTAACTACGTTTTTTTAAATATCTCCAATATACAGGAACGATTTACAATATTACAATATACTTCATTCGGTTACGTACTAACTTTTACCAAAGATTTATTTATAAGATACATAATATGATTACATTAAATAAAATATACCATTATAATATACAATTACTTACAAATTTATATAAAACTATGCTAACTATACAATATATACAAAAATGTGATAGTGAAAAAGAGGGAGACTGCAATTTTAGGCATCGAAAAATTCCTCCCCATCGATCTCTACTGGTACCGTGCCCAAGAGGCTGGCGGCATTACCACGCTGAATGGCGATGCCAATTCTTTGAGCGAGGTAAAGGCCAGCCTTATGGTCACGGGAAGCGTCGATTAGTCGCTTCGCTATTTCTTTGAATAGCGCGCGCGCGCTTGGACACCACGGACCCAACGTTTCGACTCCAAACGGCTCAAAATTAAACTAATTAAATTAATTTATTTAGCTACTTAACTAAATATAAACAATCTTGATATGTCTTTTTAATATTTTTCATTTAAAAACTCAGTTTATTAATATTTTTCAGTTTAGAAATTTATTTTAAAGACTAAAAATTGAACTCGAATTTAAAAGAAAGTAAAAAGATTGCTCTGTCAGTTAGTTAGCCTATTCGCGGTAGCCCCGTGCAGTCCATGGCGCACTTGGTCTCGTGCCCCCTGTGTCCTACCTCCTGCACTAAAGACGACTTGAATAAAGCCACTGATAGCGCGGTTGAGACGCCACAATTTTATTCGGGAACAATTTAGCACCAATAGTGAATCATTGACGCAAGAAGAATATACCTATCTTATTTGTTTAATATGTGTCTGTATAAGAAGTCGCTACAAGATTGCTTACCTCTAGAAATATACCTAACTGAATTGTATAGATAGGACAGTAGAAATTAATTGCACCCCTCGGCTTCATCAGTGCTTGTATAGTTTATTAAACGACTTGCGCCCTACACAATAGCCAGCAAATTGTCCCTGAGAGCTTATTGGTAATTCCTGACTGCACAGCGCTATACAGACTGTGTTGGAGTTTCAAGCGCTCGGTATTCCACATATCAGTACGCCTCATCGTCAATAGATAGCGAGCGAGGTGACGGGCCACGCCACGGCTAATTACATCCGCTACAAGGTATGAGAGGTGGCGATTTTATACTTTATTTACTAAGACCATATACTGTATAGACACAGCAGCCAAAATACGACGTGATATACGCGTTATGTATGAGTAAGCTAATATAAATATAGTTTCTTCCGTGACCAAAAGGCTGACCTTTACCTCGCTTAAAGAATTGGCATAACCATTCAGCGTGGTAATGCCGCCAGCCTTTTGACGGTACCATAATCCATGCCTAAAGTTGCAGTCTCCCTATTTTACTCCATTTCATTTTTGTATAAATTGTATAGTTAGCATAGTTTACTATAATTTTTATAAGTAATTGCATTATCTATATTTACTAATTGTATTAAATTTAGACTCATAAATTATTAATTTAACAGCCATATCCTATTCAATATACGTTTCTTAAACTGTCAAAGTGTGCATATTGGGATGAATGTATATGTATGTCAATTTAAACAAAAGTAGTAGCTATTTTATACGTCGCGTTGGAGTGACACTTACTGCGTTTATAGAATTTGAATATAGTCTAAGTTTGTTTGTGTTGTGACCGTGACGGACGTAAGGTAACGAAAAAAGAATAAAAGTATCACTACTCCATTTCATCTGAAGGGTATAGTAAGAGTCGACTAACGGATTTTTTTTTATATAGAACACGTCAATTAGACTTCGCCTTCCCTGATGGTAAGCTGGAGTCAAAATCCCAGAAAAGAGGGTCACCATTACTTACACATGCCGTGTGACAATGGTGACACTCAGCTTGACGGCCTCATCATATGCTTTTTCACGCCCCGCTTAAAGGACCCGGGACTGTAGGAAGAAGGAAACACGTGAGCTGGTAATGAATCCCAGGCTTTAATGCAGAAGATATCACTGTGAGAGAAGGAAAATTCGAACTAAAATTAACCCGTCAGGCCAGCGTGAAAACAGAAGGCTGAAGTCTCTCAATGATGGGAGAAGCCTATGTTCAGCAGTAGATTGTGATAGACTAATTGATTGATTGATTATTTTGTAGGAATGTAGTAATTATGTAGGACCACGTAGGTGCAGTAGTTAGCAGAGATTAGTAGCTTTGTTATAATGTTATGATATCATAAATATATCACTAGATGTACATTGTTTACTGCTTCAATAGTGTACCAGACTTATAGTATTATGTCTAACCAATGGTATTTTATAAACTATAGGCGCATTGTTTGTGAATGACATACCTATGACATAACTACTGCAAAATTTCCCAAGAAATCTTTTAGCTGGTAAACGATGAAATAGCTATACTTACACATTTTTACTGCCATGCAAATTTGAGGACTCGGTTTACGTGAGTAAGTTCGCAAATTTAAGTTATAATGGCTTATTTGTAGTTATAGTTTTAACATTTCCATTCATAGATAATTTTGGACTTCATATTTCGAAACTTAACAGTTTTACGAACACAATCGAAGTAAATCTTTTTGAGTTTTGGAAGTTCACAAATCAACTTAATATTTTATGTAATTTTTTTTTATACCACTTAGGTGGCAGACAAGCACACTGTCCACCTGATGGAAAGTGGTTACCGTGGCCTATGGACGTTTGTAACATCAGAGGAGTCACAGTCGCGCTGCCAACCCTGTAAATACAGAGTTTCTGTGCCGTCAGTGTAGAAGACAAAGCAGGACAAGCCTTTAGTCTTCCCACTGACAGCACAAATTCTCTAGTGAGCTCTGGCTACCCTACTCACCGCTGGGAACACAACACGCAGTTATTATAGCCGCGGTATTCTGTAGGTGTAGGTGTATTTAGGAGAAAAAGCTTTATCCACATTTTAAAATATTCAAACAGTACTTTAATACTTTTACCCCGTCTCATCCGAAGGGTGTCGTAAGAGGCGACTAACGGCAAAATACGCAGACGATATCACTGCGAGAGAAGGAAAGCTCGAATTCTGTTTTTTTTTAGTACTGTATGCTGTGTCGCAATAAACATTTTTCTTTCTTTCTTTCTTTCAAATAAATCCCTGTACCAACCCGTCTGGCCAGCGTGGAAACAGTAGGCCAAAGCCTTACAACTTTGGAAGAGGCCTATGTCCTGCAGTGGACGGCGATAGGTTTATTAATTGATGGATTGAAAATACAATCAGTACTAAAAGCTATGCTTAGTTTAGGCATATATGTTTTATATGGTTTTAGTTTTGTTACACTGTCCTTGTTGCCGCATGGTTTCCGGCAGAGTAGAATTAGGGCCACCCCAACTCTTCCCATGCGGTGTCGTACAAGGCGACTAAGGGATAGGGCTGTTTAACATCTGACAGATATATACAGCCCAGACTCAGCCTCAGATGCATGGCTCGAGTCAATAATAGTGCCCGGAATGCGGCAATAGGCTCGCCCCCTATTACGTGGGACCGAATACAATTATTGGTGAAATGTGGGTGTTAAATCACCTCTGCTTAACCCTCCAGGGATAAAGGCGTGATTATACACATATGTATGTTTGTATGTATGTACACTGTCCTACATTTATTTCATTCATTGATTTATAACTACTATGATTTGACTTTGCACCCATAACTCCTACTTCCTAATTTTACTACTAATATTATAAACTAGATGACCCGTTCCCGCATTGCCTACAGCATATTTTGAAACATCATATCACATAGAATATTTATTCATTTATTATTAGAATATCCAAACAATAGATACTGTAACAACAAAAAAATATTATAAATCGCTTCCGCTTATCACTTGTGACTAATCAATGCGGCAGTGGTACGGATCACAGCCCCTGTTGTTTCATACCATCCAATGGGATTTATGAGATTTATGTCCATAGCCTTTACTGATAATGGGATAGGCAGGCAATGGCGCGGGTAAACCAGGCTAGACTGACTTCATTATCGACTTCTAGAAAAGTATAGTGGTTCATTTTCACGATTCAGTTTTATCGATAACTGTACTTATTTCACATTTTACTCAACGCTATCTAGACCCATGGTAAGCATAGTTTACTTAGCTTGTGTTATGGAATCTAGAACACGGATAAACATACTTAAATACTATTTTTTTATACTACTTAGTTGGCAGGCAAGCGCACGGTCCACCTGATGGAAAGTGGTTACCGTGGCCTATGGACCTGTGTAACACCAAAGAAGCCATACTCGCGCTGCCAACCCTGCAAGCACAGAGTTTCTGTGCTATCAGTGTAGAGGACAAAGCAGGACAAGCCTTTAGTCATCCCACTGACAGCACAAATTCTCCAGTGAGCTCTGGCTACCCTACTCACCGCTGGGAACACAACATGAAGTTATTATGACCGCGATATTCTGGCGGAGGTACTTCCCCAGTCGAAATGCTCAATTGGGCGGAAATACCGCCGTGTCCTACCTCCTCACTGTACTATTATTTTTCGTTATTACATATATGTATCATACATAGAAACACCAGGCCAATGCAAATATACAAATTCATGCTTACAAATATTTGCACAGAGCGGGATTCAATATCAGTGTAATTCAAAAATATCAGTATTTAGGTTGAGTTGGGACCTGAACTAATGACCAGGCTTTTAAGGGGAAATACTTTGTCTAACTAAGTTAAATCTGTGACTTATTAATCATAATTCCGATGAAATAGACAAGTCATTGCCATATTAATTATAACAATTACCTAACATAGCATCAACATATAGCACGTATAGCTCAATATAAATTACCCGACTAAAAAAATATATCAATGCCAGCACTCGGGTTACACAAAAAAAGTAAAAGAAATCTATTTCGCAAACCAGATTCGTAATTATAGATCGAACTCATTGTTCCAAGTGTTAATTGTTTTGTTCCAGACGAATCGTATCAATTTACCCACTATCGCACGGATAATTGAATCGAATAAATGAGAGCTGATAGTCACGCAATCGGATTTTTTTTCGAATCGATTAAGGTATGATTCTATTCTGTCCTCCGTGAATCGACTGCATACATACAGCAGCCGTCGATGACGTGTTACCAGTTTGGTCCATAGACATACTTCAGTTATATCACTGAACACATATATTCAACTGCAATATGGTGCTGCCATCTACTGCTTTATGCAGTCGGGTTTGAACCTGCAAATTTTGGCTGTCCGTAGGTAGTAGGTTTAGGTATTAAGTGTTGATTACTGGTTGAGTACAATAGGGCCATCCCATCTCTTCTAGGAGTTGGGTTGGTAGGGCTGGTCTCTATTTGATAGTAAACATACAGCACATTACAACATGCCCACTTGACGGGAATAGGTGTCTTTAACTGCTTTATTTCATTCCAAGGGAATAGGTACCTTAAAACAATGGGTACTTACTGGATGGATCTTCAAATTTTGGAGGATTAGTTTTAGGAGACAAAATAGTTAATTACCCCTTGTTAATGAATTTATTGGTCTCCTAAAAATCCTAATACACGCAACCCAAATTAATTTCGTTTTAAACATATTAAAGTAAAAATTTATTTTCAGACATATTTTTCAGTCCACTACGTAGCGAATCTACAATTACGTTTAACATTTTCATGCTAAAATTTAGCTCAAATCAACCGTTATTTAGACCGGCAGCTAATTAACCACATTCATTTGTTAACCAGAAATATTTCCGTATATGTTACACTAAATTTAATTTGTTGAATTTAGTACCGAATAGAATTTATCATAGGTATCATTCATATTCACGCCTATAAATCGCCGAAGTCCCGTTCTGGATAGTTCAGTCCAGGCAAGATTCGAACCTGCGAAGTGCCCCCCCCCCCCCCTTTCCGGGGCAAAACAGAAACACTATGGTTCTCACACCCGAGGGGACCATCACGAAACGGAAGATCTCCCTGAATCAGCCGAGTTGCAAGTAAAATGCTTTTACCCCCTCTGAAGACCTCAAGAGGTCGTGCGGTTTTAGTCGGTTAGAGTCCCACATAATCATCCCCGATAGACAATGCTAAAAAAAAAAAAAAACAAATAGTACTTACCAAGTGCAAACCCATCCTTTGCCCACTGCACTTGCCCTGCCAAGTTGGCTACGGCGCATTCTAGTACCGCCTCCGAGCCTTCCTGTACCCTCAGACTTCGAGGCACAACCCTGAAGTATTGCTGCTGAAAACCAGTCGCGGATACCAGCACTGAAACAAAAAGGAAAACAGAATTAATTTATATATGAGCGCAGATGTCGGTACCACGACTTTTGTTCATATTTCCAGACGTACTGAACTGATTGCGATCAAACGAACATAAGATTTTAAGTCTGACTAAGACCTTTCAAACAAGAAAGAACCGCATTAAATTCCATTCAGTAGTTAACGTAAAGTTTTAAAAAACAAACAAGCAGACAAAATACCAAAAAAAAGAAAATTTGTGTTCAGTATCCTTAATACTCGTATAATATAACCAAACTTTTTTTTTAAATATCTCTAATTTCCAGACACTTTACAATCATATGCATATTAATATACTACATTACATTATTTAATCATCATCCTTGGGTTCATCTTCTTCGAGTCAATGGCCAGGTCTTTATATTATGTCTGGTAATTAAATTTTGTTGCGTTAGACTCGACTGTTTATCTCGGAGTTTGGGATCTATTTCACAAATCTAACTGAGAGAAAAAAAATTCCCAGCGTTTCACAGGTGTTGCTAACCTATAGCACTGCTAAATATAGGTGTTACTGTTTGGGGAAAAAAGTGTTGCATCCAATAACACCTGTGACACGTTGGAATTTTTCTTCCAACCAGTAACATGTTGGTAACAGTGTTACTAGTTTGGGTGATACTAGATGGAAAAACACCTACATTAATATGTAGAACTTTCTGTGAGGCCTACGCAAAAATAGAATCAACCAATAGAATCACAATGGGGTCATAAAGAATATGCCTCACACATGTCCCCAATCGTTTCAATACAAAAGTCATTTAGACACTAAATACAGTTGAATATATTATTATTCTCATTTATCAGAGCGAAACTAAAGGTTTATTGGTAATAATGCGACAGAGTCTGAAGTGGGTGTTGAGTGGGTACGGCGAGACGGAGAGGTGAATGTACGGAAAATATGTCAGACTGTAAGCGGGAAGCGGTGAGCGGAGAGCAAGCGGTTCGATGAAAACCTTGCTTTAACTGGAAGACATTTAGAGGTCAAAAGGAAAATGGCCAAATAGCCAAATGGCAAAAATTAATAACTAACAGTTTTGATCAAGTATCAAATAAGTGTAACTTTTTGGTTGGAATAATCATAAACGGGTTTATTTATATCATTTTTGGAGTATGCCTCTCAATTATATAATTAGATATTAAGGTATAAATTCATAGCCGTCGACATATAGTAGCAGCATAGAATTTGCAACTGATACAGCGTACCGTGACTATGTTAACCTCACCTTTAGCAACGAAAAACTACCCACAAGCGTCGTGCGTTTTAGTCGGTTCGAGTATGACATAACTTCTCCCACTAGTTCCAGTGGTGGAGGAATCCTTGGGGATTCTTCGCACGTAAAAAAAATCATACAGTGACTTGAATGTGATAATATCGTTTATGGTTATTAAATGGTGCCGTCACAGAATAGATATCTAATTCTACTGTTGCTGTATACCCGTATCGAAGTTTAACAAGTAATGTGAAAGAAACAAAAGTTATTCTAAAATAAGAATATTCAAAATCGCTCACAGTAACACCGCACCCCGATAAAAGTATCATACAATTCATGACTAAGGGTGTCTCCACACGTGCGGTAAGTGCGTGAAATTAACCACGACTTGTCGCGGTTTCAAGTGGCGTTGTAGCTAGTTTATTATGCATGTATTTGCATTGTTTTGTTTGCACAACGTTTTACATTTTCACAGTTTTATTTTTATTTTGAATAACGTTCTTCTTTAAAATGAGATTCGAAAATGAGTTGCAATTGTAGAGGCTCGCTTTTTATTTTACTTATACGGCTATTATAGAAGCTATCTGATCAAGATATCTGGTCTTGGAGACCATGGAGAAAAGTAAGCAGTATTACTCGTAAAAATCTTTTTTTTTTTTTCAAATAAATGGATGAATTCTGTATTTTTCCAAGTAGTGTACTTTGTTTTGTGGATGTTGTGTTCGCTACTAGTAGGCCACACAAACATGTAACATCATATTGTATTAAATTATAGGCATAATTATTAATTTTATTGCACAGTTTTGTGAACCGTTAATAAAAAATATTACAAAGGAATTCGAGAATTTCTCTTAGAAACCATTTTTAAAGTTCCATACCACAAAATGAAAAAACGAAATCACTTTAGGATCACTTTGTTGTCCGCCTGTCTGTCAAAAGCTTTTTCTCGCCAACATGTCGAGGTAAAAGCTTAAAAATTAATATCTAATACTCAGTTTTATAACTTCTAACAGCAGCGAAAGAATCAAACTTTAAGGTCAAAGCAATAAAAATATATTGCCGTTTATGTCGCATAGTTCCATCCTTTCAATTCAGTACGGAACCATCAGTGAGCGAGTCCGACTCGCACTTGAGCGGTTATTATTATTAAACTGTATAAACCAGTCATAGTATTTATTAAGACAATGAATTAATTAACAAAAGAATCATTTTACACGACACCATTGTTTGAAATGACGTAATTATACAAGAATGTGGAATTATAAATGATTTCTAAAGCGTGATTCAGACATTTTTGCGAAAAGTCATCGAGGTCAAACAATATCTATGATACTAGTCATTAGTTCTTTATAATACACCCTCCCACTTAATGTTCACGTGAAGTAGTAGTACCTATAATGATTTCTAGAAGTTTTAATAACAGCCGTTTTGGTTTTTGAAGTGAAAACTTCTTTAGCAGCGCTGTGTACTTTTTTTGGAATGGGTAAAAATTTCTAAATTCGCGTCTGGACACGTGACCTGATCGAAAATTCGTAAGACGGATGGAGAGAGGACAGGCGGCGCAGGGCGCTTGCGTGAATGTTCGTGTGTGTTAATGTTACAGCGTACCGTAATATCAAAAATGCACTTCTGCCGGCACTCCCGGAGTGCAACCCGTCGGTTTTTAATGTCACTTATAGCCGTTTTCTATATGCAATCTCAATCAGTAATTAGTTTTTTTTATACCACTTAGGTGGCAGACAAGCGTACGGCCCACCTGATGGAAAGTGGTTACCGTGGCCTATGGACGTGTGTAACACCAGAGAAGTCACACTCGCGCTGCCGACCCTGTAAGCACAGAATAATCCAAGATTCGTAATCCAAGATTGATAATTTAAACCGTTTCTTGATTTAACTATTTCAATAATCTTTAGATCGATAGTGGTTCCCGGCAGAGTAGAATTTGGACATAATACCCGGAAGACGGCAATAGGCTCACCTCCTATTACGTGGGACCGAATTCAATAATTGGTGAAATGTGGGTGCTAATTCACCTCTGCCTAACCATCCGGGGATAAAAGTGTGATTATATGTATGTATGTTAAATCGTTATGTGGATCCTTTGTTTTCCAATCGATCTTTGGGTGGACGGCTCAGCACTTTTGCAAGCATGGTTACCCTGATCTTTGGACGTATGCAACTCCAGGGGTGTTACAAGCGTGCGCCCCTAAAGAAACCTTCTAATGCCCTTTTTGAAGAACCCCATATAGTAGCCGCTTGGAAAAACCACAGCACGGAAGTACGCCTTGAGTTCCACAACTGGAGCGTGATTTCCCGGTGGAGTACAACAGGGCCACCACATCTTCTCATGTAGGTGTCGTAGAAGGTGACTAAAGCATGGACTAGCATGGAATAAGATATAGGCTATTTTTTATCCCGAGAATAGGTTCCTGTGGGTTGTGGTAACGAGATAAAAATTACATACGAGCGGAACCGCGTGCATTAGCTAGTGTGTAATAAAATGTGCGTATGAAAACAATTATAAAAGTAGAAGAAGCGAAAGAGGCCTCTCTCTGCCTACCCCACTGGGAAAAAGATAACGCCTTTTTGCCAGTGGGGTAGGCAGAGAGTAGTGTATGAGAGTAGTGTATGTATGTAATAAAACGCTAATAATTAAGCCATACAACTGAAATTTCAAACATTCAAATAACACCCAAATTAAATATAAAAAATGAAAAGAACTGAAATTAATTGAACATTTTTGAATTAAATCACATCAAATGTAGGTTAAAGTTCAAATTTCATTTTAATTTAGTTTTCCAGACTGTAACGTATTCATTAGTAAACGATTCGTTAAATTAATGAAAGCTTTTAATTATACCAAAACTAATGAGGTTCGGCACAGAGATAGGTTAGTCTAGCTAGAATATCAGGCAGGCTATATTATTTTATTCCGGGAATTTTAGCTTGTACTATTATATGATTTGTTAAAAAAATAGTTTATCCTGCTTGTCCGCAATTACCGAGAATATTACGAACGGATTTCGTTGCAGTTTTTTAAAGGATTTGATCAAATTAAAGTCTAACATTTGTTTGTTTTGTTTTCGGTTGAGTCGAACCGAACAATTTTTTTTTGTTTTTTCATACCACTTAGGTGGCAGGCTTGTCTGCCACGTAAGTGGCCCACCTGATGGAAAGTGGTTACCGTGGCCTATGGACGTGTGTAACACCAGAGAAGCCACACTCACGCTGCCAACCCTGTAAGCACAGCGTCTCTGTACCGTCAGTGTAGGACAAAGAAGGACAAGCCTTTAGTCATCCCACTGACAGCACACATTCTCCAGTGATCTTTGGCTACCCTACTTCACTCATGAATTGTGAACTATGAAATAATTTTAACCGCGATCTGACAAAAGATCCAAACATCTTCACAAGTTTCACAACGTTAATATCAGTAGGATATAACTTAGATTCCAGATAACCACAGACGTAAATAGCTTTATTAAAGCTCAGAAAAATTCCTTTGAACTATTTCATCTTACAAGACGCAATTGACAAGAATCTATCTCATACAAGTAGGAAACATACTTCAACCGACAATCACTGCTATTAGAGTACCACCATAATAATTACCACAAGAAATATTTCTTCTGCACCACATTCTGACTTATAAATAGAGAAATTTCAACCGTACAGCAATAATCCAGAGTATACTTTCATTTATTAGTGTTTTAACTACAACGCAGCTGGAAAACTTAAAAGATTTTAATATTTAACTCGCAGGTAATAAGGAATAGTTTTGACAGACAGGTTATATATTTCACTGTGGTTAGTTATAGGGCTGTCCAAAAAAGAAAAGTATTTTTTCTTTCTTTTTCTATTATCCTAATTGGTTGTAAGATAACTACATAATACCATATAATAGATTGGGATTTTTAATAAGCTTGTTTTGTAAGCTTCGTTACGGTACTTCGAAAAGTCTATCCGCATATCTGTCTGTCTATCACCTCGTGTATCTCATGAATCGTGATAGCTATACATTTGAAATTTTTACATATGTTATATTTCTGCTGTTGTTATAAAAAAAAACTACAAACTGAATAAAATAAACATTTAAGGGAACGCACCATCCCATACAACAAACGTGATTTTTACGCCGTTTTTTACTCGATATTTATAACGACACCGTGTAAACGCTTGTAATATTCACAAAATATTTATTTTTGTTACACATTTACTGCAAAAATAAATATTAAAAATAAAACAAAGAAACAATTTAATTTATTCAGTTTAGGCACATAAATAACGTTCTCACATAAACACATCTGAACGTCAAAATTTTAGAATGATGTCAAGAAATATTATAAAAAAATTAAATAATGGAAATAAAGGTTTGTTGTAGTGATAAGATAGGTCCAGCAAGAAACGCATAGAACTATATTAGAACTAGATTATCATATATATTCATTAAATTAATATATATTAAAATAAGGGAGCTACAGTAAGTTATATAGTATAGATAATTATATGGAACCCTTCGACATATTTTTTAATTATAGCGAACAAATTCCAGGTAATATATAAAGGAGGTATTTATAGAATCAGTAGGTTATAAGATTGATTAAATTATACCATCTAAGGGAGAAAATAATCCTGTACGATAATGATGTCCTTGCGTGCGTTCTGTTGCTAACCTCATTTAATGATCAAGGATTTGCTTGTACAGTCGGCAAAGGAGATACGTATACAAACACACAACTTTATATGAAAAAGTGTATAGGTACTGCAGCGGTTTAAGTTCTTAGATAGCGACTATTGTTTGGACTCATTGATATAATTGCTGACACAAAACCAGCAGCCACTTTCAGCGACCTTCTATCGCCAGGTTCAGAAATTGCAGACGTTTTTATACACAGAATTTGATAGGAAAACATAAAATAAGATAACTACTCTTTATTACACACCAAACATAGGATCCATAATATATCATGGATACATACAAGTTAGATAGTTGTACAATGGGCGGACTTATCGCGTTCTGCGATCTCTTCCAGACAACCAGTATATGGTCTATACTGCCAGTAAAGGATAGTTTGCGGTGTACACTAAGTTAAAATTATTTAATATTTGTATTTAGAAAACATTAGTAAAGAAGAATAAGATATTATATTATTTCATAGTACAAATACCAACCAATATAGAAAATTAAGCTATTTCTGGTAATCTTATAATTATTTATCGATTTCTAGAATGGTTTTTTTGGTACGTTTCACGTTTTTAGCCCCGTAACACAACCATTTCGTGTTCTCCCATTAAAAGCGCCTCTAATGATAAATAAATGTGATCAAACTAGGTTTAGTGCTGTCCCCTGTCTATTCTCATATTAATAAGGGGCGTAATTTGTAGTATTGAATTTCTTTTCAATTTTTCTACAGGAAATCAGTAAATTGACGTCAAATCGAAGTCTAATGCAGCGCGCCAGCTGTGTATGATTACACTATATTGGTTCATTTCTATCGTGAATAGAAAATACATCATTCTCACACAGAAACGGTGCGCACAGTGAGTTTTGAAAGAAACTTCATTTCGTGTACGTTCATGTTTTTGAATGATCACTGGGAAAACCATAGCAGGCTGTGCTGCGATTTTTCCAAGTAACTGCAATATGGGTTCTATAGCCGTAGAAGATTAGAAGATTCTGTCACATCCATATGCCATGGTATTCATGTCAGGTACGCTGTGTACTGTACTTGTCTGCCATTGAAGTGGTATAAAATTATTTCTTCTTGCTATTATTTTTTAAACAACTTAGGTGGCAGACGAATACACGGCCAACCTGATGGAAAGTGGTTACCGCAACCTATGAATGTATGTAATACCAGAGAGTAACACCCTTTAAGAACGGAGAGTTTCTGTGCCATCCACCATCATACATATAATCTCGCCTTTATCCCTGGAGGGTTAGGCAGAGGTGAATTAATACCCACATTTCACCAATAATTGTATTCGGTCCCACGTAATAGGGGGTGAGCCTATTGTCGTATTCCGGGCACTATTGTTGACTCAGGCCATGCATCTGAGGCTGAGTCTGGGCTGTATATATCTATCTGATGTTAAGCAGCCTTATACCTTAGTCGCCTTGTACGACACCGCATGGGAAGAAATATGATGGCCCTAATTCTAATCTGCTGGTACCTTGATATTACTATTTACTATTTGTGTGTATGTTATGGTACTTTGTGAATGCAATATCTAACCTACAGACTCTAAATCTGTAGCGCGAATACGAAACCATCTATAAGCTATTAAATAAACCAGTTAGTCAGCTCTTAAGCCTATTAATACTACTCCTCATAATGACTTCAACTGTCCTTTAATGGTCTTGAACTACAGAGATTTTCATCCTTATAAAGCTAGAGCATTCCTTACTGCATACTATTAGTAAAACTGGTTAGTAAACTATCTGAAATGTCTATTAGTTCTCGATACAATTATAAACTAGGTAATTATGAATTGTATCTGGCTGAGTGCGTGTAATCCTATCGATTTAAACAAGTTACCATACAGGCAATCTATAATGAATAACTGATTCATCTCAAATGTGTAGGTTAAAAAGGTTGATGAGTGATTGTGTGATCAAATATGTTTTAGTTACGGATAGTCGATGCAATTTAGGGTTGTTCCATAAAGTTTTTTTTTTTTATATATAGAACACGTCAATTAGACTTCGCCTTGCCTGATGGTAAGCTGAAGGCAAAGTCTCAGAAAAGAGGGTCACCATTACCTACACATACCGTGTGACAATGGTGAAACTAATGGTGAGTCTAATGTTAGCTATAAACTATAAATATTAAATTATTCTTCTTCTTCTGTCAAATAGACGGTGCTGCTACTCTCAAATTGTGTTTGCCCAATGTGCTGCTACCTGGCTCTCGATGTTACTAAAGCAATGCCACTTTCACACCACAAACATTGCAATAAATGTCATACAATTTTGCATTTTATTTATATACGCAAAAAGTCCACCATTGTAACACTTAGTGTCTGTAATGGTGCCCTCTTTCCTGAGACTTTGCCTTTAGCTTACCATCAGGCGAGGTGAGGTCAAGTTGGCGTGTCCTATATAAAAAAAAAATCAAAATAAAATGAATAGAATTACATTACACTGTTTCATTCACTTAGCAAGAAGTCTTTTAATTTTGTACTTTAATCGTATTAATTTAAAGTGTAAATTATTATAGCAGTTCTGTGTTATGACAATGATTTAGGTTTAGCTGAATCGATGCTACTGCGTTGCGATGGATTGCGTTCTCGGAGACGACGCAAGTAAGTTGATTCAGTGTACACTTAGATGGAAATCCACATGCAGCACACGTTACCAGGTGGGCCATTTAACTATAAAAAATATGTCAATCAGGGAATAAAACCATAGACAAAATCATCAACTAGAATAAATTTCATAAGGTGTAACTGCTCAATATACCGAACGGCAGAGAATGCGGTCAGCAATATGTTCCTCTAATAAAGTATCGTTTTGATTTATTTTTATTTTTATAAAGGACACGTCAACTTGACTTCACCTCGCCTGATGGTAAGCTATAGCCAAAGTCTCAGGAAAGAGGGTCACCACTACAGACACTAAGTATTACAATGGTGGCACTCAGCTTGGCAGCGTCATCAGATGCTTAAAGGCCCCGGGACTGTAGGAAGAAGGAAACACGTGTTCTGGTAATGAATTCCAGGTCTTGGTGGTGCGGCAAAGAAAAGAGTCTCCGAACCGCTTGTTTCTTGCTCGTATATTTTACACAGTGTGAGGGTGACATCTAAGGCCTGCACGTGTTGTCCTGTGTAGGAAAGGAGATGGTGGGATTAGTTGGAAGAGCTCATCAGAACACTCACCATGGTAGAGACGGTAAAATACAGCCAAGGAAGCAATGTCTCTACGCATCTGCCATTTCAATGCCAGAACCATTATGTTCAACAAACTTTAATTCAAATATAGATAGGAGGACCATGAATTTTAGGTGACTTGAGTTACAATCTACTACGAGTACACAAACTGTGTATACTATCCATTGTTCGATAGTAAAACCGAATTTACCTTAGTCTGTGAATAGATATTGGTTCAGTAAATTAATGTGTTGGTGCTAACATAGTGAAGCAGGTTACCGGTACCGATTACCTGTACCGACAAGTTGAGCAAGCAACGTTTTTTTTTTTTTTCACATATATCAAAAAAATTACAGCCTTGCATTTGCGGCCACATGTATAAAAAATCATGCGATTGTGATCTTTTTGACGCAGAAAGAATATAAGAATCATTACCCCATCTCTCCCTAACGGTGTTGTATAAGGCGGCTAACGGCGAAATACGCAGACGATATCACTGCGAGAGAAGGAAAACTTGAAATAAAACCCTGTACCAACACGTCTGGCCAGTGTGGAAACAGTAGTTCAAAGCCTCCCAATATTGGAAAAGGCCTAGTCCAGCAGTGGGCTGCGATATGCTTATTGATTGATTGACAAACGACACATTGAAATGATGACAACACGGGTCCCCGCACCAGCCCGTCCGTACTAGAAGAAACTAGTGTACATAGGGTTGTCGACTTTGTAAATGACATTGAACTAACAAAAAAGTAAGTTCTGCAGAAACTTGTTTGATTTAATGATATTTTTAAAACAATTAATAAGTTAAATATTCAAATCGATTTAGATTGTAAAAAGTGTAGTGTTCAGATAGGAATTGAACCAGCGACCAATCTCTAACAGTGTGAATGTTCTGGTCACTGAGCTACTGAGACATATCTTGAGTATTTGAAATTCTCTTATACAACTATATTGGGGCGATATGGTTTAAAAGTAGGTAGTTGAGTAAGAAACACCTTCACATACAGTCACGTAAATGTTATGAAATTCGGCGAGGTTTAGATATTGAGACAACCCTAACAGCAAGAAAACTATATAAAGCTGATAATACCGTGAGTTATGCGTGGATCTCTAAAGAGCGGTTAAAATAGGAGCCAAGAATTATTATATTTTATAGTTTTTGTTTCAAGACCGGATTATGTGAGTTATAAAACTTTAATCACCATATTACGGATGCTGTGGGAATTCATAATTCTCGTTGCAAAAGTTAGTACATTTTTATAATGTGGTTATAGCATCATCACCGAATTAATAACTGGGGTTCTGAACGGTGCAATAAACTGCAACCTGGTTTATATAAATAAGTGTTAGCTGTACGCATGCAGGTTATATGTCTAAACACACGCGATTTTAAAGCGTGAAATAGAGTAGGTTACATACAGCGTATGTATGTATTAAATAATTATGTTATGAAACATATTGTGTATTGTGATATTTTAGGTTAGTCGCAATTTCCCCCATTCTCGATTCCCCCGAAAAAAAAACGGGTTTAAACTAGCGTTACACTTATAAGGAAGCAAAATTCTGGGGTAATTGAGAATAACCCATCATCAAGTTACCCATATAACGTATGTATAAGACTAGGGGTTTCGTAATAGTATAGTCTATATACATAATACAATGATTATTATTTAATAATTTTAATGGGAATTAAGGCAAAGGTATGTATGTGCCCATAGGTACCATGATTGCGTTAATTCCCGTTAACATTATTGTATATCATGGAATACAAGTTTAATAGTTATTAAAATGATTTTAAATTTTGACTTTGACTTACGTTTATTTCATGTTATGTAGGTATTATATCGAAACAAAAAATCGAAAAATATGCTGACAATATTTGAATGTCATTCGCATTTGACAGAATTGGCCCCCATTCCTATATACCTACCAAATCAATATCGCCAAGATGTCACTGAAGGTAATTGACTTTGCAACTTTCGGGACTAAATACTCACAAAAGTTTGCCCCGCTATCTCTAACTTTGCCCCGAAATTGTCGACCTTTTTTTTCCCCAACATTCTTAAGAAGAATTTTTTTATGCGGTATTTTCGGTACACGTACTTAATATTTTTATGTACTTAATATTAACTTCACCTGGAATATGTTTACGCTGACATTAAGTAGACTAAGCTGAATATCTTCTGAAGATAAACCTACAATAATAGACATTCTCATTCAATGGGTTTTAACGGTCAGATGGCAGTCGCTTCACGGAAATTATCACATTCAGCCAAACAATCAAACAAACTCTTCAGCTTTATCAAAAATGCGAAAGTAACTCTACTGTCTGTTACACTTTACCGCTAAACCGCTGTACTGATTTTAATGAAATTTGGTATAGGGGTAGATTAGACCTTGAAAATGGACATAGATTATGTTTTGTCGTGATAACCAACATCCACGCGAGCGGAACTGCGGGCAACAGCTAGTTCTATTATGAGAATAGATAGGTGAAGACCAAACTTTGAGTTCGTAATCTTAGTCTTTACTAAAACTTTTCCACTCACGTCTTCTTATCCACCTACATATTATACCTTCTATTATGTTTGTCACTCGTTCGGTACTCAGTGAAACATAAATTATATCTAAAACCATTTAAACGCCATTCACTACCAACATTTATCACTCGCGAGGGACTTTTAGGGATATTTCCAAAAGAATGCTATAGCTTGAGTATTATTATCGTAAAATACTGACTTCGATATTTTAAATATTAGAAAATTGGAATGTCTATTCGAGACACTTTCTAAAATGCTTTTAAAGGTAGAAGGGTTGGTTGGAATGCTTTTGGAGTGAGAAGATATATCTATGTTTATTTATAGTAATTACTTACAAGTACCTACAACTTGGTACATTCTTCGAAACATATTATTTTATACTTGTCCGTCACTGGACTAGTGTCACTGAACGAAAATGACCGTTACAAACTGACAGACAAAAATTTGAAATTTTCGAAAAATCCGCAATTTTTTTATACCACTTGTTGGTCATTGTAACATTACTTAGTGTACCTATGTAATGGTGACCCTCTCTCCTCAGACTTTGCCTTTAGCCATCAGGCGAAGTGAAGTCAAGTTAACGTGTCCTAAATAAAAAAAAACGTTTTTTGCTTATTTGTATCTTCTTTTCTCCGATATTAAAATATTTTTTCTTTCTTTCTTTCTTTCCTACCATTTCATTTGTATAGATTCATCAAGTTTTACATCTCACAATATAACACATTACCCGACTCATAATTAGCTCAATTGCTCAAACTAAATCTCTGTTCACACTTGCCAATTATCAAACTTGGAAGAATGTTCACTGGGAGGCCTCTTATCAACAAACTTTAATCAATATGTATCAATTAAGGTGTGTTAATATCAAAAACTTGCGTGCTCTGTGTAAAGTTTGAAACACAATTTTGTGTTATCTGTATCTTGTTTCATATAATATAGAGAGACATGTACAGATAGTTTTGGCGCACAGAATCTTGATCCCATTTTCGTAGCTAATGAGAATCTAGTTCCCGGATAAAAAGTAGCCTATACTATTATTAGAGTGCATACATCATACACACATAATGACGCCTTTATCCCTGAAGGGTTAGGTAGAGGTGAATTATCACCCACATTTCACCAATAATTGTATTCCGTCCCACGTAATAGGGCTGAGCCTATTGTCGTATTCCGGGCACTATTGTTGACTCGAGCCATGCATCTGAGGCTGAGTCTGGGCTGTATATATCTGTCTGATGCTAAACAGTCCACCGTCGCCGTAAGACGGTTATATGTATAGAACAATTTCAATGGTTTCAGGCAAAGGGTTCTGTGGCTTAGTGGCCAGAGCAAGGGAAAGATCCCGGGATCGAATCCCACCTGAAACGGTTCAATTTTTTCTATTTCTTAATCGATTTTCAAAATCGATTCGTAACTGAGCGTTATATTAAAATACAGTAGGTTCGTATTCAAGAACGATACTCAGTATTCTATCAATCTCTACTCAGATGAATCGAGTTTATAAGACTTTGGTATCGTTTTAGAATACGAGCCCAAAAGCTGCAATATCCGCCATCCACTCAGGCAGAGTCACGGCCATTGGCGAGTATATAAAAAAGAAACCATAATACATCATAACGTTAATCTTTATCATTAACTGTACGGATTCCATTCTGTCGCCTCCCCCAATATGGCGGCGCACTCGATCAGTGACGTCACAGCTATACAGAGCGGATTATTTATCATTGCGTCTCTTAATTCCTATATTAATGTTATCTGGCGTAAAGTTACGCTTGTAAATTCCCGAACGGGTAGGCAGATGTGTATTAACCCAAAATTTTGACAAATACGATTTTCGGTACCATATAGAGAACAAGTCTATTACTTACTAACAAACGGGAGGTTAGTCATGGTTGCATCTTTATGCAGTATCGTACATATAAGATGGTGAACATTAATGGATCGTACGGTGCTTGATGAACTTGAACAGGAGTTTTTTTTTTCCATTGAATTCCCTTTTGAAAGGCGTAGTATCATTACTGAGTCAATTTATAAATAAATAAAAAAAATAAAAATCATTTATTTCGGACCAGGGTCCATAGCGTGTTAGTAACAATAATCTTAATACTAGCGGTAGTTAGCGGTTAACTCTGGCTGGTCTGCCTATTTACTGTGCTTGCTTGCTTTGGATGAACCGGGTCTAAGACTGAGATAGCAATGATGATGACAGCAGACAGCCACTGTAGCATGACGGTAGTGAACGAAGCTACGCAGGAGGCGCGGGTTAAGTCGATGAGCCAAACATATGAGGCTGAATCCGTGCTGTTTATATCTGTCTGATATTAAACACCCCAGCTGAACAGCCTGATCTTAGATGGTAAGCATCTATTCTACTGACCAGATTCGTTCTAAAACCTATGTCGAAAGCTTCCAAAAAAACTAAATAACTGCAAACAGAGTACCCGTGAGAGCAATTGATATACTCCGTGAGAATGGGAACGATCAGACAATGTTGTATGTATTGAATAGAATTACTAGTTCCGTTGTTAATAAGAACTTGTCTTAGTACTATCATTCTGGTTACATTGATGAAACGGAGTTGGAAGACGAGAAATATGTTGTATAGGTTAAGTGACTGCCCTTTGACTAGGAGGTAGGAGACTACAGTATTCCCGTCCCAATTGAGCAGTACCTCCATGCTACAGAATACCACGGCCATAAAAACCTCGGTTTTTGTTCCCAGCGGTGAGTAGGGTAGCAAGAACTCAATGGAAAGTTTTTGTGCTGTCATTGAGAAGACCAAACTCTTGTCCCGCTTGTCTTCTACACTGACGGCGCAGAAACACTCGTTAACAGGGTTGGCAGCGTGAGTATGACTCCTCTCGTGTTGCACACGTTCATAAGCCACAGGAACCACTGTTTATCAGGTGGCCGTGTGCCTTTTTTATACAACTTTGAATGGCAGACAAGCACACGGCCCATCTGACGGAAACTGGTTATCCTAACCTATGAACGTGTGTAACACCAGAGGAGTCACACCCCTGCTGCCGAACCTGTAAGAACAGAGCGTTTCTCTGCTTTCAGTGCAGAACGCAAATTCTGCTTGCTTGACTGCCACCTTAGTTGTATAAAATAAAATTAGCCACTAGTCATCTTTCATTTAAATATCATAGACAGTTATATAAAAGACACAATTTAGTCCAAATATCCTAATTCAAAGCTCCCTTATCTTGTCTTTGAAAACGTCAGACGCATCTGGCTATCAATCATCCAGGCATTCGCCAACCATAATATAATTGATCACATTACATTCCCTGTTATTATTAATTGTACCGTTTGGTATTCAATCACCACGCTGTACAGACGAAATCTTCTGAAACCCGGGAAAAGAATGATGGCTGCTTTTGATAAGGTTGTGTAAGAAAAATGTCGTCGAAAATATTATTTAAGAGTCTCATGATGGACGTTTTGAGAAGACAAATGAGGAATTTATGATAAAATTAGGACACTTTTATGGTGTTGAGGTGGCAAATAATGTGTGGGACGAGAATAAATAGACAGAGAAATGAGAATATTTAATGAAATTTGAGACGAAGCAGCTATCTGGTTGTAAGAGCAGAGCTAGAGCCAAGCAAACCACAAGAGTACACGTTAGTAGGGGAGTGACTAAAGGTACATGAAGACACTTGACAGGCATGTATGGAAGAAAATGACTCCTCAATTTATTAGTTTATCTAACTGTTTCAGCATCATTAAGATTTATATATTCTCACCTAAATGAGTACACGCATTACAAATTGTTAGTACAGTCAGCGTAGGAATGATTTTCTCAAAATGATTTTAATACAAAGGTATTAAGAGTGGAGTTGGGGACTCTGTAGTCCCCACACCCGAGAAGAGGGCCAAATCGTGAGAGATGACCCTGGTTCGGCCGAGGTGCGAGGGATATGCCTGTCAACCTCACCTTCGGCAACCTAAACGACCCGCAGGCGGCGTGCGTTGTAGACGGTTCGAGTCCGACATAACCTCTCCCACCGGCTCCGGTGGAGAGGTATCCGGGAGGATTTACAGACACTAAGTAATGTTACAATGGTGGCATTCAGCTTAACGGCCCCATCAGATGCTTTCACGACCCGCTTAAAGGACCCGGGACTGTAGGAAGAAGGACAGTCAATACCACCACCAGAGACGGTGAATGACCAGTAATCAACCCATACATACACTTAAACAAAAGTTACTAATAGCATTATAAAATATTACTGAGGCGTACGTTGCATGTGAAACTACAGTATAAATAATTGTAATGCCTCGTATTTTGTATATCAGAGGAAGTAAATTCAGAACAAGTGCTTTTGAATTCGCGTAACCACAGGGGCGTTTTATTAAAATTTGTTGTTTACAAACCTTTTGACCTGCAAAAATTCGCATAATCCGGTCGCGATAAGCCTCAGGCTTAAAATATTAAATTAATTTTATACCTAAAGCTCTTTGTTCACTGCAAATGATCCTTCTATATTGCTAGCACATAGCTAATAGTCAGAATCAGATCAATATTGACGGTAAAGTCCTAAAATGAGCTTAGTACCAAGATATTAAGATCAATTCAAACTATTTTGATTAAAATTTTATTATTATCCAAACAAAAAGCGTGTACCTGCAAAATATCAGAACAATTAGTCAACAGGAAGGGGGTGGGGGGGGGGGGGAATCAAGGTATTAAGATAATTTTGAGTACTTTGCTAGACAAGATCGATTTGATGGTGACTGTTCAAATCCTTCTGAAACTTGCCTTCTGTCACAGGACTTGAATATGTTCCATGGAGCCATTTGACTGAATTTTCAGGTTTGCTAGCACATATTCAAGGAACTCTTTTCTGAGACTTTACCTTGAGCTTACCATCAGGCAAGGCGAAGTCTAATTGACGTGTTCTATATTTAAAAAAAACTAAGGAAAAAAGGAGTATACCAAGTGGCCTGCTTAGTCTCTGGATTATGGAAGTAAACGCACACTGCTGTGCAATTCTCTGAGCATAAAGCGTTGAGCACAGCACTGCTACAGTCTTGACAGATAATTTCATTGGTCGATTTCCAGCGACGTCACCCATTCCGACCAATGACAATATCTACCAAGGCTTTTGCAGCGCTCTGCTCGATGCTTAGAGCATACAGCATCGAGCAGTGAAGCTGAACACACTGAATATGACTGTGGAGACCGCGGCAGTTAGCAAAAGCTACCATGACTGTTAATTTATGGAACATAGACCTCTCCTAATGTGCGCCATAGCACCCGATCCTCTGTCTTACACATCCAGCCTATCCCAGTGACCTTTTTCAGGTTAGTAAAATTATAATCGTGCCGTATCGCCAGTGATCGCCGAGCTTTATGTAGATTTAGTGATGGGACACTAAATTTTTTGATCGTTAGTCGATAAACTATCTATATAAATTGATGCGATCATTGAATACGATAGCTTACTAAACTTTTTACAGAGTTCCGTCGTTTCGAATATAAAAAAACAGAGTTTACTAATAAATAGTAACAATAGGCTAACTGTTATTTTTAAACTTTCGCGGTGTGAATTCATAATTATACCAAGTAACCAACTGACATAGTGAGCGTGGTGTGTCGCCAGCCTAACCATTCATAATAAGTGTAATGGTGGGTAGGCGCTCAAAAAATGTTCCCCGCATACATCTCGACCCTCGAAGACTAGTCAAGTCGTGACCACGGGTGCTGCAACGCATCCGAAACGTCGGCAGAAATAGTAAATTCGAAAATATAATTCGCGAGAAGTCCCGATACTTGGTATAATTATGAATAGGCTAACTGATAAATTAATTCAGTATTATATAAAGTTTATATTTTGTACATTTTATGGGGAAAAAAAATAAATATTCAGATATTTATTTTATTTTGAAATTAATTATTACTGTGATATAATAATAATATTAATAATAATAATAATATTTATATATTATTAAATAAAATGTATTTATTAATTTATTATTATTTAATAAGGTACCTACGTAACAAGATATAATAGTAGTGATCTTTGACAAATTTAATTGGCTTAATATGCTTTTTTTAAATATGCATTTAAATATGGCATTAAAATCAGAAAAGGTGCAAGAGATGAGTTGTAATGGATGTTTTTTCTTGTTCAGATACTAATTTAAAAGTTTAATTCATACGATAAGACTAATGGTATGACAGAAGTTCGTACGATGCTTGTATCTGACTCAGCAGGACAATTTATTAGTTGTACCAATATACCATCTCTAATGGATTAAACGCTCTACCCCAATTATAATATTAGATTACAAAACAAAAATATTGCTGTCGATACTGCCGTACATTTTTAACATTTCCAAATCTTTGTAATTTATTGACCAAAACCTTTTTAATTAATAATCAAAATTCGTTCAGGTGTTTTTTTCGTTCCACCATGAACAAGTAGTAAGGTTTTTTGTTAACCCATGAACTTATTTTAACATTTCGAATGTACAGACACATTTAATTTTACATACATACATAAAATCACGCCTTTATCCTCGGAGGGTTAGGCAGAGGTATATTAACACCCACATTTCAATAACTGTATTCGGTCCCACGTAATAGGTGGTGAGCCTATTGTCGTATATCGGACACTATAGTTGACTCGAGCCCCGCATCTGAGGCTGAATCTGAAATGTATATATCTGTCTGATGTTAAACAGCCCTATCCCTTAGTCGCCTTGTACGACGCCGCATGGGAAGAGATGGGGTGGCCCAAATTCTACTCTGCATTTAATTTTATAGTAGAAGAAATAATGATATTGTATGAAGCTTACGTGAATATCACTCATTAAAATAAATGGAGGCTAACTGTAAATAATACCAAATAAATCGCGACAGAATTCGTTAAAAATTGGCTTTATTTCAATCACTCAACAAAAATGTTACTTTTTAAATGGTAAAATTGGATTACAACTGTGGAGCCACAGTAATCCGATTTATAGAAGTCATTGATATCATTGACAACCTTTGTAGCGTGGCTGTAGTGAATACGACGGCTACTCAGGGGTGCGTGTTCGATTAAAGACGTGTTTAGTTCAATATGGCCTTTTTTTTTTTTTTTTTTTTACGTGCGCAAAATCCCCACGGATACCTCCCCACCGGAGCCGGTGGAGGAGGTTATGTCGGACTCGAACCGACTAAAACGCACGCCGCCTGTGGGTCGTTTCGGTTGCCGAAGGTGAGGTTGACAGGCATATCCCTCGCACCCCGGCCGACCCAGGGCCATCTCTCACGATCTGGCCCTCTTCTCGGGTGTGGGGACCACAGAGTCCCCAACTCGTCCCCGGAAACGGGGAGGCGCGCCACGCGCGCCACCGCCGCGGCCTGCTTCTGCAAGGGTGACAGGCGGATTCACCTGTCACCCCCAGGCCGGCGCTCATGGGGGGCGGAGGTCGTTCATCGACCTCCGACGCCCGAGTTGCCTTCGTGCGCGGGGAGCTTGTCTAGCGATCCTTCGTCGCTCTCGCTGCCGCTCCCGCCCCGCCTCCTCCTTCACGAGCATTACTTGCTCGCAGAAGGAGGCGCCGGCCGCCCACGCATCCGCGCAGCGAACCATCGCCGCGAGCAAGGTGGAAATATGGCCTTTTGCACTGGTTGTGCCGCGGGCATTTATGGCAGTCATTACTATACTTGGACCCTCCAAATCCAGCAACTGGTCTAACTGCAATACTTTGATATCGCCTTTGGATTGTTGGGGTCACTTCATGGAAAATAACAAAGATCGGCCTAATCCGCAGTTAGCCTGGTAAAGCGGGCCCCAGACTCACCCCCAGATATGACTGGGATTAACGCCAAGATGAAGAAAAGTGGCTTTAAAATACAACTAGCTTTATACAATGAAAATGTACACTTGTAGGTGACGCTGAGCGCTAATTGTAGAAAAAATAAAATTTAGGAATTCAACAGAAAACAGGGGTATAATTGTGAAAACAGTAAATCCACTATTAAAATTGTAGAGTTGGCAACACTGTCGTGAGACCGACTTTTCAAGCCACGGCAGCAAAACTAAATGTATTTTCAATTTCTGTACATAATGTTACACAAGTGTAAACCAATGTACAACTCAATAGACAGGTGTTGAACCTTGTGGAATCGACAGTGTTCCTAGGCTTAAGTAATGATGCTAAACAACAGTAAGGATCACATTATTGAAAAAATAGCTAGTAGTTTAAGTTCGGCCTTCAACGCTGTAAAAAAGATTAGGACTTCGACAGTCGTGGGTACGGCTAGAGTAGTTTGTTTCAGCTATTTTCATAGTATTTATATATCTGTCTAGACCTCTGTGGCGTAGCGGTAGAGCATTCGACTGCTATGCAGGGGGCGCGGGTTCGATTCCCGCTCAGTGCAAATATTTGTATGCATGAATATGTATATTTGCATTGGTCTGGGTGTTTCTATGTATAATATGTATGTATTTACAAAAAAAAAAGTATCTAAGTATGTTTATCCGCATTCTAGATCCCATAACACAAGCTAGTTAAGCTATGCTTACCATGGGTCTAGATAGCGTTGTGTAGAATGTCGTGGAATATTTATTTATTTATTTTGAGCAACGGTATTCTCCTTTGGAGCAATACTACCTATTTCAACCCAATTAGGTTACAAAAGCAGGCTATGCGAGCTATTTATAGTTTGGGCTCAAGAGTCTCCCTCCGAGAAAAGTTTAAAGAAATAGACATTCTAACCGTAGTCTTCTAACATTTTCAAGAATCTAATGTATGTAAGGAAATATATTTCCAAATTTTCAAGAGTTTGCGACAGGCATAACATGATTACCAGACACATGTCTTGTTGTCGACTTCACAAAATTGTCATTCTTTCCAGGGCAACTGTATACGCTTTTTTAACAAGCTCCCTATAGAAATTAGGGATTTACCTGTGGATAAATTTAAAAATGTAGTTAAAAGTAAATTGTGCCAGAAAGGCTATTTCAAAATTCAAGAATACTGGATGATAAACAATCTTGGAAATGAGCTGTTCGCTGAACTATGCTACTCAAGTAAATTATTGTATTTTAGACTAAGTAGACTAAGTAAATGTTTGTAAATAAACCAAACAAATTGCCTGCTGTGTTTCTTCCCGAAGTCTTCTAAGGTCCGGGCCACGATTCGATCCTGTGGTTCATTTGCTAAACTAGGCTTATATATTTCTTTCTATATCGACGTTTTGTAAGTGCTGATTTAATGTTCTGTGCAGAATAAATGATCTTTGACTTTGTCTGGAAGTGCTCAGATGTAACATCACCAAAACTTATACTAGTGACAACCGCGGTGATCGTTTACCAAGACAATTGGCAATTTCTTGGCCAGATTGTAGAACAGTGTGTTAACGTTTTTTGACGTTCAAGACAGTCGTCAACATGTATCAATCTATTCTAATCAATCTATTCTATTCTACAAACGTATCTCCACTTGTATAGAGTGGCAGTTCATCGGACCACAATTGCTTCAAGAAACAATGAAGCAATCTGTATGCATGAAAATAGTGAGTTAAGTTAAAACACATTACACACAAGCACAACCCTACAGATAAAAGTTTTCTACCACTTTTATCAAGCACAGTCTGTTGTCGTAAAAGTTAAATGACATAGTTAAAGTCTCCGCAACGAGCAACTTTGTCGCCATAGTATACGACGCTTGTCCGTGAATTTTGTATTCCTATTTATTACACCCAACTAGTTCATGTATCATTAGTTAGAGAAAATAAGTTAAGAACATCTACATTGTTAATCTCTGTGAAGTAGTGGTTGAATGTGCGATTGTTACACAAGGGGCACCTGTTCGATTTATAATCGGTGAAAATATTTGTTTACATGAATATATATTTGCTTTGGTCTGAGTTACTTTATATCTAATATGTATGTTTTTACAAAAATAGTATCTAAGTATGTTCATCCGGATTCTAGATTCCATAACACAAGCTAGTTAAGTTATGATTTTATGGGTCTAGATAGCGTTGTATAGAATGTTGTAGAATATCATTAAAAGATTGAAGTTAGTAGTATTGCCTATACTAAGGAAAGCTAAATTACTCGTATTAAGGAGGTTCACATAGGCGGTGTATTAGCCAGGATTCAATGGTGGGACCTCTAGCTCATAAGCCCGACTTCTCAGCCACTATGTAAACCTCTGACTAAAACTGAATACTAGCAAAGATGAATAGAATAATTTTGATGTCTCTTCAAGCCTCTCAACATTGGGAGAGGCCTAGCCCAGCAGTAGTCTGCGATGGGCTAATTGCTTGATTTGGTTTTGATGTCCCTTCTTCCTTGCGTTTCATTCAACACTTAGACTTTGGAACCTGGGGTGCATCTTCTCCCCTCCCTTTCTTTCTACAATTTGGTTTGGTTAGCTTTTAATATGTTGTTAATTGTGTCATTTTTTTGTGTGTTGTTGTTGGTGTGACTCCCCTGAATTGCACACGTCCATAGGTCATGGTAACTACTTTCCATCAGGTGAGACGTGTGATTGTCACTCGTATGACCCTTGACCTCGAGGGAAAATCCTACACCAGAGCCATGTTCGTCAATTAGTAATAATACCTACTTGTGGGTAGTAGCGAGAAATCCCTATAATCCGATTCCTACCGGCGTCCTAATGGTTCATATGGTGCATAAAAAACTAGATCCGAGAAATTCCACTCTTGGCATCTGCTGCAGATAAGATTACCTTATACTCAGAAGATCAAAGTGCAGACCCATACACGCATGTTTGAAATTATAGTCAAATCCACAAGAAAAATATCGTCTACATTTTCAAATATATTTTCACAACAATACATTGCATCTTACACGACTGAAGGATAATCCTTTAGACACGGCACCCCTTTTCTTTGGCGCACTATAAAGGCGTCGGATTCTTTACCAACACACGTGTTTCCTTCCTCCTACAATTCTGGGACCTTTGAGCGAAGCGTGAGGATTTTTGACCGTCAAACTAGAAACTAGTATTTTGTCATTGTTAATGTCTAGTATGGTGGCTTTTACTCTTCGAATTTCACTATATCTTGCTATGTAGGATAAACGAAAATACATAGGTAAAATAACTATTAAAATTGTAGTTTTATACCTATGGCTTGTTTAAGTTTAATACGTAAATTACTTTTAAAGTTTTGTGTATAAGAAATACATTTATAACAAACGACGGGAACTTTATCCGGGAACACGTTTTAAATTAAAGATTGAAACTGGTTGTTAAATTTGAAAGCACACGGTACCTATTTGTCAACCATACACCGATAGAAATGAATGAGTACCGTATTTCAGCTCCAAAAATCCACAGTATAGCTTTTATTGGAAGATGAATACCTTTTATTTGAGACCCCATTCATCGAAAAACGCCCAGCCGTTAGGTCTGTAGTGAAGGAACAAAGAAAACTATATACATACATTCGTGTGTAGCATATACCCTCGCTGGCGCTGTGGGTCTTAGCATTATCTACCGAACGCGTAAAAAAAATTTTCGTAACGTTTCAAAATTTGATCTCAATCAATGCACTAAGCTTTGAGTGTTTGAAGAATACACAAACCAAAATTACATTGACACAAAATAATATAAAACAAATATTTTCCGTCTTCCGTTTACGCAACGCATCGATATATACACAAAGCACATCACTACTAAACATAGATTCGCTGTCTCTGGGATCAAAGTATTTGAAAATAAGGTCGCGTCCTTTTGGCGAAGGTCCCGTTTATTACACGCGTTGATCCGTATCCTAGTATTGTTATTTTTGTACGAAACTTTACGAGAAAGACTATCGGGCAATCATTGGAGCAATATAAAATCTGATCCTGTAATAATTTCGGGGGTGAGGGAAGACAGATTTGATGGATCGAACGCCCACGAAGTTAAATAAATGCTGATAATGTTATTTTAACTCTATATTCTGAAATATATTAGTATTGTGAGTTATTATTATTTTATCAGTATCAGAATAAACGGGATATTTACCATGTTTCATTATTTTGAGTTTCCGATTTTTATTCTGATACCGATGTGAGTGATCATGATAGTTTAAATACCTATATTATTATTTTATGTTCGAATTAAGATTGTCATACTCGAGGGAGGTTGCCTCAAAGCCTAGTAGGTCCAGGGTCAACCGGAACGTGAGTGAAATGACTTATGGGGTACCTTATTTACTGAAATTATAAGAGACCCGGCACCCGGACTGAGTGTGGTTTTAGTCGGCCGCTGTTATCCGTGCGGATTGCAGCACAAAAAAGGATCGCCTTGAAAACATTGATCCTATATAATCCTACGTGATTTCCTCAAATCCGTTCATTCGAAATAAATTAATCAGCAGTGGGATTCACTCTTTCACTTCAGTTACTTCACTCTTTGAATGAATGATTTCGAAACGTATTAGGTAAGTGAGGAGTTTATATTTTGTCATCGATTGTTGGTACTTAAAATAGCAAATCTGCCACCAAATATGGTAGAACTGCTGTCTGATATATCGAATATGACGGATATGACAGAATATGACACAGATAGTTTTTTTTTATACCACTTTGGTGGCAGACAAGCATACGGCCCATTAAATGAGAAGTGGTTACCGTGGCCTATGGACGTATGCAACACCAGGGGCGTTACACTCCTGTTGCTGACCATGAAGAAACCTTTTAATACTCCTCTTGAAGAACCCCATATTGTAGTTGCTTGGGAAAATGGAATTCTACAACTGAAAGTTCATTACACAGCTTGAGCGTCCGTCAAAGTGTGTCCCTTGTTTCTTCTACCCAATAGTCTTTCGTCGAGACTACATTTTGACAGCAGATCTACTATTGAGCTGACAAACACACAATCACTGGCGATTCGGTCGACAGCGACCTTTACTTTGGTCGACAGCGACCTTTACTTTCATTAGTTCAAATAAGTGTCTACGAATATTGTCGCCGGTCGCTCGAGCGACTTTGCCAATGTTTAGTTGCTAGAGTCTGAGTCACCAGCGACTAATCAACAGTGTGTAATTGGTCTTAAGTAAGTATACGCTACTTAACAGCATGTGAATTATTCACTCTAATACGAAATAAGCTGTATCAAACTAATTTGCTTAATTTTATCGATAAAAAAATCGGCTTTATTATAATATAATATAACTAAAGCTACCCGTTTCAATACACTTTAGGTATCCCAATATACTGGTTAAACTTTTACAATCTAGACTCAAATCTAATACAACCTTATTTCATTAGACTTAAGCCCAGACTATTAAATTGTGGAATATTTATGAATAAATTGAGAACGGCCATTTTGAATTAATGAACAACTAAATGGATTGAGAAAGTACTTTAATATTTAATATATTTACGTACACATATTTTCACACGTGTGAATTCAAAAAAGGATAGCCACATTTCACCAATTATTATTTTCGGTACATGTAATAGCACGCGAGCCTATTACGGTGAAGCGAGCACTTTGCCATATATGGGCTTTATTTTATTGTTCCACACACGGGAACACCCACGGTACCCACGGGAAGAGGTTAGGTTAGGTTACCAGAAACCAACACGGCTCGGCAATTTAGTTGACTAAATGGATCTGGGTGAAATTAAGTGGACAGATAAATCATAGTTGGGAATATAGGTTCTTAGAAGATGCGTCTCGCGGTCCACGCGAGTGAAGCTGCTGGCCAAAGTCAAACTATAATATATAGCTACTACTACATAACTATAATATTGTTTGAAGTGTGAAAGAGACTTTATCTCCTTCTTTTACTTTTAGAAACGAAAACTTCTACAGATACGTGTGACATATTTCGTATAAAACTTTTTGAGGTTAGAAAAACATTGTACTCGAGACACCGTTACCGACACCTTATAGTGACAAGTTATGACAGTATTTATATAAGCAAGAATCTATTGGTCAAAATTTGACTTCGATTGTGATAGAAAAAAATTAAACGGCCTAGGTGAGATTTGAACCCGCTTTTTTATTTTACAGGGTTTCAAATCAATTTGAATAGTTAGCATAAGGGCTTCAAAATTTCATTCAACAAGATTTGACTTCTCCCGGAATTTCACTTTTGTTTTCAATTCTCCATTTTCTTTCAAATTTTTATCATACTTTACCAATAGCGTTTGCCAGCGTGATAGAACAAAATTCACAGGAGAAATTCAGTTACTAGGGTCTATTAAAATGTTTAACCCCAACAATGCCATATGAAAGTTTAAAGTTCATTCTTTAAAGTTAAAACAAAAAAAATACTTAAAAATAAAATCAAGCACTCTTAAAAAATATAAACAATAACAATCTCAACAACAAGTCACAATTTGTAGTGCTTCAATTAGAATTTAATTTGCACAGGATTGCATCTATTTAAATTATGATTTCACTTTGTTAGCAAATAGGGTCGGTGGAAGTTCACAAATGAGGGATATTTGCGGATATTTTCAAGACTATCATCATATTTTCACGCCTGTAAATACCCGATGAAGTAGGCACAGGTGTATTAACATCCATATTTCGTCAACTATCTTCCGTCATCATTATTTCGGCGGTTATCTCCATTGTATTCAAACTTTGCTTTTGGAACCAAAAATCGGCTACAATTTTTTCGTTAGACATGGTCTAATTTGTCTTTCACAGGGTCAATTGACGTTTGACACTCTAACCTCGAGAAGAAAACCTGCTGTAAGGTATTAGCAGGTAGAACAGCTGGCAGGTGCGCTTACGCTGAGTCCGTATATCAGGGTGGGGACCCGTACACTGTTTTATTTACACATATTTTCTTGTTGAATGATATAGCTGTTGCCAGCAGCTCCGCTCACGTAGATGTCGGTTGTCGCGACCTAACATAACCTATGTCCTTTCTTAAAGTCTAATCTACGATCTACCCTTATACCAAATTTTATGAAAATTGGCTCAGTGCTTTAGGCGTGAAAACGTAACAACCAGAAAGACAGACAGTTATTTTCGCAATTATAATATTAGTATGGATACATCTTATAACTATGCACAAAATTGTATTAAAATTGAGATAGGTAAGGAGTATATATTCCTAATTGCTGCAGTCCTAACATATACCTTTAAACCACTTTTATTATTGTTATGAAATTCGCACGCCCATAGTGGGCACATCTGGCCTTTCCTTAAAACGTCCGCGATCTGGTCAACATCTCAACTTACACATTTTCATGTGTGCAATAACTTAATAGTATAAAAATATTACCTTACCAAATTTCTGACCGTTCGCTTCTAGTTTCACTAAATATATACTCGGATATACGAATATTGCCAACCCTATCGGTAACCCTATATGGCATCTCAATAAATACTAACCCAACAATAGAACTTTTTTAAGCGCACCTTTTTTATTTGCCAAGTCCCATTAACGCGGACACAATTGTACCCCATATGGTTAACTTTTATTTATATGGAAAAGATATCGTTTTATTGGTTTGAACACAAAAAGAAACTTTAACCAACTCGTTAAAATGAGGTAGTTTTCAATTCAACACAAAAGTTTGTTGAAATGAAATGAAGTCGTGATACAAGACCGTTCAAAACGGCGCACCAGGCTGCTGTTATATTATAACAAATTACGCTATATTTATTCTGGAGCGTATGAAATGTTGCGCGGATGGTGGGAAGATGTGTAGCTTGATGCGAGCGGGGTGGGATGTGGTGGGTGCGAAGGATACCAAGGTATTAAGAGCAAAATGAACTGTTCTATTAATTTAAATTCTATTTTGTCCAAACTATAGGTGTAAACTAATTATCAGAACAATCAGTCAACAGGACGGAGGGAAAAACAAGGCATTTCTGCGCTAACAGGGGTGCGAGGAATATTTCTCAGATAATTTCACATCCGACAAACTGCGGTTCACATAGTCGACGTGCGTTTTAGTCAGTTCAAGTCCTACATAACCTACCCCACAGGCTCTAGTGGTGGAGGTATCTGTGATAATTTTGCGCACAATGAAAAAAAAAAGATCATTTTGAATACTTTGCTCGTCAAGATAGATCTGATAATGACTGTACCATAATTTCGCTCTGCTAATCGGTTTCCACTTAAGCTGCGTTCAACTAAATTAAATAAATCAAGTGACTCTATTAGTTACTAACAAACACATCTCTCGCTCAACATCCTCGCGTATCTTGGCATCGCAGCCTTACATACTCTCTAACAATAGATAATGCTATGATCCTCCCAGAGAATCTATCTGCCAATTAAATGCAAAGTTACACCACAATCTTAACAATAATGGTTTGCAAGATTGAATCTGTCAAACACATTTAATGTACAAACACGATTCCAAATTAATACTTCAATAATTTGTTATTGATTATACCAGTCTATGTTACTCAAAGTAATCTATATTTACCCGTAAGAATCTACGATGGGGAATCAATGCCAGTAAATATATGAATAGCAGTCGAGGAGATAAATACGGTTTATTTGGTGTTAAGAGATCATACGGCTTTCGTAAAAAAAAACCAAAGGGGGCTTCTAAATCTACTCTTCGTATGCAACCGTGATTGGTATTCGGATGCTAATATAATAATAGCTACACAAACAGGCAGAAATCACGAAAGGTGGTCTACAAAATAAAAAGTTTGAGGAACTTTGGTTTAAAACATCATACGCAAGATCCCAGAAACTTTATAGGAACAAGGCTTACAGTTTCGAAGCTGGTATTATTTTATCACAAGTTCAAAACAGTATTTCGTTGTGAAGGAAACAAAGCCTGAGGAATTCAACATAATTATTGGCTAGACGAAAGTATTAACTAGGAAACTTTTATGATATAATACCTCAAGAAAGAAAATATTATATCTCCCTTTTTTTTCTCACAGCGTATTTTTCTAACTTACGCGTTAAGTTGTTCTCGGTTGCCATACGAACAACTATGGTAGTCGTTACGGGTAGTTGCAACGCAAAAGTCCTACAACCGGTCTAACTACAATACTTCGACATTCCCAATGGGTTGTGGAGGTCATAATATGGTAGTAGCTTCAAGAAAAATATCGAAGATTATTTTTAAACCCTCAGTCAAACTGGAAAAAACAGACCCTTGACTCTGAGGCGAAAGCTTTAGTTGCGACTGGGATTGAACACTAGGATGAAGAAGGAAAGAAGGAAAGAACAAGCGTACGGCCCACCTGATGGAAACTGGTTACCGTGGCCTATGGACGTGTGCAACACCAGAGAAGCCACACTCGCGCTGCCGACCCTGTAAGCACAGAGTGTCAGTGCCGTCAATGTAGAGGACAAAGCAGGACAAGCCTTTAGTCATCCCACTGACAGCACAAATTCTTCATCGTTTCTAATGTTCAAGGTAATGATTTCTATGATTACTAGGAATAAGTTGCTTGCAATGGAACTCGCACCGTGGTGCGCGGGCGAGGTGACAATGGGGCAGGGTACAAAGAAATTTCTTATTTAGATACCGACTGCCAACAACAGCTAAAAAAAGTTGCTGATGAGTTGATCGCTATTGTCATCAACTAAACGAACAATTGGTGGTTCCCGGCAGAGTAGAATTTGGACCATCCTATCTCTTCCCATACCGTGTTGTACAAGGTGACTAAGGGATAGGGCTGTTTAACATCAGACAGATATAAAAGCTAAGACTTAGGCACCGATACAAGGCTCAAGTCAACAATTGTGCCCGGAAGGCGGCAATAGGCTCACGCCCTATTACGTGGGACCGAATACATTAATTATTGGTGAAATGTGGGTGTTCATTCACCTTTGCCTAACCTGCCGAGGATAATGGTGCGATTATATGTATGTATGTATGTCTTCATACCATTTAGACGCTAGACAAGCCACACCTGATAGAAAATGGTCACCGTGGCTTAAGGACGTGTACAAAATCAGGAGTGACACATTCGTGCAGCTGATCCAACTTCCCGTATACCCAATATTCCATCTAGTCAAGATTCTATACCAGTCTAACAGTATAAAACAAAGAAGACATCAGTTCAAAGTGATTTTTTGCTCATTTAAATATGTAAGACATTTTTCACTTCACAAGTTTGGTGTGAATGTAGAAATCAAAACCTACCCACGCTCACATCTAAAACATTGTACAAAAAACTTACCGCAAAAAATGACGATTAAATTTCTAATTTTGGCACACATTTTGACTTATTTTCACAAACTACACTTAACATAATTTATTTCGAGTGTTAGAATTACCGCCACATTGTCACAATATCCGAGTTCACTGTACAACACTATTTGTCACTGATGTCACAACACTGTCACGACACTATGTCACTGTATGGTCATCTCCGCCGTTCGGTTACACGGTGCAAAGTATGTTTGCGAATCTGTAAAGTAAAAAAAAGTAATATTAGAAAAATATAAGTAAGGGTAAACTTAAAAAAAAACATATTTACCCAATATGTAATTTTTTAAATTTAATATAGACTAGAGAATACACATTTTTTGTGTTTATCTATTTAATTATGTTGAAAGACTTTCAAGTTTATTTCAGAATCATTTGCCTTTTAGAACAAGGCAGTAAATATTAAGATTTATAATATAAGATTCATACTACAGTACCAATTCAGCCTATGTCAAAGGGACCGTTTTTTCGTTAATAGGCTCGCCTATTACGTGAGATTTAAAATCATGCGTAATGCGGGTGGTTATATATTTCAGTGTACCCCTTTGGGGATTTACAGGGGTGAAAATACGAATGTATAACATAAGATTCACAAACTATAAACAAAACCCAAGACAAAAACCCTTCATTATCTAAAATCCTAAATAAACACACCACTGTTTTGCTAAAGGTAATAAACAAAAAAGCTTTATACAAAAAGTCGACCCAATTTTTTCCAAGAACAAACATCATTCACAAAAAGAAATAAAATAATGTTTTCCAATCGTCAATAATTCAATGTTACAAAAATAAATATTCCGAAAAAAAACCACTCTTTTTTACCTCCACAGATCTTTTAAAAGTTGTATAAAAGTATTATGTTTGCACATTCATTTGTAAAAACATATTATTTTTATTATTTTTAGGTCATAGTTGTAAAAATCGACGTCATATGTTTGTGTCTCAGTGAGACAATAACCGTATTCTTTTTTTTAGAAATTTTAAAGAAATTATTTAGGTAACTATGTTTCAAATCGAATTAGATTGGAAAAAAATATAATGGCATGTAGTACAGTAGATGTAAGTAGTTACATTTTGGATATGTATTAAAATATAATGGCATGTAGTACAGTAGTTGTTCCAATTAGTAGATGTAAGTAGTTACATTTTGGATATGTATTAAAATATAATGGCATGTAGTACAGTAGTTGTTCCAATTAGTAGATGTAAGTAGTTACATTTTGGATATGTATTAAAATATAATGGCATGTAGTACAGTAGTTGTTCCAATTAGTAGATGTAAGTAGTTACATTTTGGATATGTATTAAAATATTACATTATATTTTTTTGCCAGCCCATCTGATGGAAAGTGGTTACCGTGGCCTATGAACGTGTGTGACACCAGAGAAGCCACACTCGCGCTGCCGACCCTGTAAGCATAGAGTTTCTGAGCAGTCAGTGTAGAGGACAAAGCAGGACAAGCCTTTAGTCATCCCGCTGACAGCACAAATTCTCCAGTGACCCCTGGCTACCCTACTCTCCGCTGGGAATACAACACGAAGTTATTATAACCGCGGTATTCTGTAGGGCGGAGGTACTTCCCCAGTCGGACTGCTCAATTAGGCGGTACGTATAGTATGTATAGTATATGTATAATATAATAATGAAATGACAATAAAATTGTAATTAGTGTAAAAGTGACATATTTTTGTTGTGTAATCCATTACCCTATGTACACACCCGCCGGCCTGGGGGTGACAGGTGAAGCCGCCTGTCACCCTGGCAGAAGCAGGCCGCGGCGGTGGCGCGCGTGGCGCGCCTCCCCGTTTCCGGGGACGAGTTGGGGACTCTGTAGTCCCCACATCCGAGAAGAGGGCCAGATCGTGAGAGATGGCCCTGGGTCGGACGGGGTGCGAGGGATATGCCTGTCAACCTCACCTTCCGCAACCGAAGCGACCCACAGGCGGCGTGCGTTTTGGTCGGTTCGAGTCCGACATAACCTCCTCCAACGGCTCCGGTGGGGAGGTATCCGTGGGGATTTTGCGCACGTAAAAAAAAAAAAATCCTATGTACACACCACACAGAAATGTCTTGTACATTGTAATAAGGTTTAATTAAGTTTTTAATTTCCTTTTTCTTCGTCTAGACGCAAATCTTCATAATTGGCTCTCAGATGTCTAAGCGCGAGTATTTTAATTTAACTGGCTTTTATTAAATATTCCTTATTTATTCTTTAAATATACTTCTCTTGTAATATTATAAATCTACCTACATTCCGCCAAAGATCTTTATAGCTCCATATTAAAGGAAATTAATCTTAATGGGGCATGATTCGAGACTGATGCTACTATAGAGAATACTCGAGTGCCTCGTTCCTCAATGGTTGGTAGCCCCGGAGGTCTTTGTGTGCGCACTTTTTTCCTCTTCTCGCAGTCCGGGGTTCATCAAGCATTGCATGAAAAAGCATCTATCTAGGTTTTGAAGTTAGGGACCACAATTTTAACATCAATAGTATCTGAAGTGGTGCTCCCTATATTTTGGACTTCTGCATATCAGATTTTTACTAGTGGAGTGCGGTTAACTGACGGACCAAATATAGAGACTTTGGCAGACCCCTCACCTCACTCCATTCGAGACTAAGAAATTATATATTCCAGGCCCTGGGAATGAGCGAGAATGCACTCAGTCCTCGGATCTTGGATATTATAAATCGGAATGCGAAAATAGGACTGAGTACCGTTCTATAAATCCTAACTTTCAAAATACTTTAACCAGTAAAACTTACTGAGGACGGAGTTTTAAAATTTATTCAACTGATAAAATATTGTGACGCAAAACATACAAAATATATACTAAAAGACATAATTTAATAAACTAAAATATGCTACGAAGTTTATTAGCTAGTTTTTATCTGCTTATTTTTCATATACCTACTGATTAACAACAGACAGCCCATACAGCCCAGACTCCACCTCAGTTGCATGGCTCGAGTCAGCAATAGTACCCGGATTACGGCAATACGCTCAGTGCCAACCTCACTTTCGGTAACAAATGATTCAAAGAGGCGTGCAATTTTAATCGGTCCGACTCCTCCGCTAACTGCTATTTGGGTTCCGTGGGGGATGTGGAATGCCAGACATTCCCACGTTGCCTGGCGCTACCCAAGCTGGCATACAACTTGTAATAGATGTTTGACATTTAATGACAAGAATTATTGGTTTGCAACACATACTTTACTGATCATAAATCATGTAATCTCATGGTGTAATACGCCTACACTTCGTCAGTGTTTATTCTGTCCCACGTAACAAGGAGCAAGCTTCATATAAATCACGTTCCCTTTGGGATGACAGGTCAGACGGCATAAGTTGCCCACATACATGGACGTGTCAGCGTATGATTCCTTAAAAGCATCTGACCTTAATGGCACTGCTGATAAATTCTCTTCTTTTCATGTGGAAATCTCCAAGTATATTAATAGTCGTGCTTTTAGACAGTTCGAACTGACTAAAACCGCACGCAGATGAGAGATTGCCCGTACCCTGGCAGACCCAGGAGAAGACCGCTTTGAAACCGACAAAACCTTAGCGTAGAGTCAGCATGCACACGCCTTTATTTCGGACAATAATACAAGTTAATTCAATAAAACAGTTTAATCTGCTCTTAATACTTTGGTATTCAGATCTTTTTTAGATTTTGTTGTCATAAAAAATAAGTTTAAAACTAAAACCTGACTACTCCGACGTTGGTACAAGTTTGATATACAAGATTTATCTCAAATTATTTTTTAACACTGTACTTTATGGCCGCTAGAGGGCGCCACAATAGCTTCAATGACACATTATATAGCCTATAACCAGCGGACGGCTAAGACGCTTCTAACGACGCCTCATATGTCTAGATCTACTAAGTGGTTGAGGAGCTATGAGGGAAAAGATGAACCTACATACATACATAGCCAGTCAAAATCATAACCCTCCTTTTGCCTCGCCATAGTCGGGTAAAAATTGTTCTGACGCTGACAAAACACAATGTGTTTTAACCCTATAATGGTTTGACTGGATATTTACGCTAGGTTATAGGTATTATGTAGTTATTACCGGGCTATATAAGCCATGGTTCGTAACCATGGCGTGTATGGTCACCATTACGGAACTATTTATTAATATAAAACATGACTTTGTACATGCCATTAAACTGGAACACGCCAATAAAATTTTGATTTAAAAGGTCAGAAATAAATATTTGTAATAATAACCATTTGCACGAAATAAATACTATTTGGAAATTACACGATGCACACGATATCACCGTGAGAGAAGTAAATCTCGAAATAAAACACTGTATCAACCAGTCTGGCCAACGTAGAAACAGCAGGCCATTACCTCCCAACACTGGGAGAGGCCTATGTCCAGCAGTGGATATCTCAATTAGCCTATCGCAGGCTAATTGAGATATTGAGTGAGGCCGTCAAGCTGAGTGCTACCTTTGTAACATGCTGTGTGTATGTAATGGTGACTCTCTTTCCTGAGACTACAGCTTACCATCAGATGACGTCAAATTGACGAGTCCATGTATAAAAAATATAAATTTAAATAACATAACATAGCATAAGCTCACGCCTATATCCCCGAAGGGGTAGGCAGAGGTGCTAGCACCCACATTTCGCCAGTATATATAGGTCCCAATGTAACAGGTGTCGAACCTATTGCCATTAACCGGGCACTTATAAACCTGCGATAAATACACACATAACTTCGAAAAGTATCGAAAAGTCATTGGTGTGTGCCATAGTAAAACCTGGTATCGAACCCGAGACCTCGTCTCAGCAGTCCATTACCCATACCACTAGGCTACCGCGGTTATTGTTAGGTTAATGCTAATTAATAGTGGAAATTAATACTGTATCTAATCTGCCATCTGAATTTGTCAGCGTTCCTCTTTGACATACATCGCCTCCCATGTTCATAAACGAGCTGGGGACTCTGTAGTCCCACACACCCGAAGAGAGGGTCAGATCGTCGGCCCTGGGTCGACCGGGGTGCGAGGGATATGCCTGTCAACCTCACCTTCGGCAACCAAAACGACCCACAGACGGCGTGCGTTTTAGTCGGTTCGAGTCCGACATAACCTCCTCCACCGACTCCGGTAGGGAGGTATCCGTGGGGATTTTGCGCATGTAAAAAAAAACGATATCGTATAAGACTTTATCGTATCACGATTGAACCGCTAATCTCAATCCCCACCACCTACTTTCTAAGTTGTATGAATGAAATCATCTCGCCATAACTGTTACAAGTAGCCAATGCCCACTCGAAAAAAAATATCATTAAGTTAAAAACTTGATTCTGCTTACGACATGCCGCCTAATACCCACGCTTAGCCCAGTTTAAGTTTATTGTGTGGTCCAAGTTATGAAAATAGAGCGAAAGTATAAACAAGTTGCCCATGCTTCTAGGAGGTCTGATTATCACTTTATAATAATAATAATAATAATAATAAATCATTTATTTCAGGCTTTAGACGGTGACCACGCGCTAGCGGTCAAGCAATCCTACGATGAACTGATAAAACTGGTCAATAATCAAATGGGTGTCATACTATTAACTGTATCAAAAACTTTGTAATCCTATATATTTATTTTGTATTACACAGTTTACAATTGGTAGTATAACAGCCGTTCAATTATAGCATGGGCTTGCGCTGTGTAGACTTCGTATTGTTTATTTATCACATTTGAATTTACATCTAAATATATTCTATATAGCGATAAGGCCGCCATCTGTACGTACCACGGAACTTGTATAACTTATTCTAGGGTAATGTGTAATTGGTGTACAATAGAGACGTCATTATTATTATTATTATTGCAGCATTGAGAGTTCAGGTGAGTACATCTTAGGACACAACCGAAATAAAGTCATCTAGGAGAAGAATTATTCAAGTAAGCCACGGTGATTGTTCGAATTAATAAATTAAATTATTACAAATAAATTAATTACGGGTAGTTGCATATCTGCAGGCAAAGCGCAGTCACTTTGACAACCCAAATATACAACAGACGATTTTGTCAATTTTGTTTTTATCTGTTGTGTCATTTGAGTTGCATGCTGCCTGCTGCGTCCCTAGTGCCTGCTATAGTTCCAGATAACGCTAGCAGTGATGTATTTATCGCGCGAATTTAAGCAAGTGATGAGACCCCGGTAGAGTTAACAAATTCCGCTGTATCTCATTATATGGACCACTCATTGAAGTTACATGTAGGCGGCGTAATGTTTGAGAGAGACCATTATTTCGTCTGTTCGTCTGTTTGTCTCGGTTGTTAGTCCCGATGTAGATACAAGATTTTTATAGATATGTGAGATGCTTTTTTAAATTGGAGTATGGTCAATTGCTTGATTGGCTATTGATAATAGAGACTACTTTAATTAAGTAGATATTCAATGCCATGATGTTCTTGAAGAATAAGTTTCTTGTGTTTGTATGTATTTGCCGAGTTGGTTCCCGATTCCCGATATTACGTGTGGATTCCCGGTCTAGTAAAAATTGGACACCACATCTCTTCCCGTGACTGTCGTAAAAGGCGACTAAGGGATAGGGCTGTTATATATGCTTACCCCCTATTACGTGAGACCGAAAATCATATTTTGTAAAATATCGTCGTTAATACCGCTCTGCCTACCTCTTTGGGGAATTGTCGGTGTGAATATCATATATATATTTTGGGTTAGATTTAACTTAGGGTAGGATATACTATTATTACATGTGTTATCAAATTTGCATCAATATATTATTGAGAGGATCACGATATATAGTGACAGTTGATACCCACCCAATCACTAGTTTTAATTATATAATAACATAACGCCATTACAATATATTAAAACTGCAATAAAAGCACGTACCCAAATGACACTTTTAGTGCCACGTATAATATTTTAGTGACAATCAAAGTGTTTATATTACACTTTTAGTGCCATATTACAAGTAGAGGTAATCTGAATAGTTTTATGTTCTATAAATTTGATTTAAGCGTTTTTGTTGTAAAATGTGTTGTAAAATTCTATTACGGATTTTGTTGTAAACATAATATGCTGAATTGCTATTAATGCTGAATAATTTTATGTTTTAAGTGTTACTATTAATATATAATAATAATAATAATGTTTATTGCAACAAAAATTGTGTAATGTATGAACGAAATTATTATCGCCTATCGACTTAAGCTAGAACGTATCTTTTTTTTATACCACTTAGGTGGCAGACAAGCACACGGCCCGGCCCACCTGATGGGAAGCGGTTACCGTGGCCTATGGACGTATGCAACACCAGGGGTGTCATACTCGCGCTTTAAACAAGATAAAACTTCGATATCTGTAATGGGTAATTTAGGTAATTTAGACTTCGTAAACGATAGTGTGTATGTACGGAAACAGTATGAAATGAACTTCATCCCATGCACACTCAAGCTGTGGAACGAACTCCTTGCTGACTGCAATATGAGATAAAAAAAACCGTGGTAGCCTAGTAGTATGGGTAATGGACTGCTGAGACGAGGTCTCGGGTTCGATCCCAGGTTTTACCATGGCACACACCAATGACTTTTCGATGCTTTTCGAAGTTATGTGTGTATTTATCGCAGGTTTATAAGTGCCCGGTTAATGGCAATAAGCTCGCCACCTATTACATTGGGACCTAAACAAAAATATAGGCGTGAGTTTATGTTATGTTATGCTTATTTCTGACTTTAAATTCGAAAGCGAAATACAAATGGCGGTAAGGTGTCTTTTTTTCAACCGGAAACGTACACACCTATTCACAAACATTAGTTATAGACAATGTGACATACTTAACTATTGGGTAACCCAGTGTCAGTTAACGTACGCGGGCGGACCCGTGGGCGAGGATTAGTATGTGTGTGTAACGTACTTGACAGTGAGTGTGAAAGGCTGATGAAGCTTAGAAATGGTATTAAAGGTCATTATGAACATGTCTGTAGTTATTATGTTGGTAGTTTTACCCGACTACCGCGAAGCAAAAGGAGGGTTATGATTTTGACAGGCTATGTATGTATGTGCGTGTGCATGTAGGTTCATCTTGTCAAGAATGCCTTGACTTAATCTTTTCTTAAATGTCTTCAATCCGATTGGTCGACCTTCACCGGATTGGACTTTCTTGATTCGTGGGTTATCCAAATGTTCCTCCCTTTTTCAAACCCCCATTCATCATACCTCAACGTTCCCTTGCCACGCTGTTGAGTCAGTATTTGAAGCGTGGACAGTTTAGTGGTTAAGGAGTCGGGCTTATGGTCAAAAGGTCCCGGGTTCGAATCCTGACCAATACACTACCAACGTGAATCCACTCCTAACACAAGCTATTTAGCTTAGCTGGAGGGGTTAGAGGGAATATTAGTAATTTCGTTACTAATATTCTTTTAAAAAAAGAATGTCAAAACGATCTTACTTCAAAAGTAATTAGGTGCAAATAAAACTGTTTTATTAATTTAGATTGTACAGTTAGCATAGTTTAAATTGAGTTGATTTATTAGTTCAATTGTAAATATATATATATTTTTTTTTTTTTTTTTTTTTTTTATATAGGACACGTCAATTGGACTTCGCCTTGCCTGATGGTAAGCTGAAGGCAAAATCCCAGAAAAGAGGGTCACCATTACTTACACATACCGTGTGACAATGGTGACACTCAGCTTGACGGCCTTATCATATGCTTTTTCACGCCCCGCTTAAAGGACCCGGGACTGTAGGAAGAAGGAAACACGTGAGCTGGTAATGAATTCCAGGCCTTAATGGTGCGACAGAGGAAAGAGTCTCCGAACCGCTTGGTTCTTGATCGGATGTTTTGCACCGTGTGCGGATGACATCTAAGACCTGCACGCGTTGTCCTGTGTAGGAAAGGGGAGGGTGGGACTAATTGGAAGAGCTCATCAGAACACTCCCCATGGTACAGACGGTAAAATACAGCCATGGACGCAACATCTCTACGCAGCTGTAAAGGTTCTAGGGTGTTCGTGATCTCGGGATTCCCAATGATGCGGATCGCACGTCGCTGCAACCTGTCGAGAGCATCTAGTAAGTACTTTGCTGAACCATCCCAGAGATGCGAGCAGTATTAAACACAGGAGCAAATTTGTGTCTTGTATAGAAGACACCGCTGCTCCGGCGTGAAAAACCGTCTCACTCTGTTCAGGACTCCGAGTTTTCGTGAGGCTGTTTTGATGATACTTTCGATGTAATTTTTGTTATTCAGGTTGCAGCGAACATCCATACCTAGGATATTGAGATTGTCCTGCAGTGGCAGTTGCGTGCTCTGAAGAGTGGGGAGGGGAAGGAAAGAAGATACTTTTGCTGTAAACGCACATGCCTGCGTCTTCTTGGCATTGAACTCAACCAGGTTCTCAGAGCCCCATTGAGAAATGTGATTCAGGACCCCGTCAAGCTCAGTGACAAGAAGCTGCCTTTTCTCTGCGATATCTGACTGCTTGGCCACTGGATGTCCATGATAACTCCCATGTAAAGTGCTATCGTCTGCATAACAATGAACATTGCCGGTAGACAGCATGTCGTTGATATGCAGAAGAAAGAGAGTGGGTGATAAGACGGACCCCTGGGGCACGCCAGCATTAACCTGCAGAAACTCTGAAGCTCGTCCGTCACAAAGGACGCGAATACGGCGCCCCTGCAGGAAGCTAGCAACCCAGTTGCACAGCCTAGAAGGCAGACCAAAGGCAGGTAGCTTAGAAAGAAGCGATTTGTGCCAGACTCTATCGAAAGCTTTGGCGATGTCAAGACTAATTGCCAGTGACTCGCCGTGCTTGTCCATAGCCTCACCCCAAAGATGGGTAACGTATGCTAGAAGATCACCCGTTGACCGTTTCGGTCTGAAGCCATATTGCCGGTCATTAATTAAGGAGTGATCCTCTAGGTGCCGCATGAGCTGTTTGTTAATTATGTGCTCAAACACTTTGCACAGCACTGAGGTGACGGCTATGGGTCGATAGTTGGCTGGCTCCGAGCGATCCCCCTTCTTGGGAATCGGCTGAACATTCGCCTCTTTCCAAGGCAAAGGCACTGTACCCGAACTGTAGGATAGCCGGTACAGGCGCGTAAGCATTGGAGACAACTCCGCTGCACATTTTTTCAAAACTACCGCTGGAATACCATCCGGACCACTGGCTTTCCGGACATCGAGTGATTGCAGCACTGCACGGACATCGCGTTGCCTGATATGGATATCAGGCATCGCGTGGTCACTGTCGGGTAGTGTTGGTGGCTGCGTACCACAATCATCGATTCGGGAGTTGGCCGCAAAGAGATTAGCCAGCAGATTTGCCTTCTCTTGCGACTCATGGGCCAGGGATCCATCAGGGTTACGCAGCGGAGGCAGCGAAGGCTGACAGAAGTTGGCTTGCACGGCTTTAGCCAGTCGCCAGTAGCCACGGCTTCCCGTGGGATGCATCACTAGCTCTTGACCAAGCCGCGCTATGCGCAGGGCATCCGCTCTGACATAGGCCCTTCTACAGACCTTTGTGGCTCTGTTGTACGCTGCCTTGAAGTGGCCCAGATTGGGATGGCGCGTGGCGCGCGCCCTTACCCAAGCGCGGTACGCAGACTGTTTTTGTTCAACAGCTTCCGCGCACTCGCGCCCGAACCAAGGGCGCACCCCGCGGTCACCGGTGACATCGGTGTATGAGATATAGTATTCCATACCCAGACCGATCTCACCGGCGACAGCAGTAGCACAATCCGATGGGTTCTTACCTTCAAAGCAGCGCTCAACCCACGGGATGGACGCAAAATAGTCACGAAGTCCATCCCAGTCCGCTGACGAGTAGTGCCAGAGACGCCGCTTCCCCTGCACGGGTCGTGGGGGCGCCATAATAGGCACCGTGGAACAGACCAGGCAGTGGTCAGAGTTGCCTAACGCGGCTCGCACCGATACACTGTACCGGTCCGGATCACTCGTCAGCAGAAGGTCTAGCAGGAAGGTGCTTGGCCCGACCTTCTTGGTATCCTAGTGACCTCATGCACCAATTGGGTCAGGCCGTGCGCCAGAGCAAATGCGTGGGCGGCTCTTCCCGCATGGTCGGTTTTGGAGGAGCCCAACCAGATCTCGTGGTGGGCGTTAAAATCCCCCAAAAATACCATTTCGGCATTCGGAAATCGCTCCTGCGCATCATCTGCTGCCTGACTCAGATATTCAAAGAGTCGAGTTGTCTCAGCATCTCCTGTATGGGAACGGTAGAGGCACACATAGATCTGACTCGTAGGGCCATGGTCTACGTGTACCCAAAGGACGGAGAAGGATGGGTCCTCTAGGCAGCGCAAACGGCGACAGCAAACATCCGCCCTAACAAACACGCACACCCCGGCTTTTGCACGAAAACTTTCCTCAAGAACATAGCCAGGGTAGAGCAAGTAGGTCGTGTCGTCAGGGCGGTGTATTTGCGTCTCCGTTAGAAAAAACATGGCAGGTTTCGCCGTCTCTAGGTGTTGGTGGACGGCGTTGAGGTTTGCATGGAGCCCACAGATGTTAGTGGACTCCACCTCAAATAGCAAGCTTTTGGGAGTGTGACGAGCCGCTGTGTTGCCTTTTTCTATAAATTGCGCTGCCATGAGTTTGGGTGGGAGAAGGCGTGAAAAAAAGAAGTGATTGCCGCCGCAGCACCGTGTGACAAAGCGCGGGATATTGGTTTTATCTATGAATGTGAGGCATGGCGAGAGCCGACGCGCCGAACGGAAGGGCCCCCGTACCCCCCCGAGTATGGTCGCCGGGCTCCCAAATCCGGTCACCAACCGGCACGACGAACCATATCGGGATTATGCGCGGCCTGGTGAGGCAGCCTCCCAAGGTGGTTAACCCCAGTTGGGCCCCTGTACTATACCGCGGGCGGCCAGCGGCACCACCGTTTCTACAGGTCTCCCTGTTCGGCGCATCGCCCCGCGCCATCCCCACTAAACTACGCCAAGACCCACTGGTCCCACTAGTGCTGCGACAACCACCACCTCTGCCCGGCTATGCACATGCTGACCCCTGAACACAATCCAACCGAGATTGAATTGCTATGGAGGGTTTTTCGCAATAGTGCACGGTGGTACCTACCCGGTCGAAACTTGAGACAAATTTGTGCCACCAAGTTTCTACCACCAGTAAACTACCACACACTAATGATTTTTCGATGCTTTTCGAAGTTATGTGTGTATTTATCGCAGGTTTATAAGTGTCCGGTTAATGGCAATAAGCTTGCTACCTATTACATTGGGACCTAAACATAAACTGGCGAAGTGTGGGTGATAGCACCTCTGCCTACCCCTTCGGGGATATAGGCGTGAGTTTATGTTATGTTATGCTTATTTCTGACTTTAAATTCGAAAGCGAAATACAAATGGCGGTAAGGTGTCTTTTTTTCAACCGGAAACGAACACACCTATTCACAAACATTAGTTATAGACAATGTGACATACTTAACTATTGGGTAACCCGGTGTCAGTTAACGTACGCGGGCGGACCCGTGGGCGAGGATTAGTATGTGTGTGTAACGTACTTGACAGTGAGTGTGAAAGGCTGATGAAGCTTAGAAATGGTATTAAAGGTCATTATGAACATGTCTGTAGTTATTATGTTGGTAGTTTTACCCGACTACCGCGAAGCAAAAGGAGGGTTATGATTTTGACAGGCTATGTATGTATGTGCGTGTGCATGTAGGTTCATCTTGTCAAGAATGCCTTGACTTAATCTTTTCTTAAATGTCTTCAATCCGATTGGTCGACCTTCACCGGATTGGACTTTCTTGATTCGTGGGTTATCCAAATGTTCCTCCCTTTTTCAAACCCCCATTCATCATACCTCAACGTTCCCTTGCCACGCTGTTGAGTCAGTATTTGAAGCGTGGACAGTTTAGTGGTTAAGGAGTCGGGCTTATGGTCAAAAGGTCCCGGGTTCGAATCCTGACCAATACACTACCAACGTGAATCCACTCCTAACACAAGCTATTTAGCTTAGCTGGAGGGGTTAGAGGGAATATTAGTAATTTCGTTACTAATATTCTTTTAAAAAAAGAATGTCAAAACGATCTTACTTCAAAAGTAATTAGGTGCAAATAAAACTGTTTTATTAATTTAGATTGTACAGTTAGCATAGTTTAAATTGAGTTGATTTATTAGTTCAATTGTAAATATATATATATATATTTTTTTTTTTTTTTTTTTTTTTATATAGGACACGTCAATTGGACTTCGCCTTGCCTGATGGTAAGCTGAAGGCAAAATCCCAGAAAAGAGGGTCACCATTACTTACACATACCGTGTGACAATGGTGACACTCAGCTTGACGGCCTTATCATATGCTTTTTCACGCCCCGCTTAAAGGACCCGGGACTGTAGGAAGAAGGAAACACGTGAGCTGGTAATGAATTCCAGGCCTTAATGGTGCGACAGAGGAAAGAGTCTCCGAACCGCTTGGTTCTTGATCGGATGTTTTGCACCGTGTGCGGATGACATCTAAGACCTGCACGCGTTGTCCTGTGTAGGAAAGGGGAGGGTGGGACTAATTGGAAGAGCTCATCAGAACACTCCCCATGGTACAGACGGTAAAATACAGCCATGGACGCAACATCTCTACGCAGCTGTAAAGGTTCTAGGGTGTTCGTGATCTCGGGATTCCCAATGATGCGGATCGCACGTCGCTGCAACCTGTCGAGAGCATCTAGTAAGTACTTTGCTGAACCATCCCAGAGATGCGAGCAGTACTCCACACAGGAGCGAATTTGTGTCTTGTATAGAAGACACCGCTGCTCCGGCGTAAAAAATCGTCTCACTCTGTTCAGGACTCCGAGTTTTCGTGAGGCTGTTTTGATGATGCTTTCGATGTAGTTTTTGTTATTCAGGTTGCAGCGAACATCCATACCTAGGATATTGAGATTGTCCTGCAGCGGCAGTGGCGTGCTCTGAAGAGTGGGGAGGGGAAGGAAAGAAGATACTTTTGCTGTAAACGCACATGCCTGCGTCTTCTTGGCATATATATATATGTATTAAAGCAATTAATTTAGATTGTACTGCTGTCCGAACTAAAGGTGTGTACAAGGAGGTAGGACACGGCGGTATTTCCGCCCAATTGAGCAGTCCGACTGGGGAAGTACCTCCGCCCTACAGAATACCGCGGCTATAATAACTTCGTGTTATGTTCCCAGCGGTGAGTAGGGTAGCCAGAGCTCACTGGAGACTGTACTGTCAGTGGAAGACTATGGGCTTGTCCTGCTTTGTCTTCTACTCAGGCACAGAAACTCTGTACTTACAGGGTTGGCAGCGCGACTGTGACTCCTCTGGTGTTACAAACGTCCATAGGCCACGGTAACCACTTTCCATCAGGTGGGCCATGTGCTTGTCTGCCAACTAAGTGGTATAAAAAAAAAACCAAATATCAGAACAATCAGTCAACAGGAAGGAGGAAAAACCAAGGAATTAAAATCATTTTGAATACTTTGTTCGTCAAAATCGATCAGATGCCTGTTCCTCACTCAGCCAAACAGGCTATATATGACATATTTGTAAGCGTGTGAACAGAAACATGTGTGTTGCGAATGTGGGCTTACTTTACGAGTACTTGTATTTTTTTAAATTTTATATGTAGTTTATCGTCTGAGTTTAAAATAATAACGCAATGTGTTAAGACAGTGGTATGTTGTATAGTATGTTGGAGTAATTAAATCTTTAAATAGCATGAGGACTTCTTTTGTTTCCAGTTGAAAACCAGCGTCAGGTTTATACCTGGCACATGCTGAACTGGACAACTAGGCTATTTATTGTATCTGTCTCTATCTCTGTTTTATTTGTTTTTCTTACATTTTTTTTTGTATTGTTGATTATTGCTATCTCTATGACCACCTTGCACCAAATAAATATTTCTATCTTTCTTCCTTTCTTTGTTGAAATGCGTGTTCTTATTCTTCTTCGAGTCAATGGCTAGGTCTGACATATAATGGTCTGGTATTGAAATTTTATTGACCCAGAACTTGGCCACAGCAACAGCGCTCTCCGTTGCTCCACATAGGTCGTCGGTAATGCAAGTGAAGGGGCACATTGAGCAGGAAAGCAAATGCGACATGAACTGGGTTTGGGCCCCGCAGTGACAGGACTCTTGCTACCAGTCGATAAAGCCTCATTTCGTCATGTTTATCTCAGCTAATATTTTTTAAAGAGTACTAGCCACTGTGGTTACTATTATTTCTCCTTCCCAGATAAGCTAAATTGCTTGTGTTAAGAATGGTCACGTCAGTAGTTTTATAGCCAGAATTTGGACCCGGGATGTCTCTTTTAATTTCTTTTTATACAACTTAGGTGGCAGACAAACACACGGCCTACCTGATGGGAAGTGATTACTATGGCCTTTGGGCGTATACAACACCAGAGGCGTTACAATCGCGCAAGAAACTGAAGAAACTTTCTGATACCCCTCTTGAAGAACCCCATATTATACTCACCACTGTCAATGATGTGCACATTTTTATTGATAAATTTTGTGATATACAGTCTCAATGTAAATATCAACGACAAGATTTAATAAGCAACTCTGACAGTCTGATGTAAGAAACATAGGATTATAGACCCTAAGACAAGCACCAGCAAAGGTGACGCCATCTGTGTTTAGGTTTTCCCGAACCTCCCGATTTCAAACGTTTTTTATTTAACTCTAATATTAAAGGTATCAATTACCTTTATCAAGCGAACCGTGCGGTTGTTTACGATGAAATTAAACAATGTTCTGTACACCAGGTCATGACAAGAAAAACTTCTTAGTCATCTATATTGTCCTTTCTCTCATCCTAAAACAATGGACTCTTTGAAAACATAGACAGGAATTGTTTCATGAACACAAAAGAAAAAATAAGGGTATTTTGTATACAAATTTGTTATGTTCTGACATTGGATGTTGTTTCAATATTAGGTTTATTATAATACTTTCATTTATTATGTCTCTTTGTCTTCGAATATTGAGGAACATATAAACCATATTGTAATAATTATTTAATCCTGATTGACTTTTTTTTACGTGCGCAAAATGCCCGCGGATACCTCCCCACCGGAGCCGGTGGAATAGGTTATATCAGACTCGAACCGACCAAAACGCACGCCGCCTGTGGGTCGTTTTTGGCTGCCAGAGGTGAGGGTGACAGGCATATCTCTCACACCCCGGCTGACCCAGGGCCATCTCTTTAATCCCGATTAACTGAATAATTGACCGGCGCAGAATCTAGACTACTTAAAAACTAATTAGGAAAAAAAAGCTCAGATGATATTACTGCTAGAGATGAAAAATTCGAAATAAAATCCTATACCAACCCGACTGGCCAGTGTGGAAAAATTAGGCCAAAGCCTGCCAACATGAGAGGAGGTATATATCCAGCAATGGACTGCGATAGACTATTTGATTGATTGATAGGTACGAACGGAAAAGGAGATAAATTTGCACCTTTACATGTAAAGGTGCATGTACATTGTACAGGTGATTATTTATCTCCTTAGCCGTGTGTTCATAAAATTAATTCGTAATAACTAGTAACTGTATTTGACCAACTGCATGGCAAAGTTCATTAAGATAATTAACTGTATTTAAGATACTATACGCAGGTGTTGATACCCCCTTGACAAGTGGTAATTAGTTGGCAGGCGGCATGTTGTTGAATGGACTGACAAATATATGGGACTAGCTGACCTGCCCCAGCTTCGCTCGTGGCATATCTTGAAACCTCATACTACCTATTTGAGCATTTATTTCTTTAGTTTCCAAGTAATATGTGGAAATTTGCCGGATATATTTTACATATGCTGGTCACTAAAGTGTGGTATCGATTCTTCACTTTACAATAATAAGCTGATCTATACAATTTTTTTTACGTGCGAAATATCCCTACGTATACCCCGACAACCAGAGTTGGGGGAAGAGGTTATGTCGGGCTCGGACCGACTGAAACGCACCTGTGGGTCGTTTTTGATTGCCAAAGGTGAGGTTAACAGGCATATCCCTCGCACCCCGGCCGACTCAGGGCCATCTTTCTCGATCTGGCCTCCTCGGGTTTGGGGACCACAGAGTGCCTAACATATCCCCGGAAACGAAGAGGCGCACCGCCGTCGTGGCCTGCTTCTACCAGGGTGACAGGCGGCTCCACCTGGCACCCCCAGGCAATCCATACTAATAGTATAAAGCTGAAGAGATTTTTTGTTTATTTGTTTGAACGCGCTAATCTCAATAACCCAACAGGTACGAATTCATTCTTTTTGTATTGAATAGTCCGTTTATCGACGAAGGTATTATGCTATATATCATCACGCTACTATTTAAAGGAACGGCGTAGTGATCATAAATGTCAACAAATCCGGCAGATTTCCCATACATTGCGATATTATTGCTGGGGCGGGTCAGCTAGTATTCTTCCGTGATCCGAACAGCGCCGAAATATCGGATACTAGAATCAATACATGGTAAATATTCCGATAGCTCTATTACTAATGGTTATATAGATTTCCAATAACTAATCCCGTCATAAACCAGTTCCCTTTATTTTATGTCTTTAAACTTTCCGGGATATTATCAAACCTAATTATTGTGAGAGCGAAGTTTTTTTTTACGATCGAACTTGTAAAAAAGCACGCCTTACTTTATGTGTTTGTAAAGTTTTTAATGCCTTTTATAGATTTTGCTTGAATGTTTCCGACCAATCGGAGGGAGTGTCTTTTAGGGTTATCTACACAAAGGACAAAAACGGAACCCCTATTTCTAAAACTTCCCTGTCTATCGTTTGGTTGTTTGCAGTTCACTTGAGTCTACATAATTAAAAAAAATCTGTCTAAAATGAATAATGTATTAAAACATTACAATTAGTTTTCTAATTACCCAAGCACGTACCAACCACTACTGCTTATCCTCCAAACATATAACAATCTGTGTATGTATGTTCATCTGTCACATCTGTGCGCTAAATATGGCAGACACATTGCCTACGTGGGAGATGAACGTTGTTGAACGAGCGTACAGGATGATCACAAAATAACTTTTTTTTTTAATTAGCTCTGATTCTTTTGGATGTTTTTTGTGATGTTTTGTTAGGTGGACGGAAAGAACAACACAACACATTGGTGGAGTCGCAGGCAACAGCTAACCTATACTAATATTATAAATTCGAAAGTAACTCTGTCTGTCTGTTTAGTACGCTTTCATTCCTAAACCACTGGAACCGAATTTGATGAAATTTGGTACAGGGGTAGATTATATCTTGAAAAAGGACATAGGCTATATTTGTTTGCGATAACCAATATCCACGTAAGTGGAGCCGCGGGCCACAACTAGTTATATATAAAAGAATTAGAGTAATCTGAAGCTTCTAAAAACAGTGACTAAATTTGAGCGCAGTACTAACACGTTCAATTTAGGTCAGCCTGAGATATATGAACCTATTAATTTTGCCAACGTATTAACAGGCAATGTTTGTATATTAGCCTATATTTTGGTTTCAATAGTTCGGAATGAAATAACAGAAAGACCGAACAAAAAGATTTTTTAAACATAATATATACTCACGCCTATATCCCCGAAGGGCAGCTGAGAAGATGTCTCGGGTTCGATCCCAGGTTTTACCATGGCACACACCAATGACTTTTCGATGCTGTTTGAAGTTATGTATGTATTTATCGCAGGTTTATAAGTGCCCGGTTAATGGCAATAGGCTCGCCACCTAAACCTAAACATTGGGACCTAAACTTAAACTGGCGAAATGTGGGTACTATCACCTCTGCCTATCCCTTCGGGGATATAGGTGTAAGTTTATGTTATGTTATGTTACGTATCCTCAAACAACTCAAAACCTCAAATCTTAAAACTACTAATATGCATTTATGAAATAGGTTTTATTTGAACAACACAGACATTGCAATTGTATTTATTAGTACGGATTCGTGTTTACAACAGTAAATCAATCGTAAAAACGAGTGAGCGTTGTGAACAGTGCAATAAATTACACCGAACAAATTTTAATCAAAAGCTAATCAAGTCGCATTGTACACGCCATGCAAACAAAATGGGATGAAATTATTTCAATAAGATAGCAATTAATTATCAATTATTCATTTAAAATTTATTGCAAAATGTTTCAATTGTTTGATTGGTTGGTTGGTACAATATATCTGCAGACTGTACGATTGAGCCATTTTAGAAGAATTTAACTTCGAAAACTATAACTTGAGTATTTCAGATCTACATTGGACAGTATTATTTTTAATTTTATTATTCCGGCAGTCAAAATGAATGTCACAGAATCTCCCCGTGACCATAAGTGCTGAAAAGTATTACGGCTACTTTTCAGCACTTATGGTCACTGGTAGATTGTCGACGGGGTTTATTTAAAAAAAATATAATGTGTTAAAAATAATTTTATTTCAATTGTACAAAATTTAAATATAAGCCCTTCAATCGACGCTTCTCGTGACCAGAGGGCTGGCCTCTTCTTAGGTCAGGGAATAAACATTGCCATACAACGTGGCAATGCTGCCAGTTTTCTGGGAACGCTACCACAAGATGCATGCGATGTGGAGGAATTCCACGACGCATTTTAACTTTTGTTTTATTCAATTATTATTTTTTATTAATGTCAATATTAGCATAGCTTTAAAATACATTAAGTGTAAATAGATAAATATGTTTAAATAGACTAAACAATTAATTGGTGATATATTAAAATACATGTGTATAATCTTCTTATTAATATATATATTGCATAAGCCCTTCAATTCAAAACTATGTAGCTCGACTAAACGAAACACAAAATATTCTCCTAACTCATTTTGACTTTGTAGGCACTTAGTTTATCAACTAAAAGCACTTCTCGCGATGTCATGTCTCCCTCAAGTTATCTGTTTTTCGAACCTTTCTAAGTACAAGAGTGAGTAGCTGGCTTATCAATAAATTCTTTAATTACGAGTCTCATCACGTAGGAAAACTATAAGCCCACAGCTTAGTGCGTCGAGCCATTCTCAATATTTACTTATACTTATTTTGTTCAATCAAGTTATCCAGTTTACTAATTCAAACATTGAAAGCGCCCTAAATAATTCAGTATAAGAAATTAATCAAATAAATTGAAAATATTTGCAAGGCAATTTTATTTGTCCTTGAAATGAAAGAGATTAAATTAACTAAATGTTTTATTGGAAATCTAGCAATAAGTCTGATTAGATTTTTAAACGAATTATTCGATACAAGAAAATGTACTATGTTATTTTTTTATCTAGGATACGCCAATTTGACCTCACCTCGCCTGATGGTAAACTAAAGGCAAAGGGTCAGGATTATGAGGGTCATCATTACAGGCACTAAGTAATGTAACAATGGTGGCACTCAGATTGGCGGCGGGATCGGCCTCAACAGAAAGCAATTAGCAAAAAGCAAAATTAATGACTAAATATAATAAATTCTAAATTTATTACTAAAGGAGGCTCTATTTAAAGAATTTTAGTGAAGTTTGATTTTATTTTTTAATGTAAAATGAAAGTCAAAATGTAGTCTTTATATTGTCAAATTAGTACAATTACGTCTAAATATTAGACGCAAAGAGTAGTTATTTGCAGGAAATTGTATGTGTCTTGTGACGTTATGTCTTTAGAAAGTGAACCAGCATGTCAGGGGAAGGTATTGTCTCAATATAATATAAAAATACAGGATGTATTTAATGAAATATCTATCCATCATTAGCCTTCTGTATATTGCGTAAACGTCAAGAAATATAGCGGTTATAAAACGAGCGAAAAATAATAAAATGCAAATAAAGTGTAAGAAAATAAAGTGCTTCTTTATATATTATAATGCAGGATATCCTTACATTAGAGACAAGGTTTAATACCTACATTTTTAATCGTTAGCCATCAACACCTAAATGAAATTACAATAATTATTTGAAAAACATTTGTGATTGAAATGTACTTAAATACTCATACATAATACACCTTGCTCCCTCCGAAGCAGTTAAAGATAAAAACCCGACATCTGATTTTGTCCTTCCATACTTTACTAGTTCTAATCTAAACCTTCAATGCAAGCCCACCGGTTCCAATATTAAGCCTAGTAGTATGGGTAATGGACTGCTGAGACGAGGTCTCGGGTTCGATCCCAGGTGGCACCATGGCACACAATTGGTGTGTGCCATGCTTTTCGAAGTTACGTGTGTATTTATCGCATGTTTATAAGTACCCGGTTGATGGCAATAGGCTCGCTACCTATTACATTGGGATCTAAACATAAACTGGCGAATTGTAGGTGCTAGCACCTCTGCCTACCCCTTCGGGGATATAGGCGTGAGTTTATGTTATGTTATGTAATAAAACAATAAAATAACATAAAAATTATACTAAATAATATTATTTATCTATAACACTTAGTTAAATATAAAGAAAATGATGCTAATAATGACGCCAACTTTCAAACGACATGACGTTTTATAATTAAAACGCAGAAATAACATCAACCTGTAGTTCGAAAAACGCGCGCCGGCCATTATGACGAGCTATAGATAAAAATATATGGAGTCGCGAGTCGCGACCAACGCGGTAACCACAATTTTTAATTTAGTACTTAAATAGGAACGCACGTGCTTCTAACGTTACTCGCTAATAATTGTGCGAGACGAGCCAATTGTCATCAACTAGCTATTTTTATAGCCCGTATGTTAAGTATGTTTACATTCCGACAAAAAAAACTTAGGTGGCAGACAAGCACACGGGCCCACCTGATGGAAAGTGGTTACCGTGGCCTATGGACGTTTGTAACACCAGAGGAGTCACAGTCGCGCTGCCAACCCTGTAAGTACAGAGTTTCTTTGCCGCCTTAATCACCTTGTACAATATTTATAGCAATATAAGGGTGGCGTGTGAAGGCGGTGGAGTAGAATAGGGCTCGCCCAGTAATAGGGATTGAAAATCATAGATGACGAATTATGGGTGTTAATACATCTCTGCCTCCTTGTTAAGAATTTATAATGTGTATAGGGTGTAGTTTTTTACCGCGTGGCCGCGTTCCCCCTATTGAGCCCCCCCCCCCCCCCTATTGAGTACGTGGGACCGAATTTTATGATTGGTGAAATGTGAGTTTCAATTCACCACTGCCTAACTTTCCGGGGATAAAGGTGTGCATATGTGTATGTATTTTCCGACAAAATAAATCGTATCTCTTAATCACCTTGTACAATATTTTATAGAAATGTGCCCGGTGGAGTAGAATAACCTAATAATAAAAATGAAAATAACCTCTAATAGGCTCGTCCAATAATAGGGATAGAAAATCATAGATGACGAAATATGGGTGTTAATACATCTTTCCTTCCCTGTTAAGAATTTGCAATGTATATAGCGTGTAGTTTTTTACCGCGTGGCTGCGTGGATCCCAACAGAGTAGAATTTGGACCACCCTACCTTCTCCCATGCGATGTCGTACAAGGCGACTAAGGTATAAGGCTGTTTAACATCAGACAGATATATATACAGCCCAGACTCAGCCTCAGATGAATGGCTTGAGTTAACAATAATACCCGGAAGACAGCAATAGGCACACCCCCTATTAGGTACGTGGGAGCGAATTTAATGATTGGTGAAATGTGGGTGTTAATTCACCACTGCCTAACCTTCCCGGAATAAAGGCGTGATTACATGTATGAAGTCTTTTACGTCATTTTACCATTAAAACACGACATCCTGCAATAACTTATAATAGTGACACTTAAGCGGTATTCGCTAATGCTATTTAGACGTTATTGCACTAACACTGGCAACACTACTCGTGAGCGAGTGGGTTCCCACAGTTAAGTCGAGACTAAACGAGCCTACATCCGGTCTATTCCGGTATAAGCCGGTTTTGTGTAAGATATCGATACCTTGGACCCGTATCTTAGAAAGATACAGTATTTGTTTTAAATTTTTGTTAATAAAACTTATGTTATAACTACTCCCTACAGAATACCATGGCTATAATAACTTCGTGTTGTGTTCCCGGGGCGGTGAGTAGGGTAGCCAGAGCTCATTGGAGAGTTTTTGTGTTATCAGGAAGACTAAAGGCTTGTCCTGATTTCGTGTTCTGCATTGACGGCACAGAAAATATCTGTTCTTACAGGGTAGGCAGCACGGGTGACTCCCCTGGTATTGCATACGTTCATAGGTCACGGTCACCACTTTCCATCAAGTGGGCCGTGTGCTTGTCTGCCACCTAAGTTGTATAAGAAAAAAATGTTAGATTTACTTTCATACATACATGTATTCAAGGCGCAGGCATATTAACATCCATATTTTGCCAATTATAATTGTCTGTCCTATGTATTTAGGGGTCCGTCTATTGCCATCTAACAAGTACTTTTTCATGTTTTTTCCATACCTTTAATAGATTTTAAAAATCTCCTCCTTTTCAACATTTCGTCGTTGACTATGATCAAGAGGTCTTGGGTTCAAACTGTGATTCTTATATGTTGTTAAATGATTGACAGTCTAACACAATTACAGATAGACACCATTAAATTTAAACTCACTCAAAAGTTGTCTTATCCATCACAAATACTTAACAAGCATCTATAATAAATAAAAGCGGCCAACATAGGAATCGAACTCACACTAATCTGTAAGTGGGCGTTTCACCGGACGCAGAACTTGTATAGCTTCGAACTGGTTTCGGTGCACTCCACTAGTTCCATTATGAAGTCACCCAGGTACATGGCCATATTTACAATGAATAGATTGAGTTACTTTAAATCTAGGCAGTATATATATCTATATAATTATAAAGGAGGTTATGTCCGTACATTGAAGTTTTAGTAAAAAACTTGGGTTATGTTATATTGAAGATTTTAAAGACAAACATTATTTTTTTAATTTCTTGTCTGTTTGTTCGCGATGAACACAAAAATTACTAAACGAATTTTGATGCGGTTTCTTTGTTCCGATACCCCCTTGGATATTGCTTATCGCGGCTTTGACTCATATCTTTGGTTGTGCTCAAGCGATTGTAAATAAACATACGTAAGATTTAAGATCCCAGAAGAGATGGGCCTCATTTCGCCAACTATGATACTTAGTCCCACGTAATTGGGGACGAGCCTATTGCCGTCAAGCGGGCACTTTATCTAGGGATATGCAATGTAAAGTATGGTATTGAAATGGGTTGTAAACAGTAAAATGTTTATCAATACACATTACTTCGGTGACTAGGTGACACGACCAATGCACGACACGGCGGTTTAAATTTGATCGCGTGTCAAACTACTGATAACATTCTAATCCTGGTTGATATACAACACTCCGTGATATGGTATACGCCCCCTTATGTCAATTAGTGTGTCACTGTTTAAGGATCAAATCTCATTCTGTAAAAATACGTTTTTGAAACGTGTGATTTCAAAACTTAGGTATAATGTTAATATTTCAATGTCTAATTGTAACAGGCCGCGTGGTTTCCGGCAGAGTAGAATAAGGGCCACCCCATCTCTTCCCATGCGGTGTCGTACAAGACGACTAAGGGATAGGGCTGTTTAACATCAGACAGATACATACAGCCCAGACTCAGGCTCGAGTCAACAATAGTGTCCGGAATACGGCAATAGGCTCACCCCCTATTACGTGGGACCGAATACAGCTATTGGTGAAATGTGGGTGTTAATTCACCTCTGCCTACCCCTCCAGAGATAAAGGCGTAATTATATGTATGTATGTATGTATTTGTAAACAAAATTGACTATATACGAGTCATTCTGAAGGTTTGTTAATAACTTCTATCTGTTTCATGGATCATATTTAATTTTTATTTTTTCATCTTTTTAATCTAATTGAAAAACAATGTCTAATTGAAACACTTTTTTTACTAAGTAAATCTAATTAGTAGCTCAATGACTAGGTAAAAGTGATTGAATGAAATTTTGAAGCATTTAGATTTTTTTTTTATACCACTAAGTTGGCAGACAAGCATACGGCCCACCTGATGGGAAGCGGTTACCGTGGCCTATGGACGTATGCAACACCAGGGGTGTCACACGCGCGCTGCCGACCATGAAGAAACCTTCTGATGCCCCTCTTGAAGAACCCCATATTATAGGCGCTTGGGAAAACCGCAGCAGGGAGGTCATTCCACAGCTTGAGTGTGCGTGGGATGAAGTTTCTTTCATACCGCACAGTACGCACCGTCTCAGGTCTCAATGCGTGGGGATGAATTCCCTGCCTATGGCGAGAGGTGCGATGATAGAATGTAGCTACGGGCATCATGTCAAACAATTCATCTGAGCACAAACCATTGTATAGGCGGTAGAACACACACAGTGAGGCAAATCCCTCCTAAGGCTAAGAGGTTCCACTCTACCTGTGAATATGGGATTGTCAACCAGCCTCAATGCCCGTCTTTGCAACGAGTCGAAGGGGTCAAGCTGGTATGCAGGTGCTCCAGCAAAAAGGTGAAGATTCGGTGGCTCAGTGTTTAAAGCATGTAAGGAAAAGATCGTGGGTTCGGATCCCGCCTGAACCGTTTCAAATTTTTTCTATCTTAATCGATTTGAACAGGTAACAGTAAAATTAGATAATGATTAATAGTAAAAACAATGTATATTTTACTAAATTTAACATACCTAATACATATATGATGTAGTGCTTATATGCATATATAACAAATGAATATAAGCACTGCATCACGAAAATAATATACTCCAAACTTGTTTAATGAAATGTTAAACTTGTACCTAATGACAGGTGTCTTATAGAATAAAATTAAAAATAAATGCAGTGGCATTTAAACTCCTTGATAAAAGTAACATCATTGTCGATTAAAAAAAAAAATATTCGACAAGCGCACGTGCCACTATTTAGTAGATATTACCTATAAAACACTAACAGGTGAAATGAATTTTTTTGATTATGGCAACATCTGCAGTCGTCATAATCCAGTTTAGAACTCGGTTTAAGCAAAGGTGCGTTATAATGACAGCAGGTGGAGCATTCACCATTGGGCTTAAGCATACAGGTGTGTGCGATCTAGTGTCAGGACCACCTTGCGGTCATATACAGTTGTTCATTATTAATTTTGTCTGTGGATAGTAATAAACAACTATGAAGATAATACTAGACTCGTAGCTTGACATTACAGAAAATTTAAAAAACGAATAGAAGTGACAAGTCTTTTTTTTTAATTCACTTGAATTGGGTGTACTTACCTATTTATGACAGAATATGATTCTATTTTTTTTAAGTGTTAGTGTTGTGTTTTTTTAATACAATTTTGAACGTAGTGATTTAGGAACGTGTCTTTATATCCCCGGATAATTGAATAATAAAGCGAGTCTATAAAAAGCACTGAGAAAGTACTTAGATGATGGATACTGATAATGTAACATACCAAATTTCTTATTTATACTGTTTATTAATGGCACTTGCTGGAATTTATTGTTACACATTTTGAGAACACACAGGTAAGGTTCAATAATAAATAGGTACCTACTGTGGAAAAAGCACAAGTGTGTTCTCAATATGTGTACCTAATTCCTTCTCTGCTGAACCGATTTTGATACTATGGTTTTCTAATCATAGGTTATTTATATTTATCAACCCGATAAGCTGGAATAGATTAACATGGTTTGCGGGAATGGGATCATCTGGTGGAGCCGTGAGCTACCAATTAAATAAAGCGATATCTATTATATTATAAAATATTTTTTTATTTAAAGCTGACATTCTGTAGTCTATGAGTAGGCGAATTCCAAAGTTCGGATTTCGCTAAATATTTTTTTTATAATTTCCGGATACGTGAAAAGTTTTAGCGACGTTTCATGAATTAGTCAGACAGAGTAGAAGTCTATTTTTAAATTTTTTATGAAACATCAGAACTGAAAATTTAAGGAATGTCGTTCACAAATATTCAACTATAAGTCATGCATGTAAAGTTTTTGACAAATCCAGGAAATTTCTGTTTGGTTCATTCATCGTTCACACTATCTATAGAATTACTCAGAAACTATCTACGCGAGATTTTTTTGCGCTTATAGGCAAAAAACAATCACATTTATCAAACATCGTAAATAATAAGAAAAAGAGTAGCCGAGAGAGCATATGACGCGACAGATTGAGAAATCATTACACAGAACGTCACGGCTACGACTCAGACCACCTGTTCGACCAGGGTGGCGGGTTCCATTCCCGCTCAGTTCAAATATTTACTTGTCACAGTCCGTACAAAATATTCTTATGTAAATTTATTAATATTTAATTTCATACAAAAATAATTATTTAATATTTTAGGTCGAAGTCCGTGCCAGCTTTTAATTTTTTTATATTAAGTAGTTACTTATTAACATTAATTTATATATATAGATATAAAAATTAATACAATATGTCAAAATGGTATTTTATGTTTAGATTATTTTATGTTTAGTTCGGCAGGTAAACGATTAATACATATAGTTATGTTTACAAAAAAGAAGTAATTTCCCTACGCACAAAAATTTTTGGGCGAGTATTTTTTTATTGTATTAAGGTGGACATTTGACCTGAAAGACATACACCGACTAAATTGAATTCTAAAAAAGGGCGAGGGCTTCCGAAACCGGCTTGACCTTATAAAAAGATTTAATGTCGGTAAAAGAAGCTCTTAAAGTTTGTAAGGACAGAAGTGAATAGAATGCTGTTATCAATGCCTACTTTGGAAGGAGAAATGTGGAGTTCTAATTTTGTTCCCATGCTTATAGCTAATTAAAAAACCGGGTAAGTGCAAGTCAGACTCGCGTGCGGACGGTTCCGTAGCATTATCTATACAAAATAATTTTCGCTTTTTTTTTTGTCGTTGTTGTGTTGTCAAGGAGATGGTGGGATTAGTTGGAAGAGCTCGTCAGAACACTCACCGTGGTAGAGACGGTAAAATACAGCCAAGGAAGCAATATCTCTACGCATCTGCAAAGGCTCGAGGGTGTTCGTGACCTCAGGGTTCCCAATAATTCGGACCGCGCGTCGCTGCAACCTGTCGAGAGCATCTAGTAGGTATTTCGCGGAGCCATCCCAGAGATGCGAGCAGTATTCCACGCAGGAGCGAATTTGTGTCTTATAGAGAAGACACCGCTGCTCCGGCGTGAAAAAACGTCTCACTTTGTTCAGGAGTCCGAGTTTCCGCGAGGCTGTTTTGATGATGATGATTATATTAATATCGAGCAAAAATAGCAAAAAAAGTCCACTTTTCGCTTTATATTAATATCGAGCAAAAATAGCAAAAAAGTCACTTTTGTTCTAGGTATGGATAGTATATTTCATAGCGCTACTCTGAAATATACTGTTTTCAGTATTTGTTGTTACAAAGGTGGCAGTTGTACACTGTCTTTTTAACTGTCTATCACGGTTCATGAAATACATCCTGGTGACAGACAAACAGACAGACAGACGGACGGGCAGTGAAGTCTCATTTTTACATATACATACATATAATCACGCCTTTATCCCCAGTGGGTTAGGTAGAGGTGAATTAACAACCACATCTCACCAATCATTGGATTCGGTCCCACATAATAGGGGGTGAGCCTATTGCTGTCTTCCGGGCACTCGTGTTGACTCAAGCCATGCATCTGAGGCTGAGCTGTATAATATCTATCTGATGTTAAATGGTCCTATCCCTAAGTCGCCTTGTACGAAACCGCATGGGAAGAGATGAGTTTGTTAAAGGGTTCCATTTAACTGTGTAGTTACGTATCTACAAAACAGTAATTAGTTATAACCGTAGCCAAAGATTACAACAATTTAAAAACCGCCATTTAAAATTCTCGAACTAAGAACAAAATCCATTTCCTTTTTATTAATACAAAGAATTAACACATAACAATAAATCCCACAAGTTACATCGAATTGAAATACTGCAATGGAGTCTACTGCATAAGAGTTGGCAACACTGTTTATATAGATCACGGTCTTGCAGTCCTTTTGAGAATGATCTCATTCAATTTGCCTAGCAGTAAAACTTTCGAAATATATAATAGTTTTTGGCAAAAGAAAAATTGACAAGACAAACAAAGGTTCGCAAACAAAGAAAGAAATTCATACACAATGCTGTTACTTTGCATGTTTAAGATTTGGTAGAGATTGTTGATTTTTTCATGAATCTCATTATTGATCTTCACGAATCAAAGAGGTATATGCGATTTACCTAAAGTGTCACTATTATAACAAAAATAGTGCTCTAATAATGTTTTTATGGCAATATAAACAAGAAATTTAATGAAATATAATACTCAGAACAATGCTGGTTTACTCATTAATCAATTTTTTTTTACACTTAAGTACTCCATAATTTTACTTAAAAGAAAATAACAGCAATAGTGATCTGACTATTTTTTTTCCATTAACCCTTTTTCACTGGTAATTCTTCTATTAAAGTTATAACTTCGCGAACTATTTGTCACACTGTGTGCCAATGGTCTAAATTTGAATCTTTCAAGTTGGGTGAACAATTCCAAAAGAAGTTATTTTGGCATATTTTATCGTTGCGGGAGACTACTACAAACTAATTATAATTTAAAAAAACTTCTTGTAGTTTTTACTAAACAGACTACACTACATGTAAACACCACATTTAACTAAACATGTAAAAAGGTGGCAAACAAGCATACAGCCCACCTGATGGAAAGTGATTACCGTGACTTATGAACGTGGGCAACACCAGGGGAGTCACACTCGTGCTGCCGAGTTTCTGTGCCGTCATTGCAGAAGACACAATCAGGACCTTGATCTTTTCACTGCCAGCACAAAAACTCTCCAGTGAGTTCTTGCTACCCTACTCACCGGTGGGAGCACAACACAAGGTTATTATAGCCGTGGTATTCTGTAGGGTAGAGGTACTTCCCTAGTCAGACTGGTGTATTTAAAAATGGAATATATTTATTCAAAATGTGTCTGAACAGCAATTAAACCAAATACATAGTTATCGAAATTTAATTGCTATTACACCTCTTCTCTCCAGGATACAGGCGTGAGAATGATATGCGAAACCTACTAGATCAATTTTAAGAAACCAATTTATGCTCAGAAGCATTTAATTAGATGTAAAAACTGGTACGGATTATTAGTCTGCTGATGACATCCGGTTATAACAAAAAAATGTATAATAAATGAAGCTCCTATACTATATTATGCATTAGCTGTTGCCCGCTAACATTCACATTTATAATATTAGTAGGGTAAGGTAGGATGAAACTCCTATGCTATTTCATATATAATTCCCGGTAGAGTAGAATTTGGTATATAATAACCGTGGTAGCCTAGTGGTATGGGTAATGGACTGCTGAGACGAAATCTCGGGTTCGATCCCAGGTTTTACCATGGCACACACCAATGACTTTTCAAAGCTTTTCGAAGTTATAAGTGGCCTGTTAATGGCAATAAGCTCGCCACCTATCACATTGGGACCTAAACATAAACTGGCGAAATGTGGGTGCTAGCACCTCTGCCTACCCTTTCAGCGATATAGGTGTGAGTTTATGTAATGTTATATGTAGAATTTGAACCACCTCATCTCTTCAAATGCGGTGTCGTACAAAGCGCCTAAGGAATAGGCTGTTTAACATCAGACAGATATATACGGCCCGGACTTGGCCTCGGATGAATAATTGGCTTGAGTCAACAATAACGTCCGGAAGACGGCAATAGGCTCACCACCTATTACGTGGGACCGAAGTAAATGATTTGTGAAATGTGGGTGTTAATTCACCTGTGCCTAACCCTTCAGGGATAAAGGCATACATACATACATATAATCATGATTTTATGTATGTATGTAAATACCATGGCTACATACACATTCATACAAATGGCTATATTATGCATTAACCTCTGAAGAGAGCAGTTGAACGTTAGACTACTGCGTCGTGGTCGTGGATTAGATAAATTTAAAAAATTGCTTTAGGTCTAAAAATAATTGCTTTAAAGTCTAAAAAAAACGCTTTAAAGTCTAAAAAAATTGGCTTTAAAGTCTAAAATTAAATGGATTTTTTTGTAGTATTCTTGGTATGACAGTGGTTTTGCTTTAGTAGAATCAGGGCCCAGGTGTAGCGCTTGCAGGTGAGCCCCAAACATCTTGGTAACACCCCATATCTCCTTTTATAATTGGTATAGCCTAGTGGTATGGGTAATGGACTGCTGAGACGCGGTCTCGGGTTCGATCAGAGGTCTTACCATGGCACACACCAATGACTTTCGATGCTTTTCGAAGTTATGTGTGTATTTACCGCAGGTTTATAAGTGCCCGGTTAATGTCAATTGGCTCGCCACCTATTACATTGGGACCTAAACATAAACTGGCGAATAGTGGGTGCTAGCACCTCTGCCTACCCCTTCGGGGAATATAAGCGTGAGTTTATGTTATGTTATATTTTAACTATATCAATCAACTAGCCTATCGTAGTCCTCTGCTGAATAAAGGCCTCTCCAAATGTCGGGAGACTTTGGCTACTGTCTGACAGGCCACGCTGGCCAGACGGGTTACTCCAGCGTTTTATTTCTCTCGCAGTGATATTGTCGGCGTATTTTTCTGTTACATATTTTATTTCCATTATATATTTTAATTATTATATCATGGGTATACATGCTAGTTCTACACGAGAAAATCGCAAAATGTTATTTCGGTAATAATATATTTCTAAGCTATTTTCGAAGTATAATGTCTGCGGCATTACGCGTGTGAAACTCAATAAAAATAACATTTTGTGAAGCCTTAATATACATAACATTCTCAGAATCTAATATTCACGCATCTTATCTTAAATGGAACATAAATGTTAAGATTGCCGACAAAAATAAAACCATCTACGATATATGTAATACTTCATTATGTATTTGCGAATGAATAAATTTAAACCTGTTAATGTTTTGGTAATTTATTTCAAACTTTTTCAAAATAGCTAAAGGTATCAAAAAAAAAAAAAAAAACAATCGATCAACCTATAGAAACCTTTTTATGTGCGCAAAATCCCCGCGGATATTTTTTTACTATCCCTGCTGGAAAACAAAAACATTAATAAAGTTTTAACATTTCAAGACTCTCCTAACTTCTTTTGAAAGAAAAATAATTTTGAAAATTTGATATATTTATCACTAGCAGCTGCCCACAACTTCTTACGCATGGACCCGTTTTACCCCCTTGGGGGTGGAATTTCGTAAAATACATTCTTAGTGGAAGCCTTGTAAGTAACCTATCTGCCAAATTTCAAGTTTGTAGTGTTATATTTCTGAGATATCGTGATTTATCAGTGAGTCTTTCGCTTTAGTATTTTTTTTTTATACAACTTGGGTTGGACACAAGCGCACAGCCCACCTGATGGAAAGTGGTTACCATGACCTATGAACGTGTGTAACACCAGTGTAGTCACACACGTGCTGCCGACCCTGTAAGAACAGAGATTTTGTGCCGTCAGTGTAGAGGACAAAGCAGGACAAGCCTTTGGTCGTCCCACTGACAACACAAAAACTCTCCAGTGAGCTCTGGCTACCCTACTTACCGTCGGGAACACAATACGAAGTTATTATAACCGCGGTATTCTGTAGGTACGTATAGATGATAGAATTATGCTCAATTATAAGGTATACAAATGCAAAATGACCACCTCCCTTGTTTTCGTTTACCTAACTAAAGCGAATGTCAGGGTAACAACATCTTGTTAAGTACGTTATTTAACCTGTAACATCACGTAGTACCTTCTATTATTTATTCAGTGTCTGTAGTAATACCGCAGATTAATTAATAATATAGATTACATAATAGTTCCAATAAATTAATACCGTGAGTGGGTGATCCTTTCGATGATGAAGGGTAAGAGATACTCTGTACATCTCGAGAAATCGTCATTAGTCTCGAGTCTGAATAGCAAGCAATTATAAACACCGGTAAAAGCGTATTATAAGTGAACTGTTTGTTAAATATCTTATTAATAACTAATACATTTCAGGTCATATAAAAATACCCATACAATTGTTCTCATTAGGATTGTCTGTGTCGTGGAATTCAGTATTTATCAGTTTAATTTTATTATATGTATAAAGATAGACATTACCCCAAGTCAACCAATATAACAAGGAATGATGTAAGAACATATTGTATGTGTATTGTAAAAACATATTTAAATCAAGCATTTTAAATTATAATGGGATAAAGAAATTATCTTTAACCCTGAAAACACCACGAACTTCAAAAAGCAATAGTTTAAAATGTCCGTCTAATATTTGTAATAATATTAAAGTCACCACTATCATTTACTGAAAAGAGAATTATTATTATTTAAAAACGTTCTAAAATATCATTTGTGTATGAAAAAAATTCTTATTAAAATGCTACCAACGACCCCTCGGCTTATAACAGGTGCAGTTTGATTGCCCTTTCTTGAAAAGTTTGTTCAGAATGAATTATAAATTAAACCATCCTTAAAATAAATTTATACCCAGGCAGTGAAAACGGTATTGAAAGCCATATAGCCGTTATAGTTGAAAAGAAGATAACGCTTAAACAGATAGACACAGAAAAATGAATTTATGTTTTACTAGGCAATGATTTTGATTATAGTGTAAACAAATAGATTTGGAAATGTCAACATGTTAGATTATTACTTGTCAGTTATAATCAGGATGTATCCTTAAAGAGGGTAGCGACGCGTAACTAGATGCTACCGAATAATAAATTTTCTTGCCACCCCCCGTTATTAATGTATACTGTATGTATTAAATTTTATATGTAAGAATTTCTTCTGTTATTAAATTATTATATTAACATTATTTTTGTTCGAGAAATCCACAATGACTTTGTTATAATTATCATTTTTGGGGTTAAATATTAACGACGTAATGTTTATCTACAACCGATATTATGTTTCAAACTACCTCACCAATTTTTTTTATAAATAATATTTCTCGACAAACAAATTTCACACCACCTACTGCACTTAAAAATTAATTATACATATAAAAATCCAGTTACATAGAAAAAAAAACAGCTTACTCTCACGAAACTCGTATCGGCGGAAATCAGGACCGGTCCGTCATCCAGCCATCCGGTGGACCGACTTGCCACGATGATTTTCATTCATAAAAACACAGAGTAACACACACCTTGCCACTAATTTTTCACTGTAATCCGTAAACACTGCGTCGATGCTACAGGTTGGGTACGAGCGGGTACAGACGTGTACGCACTTCGGGCCACTGATGCCGTGTGACCCGGGGCGTGCGCGTGGGGGGATACGCGCGGCGTGGGGGGAGATCAGTACAGCGTCCCGGGGAGCCTGCCAGAGCCTGCGTGTTCGGGCTTGACGTTGCTACGCTTTGGGGCGTTTATTTTTTCCTCTACGTAATTTTGGCGAAATGCGTTCTGATTTTTGAATTATGAATTTTGATAATTAATTTCTTTTTCGTGGTGGTATTTGATTTTTAACTTTAGAAAGATTTTTTCAATATTTTGTTCGATTTTTGAATATCGTATTAGAATTCAAATTCAGAATGTTTAAGTCATGATTCAATTTTTTTTTCTTCGTTCAATTTTTGAATATAATTATGATGTGCTGTCAAATTTTTATCTTTAAACGTCAATATAATTTCGCAGCGTCTAAAAATATTGTGAAATTCATTCATTTAGCTGTCTGTTCTATATCAAAGAGGAAAGAGGCTTCCTTTGATGACATAACATCGTTTTTTTTTTTGTATTTAGTTCATTATTAATTTACTGCATCCTGGTAGCTGGTAAGAACAGAAAGTTAAGTTTTTTAAACACTCAAATTGTAAGTAATGACAATTCGATTTTACGTTAATGACAGAACTATTTAATTTTGATACATAAAGTTTTAATGTGATTGATGTTTATTTTTGCTTTTTAATCTTCTTGTAATGTCATCTACAAGACAGCTATCAAGTTGCGCGTTCTTGCTGGTCAAGTAATGGTCTTTCGTAATACTTATTTATTTGTTCCGTACAACCAGACGTACATGGAAGCTGCTTTGACATTGTAAACTCATTACTGATTTAATTCCTTTATTCTTTGTTAACACTCTTTGACAAAATGGTTCGTAGGTACAAAGGCTTACTTATTGCCTTAGGGTATTTTGTACCCATCAACCGGGGTGGTGCTGATATAAAAAGGGTAGGTGTGTAGTTTTTGACAAGCTTTATTATGAATATATTTAGGCTGGATATCATCAGCAAAAATCAACTAAAACGAGTTTTAACATTTTTAACCGACTTCCAAAAAAGAAGAGAGAATAGGTTCTCAATTCGATTGCTATATAATGGGAATGCAGTTTCTTATCTTAGTTCTTGATAGTGATTAAATAAGGTCTTAGAACATAGACGGTATCTGTAAAACATAAGCATTTATGTAATCGTAATAATGTCACTTTCCCAGTGGGGTAAGTAGAGACATCATCATATTTCTATCTGCTATGAATCTAGCTTATACTAGCGGTATGTTTTTTAGTAATAATAAGAAATATCTGATAGCTAAACCCTAAAGCAAGCAGATGGGAATCGTATTAACATCTTCTCTTAATCTGTATGACATTGACACGTAATATCATCAACGAGTCCTGCATTCCACAAGTGCAAGTTGCATCACAGTAAAACCAATTCAAAACGACAAATTAGTTCCCACGCAATACATAAAAATATATAAATATTTATTAGTCATCAGCGTTGCCACTAACAAAAAAAACTGTATTTACTAAAACAACTGATAAAATAACAACTTTATGAGCTCTGAAAAAAAAATGGTAGCATCCATGTTTTGTTCTCACACAACCAGTTTGTTTTTTTTTTCAATACCCGTTTTTTTGTATCGATTACTAAGTATACATTCCCATCACTAAATAAGTGACGTATGCTGATGAAATTAGGGTTGGTATTCGTGTGCAATGTTTTACTAAAATGGTCAGCATCCGACTAATGTCTAGTGGTATTTTTTCGTTTTTTAATACCCTGTTTGGAGAACAGGTGTTTTGTCTGAAGACGTTTGATGGTTTGAATTTGATGTTTTCTTTGTTATTACTTCAAAAGGGCAGGAATTGAAGGTTAGGTATTCTTATAGATATCTACCAGATCTGTAAAGTTTATTTTATACTACTGGGCAACAGATGGTTTTTTATACCACTTAGGTGGCAAACAAGCACACGACACACCTGTTGGATAGTAGTTACCGTGGCCTATGGACGTTTGCAACCCTGTCATGCCAACCCTGTTAGCACAGAGAGTTTCTGTGCCGTCAGTGTAAAAGACAAAGCAGGACAAGTTTTTAGTCTTCCCACTGACAGCACAAAATCTCTCCAATGAGTTCTGGCTACCCTACTCACCACCGGGAACACCAGACGAGGTAATTATGGTCACGGTATTCTGTAGGGCGGAGGTACTTCCCCAGTCGGACGGCTCAATAGGACAGAAATACCGTCGTGTCCTACCTCCTCGTTAGTGAAGTGATTAGAATTAATATTACTGGTGTGGTATCGATAAAGTGAAAGAATTAGGACCGTACCAACTTACTTAAGTGGCAACAACCAGCAACTTAGCAGACAAGCACACAGCCCACATGATGGGAAGTGGTTACCGTAGCCTATGGACGTGTGCAACATAAGCGGAGTCACACTCATGCTGCCGACTCTGTAAGAACCTTCTGGTGCCCTTCTTGAAGAATCCCAAATTGCAGTCGCTTGAAAAATCCAGAAGGGAGATCATTCTGCAGCGTGAGCTTGTGCGATATTAAGTTCTTTTCGTATCTCACCAGTTCTGGAGGTCTAAAAAGACCACTTTATTGTAATCGTATTAGGATGTCGCGGAAATTAGAACCAGCTTAGAAACTGAATTGTCATCTGTAATTCTGCTCATATGAGTGACCATTTAATAAATTTTATAGGAATCTATTGAGATCTACTGGTAATTCATGAAGATGCTAGTTTTTAGCAGAATCGCTCAATGTGATCTTTTTAGACCCGCTGCTTGCATATAAATAAGCGAGAGTAAATTCTAAATTCCCTGTCTTTTTCATTCAAGTGTTAATTCCAGTCGCATCTGAATCTTTCACCTCTGTGTCTGGGCCGTCTGGGGTCCGTTTTTTCCTGTCTAACCGCGGATTTTGCTAATTTGCGATATTTTCAGTGAAGCGACTGCCACCTGACCTCCACAACCCATTGGCAATATCAAAGTATTGCAGTTAGACCAGTTTTTGAACTTTTAAGGAGTGCCATAGATGTTGATATGACAACTGGGACAATAGCAATGCATTCATGCTTACATATACACTCGAGAGCAATGAATCCGGGTCACTTAAAGAATCCTAAAAATCTCGGAAACTAAAAATGCTAGGTTAATGCAATAAATTGTATTTAATAGACAATGTAATACTCCTTAAATGAAGGTATTAAAACTTCTTAGTTATTGTAAAGTTATATCATAAAAAAATCAAATTTGAAAAAGGGCCACTTTCGAAGATGGAACTACGAAATTACAGCATTTGGTGTTGCTTTTGTTTGTAATCTGTCATTTATGTGGGTACATAAACCATGTTGATAGTGCTCTATATTCATTAATCAAGCTGAAATTATGTCGCTTACGCCTGAAGAATGCACCAGAATACTTACAATGCTGGAAACCGGCCGGAGTCAGCGCGATACAGCCAGGACTGTCGGTGTGTCGCTGTCAACAGTACAAAGAGTTCTCCGACGTTACGAAGAAACTGGTTCTAACCTACGCAGACCAGGAACGGGCAGAACCAGGTGTACCACAGCACGAGAAGACCGATACTTGGTGAACACCATGCTTCGAAATCGCTTTCTCACAGGAACTGAACTCACCAATCAGTTTCGACGCCTCGGAGGAAGTAACCCAAGTGCATGGACAGTAAGACGTCGGCTTGCTGAATCTAACTTAAAACCCCTTAGACCTGCAAACGGCCCTAAACTGGAGCGTGGGCATCGTATTTCGAGACTAAGTTATGCCCAGAGCCACGTAAATTGGAGTATTGAAGATTGGTCAAAAGTTATGTTCTCCGACGAATCAAAATTTATGCTCTACAAGCACGATGGAAGACACAGAGTGTATCGAAGACCAGGGGAAAGATTCAAGCAAGCATGCATCGAAGAAAAAGTAGCCTACGGTGGTGGGTCTGTACTTGTGTGGGCCGGAATTTCTTCTGAAAGTCGCACAGAGCTGGTGATCATAGAAAACGGCTCTTTAACTAGCGTAAGATATGTGGAAGAAATCCTCAATGATCACGTTGGTCCATTTATGGTCAATTTAGGTGAGGATGCTATATTTATGCATGACAATGCCAGACCTCATACAGGTAGGATTGTGAATGACTACCTTCAAGAGATGAACATTACTCGTATGGAGTGGCCAGCGCGCAGCCCGGATATCAACCCGATCGAGCATGCTTGGGACGAGCTAGGCAGATGCGTAAAACAACGAAACCCTCCCCCAATCACGCTTCGTGAGCTCAAAATTGCTCTCACAGAGGAATGGGAGAATATTCCCCAAAATCGTATAAGGAACTTGGTGTACAGCATGCCAAACCGCGTAAACGCAGTAATGGAAGCACGAGGAGGCAATACGAAGTATTAAAATTCAAGAAAATCGTAATAAAGTTCAAAAATTTCATGTTTCCTATTTTTGTTTTAAGGAGAGATCAGCAGTTTTTTTCTTTATGTAATTTTGTGTTAATAAAATGTATGGTGACTCATATTTTTTTTACTTTCATTTAAGGAGTATTACATTGTCTATTAAATACAATTTATTGCATTAACCTATCATTTTTAGTTTCCGAGATTTTTAACATTCTTTAAGTGACCCGGATTCATTGCTCTCGAGTGTATTTGCAATGAGTGGGAATTGAATCTGTGCCCTTTGCGTGGTGTGGTAGTGAACGCTAAATACACTACTACCAGACCACAAAGACAGTACTCTGTAGCATGAAGAAGAAGAAGTTCCCTATTAATGGCTAATATATTGCCAAAGAATCTTGAATCTAAATAAGGTTACTCTGAGTCTACCGTTTGTGTCTAAAAAACCTATTCCTAGTTCCAGGCACAAATGGTTGGTATTCGATCATGCTATCAAAAATACCGTATTGGTAGACAGAGGGGTAGACCCTATCTCTTTCCGTGGATGTCGTAGAACTACGATGAGTATATGATACTGCCCATGACAAAGTACCTACCTACTTGCTTGACGGCAATAGCCTCGACTCCTATAACCCCCGATAATCATAGTTACCAAAATATGGATGTTAATACCTTAGAGAATATATTATATGATAATTATATATGATATATATTAATAATCAAATTAATATGATATTAATGTATGCTAATTTCACTCTCTTTTGTCTAAATATATTTATCCCATTATTATTTTAATGCATGCGAATATTGTGTACTTCTCTAATGGGTATGCATATTGGAATATTACACGTATGCAAATTATTATAGGAAATGTATAATATGTATACTGTTGATGTACCTTAATAAATAAATAGGCGTGATTCCCGGCAGAGTGGAATTCGGACCATTCCAACTCTTCCCATGCGTTGTACAAGACTGTTTAACATCATACAGATATTTACAGCCCATACTAAGCCTCAGATATATGGCTTGAGTCAATAATAGTGCCAGGAAGACTGCAATAGGCTCACCCTTTTTTTTCTTTTTTTATAAAAGAATATTATAATCGAAATTACTAATATTCTCTCTAATCCCTCCAGCTAAGCTAAATTACTTGCGTTAGGAGTGGGTTCACGTCGGTAGTGTAATGGCCAGAATTCGAACCCGGGACCTCTCCGTATCGCCGTATCCTTAACCACTAAGCTACCGACGCTTATGAAGTGGGACCGAACATTATGATTGATGAAATGTGGGTGTTAATTCATCTCTGCCTAACTCACCGGGGATAAAGACGTGATTATATGTATGTACTAGCTGACCCACCCCAGCTTCGCCCGGGGTATATTTTGAAGCTTCATATTCCTTTGAGCCCGTATGTTTTAGTCTTCAACATACGTATGAAAAATTGCCGAATTTGTTTTATTATGGTAACATTTATTATGAATGCTCTGCTCCCTTAAGTAGTAGCGTGATGATATATAGCCTAAAACCTTCCTCGATAAATGGACTACCCAACACTGAAAGAATCATTCAAATCGGATCAGTAGTTCCAGAGATTAGCGCGTTCAAACAAACAAACAAACAAACAAACAAACAAACAAACTCTGCAGCTTTATAATATTAGTATAGATGAATATAATTATATGTATGTATCTTGCAATCTACTAAGCATTAAGCTGTTCTGAAGTGATGCTCAGCAAAGAGCTTACCGATTTCGCTTGGGTTTAATTCCAGAGTCGGTTTATTGGATCCAACTTAACTATATGCATGTTCGAATAGTTCTCTGGGAATATTGGGAATGTACAGTCAGCGTCACAACGATATTGAGTACAAAGTATCTTCATGCCAAGGTTTTAAGTGCAAATCAAATTGTTTTATTGATTTAAATTGTATTAGTATTCGAATTAAAGGTGTGTACTAATATCAGAACAATTAGCCAACAGGAAGGGAAGAAAACCAAGGCATTAAGATAAGATAAGATAGATAAATTAAGGAGTTAAGGCATGAAGACCATGCGTTGTCGTACAAGGTGACTAAGGCATAGGATTGTTAAACATCAGACAGATATACAACCCAGGCTCGACCTGAGATGAATAGCTTGAGTCAACAATAGGCCCGGAAGACTTCAATAGGCTCATTCCTTATTACGTGGGACCGAATTTTATTATTGGTGAAATGTTGGTGTTAATTCACCTCTGCCTAACCCTTCGGGGATATGGGCCTGATTATGTGTATGTATGTATGTATGTAAGATCATTTTTTCGTCAGTCAATTTGTTCATCAAGATCAATCTGATTCTGACTGTACTTATATGGAGTTGAGTGGGTGAAATATTGTTTTATTGAGTTTGGTTAACTTTCTAAGATATGTAGTGTGAAGTAAGCTAGAGTTCGTCAATTATACTTACACTACCAACGTAAACCCACTTCTAACACTAGCAATGTAGCTCAGCTGGAGGGTTTAGTGGGCATTCCAGTAATTTCGGTTATTAAGTTCTTAAAAAAAAAATTGTTCAAATAATGATTGAAGGAAGATGAGTCTCAAGATTGGAAAATTATTTTAGCTCCTCTTAATTTTTGCCTTTTGGAAGTGGCTGCTGTCTGACTTCCTAGGCCCGAAAAGAAAGGTCCCAGGTCTAAGCCTCGTTCATTAGTCAGTTGCAGGGGTATCAACTTACTTATGAGGTTGGTAAGGACTCCGAATATCTTGGGTGGAAACAAACCCCATCCCCCTCTCCCCCAATATCTCTTTAATAACATACAGGCTTATCTAGGAATAAGGCGATCTAATGTTATGAATACCTATTGTTTGATTGAATTGATATAATTAAGGCGATTAGCCCACAGTAGTTCACTGTTACACAGACCTCTACCAATGTGCGCCTTTGCTTCCTATCTCCCGTCTTCAGTATCCCTGTTCCCGATCCTCCACTTTCTATGTACATCCGCATGATTACTTAACTATCTATATAATTATAAAGTTGCAAATTAAAATTTCGACTGGGGAAGTACCTCCACCCTACAGAATACCGCGGTTAAAATAACTTCGTTTTGTGTTCCCGGCGCGCGGCGGTGAGTAGGGTAGCCAGAGCTTATTGGAGAGTTTTTGTGCTTCACTGGGAAGACCAAAAGCTTGTCCTGGTTTGTCTTTTACACTGACGGCACAGAAACTCGCTGTGCTAACAGGGTTGGCAGCGCGAGTGTGACTCAATTGATATTGCACACGTCCATTGGATACGGTAAACACTTTCAATCAGGTGGGCCTAGCGCAAGTCTGCCACCAATGTGGTATAAAAAATTAAAAAAAAATGGAAATATTTATTAGCGATGGCTTGTCAATGCGCTTTTATTTGTTAGAAAGGTTTTTGGTTTTTTTTTTTAATATAGGACACGTCAATTGGACTTCGCCTTGCCTGATGGTAAGCTGAAGGCAAAGTCCCAGAAAAGAGGGTCATCATTACTTACACATACCGTGTGACAATGGTGACACTGACTTGACGGCCTCATCATATGCTTTTTCACGCCCCGCTTAAAGGACCCGGGACTGTAGGAAGAAGGAAACAAGGTTAGACTTAAAATTTTACGTTTGTTTTATTGCAATGGGTTGAGTAGAACCTGAGATAAGAGATAACGCGGGCAGAGCCACGGACGGAAGGCTAGTTGTTACATTTTTTTTATACCACTTAGGTGGCAGACAAGCGCACGGCCCAGCTGATGAAAAGTGGTTACCGTGGCGTATGGACGTGTGTAACACTAGAGAAGCCACACTCGCGCTGCCGACCCTGTAAGCACAGAGTTTCTGTGCCGTCAGTGTAGAGGACAAAGCTGGACAAGACAGCACAAATTCTCCAGTGAGCTCTGGCTACCCTACTCACCGCTGGGAACACAACACGAAGTTATTATAACTGGGGTATTCTGTAGGGTGGAGGTACTTCCCCAGTCGGACTGCTCAATTGGGCGGAAATACCGCCGTGTCCTACCTCCTCACAATAACATAATTTAATGATGTAGAATGGCTTGACGGATTAGATTGAAATTTGGCACACAAATAGACCATTACTGGGGCAATGACACAGGATATTATATACTATAGTAAGTATTTAATGTTTCCTTCCAGTAATATGTTATGTATGACTAAACCGTGGGACAGAAATCCATATTAATCGTGCACAAAGCCGCAAGTATAAACTATATATTAGACTAGCTGATGCCCGCGACTCTATTTACGAGTATTATCCCGTTCCCACTACTCATGGGAACCTATTCCTCTCTTGACAGCCTCTGTGGCCTTGTGGTAGTGAATGCATCTGCTACACAGGAGGCGCGGGTTCCATCCCCGCTCAGTGCAAATATTTGTATTCTTTTTATACCACTTAGGTGGCAGACAAACACATGGCTCTGTGATGGTAAGTGGTTACCGTGGCCTATGAACGTTTGTAACACCAGAGGAGTCACACTCGCGCTGCCAACCCTGTAATTACAGAGTTTCTGTGCCATCAGTGTAGAAGACAAAGTAGGACAAGTCTTTATTCTTCCCACTGACAGCGCTAATTCTCCAGTGAGCTCTGAAGTTATTATGGCCACGGTATTCTGTAGGGTGGAGGTACTTCCCCAGTCGGACTGCTCAATTAGGCGGAAATACCGCCGTGTTCTATATCCTTATACCGCCGGTCCTACCTCACGATGTATGCATGAATATGGGTATTTGCATTGGTCTGGGTGTTTCTATGTATAATATGTGTGTATTTACCAAAAAAAAGTATTTAAGTATGTCTATTAGCATTCTAGATTCTATAACACAAGCTAGTTAAGCTATGCTTACCATGGCTCTAGATAGCGTTGTGTGGAATGTTGTAGAATATTTATTTATATTTAATACTAGCTCTGTACCAAATTTCAGTCAGTTCCGTTTAGCCGTTACAACGTGATTGTATAACACAATTTTTTTTATATCATTTCGGTGGCAGACAAGCACACGGCACACCTGATGGAAAGTGGTTACCGTTACCTATGAGCGTGTGCCACATCAGAGGAGTCATACTCTCGCGACCGACCCTGTAAGAACAGAGTCGCGATAACCTATATCCGCTGCATGCGGAGCCGCAGGCAAAAGCTAAGCTATCATACAGACAGACCGACAGACAGACATAGTCACTTTTGCATTTATAATATCAGTTAACAACCGAAGTTACTAATATTCCAGTTAACCCTATATTACTTCCTGTTAACCCATATTATTTATATATAATATTCCTGTTTCCCCCAACCCCCCCTCCCCCCTTAGCTGGAGGGCCAGCTAAGCTAAATGGCTTGTGTTAGGAGTGAATTCACTTCGGTAGTGTAATGGTTAGGATTCGAACCCGTGCGTTCTCGATCTTCAGGCCGAATCCTTAACTGCTAAGCTACCAACGCTTTATTAGTCTCCAAGTCAAAGATAATCAACATCAATCAACGCCTGGTGCTCAATTATCTGTCAATATTCTAGACAAATCAACTCCCACGCATCACCAGCTTAAAATATCCCTTTGTGTATTAAAACTGTGATACATCACGGTTCTTGTTAAAATGGTCAATTAAATAACCAATTTGATGAGAGCTCTAAGTTGGAACAAGAAATTGGTAGTGATAGGTCTAAGTTAAGTGGTAATTAGTTCTTTCCAGTAGGAAGTTCAATGCCCTCACTTTATGGTCTTATGCTAATTGAATCAATGTTTTTTTAAACTTGATGGTACTAATCTGATAACTTATTTACAAATCCTTTATTAGATCTACTGTATAAAAAAAAGTCTGACGATTGTTCAGTGAGATTGACAATTCGATGCTTGTGTGGCGGTACTGGCGGTGGATCGTTTGAGTACCTACTACGGCGTTGGGTGCGGGTTCGATTCCCGTCTAACAGTTAGTTTTGAAACTAACTATGTGATGTGGTACAGCGTTCGATGGCAAAGTCAGCTTAGGTTGCAGCATTAAGCTGAGAGGCGGCCTTTATTTCTACTTGGCTCTTATCAAATATTGTTTGTTACTGTGTATATCTGTTTTTTTATGGTAAGTAAAATAAAAAATGTTTTCTTTCTTCTTTCTTTCTAGGTCGATGGATTTGATTCCTGCTCAGTTCAAATATTTGTACGCTTTTCACCTACATATTATAGTTTCTATACATTTTACTTTGCCTTTAGCTTACCATACGGCGAGGTGAAGTCAAGTTGGCGTGTCCTATATTAAAAATGAAAAATTCGGAACCCTTATGTCTGTCCGTCTGTCTGTCTATCTGTCAAGTCCTTTTTCATTAACCTCAGCCTAACATAAAGGCGTGATTATATGTATGTATGTAAAACGTCCCACAATACAATATTCCTTCTACACACCCTCATATTTCCCGCAAGTAGCGGGAGTCATAAAGAGCTTTTAGTAATAACACCCATAGAGGGTGGGTAATAGCAATGTTCCTATTGTTATCAATCCCATTAAACCGGACTTGTCTGAGTTGAGCTAGATATTATAAAGATAAATCGTTGTAAATTAAACGGACGATTTGTCTCAGCCTTGGCAGTTTTATAAACACCTGCGTACGAACTGTTGAACAGTGAGAGGAATGAGTGCCTAACTAAATATTGTGCACATAAATATGCAGAAAGACAAGTTGTTACATTTTCGATTAGCTGTGCAAGAACAAAAAATTGGGTTTTCATTTCATTTTGCATAGAACCTTAGTACTTATTTGGAAATAAAAGAAGAAAACATTAAAATCATGTCAAAATTGGTGGGGCCGATTCACTTCAAAGATTATCCGCTACGGACTGATAGATAGACAGTTTTTTTTAAAACTGCTTATGCTATTCAATACCCAACCAATTTTCAGTTATGGCAGTTGGTAATGCATTTAATTCCTATTTCGTAACTGGTTATCATTACAAGTTTCCAGCTTCATGGGTTGCTATCAAAAATTAGTTAGGAAAGTGGACCAACCTGCAAATTTATTTTATTTTATTTATTTGAAAAACAAACAGTATCTTACAACTAAATTGAAAACTAATTGGTTATCTGAAAACCAATTATAAGTTTTCACATATACATATTTAGTGTACAAATTGCCCTACATTTGCTCAGTAAATGTTTCTTGAGACGTAGATAATTTTTTGAATGTTCTTGATTTGCTTTGATGTATTAGTTATAATTCTGTTCCTTATTCCTACTGTGGCTCGATGACATTTCAATAGATTGGTGTTTAGTGAATGTTTGTGTGTCCTTCGTACTTTCAAACCTTTAGTTAGTCAACAGATGCGATCTTCGTACGCAACACGGATAATATCGTGACCCAGATGGAGCATCTGCCTTCTGTGAACTGTGACACTCACGGATTTCTGCTAAATGTGTTGAAAGTAACATAAATATCGTACTTGCCTGCGATTTTACTAACATACATACATATAATCATGCCTTTATAATCGGAGGGTTAGGCAGAGATGAATTAACACCCACATTTCATCAATCATTGAATTCGGTCCCACGTAATAGGAGGTGAGCCTGTTACCGTCTTCCGAACACTGCTGTTGACTCAAGCCATGCATCTGACACTGAGCCTGGGCTGTATACAGCTGTCTGGTGGTTAACAGTTCTATCCCGTAGTCACCTTGTACGACACCGCATGGGAAGAGATGGGGTGGTTCAAATTCTACTCTGCCGGGAACTATACGGCACTTTTTGAGTACAATTTTCGACATTTTGAATAATCTATCAAAAATTTGCCCATTGATTTCCGGTAGATTAGAATATCCTACATCCCATCTCTTAATGTGGGTATCGTAGAAGGCAACAAAGGGTTGTTCTCCATCAAATAGTAACCATGACAAAGAGTTCGCTTGACAGCAATACGCATAACATAACATAACATAAACTCACGCCTATATCTCCGAAGGGGTAGGCAGAGGCGCTAGCACCCACATTTCGTCAGTTTATGTTTAGGTCCCAATGTGATGGGTGGCGAGCCTATTGCCATTAACCGGGCACGTATAAACCTGCGATAAATACACACATAACTTCTAAAAGCATCAAAAAGTCATGTGTGTGTGCCATGGTGAAACCTGGGATCGAATCCGAGACCTCGTCTCAGCAGTCCATTACACATATCACTAGGCTACCGCGGACAGCAATAAGATCGACACCCATTACTTGGGATGGAAAATCACAGCTTTCGAAATGTGGGTGTTAAATGCACTTCTATCCTTTTGGAGGATTTGTATTCTGATTAAAGTTCTGGGTTCGACTTTTAGCTTTAACTCCTCCACTTCTTGCGGTCTTGTACATCCATAGTAGTGAGACCATTGGTACACATGTCATCCTTTACAACTTTTACGGGCACGTATATTGGTAAAGAATTTTAACTCTATTTACACATATTGAAATACACTATATCCATGATATTTTTTAAAATTTTCATTATAACATTTTTTTGGCAGACAAGCACACGGCCCACCTGATAGAAAGTGGTTACCTTTGCCTATGGACGTGTGTAACACCAGAGGAGCCACAATCGTTCTACCAATACTGCAAGCACAGAGTTTGTGTGCCGTCAGTGTAGAAGACAAAGCATGACAAGCCTTTAGTCTTTCCACTGACAGCACCCCCGCTGGTAACACAACACGAAGTTATTATGGCCGCGGTATTCTATAGGGCGGAGGTACTTCCCCAGTCGGACTGCTCAATTGGGTGGAAATACCCCCGTGTCCTACCTCCTGCATTATATTATTATCATTATTAGACATGACCGGTTTCGCCTTATGGCATCCTCAAAGGTTTCCAATTTGCAGTTAAGAACATACTTGCTCAAACATTTGATGTCGTAAGGCGAAACCGGTCAGGTAGAAAAAGTACATTTGTATTACAATATGTGTAATTGCAACTTTAGGCATTATTCTGAGTGGCATCAAACTCAGTCGTGACGTGAATAGACGGACATTGAAGAAGAGAATTAGCTTACACTAGACAAACGGTCTGTCACTCAGACAGAATAAGGAGCCTGAATGTTAGTTGTTCAAGCTAACATTTTGTACGTACGTATTTATTTTAAGCTCGTATACACTGTTGCTTTGAGCGCTAACCAGCGCTTAAGGTCAGTGTGTTCTAGTCCTATACATAAATAATGTTAACGCGATGTGCAAACTTATACATTATAACAACCTACGTAGAGCCTTCTATGAATAACATAGAGATATTATGCAAGGAATAATATACTAGACTAGATGACCCACCCTCCTTTGAGCATGTAATTTATATTATATAATTTAAATATATATTTAATAAAGCATATGATGAGGCCGTCAAGCTGAGTGTCACCATTGTCACATGGTAGGTGTAAGTAATGGTGACCCTCTTTTCTGAGACTTTGCCTTCAGCTTACCATCAGGCGAAGTCTTATTGAACACGTAATTTAAAAAAAAATAGTTTTCAAATAATGAATGGAATTTTTCCGGATTTCTTGACATTTATGATCACTGCTCCGCTTCCTTAAATAGTATCGTGATGACATATAGCCTAAAACCTTTGTCGGTAAATGGACTTTTCAATACAAAAAGATTTTTAAATTCGAGCCAGTAGTTTCGGAGATTAGCGCGTTGAAACAAACACACAAACACTTCAGCTAATTAATATTTGTAAGGGAATTAATAGGCGTTCGTGGCTGTGTGGTAACCGAGTAGGATAAAACATTACAATGTTAAGCAGCACTAACCAAGTCGGTCTTAGGATGGGTGACCATTCTTAAGAGGAGGTAGGACACGGCGGTATTTCCACCCAATTGAGCAGTCCGACTGGGGAAGTACCTCCACCCTACAGAATACCACGGTTATAATAATTTTATGTTGTGTTGCCAGCGGTGAGTAGGGTAGCCAGAGCTCACTGGAGAATTTGTGCTGTCAGTGGGATGACTAAAGGCTTGTCCTGCTTTGTCCTCTACACTGACGGCACAGAAACTCTGTGCTTACAGGGTCGGCAGCGCGAGTGTGACTTCTCTGGTGTTACACACGTCCATAGGCCACGGTAACCACTTTCCATCAAGTGGGCCGTGCGCTTATCTGCCACCTAAGTGGTATAAAAAATAAAATGGAGACCTCTAACGTGCTCCTCTGTACCTTGGAAGATCAAGTTTAGGGGTACCTATATACTTGGAGTCCTAAAAAATATTTTTAAATGTATGACATATATATATAACCTCTGTCATACCTCTGACAATCTGAACAATGCCTTTTTTTTTGCCTTTACTATTATGCGGTTAGAGTCTAAAATAAATCGCATCTTGATGAGTGAATAATAAGATGTTATGAGCTGTAATCGGGGGATTCGTGTCATGTACGAAATGGAAAAGGAAAGAACCCTTGCCTTCCTTGACGTGAGGATCGGTGTTCGTGAGGATGGGTCGTGTAGCCACTCCGTGTACAGGAAACCCACTCACACTGACCGCTACCTGCATGCCGACTCACATCATCATCCGCGCCATCTGAATTCGGTAGTGACGTCGCTTACTGACCGCGCATATAGTTTATGTGACGAGGAACATTTACAGGAAGAATTGAAGCACATAAGCGGCGTTCTACAAAAGAATGGATACAATGGACGGATAAGACCACCAAGACTCACCACAAATATACCCCGGAACTATAAGGTGGAAAGACAGCCAGCCTTTTTACCCTACATCAAAGGAGTGACAGATAAGATCGCTAACATCCTGAAGAAGGTATCTGTCAAAACTATATTCACTCCTTTTAAGAAGCTGTCGCAATGCCTGCGCTCACCCAAAGATGGCTCCCCATTGGACAGACCGGGAGTGTACAAGATTGACTGTAGCTGTGGCAGTTCTTATATAGGACAAACAAAAAGAACGGTTACATGCCGAATCAAGGAACACATCAGGGCAGTCAAAAACAATGAACCGCATAAATCTGCAATCGCTCAACATTTATTGGAGTCCGGTACGAACCACTGGATCGAGCTACATAACCCTCAGATGCTTTCGACAGAACGCCACTATATACCAAGACTGGTTAGGGAAGCAATTGAAATAAAAAAGTATAAAAATTTCAATCGTGAGGATGGGTTTCAACTGCCGAACGTCTGGCATCCAGTGGTCCGTCTTTGCAAAAACAACCGGGAACAAGCTAAAACAAAATCGCGAGTGGATACAGTGAGCATCGTATGTCGTGAACGTGATCGAGATCGGGTTCGAGTTTGTAGTGAGAGTGAAACCAATAGTAGTGCAGATACGCGTAGTAAAAGAACTCGAAAGAGGGTAGATCGATATAATTACTCCTAGAAGAAAAAACTTTTTCTTAGTTCACCGCCACTACTCCAGTTCCTCCGTGATCATGGTGCTTGCAACAGCGCCGAAATATCGGAAGCTCAAAATAGTGAAACATGGTAAATATCCCGTTTATTCTGATACTCATATGCGTAAAGTTTAAAATTTAATGTCATTTTTTGCATTGTGGTCTAACATTGATTTTGCTATGATATGAAATTTGTAGAATCGGGGGATAGTTCGAAAACTACATAACTTTGATATAGCCAAAGGGTTGTGGAGGTCAGATACTCGTAGTATTCGAAAATATATGAAGCACAGGTAAGGTCAATCAGGAAAGGTGTGGCTTTTTTTAACGTGCGGAAGTCCACTCGAGTCCCCCCTGCCACCGTGGCCAGCTGGGTGGTTATATCGGACTCGAACCGACTAAAACCGCACGGCCGTCTTGAGCCATCTGTTGCCGAGGGTGAAGAAGCCTCTGGCATATCCTTCGCGAGGTAAATTACGGCCTGTCATCCTAACTATGACCTTCGGGAATGGTACCTATAGGGATTTTTGTACGAAGAAAAACGTTCAACTAGAAATAGTTTGAGTTGTGGTAACGGAGTAATCAGTATTTTATACGAGCGAAGTCGAGGGCATCAGCTAGTCTACGTATATTTCAACTTTTCCTTTATAAATATGACCACTCCCGTTCCTAGTCTGACTCCCGTGCAATTTCTGCAAATAATATCCAACTTTTCAAAGTAGGTACCTTTCGGTGTGACCAGCAAATAAAGTTGGTGAATGCAGGCGTGTAACTTTTAATTGGATTTCATTGAAGTTATACTCGTTATAGATTCACCCTCCCATTTAGTATTTAAGTAGCAGTATGCCACGTTTAGACGAGAACTCAATTCAGTTGAACGTATTTCTACTTGTGAAATCCGTTCAACTTAATTGAGTTCTCACTTTTTACCATTTTTTGTGTCACTTAGATGGCCAGACGAATAGAAAGTGGTAACTTACATACGTACATATAATCACCCCTTATCCCCTGGAGGGATAATCAGAGGTGAAATAACACCCACATTTCTCCAATCATTATATTCGGTCCCACGCAATAGGGAGTGATCCTATTGCCGTCTTCCGGACATTATTGTTGACTCGAGCAATACATCTTAGGCTGAGTCTGGGCTGTATATACATATATGTATATCTGTCTGATGTTAAACAACCCTATCCCTTAATCGCCTTGTACGACATCATATAGGAAGAGATGGGGTGGTCGAATTCTACTCTGCTGGGACTGGGAACCACGCTACGAATAGAAAGTGGTTACCGTGGCCTATAAACGTGTGCAAGACCAGGGTTGCTGGCAACCCCGTAAGAACCTTCTAATGCCGTTCTTGAAGAACCCCATATTGTGGTCCCTTGGAAAAACCACATCAAGAAATTCATTCCACAGCTTAAGAGTACATGGGATGAAGTACCGGTATAAAATCCGGAATACCGGAATAAAATCTTGGAACTCTTTACCAGCGCACGTGGTTCCTTCTTCCTACAGTCCTGGGTTCTTTAAATAGAGGAGGGTGCAAAAGCATCTAATGAGGTCATCAAGCTCTTTTCCAGAGACTTTCCCTTCAGCTTATCAGGGCAAGTGACGTCACATTGTCGTTTAACTGAGATAGGGAAGGTAACGGTGGTCAGTGTTGCCGTCGCAATAAAAATAAAAATTATAATTGGTTTTGGGTTTTGTTGTTTATTTTGTATGAGTACTGTTATTAGTCAAATGTTGTATGCTGCAGTAAGTTGAAATAAACATTTCTTTTTTTCATTTCCTTCTTTCTATATATCTATATCATCATCATCATCATGTCAGCCACACATAGTCCACTGCTGAACATAGTCCTCTTCCATAGACTTCCAGAATGACCGATCTAAAGCAGCCCGCATCCAGTGCTTCCCGGCGACCTTCATGAGGTCGTCCTTCCACCTGGCCGTTGGGCGTCCTACGTTACGTTTGCCCGTACGCGGTCGCCATTCCAGAACTTTTTTGCTCCATCACAGATGCTGCAGCACAGAGAGTTTCTGAGCCGTAAGTGCAAAAGACAAAGCAGTACAAGCTTTTGGTTCTCCCACTAACAGCACAAAAACTCTCCAGAGAGCTTTAGCTACCCTATTCTATGCTGGGAACACAACACGAGGTTATTATTGCCGCGGTATTCTGTAGGGTGAAGGTACTTACCCAGTCGGACTGCCTGTTGGACGGAAATAATAAATCGTGTCCTACCTCCTCCTGCGGGATCCTATCTAATAGATATAACAAAACAATTATTTATTGCTACTTAAAGTCAATAAACAAGAAATACAAACTACTCATCCATACGATTCACGCCCAACCAGTTTTAAAGCATAAATTTAATAAAAAATAACATCCCAGATTGCAAAACATCTACATAGTAATAAGTATGTAAATTATGTAGAGTAATTATTCTGTGGGAAATTATTTTCGTTTCGTATGACTGTACGTATGGGAATCTAGTTTACGTAATCATTATTTAGTAGTTTTGAAACGGTTCGAAGATCTTACTTTGGTCTTCCCACTGACAGCACAAAAACTCTCCAGTGAGCTCCGGCTACCCTACTCACCGCCGGGAACACAACACGAGGTTATTATGGCCGTGGTATTCTGTAGGTTTGATATACTTCCCCAGTCGGGCTGCTCAAGTGAGACAGGAATACCGTCGTGTCCTACCTTTAATTTAAATATTTCTCATGTACATTATGTAAATAAACATTTTCACCGACTTAAAGCTATTTATTACTTCACATAATTTTTGATCCGGTATAACATAGCATAACATAAACTCACGGTTATATCACCGAAGGGGTAGGCAGAGGTGCTAGCGCCCACATTTCGCCAGTACCAACCGGGCACTTATAAACCTGCGATAAATACATTTCAAACTTAAATAACAGATTTTGTGGACTTATATATAGTACAAAACCCAATTATAGATATGCACAGCGTTCGTAAGCCTAAGTACATAGCACTATATAAGAAAAAGATAATTTTGTTTGCGATTAACGCAATCAGCCTCCTTAGACAAATAAGTATTCATTCCTAGTCCCATCAGATTCGCTTTTTGATGAATAGAATGAAGAATATGTTTCTTCATTCTATTCATCAAAAAGCGAATCTGATGGGACTGAAACCCATGATTTTTCCCTTACAGGGGGAATGGATGACTCGGTTGCTCAGTGGTCATAGCGTTCCCCCTGCTAGAGAAAGACCGTGGGTTCAAGTCCCGCTTCAGCTGATTCACTTTTATTTATTTATTCTTTGCAAATATGGGTTACATAAGATGTTACATTCATTAGGTATATATATAGTTTCGACGAGAATAGACTGCATTCTCCTTTATGCGTGCCCTGGACACCTCCATCCTCTCCCACTCCTATATGTTGACTTTTCCTGTTAAAAATGTGAAGTGTTATAAGTATACGTAAAATCTTGAATATGGCAATAGCTCGTAATCGTTTGGGTTCTCACAAATTACTACAATGATATCTTTTTACCATTACAGACAAGGGCACGTGTAAAGTACCACGACGCGTGCCAAGTCCCGACTTCGGACCCCTGGTGACTCTTTGTGTAACTTCCATATTCCACCATAATAGGCATGCAATTTAAAAGCTAAATTAGGAACAAAATACTAAATAATCTTATATCTTACTTCTTTTCTTTTCTTCTTCTTTTTCTTATCTTAATCGCTTAAGCGTACTGTTTTCGAACCGATAGTTCCAGAGATTAGCGCGTTTAAATAAACAAACTCTTCAGCTTCATAATATTAGTATACAAGATAATTAAATTAGTTTGAGGCATAATCATGCTATACGTTCTTTTTCATACTTTTTGCGTCGGTATGACTTCAGTATTGATAAATAACATAACATAACATCATAAACTCACGCCAATATCCCCCATGGGGTAGGCAGAGGTGCTAGCACCCTCATTTCGCCAGTTTATGTTTAGGTCCCAATGTAATAGATGGCGAGCCTATTGCCATTAACCGGGCACTTATAAACCTGCGATAAATACACACATAACTTCGAAAAGCATCGAAAAGTCATTGGTGTGTGCCATGGTTAAACCTGGGATCGAACCCGAGACCTCGTCTTAGCAGTCCATTACCCATACCACTGGGCTACAGTGGTCTTATTATTATTAAGTATTGATATTGGTAATTCAGATTCAGATGAATTTCCATCCAAAGGTTGCCTGGAAGAAATTGTGTAAAGCGATAAGGCCACCCTTTGTACTGCTCTTGTCTTCTCATATGTCTGTAACATGAATATTGTAATTGGCGTACAATAAAGAATATTATAAATAAACTAGCTGTCCCGGCAAACGTTGTTTTGCCATGTTAAAAAAATTGTGGGTGGACTACCCTTAGCATTTAGGGGCATGAAAAATAGATGTTGGCCGATTCTCAGACCTACTCAATATGCTCACAAAATTTCCTGAGAATCGGTCAAGCCGTTTCGGAGGAGTACGGGAACGAACATTGTGACACGAGAATTTTATATATAAGATAAATAAATAAAGAATACGCATGTAGTATGATTTAAGAATAATATGAGTTCTCGTGCTATGAAGGCGGAGCAACCAACCCGTTTCCATGATGGTCAGGCGAGTTATTTTAAGTATTCCTTCCCTCAATGAACAACAAAACAATTCATTCAAACTTTGCCAAAATCTATCGACCCAAAAGTACCACTTAGTCTGTCCGGCACCACCTTGGTGGGTCCCCTAAACAAAGGCATATATAAAAGGTCCCACGGTAGTCATAGAAGCAGTGACCCATGTTCTGAGTCACTGTGGACACGGTTCAGAGACCGCGGTAAAGACAGGTGAGTCTTCAACTCAAATGAGGTGGTTTAAGTATAAAAATATGTCTATTGATTTATATTGTCAACCTGTGTAGTAGTTGAGTATTCAATTGTTGTACATACATATATTCACGCCTTTATCCCTGGAGGGTTAGATAGAGTTGAATAAACACCCACATTTCACCAAGTTCCAAGATATAATTCGGGAGAAATCCCGATACCTTGTATAATTATGTTGTGTATTGTGTGTGTTTCACGGATGCAACTATTATAGAAAATGTATAATATGTATACTGTTGATGTACCTTAATATATAAATAAATAAATAAATAAATAAATTATGAATTGTATTCGGTCCCACGTAATAGGGGTTGAACCTATTGTCGTTTTCCGGGCACTATTGTTGACTCGAGCCATGCATCTGAGGCTGAGTCTGGGCTGTATACATATATTTGTTCGATGTTAAACAATTGTTATACCTATCATTTAACCTGTTTCATTGATTTCAATTGGGTATTGACTGACTTTATAAGTGCCCGGTTAATGGCAATAGGCTCGCCACCTATTACATTGGGACCTAAACATAAACTGGCGAAATTGTGGGTGCTAGCACCTCTGCCTACCCCTTCGGGGATATAGGTGTGAGTTTATACTCATATACTTAAATTAGTGTATTTTTACTAAACGTCAAAACGGAAAGTTATAAAGAAATTTGTATCAAATAATTTATTGTGACGTCATAATATTTAATAGTCAAATCATTTATTATTACAGGTTGGGTGAATGATTAAAAATAAATAACACATATAAAATAATAACTGACGCAACGTTTACCGCTCTTTTAAGATTTTTTTGAGCTTAGTTATTAATTAATTTAATTACCAAACATTTTTTTTATGCAACTTAGGTGGCAGACAAGCACACGGCCCACCTGATGGAAAGTGGTTACCATGACCAGTGGAGTCACATCCGTGCTGCCGACCCTGTAAGCACAGAGTTTTGTGCCGTCAGTGTAGAGGACAAAGTAGGAAAAGCCTTTAGTCATCCCATTGACAGCACAAATTCTCCAGTGAGCTCTGGCTACCCTACTTACCGCCGGGAACACAACACGAAGTTATTATAACCGCGGTATTCTGTAGGGCGGAGGTACTTCCCCAGTCGGACTGCTCAATTGGGCGGAAATACCGCCATGTCCCACCTCCTCATATATAATGTATCCTCATATATATGTAGTGTGTGCCAAATATCAGAACAATTAGTCTACAGGAAAGGGAGAAAACCAAGGTTTTACGATTATTTTGAGTGCTTTGCTATACAAAATCGGTCTGATGAAAGAAAGAAAGAAAGAAAGAAAGAAGAAAGAAAGAAATATTAATTTGGTGCAAGGTGGTCACAGAGATAACAATAACCAACAATATATTTAAAAAAAAATTTGATGCTGCCTGCTTATTCAAGTACAAGGTTAAAGTACTCACTACATCTTAACTGCATCATTTCCTCTCGCGACCGGATGTCTTACAAACTCGAATGTGCTCACCTCGGAGGCGAATTCAACTCGTCAAGTGTGATTCGATCAAAAAAAGAATGGTTCTTTTACTATTTTGTTCGTGAATTTAATTTTGGAAAGTAAAACTATAAATTGGTGTGGTTGGTACAGACACAGTCAGATCAATCTTGCAAACTTTCAAAATTAAATAGCAAGATTTTGAGATCATTTTCAGTACTTCGTTCGTCAAAATAAATCCGATGCTGACTGTACAGTGAATAAGACAGTGAGTGACTGTAATTTTTTATAGGACATGTCTTTATGAATTCACCTCACTAGATAGTAAGTTGAATACAGACACCAAAAAGTTACTATGGTAGCCTTCAGTTTGAAGACCTCATCAGGTGCTATTTCACGCCCATTACGTTGAGTTAAACTAGAGCAAAGCTAAGGCATAAAATTACGATTCATACTTAGTTTAACAAAAACATAAAACCTGTTTACCGCCTTCACGTCATCGTCACCTTGAAACAAAGACCCTTCGAAGCCCTTACACGCATCCCTAAAAAACCGCTAAATTAAAAATAACATGGCGGACTCGACTACTAACCTGATGCGTCGACGCATCATGTGCGAAAGAGACCGACATATATAGCCATCAATAAGAGTAAAAAAGATAATAATCTGTATACAGTAGTAGCTCCCACGCCGGATTTTAAAAAGAGAACGCGAAGGAATCATGAATGAAAACTAGTTTTTATATCGATATGTATAATGAGCTAGTTTTATTTCGATATGTATAATGGGTTTGTACACGATATCAGTTTTATACACCGATTGAATGAATTGATTGTATAAAATACTTCGGAACGTTTATATCAAGATTTGCTCGCTTAAAAGTTATGTTTGTTTTAACCCCTTTAATACGCAGGACAACACGTGCAGGTCTTAGATGTCACCCGCACATGGTGCAGAATATCCGATCAAGAACCAAGTTCGGTGATTCTTTTCTTTATGATGCTGGAGGTGATTAAGATTGGTAAAAGTCCTTCCAAGATGGCAATATAGGAGAATTTGAAATACTCTAGGCGTAATTCGGTAGCTCAGTGGTCAGACCATTCCTTTTTAAAGGACTGATCGCAGGTTCAAGTCCTGTCTGAGCATTTCTAGCATACTATTTACTTTAGAATTTCATTACATTATTTTTCTAATTAGTTTTAGGGTTTTTGGGTAGCGGGGTGTCCTAAGGGATTCCCGCATGAAAAGGAAGGGTCCTTGGGTATGAAATCTAGCAGCAAATAAGCCAATGGATTACAACTAACTAATACTCGTACCAAGGTGGTACTTCCGTAGCTATAAAAAATCTAACCAGGCCGTTTCGGCTTCCATTCAAGTCAATTACCTGTGACTTACGTCCTTATTTATAAGGACAGCAGGTTTAAAGTTAGCCAATTTTTTCCCACAGAAATTAATTATATATACACGCTTGTATATCCGTCATGTTGTAGGTAGAAATGTATTAATCTAAAGCTTACGATTCGTCAAAACTTTATGTGGGGCTAATGGCGTGAGTGATCTGCCAAGCCAATCCTCAGGAACTGATGACTTAAGACGGTTCATACATAAATACATATATATAATCACGCCTTTATCCCCGGAGGATTAGGCAGACGTGAATTAACACTGACATTGCACCAATCATTGTATTCATTTCTACGTTTTTTTTTTTTTTTCGTGCGCAAAATCCCCACGGATGCCTCTCCACCGGAGCCGGTGGAGGAGGTTATGTCGGACACGAACCGACTAAAACGCACGCCGCCTGTGGGTCGTTTTGGTTGCCGAAGGTGAGGTTGACAGGCATATCCCTCGCACCCCGGCCGACCCAGGGCCATCTCTCACGATCTGGCCCTCTTCTCGGGTGTGGGGACTACAGAGTCCCCAACTCGTCCCCGGAAGTATTCATTCCTACGTAATAGGAGGTGAGACTATTGCCGTATTCCGGACACTATTGTTTACTCGAGCCATGCATCTGAGACTGAGCCAGAGCTGTATATATCTGTTTGATGTTAAACAGCCCTATCCCTTAGTCGCCTTGTACGACACCGCATGGGAAGAGATGGGGTGGTCCAAATTCTACTCTACTGGGATCCACGCGACTACAATGACAACAACCACGTAGAGAAGATAAGAATGCTCAAAGTGGGGATGAGTGTTCAAGGTCAGTGCACCATTTTGGTACTTTTTAGAGGATCAACACTAAAGAAGAATCCTCCGATCAGGCAAGGTAATCAATATATAACGGAGTGAATATTAGAACGGGTAATATAGCTGGTTTTCTTTTATTGTATCTTGGACCTAAAATGTGATCTATGCACACAGTACGCGTTTTTTCTTTGTCTTTTGAGGATTGCACGGATTTCTACGGTGGTTTAATTGCCCAAGTCCACCAGTCATAAATTCGTTTCTCTCGCGTGCTATATGCAGATGTCCCCAGGTATATTAACGTTATGCGAGCAACCAAAAGTTGCGCAACGTTGCCGGTCAAGTTTGCCAGTCTAGTAGTATAGTGGTCATTGGGTATAACCACACAAGCATTCTAATAAATCAACCGTATCTCCTCGTAAGATTTAATTCTACACTTCTACTTATTACGACTGGTCCACATTCCGCTAGGTAGGAAGGACTGCAGAGTATATGTTTCAAAGGGATAATTTCCTGTGCTAGGATACCTAGCGGAGTATAGGATAATGGCATGGTGGTTTGACAATGTTGTGGGAAACTAGAAGTAATGTAACTAAGGGCTTTTATCTTCAGTCAACAACAGATCAATCTTGTTTAGCAGAGTATTCAAAATGTTCTGAATACCAATAATTTTGAGTCGAGTTAAACGGTTTTATTGATTTAAATTGTATTATCATCTGAACTAAAGGTGTATTAATATCGGAACAATCACTCATTAGGAAGAGGAGAATACCAAGGTATTAGGATCGTTTTGAATAGTTTTCTAGTCAAAATCAATCTGATGCTGACTGTACACGAAATAAAATTATGTTTTATATTAAAATTCATGCCAATTCATTAGTGATATTTTTTAAACCAATTTAGTGGCAGACAAACACACGGTCCGGAAAGTGGTTACCGTGGCCTTTTTTTTTTTATACAACTTAGGTGGCAGACAAGCACACGGCCCACCTGATGGAAAGTGGTTACCATGACCTATGAACGTGTGTAACACCAGTGGAGTCACATCCGTGCTGCCGACCCTGTAAGAACAGAGATTTTGTGCCGTCAGTGTAGAGCACAAAGCAGGTCAAGCCTTTGGTCATCCCACTGACAGCACAAAAACTCTCCAGTGAGCTCTGGCTACCCTACTCACCGCCGGGAACACAACACGAAGTTATTATAACCGTGGTATTCTGTAGGGCGGAGGTACTTCCCCAGTTGGACTGCTCAAAATGAAATACCGCCGTGTCCTACCTCCTGCTGCCTGTAGACGTATGCAACATACTTGCGCTACCGATCCTGTAAAACCTTTCTATTGTTTGTAATTTTAATAAAGGCAGGTCTAAAAGAAAGAAGCTTGTGAATTATGTAAGGATAGAATGGGCCTGTTGTCTCTGCCTACCCCGGAGAGTAAAAGGAGTGAGGGATTATTTTCTCAATCAATGAATTAACCTATCACAGGTCACTGCTGGTTATAAGCCTCTCCCTGTGATGGGAGACTTACTGTTTCCACTCTGACCAGACGGGTTGGTACCGGGCTTTATTTCAAGATTTCTTTCGGTCGCAGCGATATCATCTGCGTATTTTTCCTTAAAGTCGCCTCTTAATAAAAAAAATCATATGTAAACCTACTAAAGACCGTCTCAAGCTAACGCAAGTGAAACCGCGAATCAAACTACTAGAACTAACTAACATATAAGTAACAGCTCACCTTTAACTGACTACAAAGAGCCAACGGTTCGGCTCTGAGCAGCCGGTGGCAGCTGGCGACAATACACGTGACTCATTACACTGCAGGACACAAATAAATGTGTATTTTTTTTTACATAAAACTTAAATTTGAATCGAAATTTAATACACTTGGACTGATATTGAAGAAGATTTAAGTTAATACATAATAATTATAAGTTTTCTTGGGCTCTGCTCCTTACTCTTGTTGGTAAATTTACTCTCATAAATTAGATATTTTTTTATATAGATTACGTCACTTAGACTTCGCCTTGCCTGATAGTAAGTTGAAGGCAACGTTTCAGAAAAGAGGGTCAACATTACTCACACATACCATGTCAGTGGTGACACTCGGCTTGACGGCCTCATCATATGCTTTTTCACGCTATGCTTAAAGGACCCGGGACTGTAGGAAGAAGGAATCGCGTTGTCACGAAATAAAACCCAGTAACTCCATTTGTCAATCAGCTTTCAGGTGAAGTTTGTTTGGGCTCTGATGATCTTGGTGGAGCCATATAGCCCCGTAAACCATATTATAGGATCAATGCTGGAATGTTTGTTGAAAAGTGTAAGTTATTCTTTCTCGCTCTTATTCATATGTTGACTCATTCATATGACTCTTTTTCTAGCGAAAAGATCGTGAAGGATAATTCACGATCTCCCATCACAGATCTATTGGACTTTTATTCCTTAAATAAATAAACAGTAACGTTGTTATTATTTCTGCTATCCATTTTAAAATTATTTTTTAAGTGTACATTATGTCCGTAAATTATTTATGCGAGTTTCATCTTTAGATAAATGTAATACGATGAGTCTCTCTCTCTCTCTCTCTCTCTCTCACACACACACACACGCACTGTTTCTCTCTCTGTATCTCAAAAAAATAATACAGGAAAGTTATTAGCAAATGAACAAGTTTCCATGTAAAAATAATGAGAATGAAACAGCTACCGCGCTGATTTGTTTGTGTTTCACAAAAACACAAACAAAGCTACAACTCTTTCTCTACTTGATTTGATAGTTCAAATCAAGTGGAGAAAGATATCTATACTTGATTTTAACGAAAAAGACATGAAACAAGGACGACGTGGTTTAATATTCGACGAATAATTGTTTTATTAAGCTTAATGTAATAATGACATAATAATTTGTAATATTGCAAGCACCTCGAAAGATATAAATCAAATTTTAGGGATAAAATTATTATAATGGATTCTATTGCTGATGCAGAACAAACTGCTTTAAAATTTATGATATGCCTAAAATTATATTCTGTAATTTTACATGACTTAATACGACCGAGCTATAAATAAAAAAGTAATTTAGTATGCAACATTATTCCAAATTATATAATCAAATGAGAATTTTCTACATAATATACTCGCTGACTACATTTTTATAAAGACAAATGGATTTGCAATTTTTTCGGAGCGAAATGTCTATTTTAAAATTGTTTCATTTAAATGTAAATCTGAAACTGTTTGTCGTAATAAATTAATGAACATATTATACGGGGGTACTGTAGCGGTAACCTTTGCGACAATTAATCAAATTCACGCAACGACAAATAAATGGCTTTTTAATTGTTTGCGACAAAATCGTATGGGGAGAGGTTTTCTTGCTAATAATAAACGGGGTTGGAGTTAAAAGGGTGTTTTAACCTTTTTATTTTCAAATAAAAAGATATTGCCCTTGTAATTTGTTTTGTTTTTGAAATGGAAACCGTACTTGTTGTCAGGTCATTTGTTTATTTATTTAATATTGTATATTTTATGAGCTTCAAAGTTCCACAATCGTAATAAGGGTACTATAATAAAGATTCATAAGTGAGCTGTCACTTTAAGATTTTCAATAATTCTTCTGTGTCAGAATTTGTTTGATAGAGATGCCATTCGAGGAAAATAGTTTTGTACTTGTACATATTTAGACATACATAAAAACAGGACGGTTAAAGGAGGTAGGACACGACGGTATTTGCGTCCCATTGAGCAGTCCGACTGGGGAAGTACCTCCATCCTATAGAACACCGCGGCCATAATAACCTTGTGTTGTATTCCCGGCGGTGAGTAGGGTAGCCAGAGCTCACTGGAGAGTTTTTGTAGTGGGAAGACCAAAAGCTTGTCCTGCTTTATTTTTTACACTGACGCCACAGAAATTGTTGTGTTTACAGGGTTGGCAGCACGAGTGTGACTCCCTTGGTGTTGCACACGTCCATAAGCCACGGTAAATGCTTTCCATCGGGTGGGCCGTATGCTTGTCTGCCACCTAAGTGGTATAAAAAAAGACATAAAATTTAATATAGCTTATTATAAAGATACGGCCCAAGAAAATAAAGAATTTTTGACTACATGATGTCCTGACCATTGAGGAGCTGTCTCCCGAGATGATTGCGGCGATTAATGTATGTCCTAAACTCTGTTAAAGAGTGCTGTTTGATCACAGGAGCCAGAACAAAGAGTTTTTTCACCGTCAGTACTTGCCAGTATTCATAAAGCCCAGTTGCTGGACACAGGCGAGGTTTCAAATACCTTCAGAACAGCCCTATTAGCACACTCCAACACGAGGAATGGTGTCTTATTAGCGCTTGAGGTGGCGCTGATGTAATGCAGTAACTTACATTATCATAGATAGATTAGCATATCGTGAGATAGACCATCTTCAACACGTACGGGCCGCATAGTTAACATAGCAAGCATAGTTTAACTAACAAGCGTTAAGGATTCTATATTGCAGAGAAATAAATTCTTATAAACTTTTTTCTTAAATTCATGCACGTATTACATTTGACACATAGAAACGCACTTATTACCTACGTATTTTATTATTTTTAATATATTACAGCAACCAAACCGTTAAGATTATAAGTTAAAATGAACACATTTCATAATGAATTTGGCCTGCAGTGTACACTGCCACCTGTTCTATAGGTGGGATTCAAGACAAAAAAATTCCCGTAACAATCCAATACTTTGTTCTCTTTACATTGAATCTTTAACCAGTTTTCCTTACAACCATTCCTGGTTTAAACGAGCAATGTAGATAAATAAATTTAGTATTTTCGATCTTCGACAGCAGGTACGTAAACTCAATAGTAAGATGTTTTTTTGGTTTCGGTTAGTTTTCGAAGACATACGTAATATTGGGGTGAGTGGTTATAAATTAAGATGGTGCATGACGTTTTTAAAAAAACAAAAAATACTTTAAGTTTTTGCGGTACTGATAGTAATATAAAGGTCAGGGTTAGCAATAGTTTACAGTTACTATCCTTACGTGTTTTTTATACAGGACACGACACGTCAATAAGAATTTACAGAATAAATTCCTCCTCCCGCCGGAGCTGGTGGGAGAGGTTATGCCGGGACTCGAACCGATTAAAACCCAAGGCGACTATGGATCATTGTTAGTTAGCGAGGTTGAGGTTGACAGGCATATCCCTCGCACCCCGGCTGACCCAGGGTCATCTCTCTCAATCTGGCCCTCCTCGGGTGTGGGTAACACAGGGTCCTCAACTCGTTCCTGGAAACAGGGAGACGCACAACGCGGGCTGCCGCTGCTAGGGTGACAGGCGGCTCCATCTGTCCCCCCACCCAAGGCCTGCGCTCATGGGGGCAGAGGTTATTAATCGAATTCCGACGCTCGAGTTACCTTCGTACGCGGGCAGCTTGGATTGCAATCCTTTGTCACTCCCGCTGCCACACCCGCTCCGCCTCCTCCTTCCCGAGCATTACTTGCTCGCAGAAGAAGCCGCAAATAAATAATAATAGTGACTAATAGTACCAGCTGAAGACAAAGTCTCAGGAAACAAGGTCACTATTATAAACAGATCAATAGATACTTTTTCATGTGGCGCTTAAAGGACCCGGGTGCTGTGCCTTCATTTTATGGCGCCATAAAGTAAAGAGGTGCCGAACAGCTTGGTTCTTGATGGAGTTGTTTGCACCGTATGCTGGTGACATCTAAGCCCTGCACGTATGTCACTGAATATTAACCTTTATCATTATATATACATACATAATAATCACGCCTTTATTCCCGGAGGGTTAGGCAGAGGTCTATTAACACCCACATTTCACCAATAATAATTGTATTCAGTTCCATGTAATAGGGAGTGAGCCTATTGCCGTATTCCGGGTACTATTGTTGACTCAAGGCATGCATCTGAGGCTGGGTTTGGGCCGTATATATCTTTATATCCTACCTATGTTCTCTAAGGAACTAAAAAACATGGTAATATTATAGGTATATAGGTCAAACACATAAACCTCTTTCTTTCCGTTGTCGGCCAAAAAGCACCAGAAACACAATTAATCTAACTAATACCATCCCGAAATATTTCACACACAGTGTTACCTGACGCAAAAAAAGCACCAGAACACTTGACTTAATTAATAAATTTATAGCTGGCAACAAGACTGAGAAACTGCCGTTCCGTACCCCATTAATTAATGGGTGCCATTTCGGGGATTTCCTTAGGGGAAGCAGAGGGTAAATGGCGTATAAAAATTGGGCCATTTTCTTGTTAATTTTAGTGTTGATTTTTCTCAGTTGATATGGCGGCTAAATTGGGGTTTCGGAGATCTTGCTTGAGAAAAAGATGAACGAGAATTAGTGTAAGTAATTTTCTTTTAATAGAATTGGTATGAATTTATCAAACTTATCAAAAAAACAAATATTAGACTTCATTGAGAGCCCATGATGATGAGCGCCAACCAAGCGAGAGAGGCATCAGAAGGTTTCTTCATGGTCGACAGCACAGCACTTCGAGTGTCACACCCCTGGTGTTGCATACGTCCATAGGCCACGGTAACAGCTTCCCATCAGGTGAGCCGTGTGCTTGTCTGCCAACTAAGTGGTATAAAAAACCTTACTGATCTAGTAAAAATTGGTAAAAAATACATTACTTGATTAATGGACGGCCCCTTACAAAAGCCAATCACTTAGCGAATTTGGTATAGCTATTGAACACTGCGTAATTAGGATAATTCGGCTAATGTCATGGATGACCCCACCTCTGTCACATTAAAGTACGGTCAACTACGGTCTTTTCTACAGCTGCCTGTTGTACCTCAGGACATAATATCTTGCAGTGGCTAGAGGTCCCTATAACTCGATTCCTGCCGGCTTGCCAATGGGACGCATAGTGTATGACAAACTAGATCGAGGTAAGATTATTGGGCCAGATCGTGAGAGATGGCCCTGGGTCGGCCGGGGTGCGAGGGATATGCCTGTCAACCTCACCTTCAGCAATCAAACCGACCCACAGGCGGCGTGCGTTTTAGTCGGTTCGAGTCCGACATAACCTCCTTCGCCGGCTCCGGTGGGGAGGTATCCGTGGGGATTTTGCGCACGTAAAACAAAAAAATACCGGCTTCCCTCTTGAAAATTTTCGCCCTCCACCACGTGCAGTACACGTTTCTTGAATGTCTTTTGAGGAAAGCATATAGGTACATGATAAAATAGATTGATAGGGTCGTATGGCGTACGAGCTCAAATTCATCAAGCATAGATTTTTTTTATTAAAATTTTTCATATTTATTTACATACTAAGTATAACTACTGCTAAGAAGAGTTTTTGTGCTGTCAGTGTGAAGACCAATGGCTTGTCCTGATTTTGTGTTCTGCACAGACGGCACAGAAAATCTCTGTTCTAACAGGTTCAGCAGCACGAGTGTGACTCCCCTGGTGTTACACACGTTTATAGGACACGATAACCACCATCCTTCAAGTGGGCCGTGTGCTTGTCTGCCAACTAAGATGTATAAAAAAAAGGAGCAAGTGCCTCGTTAGATTATATTATTACAAAATAATCCGTACGCACCAGGGTCTCGTTTTTCTCGCTACAAAATCTGTGGGTCGTTCAGGAAAGTGAAGATTTTTTTAATTACACCATATCGGCTGGTCTAGTTAGGGTAGAACAATCGGACGATTACGCGTGTGAATACGATGCGTTCGGCTTCAAAGCGCTGGCCAGCGTCTTAACCTACAGGGTGAGGTGAAGGCGTAGGGATGTTCTTGACACGCTTTTATTGACCTGTGTTATCTTTGCTCTTTTTATTGTAAAAGTGAAAAGTCAATATTATAATTATGATAAGATTTATGTATTTACTGTATATCATTATGTATACTTTTTCAGTTTTGTAAAAAAAAATATCCACCATATGAATAATAATAAATAAAATAAATTTTATTTCTCACCAACAACCAAATTACAAAATATAGTGTTTGCACAAATTAAGGTAAACAGTCTGGTTGTGGATCGCTGGTGCCTGTTGTAGGTAATAGATTTCTGGTCACCAAATCAACATATTAAACAATTATTATTATTATTATATAACATATTAAAACATTAGATTATTAACTATACACATAGTATAAGTCTAATTATATTTAATCTATTAACCCGCCCTTCGACATTCCCGGTGCAAAGGAGCCCATTACGCTGGCAGTGTTGCCCCGCTGGATAACAATGGCCATCTTTTGCCCCAGAAACGAGCCGGAGCGGGAGTCACCGTCTTGCTCGTGGATACAAACATGATACATACATACATATGGCACCCCTGCATAATATAAATATCTCATATTGACACAAAACCGCGGTAGCCTAGTGGTAAAGGTAATGGACTGCTGAGACGAGGTCTCGGGTTCGATCCCAGGTTTTACCATGGCACACACCAATGCTTTTTGAAGTTAAGTGTGTATTTATCGCAGGTTAATGGCAATAGGCTCGCCACCTATTACATTGGGACCTAAACATAAACTGGCGAAATGTGGGTGTTAGCACCTCTGCCTACCCCTGCGGAGATATAGGTGTGAGTTTATGTTAGATTATGTTTAATATTAGTCAAGTTAAAATCAGTCTGTAGTTTGTTTGAGTAAAACTAGAAGTAAATTACAGAAAACTTTATTTATTTTATCATTTAAATACTTCTTATAATAAACATTTAACAAAATTAAGTGCCTAGTACATATTTATACTATATTTCTTACCAAATTTTTTATAGTTATTATTCCGACTTTCAAACGCAAAATCTGCCTAGAATTCCAAAAATCAAAACCTACCACCTGACCACAATACTAAACCACCCTGTATACACAAGGCGTCGGTTATCACGGTAACCCTATGCCCGTCACACTCCGCAGTGCAGTGTGGGACGGTCCCACGGACCTACTGTTAATAACCCACGGGTTACGGATTAATGACCATTTAAAAATAAGATGGGCAGACATATTGAGATTGTTCATAAACTAAATTAATGAAAGGTTCTTGGAATTTTTTGGTTATGAAGGTTACTATTGGGGTTAATAGTGAATAATAATATTATTTGGGAGGTTTATATAGAACAGCCTCTGTGGCGTGGCGGTAGTGAACGCGACTGCTACGCAGGAGGCGCGGGTTCGATCCCCGCTCAGTGCAAATATTTGTATGTATGAATATGGGTATTTGCATTGATCTGGGTGTTTCTATGTATAATATGTATGTATTTACAAAAAAAATGTATTTAAGTATGTTTATCCGTATTCTAGATTCCATAACACAAGCTAGTTAAGCTAAGCTTACCATGGGTCTAGATAGCGTTGTGTAGAATGTTGTAGAATATCTATTTATTATTTATTTTAAGATAGGATATATTTCGGACAGATAACTTTTTCGAAGTGCAAACAACAAGCATAACCCTAAATTACCGAAAAGTGCTCCACATCGATACAACGCGATGTATATTACGTTAGAGCGAAAGTGTTCCTCATCGATACACACAACATCGAATGTATTCCAGAGTGATGCACGTGCGGCCGGTGCCGTCTTCTGCGAGCAAGTTATGCTCGTGAAAGAGGAGGTGAGGTGGGAGCGGCAGTGAGAGTGTAGGAGGATCGTTAGCCAAGCTGCCCGCGCACTAAAGCAACTAGAGCGTTAGAGGTCGTTAAGTGACCTCCTCCGCCCATGAGCGCAGGCAGGTGACGGGTAGAGTCGCCTGTCACCTTGGCAGAGACAGGCTAGGTATAATGGTAATTCTCTATCCTGAGGCTTTGGCTTCACTTCCCCATCACGCGACGTGAAGTCTAATTGACGCATACCATAAAGTAAAAACATCTTAGTTTCCCGTGTTTTCAAAAGAAACATTAAACGTTTACTGTGCATAAAGTATAGATACATTTGCACACTACCATAGCTAACCACTTCCTATGAGGTGGGCCGAGTGCTTGTATGCCACCTAGGTGGAATAAAAAAAAACAGGTAGGTAGTTCAAAATTCAACATTCTAAAACTTGCACCTTTAGTAACATTCCAAATTTACTTGAGAATAGTTATGTGCTCTCATCTGAATTAAACTCATGGGGTTCTACAAAATAATGAATTATCATTATAATGATTGTGAATAACCATGACCCCTATTCGAATGGAGTTAAAAGTTACAATCGAAGTCCAACCAGCAATAATATAATCGAATTGTTTCTGTATTCAAATTTCAAATTTCTAATTACAAATGAAAAATTTGTGTTTGGTTTCAACGAGAAATTTGAGTGTTTATTGATTTGATTAATTTTATATTTCGAATTGTGATCACGTCCCATGGGAACTTATACTAGGGGAAAAAATAAGCCTACGTGTCATTTGATCTGTCGTTGTACTCTATAGCATTATCCATTGAGCCGTTCGACCGTGATTGGCATCTTGACTTGACTTACACTTGACTTTTAGGGGAGCGACTTACTGACACTCTAATCCTAAGAGAAAATCCTGTACCAAAGTTCTGCTTTACCGGGAACCAACACAGCACTCAATGGATAAGTCGATAAATTATAATGTTCATCTCACAGAGATCATTGTATGAGGGTTTTTTGAAGTGAAATTTCTTTAGCGGCGCTGTGTACTTTTTTTGGAATGAGTAAAAATTTCTAAACTCGCGTCAGGACACGTGACCTGATCGAAAATTCGTAAGACGGATGGAGAGAGGACAGGTGGCGCAGGGCGCTTGCCCGAATGTCACACGACTGTCGAATGTGTGTGATGGCGGTGATAAACTTTTTAATGTAAAATAATTGTAATAGTTCTGAAGTGTTAAATTTTTAATGTAATATAAATTGTCATGTTTGTGTACGATAGCGCAATAAATGAATATTGTATTCCACCACATAAATAATAGTACTTTTATACTGATAATGAAAGCAATTCGTACAAAATTATTCTCTAACCATTCCAAAATATCAAAAATGCACAACGTTAATATTGAAGTTTTCACTTCTGCCGGCACTCCCGGAGTGCAACTCGTCGTTTTTTTTTTAATCTAGGACATGCCATTTTGACTTTACCTCCCCTGATGGTAAGCTAAATACAATGTCTCAGGAAAGAGGGTCATCATTACAGACACTAAGTAATATTACAACAAGCGAGGCAATATAAAAACCGATTTTATAGTCGACTTCGACAGCAAAATTGTCTGGAAGTATTGATTTAGCGAATTTTTGTGGTAGCACCCTTGTTGGTCTGGTAACCTGAGCCTAGATTCTGCTAATACAAAACTACTCTCTCTCTCTCTACGGACACTGCTAACAATCCATTTAATTTTTAGAATTGAATAAAAAAAGTGAATTATGAAATAATTGATTAATTGCATGCTTGACATATTAGTATTTAATATTATCATTTATATTATTATTTTAAACTTAATATTACGGTGGAATAAAACCTCGATGTACCATATTCTTAGAAATAAATAAATTCATTCATTCGTTCATAAATTACAAAATTAATACTTCCAGATCACGAGAAAGCAAACGGAAGGTAGGACTCCCCCTAGACAAATGGACGAACGACCTGAAAAAGGTGGCTGGGACAGACTGGATGTGGAAGGTAGAGAATTGGATAAAATAGCACACATTGGGAGAGGGCTATGTCCTGCAGTGGACTGCGGGGGGTTCCGGTGGTGGGGGTATCCCCACGGATACCCCCACCACCGGAACCAGTGGGAGAGGTTATGTAGGACTTCAACCGACTAAAACGCACGACGCATGTGGGTCGTTTTTGGTTGCCAGAGGTGAGGTTGACAGACATATCGCTCGCATCCCGGCCGACCCAGGGCCATCTCTCACGATCTGGCTCTCTCCTTAGGTATGAAGACTATAGAGTTCCCAACACGTCACCGGAAACGCGGAAGCACGCAAGGCACACCGCCGCCATATATGTGTGAAGAGAGAAGGCTCAACCATATCATAATTAGCTTTTAATGATAATGTAATAAATACATTATTGGTATTTAATTCGTAAAACAAAAGTTCTCATAATCTGAAGGTAGTAAAAATGTCCCCTGGCGTTTACGATGGCCGTTTCCAATCAAGCGAGTTTTGTAGTTATGGGAAAAATAGTCATAAAACTGCAATTAATATACGACTACTGTCGAGTGTGTGTGAAGTGATCTATTGGAGGATTGCCTCTTCCGACACCATTGTCAAGCTCCTAGCAATTTTCTGGTTACATACATACATATAACACGTTACCAGTGCATTCACTCTTTTTCATTGGCCTAGGTTAATACCACATGTTTCTACTTGGCCATTATCACTTAGTAGTAACAAAAGCCGGTCAAGTGAGAGTTGGAGAGAGTTGAGGGTTCCGTAACTTAAGCTACATCCTCGCCTACCATGAGACAGTTAAAGATCTTCAATAAGGGGGTGGACAAGAAGAGAACAAACCAACTGATGAGATTCACAAGAGGGAACATGGGACTTGTTATAGAAGTTATAACAGGACACTGCCGACTGAACAGGCACCTGAGACTCATAGGCGTGAATACTGACCCCAGATGCCCAGAATGCATAGAGGATAATGAGACCAACCTCCACCTGCATTCCAAATGACCCATGTACTCACTAATACGATGGAAAAATATGGGAAAGGATACAATAGGAACACAAGAGGATTTGAAGGTGGAACAGATCGTAAGAATTTGCAAGGAAACAGGTAGGTTCGACGTAAAGCCGTGATTGCCGGACGCCTTTCTGCCTCTCCAAAGGAGGTATAGGGGAATTAAGTGAAATAGCCCTCACAGAAGGGCAGATCACACGCCTAAACCACAGCGTCCCCTGCTGGAAGTAAGTAAGTATGTAACTTTAGCTGCATATCCCGTAACATATTTTTAATGCGTTGATTTAGAAGTTTTGTTTTTGCACAGATTCAAGATGTTATAGACCTGAGTATGTGGTATGAATTTCAACTTCACATACACGCATTCCTGAGAAATAGGTCTTGAAAGACATACAGACAGACAGACGAACAACAAAGTGATCCTATAAGGGTTCAGTTTTTTCTTTTTGAGATACGGAACTATAAAAAGTACCTATCGAATTAAGAACCTCCTTCTTCTGAAGTTGTTTAAAAATGAACTCGCCAGAATTTAGTTATTCTGGCGAGTTAAAAAAAAAAGTACATAATATGCTAATTGTCTAATAGAAGGTCGTATAGAAATCAAAACAAATAACAATTAGTGAAAGGTAAGGTCGTGACTGGCCTGACTGCACCGAAGGTGAGGATACGAGTTTCATGATTTCTGCTCGCCCAAAATTTTCTATGAAAATTGTATAACACTCCTAAAGAAGCTTTCACTCTAAAATGTGTTCTTACAGGCTTGATAGCAGAATTACACACGTCCATAGGCCTCGGTAACGACGTTCTATTGGGTGGGCCTTGTGCTTTCAATCAACCAAACGTTTCGGAGACTCTTTCCTTTGTCGCACCATTAAGGCCTGGAATCCATTACCAGCTCACGTGTTTCCTTCTTCCTACAGTCCCGGGTCCTTTAAGCGGGTCGTGAAAAAGCATATAATGAGGCAGACAAGCTGAGTGTCACCATTGTAATGGTATATGTATGTAATGGTGACCCTCTTTTCTGAGACTTCGCCTTCAGCTTACCATGGTAAGCTGAAGGCGAAGTCTCACATCATCTCGCATCATGATGCGAGGTAAAATCTAATTGACGTGTCCTATATAAACAAATAGTATAAAAAAATAAACTCGCTAGAATGACTACCTATATATTTAGATAAACCGAAGCGAATATAGGGCAGTTCCACATTGTGCAACTATAAATCATGATTCTCTCTAAAGCCGTGAATACACGGTGTGCAAATGAGACGCTTATTGTGCCAGCGAATAATTTATAGTGCAATTGTCTTTTTGTTATGAGTATGGAGGTGAGGAATATTTTCTTAGTCTAGTTTGTATTACAATTCATTATTTACTTAATATTATAAATGAGAAAGCTTTGGTGACGTGGCGGTAGTGAACGCAGACGCAGGGGGTGTGGGTTTGATTCCCGCTCAGTACAAACATTTGTAGGTATGCATTATTTTTTTTATACCACTTAGGTGGCAGACAAGCACACGGCCCACCTGATGGGAAGTGGTTACCGTGGCCTATGGACGTATGCAACACCAGGGGTGTTACACCCGCGCTACCGACCATGAAGAAACCTTCTGATGCCCTTCTTGAAGAACCCTATATTGTAGGTGCTTGGGAAAACCGCAGCAGGGAGGTCATTCCACAGCTTGAGTAGGCGTGGAATGAAGTTTCTTTCATACGTTTATTTGCATGGCTCGTGGTTGCCATACGATCGTCTATGGTAGTCATGAGTAGTTGGAGCCTTCAAAAGGCCGACTAGTCGAACTACAGAGCTTCGATATCACCAATTAGTAGGTTGTGAAGGTCAGATGACCGTCGTCGTTTCACGAAAAATATCCAAAATCAGCCGCATTACAGTTAAAATGGAAAGTCGACCTAACTGAGTTGGGAAATGGTGACTATAAAGGCGAAAGTCTGTCTGCCTGTTACGTTATGACCCTTAAACTACTGAACCAATCTTGATAAAGTATGGTACATTGATCGACCAATCTTGCTAAAGTATGGTACATTGTTCGACCAATCTTGATAAAGTATGGTACATTGTTCGACCAATCTTGATAAAGTATGGTATATTGATCGACCAATCTTGCTAAAGTATGGTACATTGATGACCAATCTTGCTAAAGTATGGTACATTGTTCGACCAATCTTGATAAAGTATGGTACTTTGATAGACCAAAATTTGGAAAAGGATATTAGCTATATTTTATCACGACAACCGATATACATCGGAGCGGAGCCGCGGGCAACAGCAAGTTTCAATTTATGTAAGTATTTAAAAGATTAACTCACTTGCTGTAAGCTGTAATATTAAATAATCTTTTGTGCTCTCAAAGATAAGTCTCCAATATTTCATAATCCAGTGGTTATTAACAATATCTTCTGTTTTCCTTAATTACCAGGATTATTACTCGGTTACCCGGGTATCCGGTGGCCGTCCACCGGAGCAAATTAATTTTTAATTACCTTCAGCGGTGTCGAGTCATTCTAGATTTTAAGCACCTTTCATTATAGTAATAATAGTTGTGGATAGAAGTTCAAAGATGTAGTTATGTAATTTCGTATTTACATATTATCACGCTTTCAGCCCCAGAGGTTTAGGCAGACTTCAATTAACAACCACATTTCACCAATTATTGTATTCGGTGCCACGATATTACGTGGAACCGAATACGTGGACCCCTATTGACGTATTCTGGGCACTAATTGTTGACTCGCATCATGCATCTGAGATGAAGTCTTTTTTTATTATAATTTTTTTTATATTTTTTAAATAGTATATTTTTTATTATTTATTGAACTTGAGATGATATCTAGTTGATATTTCTCTTTTCCTCTTAGCGTTAATTCCAGTCATGTCCGAAGCTTTTACCCCTGAGTCTGGGGTCCACTTTACCAGTCTTAACTGCGGATTTGGCTAATCTTCGATGTTTTTCATGAAGCGACTACTATCTGACCTCCACAACACAAAGGCAATACCGAAGCATTGCAGCTAGACCAGTCGTTGGAATACTTTTTTAGGGCTCCAACTATTTTTTTTTATACCAATTAGTTGGCAGACGAGCTCACGGCCCACCTGATGGGAAGCGGTTACCGTGGCCTATGGACGTATGCAACACCAGGGGTGTCACACTCGCGCTGCCGACCATGAAGAAACCTTCTGATGCCCCTGTTGAAGAACCCCATATTGTAGGCGCTTGGGAAAACCGCAGCAGGGAGGTCATTCCACAGCTTGAGTTTGCGTGGGATGAAGTTTCTTTCATACCGCACAGTGCGCACCGTCTCAGGTCGCACATGTGGGGATGAATTCCCTTAACAACTGCCATAGATGTTCGTATGGCAACCGGGACCGACGGCTTAACGTGCTCTTTGAGGCACAACCAGACAAAAGCATATACCTATATTCATGCATACAAATATTTGCACTGAGCGGGGATCGAACCCCGCACCTCCTGCGTAGCGACCGCGTTCACTATCGCCACGCCACAGAGACTATTAACAGTCACTTAATTAACAAAAGTAACTACACAATAACAAGTACATACACATTTACCGGAAAGCTAAAACCGTACATCAATAACGCACATACAAATGATTCGGTTGGGCACCGGTTATCGCAAATGCCCCGGGGACATCGGTTTACCGATTGTAACTGCATTATCCGGATAATAATATAGATTACATCCGGATACTGACCCGACCCGGGTATTTAGCATAATTGGTTTCATAGACAAAGTATGACAGATATCGAGGATTGGTTGTTATGTAAATTAATTAATTTAGGTTGGTACGTTGCTCATTTTTCGCAGAACTTTTTTTTTAAGATGGGATGAACCTTTGATCTTGTGACACCATTAATTACTGACACTTCTAGTGACAGATAATGACTTTTTGTGATAATTTACATATGTTTAATTTATTTCATTATATCATATTTATTTATTCAACATATAAACAATACAAATGTAAAACCACTATTTACAATCATAGATTTTATCTGATTATGTCACGTCAAATAACCCGTCCCGTATCGTTCCCGGCGCAAAGGTGCCTATGACACTGGCAGCGTTGCCTCGCTGAAACTCGATGGCCATCCTCTGCCCCAGAAACGAGTCGGAGCGGGAGTCACTGCCTTGTTCGTAGACACATACACGATACAATACATATGGTACCTCTGCATGATATAAGGATCTAATAGTGACCAAGTTAAGCACAGTCTGTAGTTTGTTTTTTTTTTTTTTTATACCACTTCGTTGGCAGACAAGCACACGGCCCACCTGATGGAAAGTGGTTACCGTGACCTATTAACGTCTGTAACACCAGAGGAGTCACAGTCGCGCCGCCAACCCTGTAAGTACAGAGTTTCTGTGCCGTCAGTAGAAGACAAAGCAGGACAAGCCCACTGACAGCACAAATTCTCCAGTGAGCTCTGGCTACCCTACTCACCGCTGGGAACACAACACGAGTTGTTGTTTGAGTAAAACTGTTTTTTTTATTTATTCATAAATCACAATTGTAGCGTCACAGAGTAAATAATGTTGCACATTTGTAAACATAGGGTTGTTCTTCTACAATAGGTTGGTTGAGTTACTGCTCTCCTAAATAGACTATAAGTAGCCTGTGTTAAGGTGATACAGGGTTCCCCCTAATATTGTAAGAGTTATAATAGATTTCTTTATCAATTCAGGATTACAACACCATTTTAGAAAAATTTCATACAACATTCAAAGAAAATAAAAACATCGTACATAATTACCTGTGTGTATGCAAGGGTGTGTATGTGTCTGTGTACGTGAAGTTGTGTATGTGTTTGTAAGGGTGTATGCATATATGTGTGAATGTGTGTGTGTTTAGGTTTGATTGGCGTGAATATATTTTTCAGTCTGGTCATAGGTTAGATTTGAGAGAAAAATTCGCAGTCTCCTTCGCATCAAAGTGTTGATTTAACAGGTATGTATCTACATTAAGGCCTAAATTATTGTCAAATCAAATTGTATTGTACTGAACACGAATATTATTTATATCTCTGCTGATTTCAAAAGCATGTATCATAAAATAAAGATTTCTTGTAACATGCTTTATTGGTACATTTTGGTACAAAAAAGGAATACAGAAAAGACTTTTCAAACAATGCTATGTTACATTTTACAGATAAATTAGCCAGTTTCGTTCGATGTGTATGTGTTTTTGTGAGGGTAATCAAAGTATATGTGCGTGTGAGCGAAGTGTGGATGGCGTGTGTATGTGTTGAGTGTAAGTGTCCTTAGAATGTGGAACCGAAATAGCTGAATCTCTCTTCTAACTTCGTCTTATCTTACATATTAAGTGATTGTCACTCTGCGTGGGAATCAAGCTCTGAGACTTATGTTCCCAAGGATTTTTAATTTTTACATAACCAATGAGCTGATACTACTTCGTAAGAGAAATCTCTACAAACAAGAAACTCTTTCCGACTCTTCATTAAGACCCGAATATATATTTCGTTTATATCGATCATCTCTTCCGGACTCAAAAGGCATATAAACAAGTATTTTGTTACTGTCAATATGTGAAATATGACTTTAGACAAAAATTCTGTATCATAAAAACTGCGGTACGAATGTAAACTCCTTTACACCTCCACTTTGCACGGTCTTGGATATCCATAGCATAACATAAACTCACGCCTATATCCCCGAAGGGTAGGCAGAGGTGCTAGCACCCACATTTCGCCAGTTTATGTTTAGGTCCCAATGTGGCGAGCATATTGTCATTAACCGGGCACTTATAAACCTGCGATAAATACACACATAACTTCGAAAAGCATTGAAATATCATTGGTGTGTGCCATGGTAAAACCTGGGATCGAACCCGAGACCTCGCCTCAGCATTCCATTACTCATACCACTAGGCTACCGCTTGGATATCCATGGTGGTGAAACTATTGGCACGTATTACACTTTTCACGACGACCGTCGAGCTAGTTGTTATTTTGCAGACCGTACCTAATCTATATATTATTAATATTATAAAGCTGCAGAGTTTGTTTATTTGTTTGAACGCGCTAATCTCTGGAACTACTGGTCCGATTTGAATGATTCTTTCATTGTTGGGTAGTCCATTTATCGAGGAAGGTTTTAGGCTACATATCATCACGCTACTACTTAAGGGAGCGGTGCATTGATAATAAATGTTAACAAATCCGGCAATTTTTCATACATATTTTGATGATTAAAACCTACGGGCCCAAAGGGATATGAAGCTTCAAAATATACCTAGGGCGAAGCTGGGGTGGGTCAGCTAGTAACCAATAACTACACTGTGATCATGGCGCTTGTAACAGCACCGGTTATCGGTGACTCAATTCAAACAAAAAAACATCGTAAATATCCTTACCGTCGGTAGCTTAGTGGTTTAAAAGTCGGCCTTACGATCGACTAGTTGAATTTCGAATCCTGGTCCATTACATTACTAACGTGAACTCACACCAAGCACAAGCAATTTAGCTTAGTTGGAAGGGTTAAAAGATATATTAGTAATTGCGGTTCCTATATTCCTTAAAAAAACTAAAGTAGTACCATTTTGTTAGCACTATATATGTACATGTACGATTGCGAGTGAAATGGTACTATTTATTTATTACCGCCGTGGTTCCCGGCAGAGTAGAATTTGGACCACACCATCTCTTCCCATGCGGTGTCGTACAAGGCGACTAAGGGATGGGGCTGTTTAACACCAGACAAATATATACAGCCCAGACTCAGCCTCAGATGCATGACTCGAGTCAACAATAGTGCCCGGAAGACGACAATAGGCTCACCCCCTATTACGTGGGACCGAATTCAATAATTGGTGAAATGTGGGTGTTAATTCACCTCTGCCTAACCCTTCTTGGATAAAGGCGTGATTGTATGTATGTATTGATTACTTTTAGGAAGGCTTATAGACTAATGACAATAATATATAGATTACACTATGTTAAACTTATTGCTAATAATAAGCCTACACATAAAATACTACTTTGAGTTGAGTTTCGTGCATTCTCCCAAATGTCTGAAAGTACACATTGACAGTGGCATTCACATTACATCTGTCCGGCGCTGCACCTGCGGGCTGACGACCTGGTACTGTCTCTTTTTATAGCTACAAACCGGTCCTAGGAGTTTGGATGGCGTTATGTTATATAAACACAACTGAACAATTCAAAAATATCCTACTAGTTGCATAAAATGTGAAGGTTTGTGGAGTATCGATGGAAGCTTGCATGCATGTGTGTGTGTGTGTGAGTGTGGATGTGTAATTTTTCCACGTGAAACAGTCGAACATTATATTTTTTTTGAAAATTATATTCAGATAGGTTTTACAAAATTATGGGTGTTTGAAGTCTTACTAAGGACTTTGGGACTCTAGCTAACCTCATGTGGTACCCTTCTCGAGTAACAGATGATTCTCATCTTCTACTTCTTCGAGTCAATGGCTAGGTCTGGTATCTAGTGACTAAGTTTTCAAATTTAGTCGGCCCAAAACTTGGCCACACGGCAACAGCGTTTTCTGATGCTCTGCAAAGGTCTTCGGTAGTACAGGTAAAACTCTGACACAGGCCTTGTTCTCAGGTTTCAGACTTAGTTGTAGCTTCTGCAATACCCAAAATAAGTCAAATCATAAAAAGAGTGAGAGCAGAGTCAGTGTTCAAAAGTACAAGGTTTGGGACGCAACCGAGAATAAAATTGCGATGATGATGAGATTGTACAAATTGTAACGTAAAATATTTATGTTGACTGTAAGTACATACAAATTTAATATTCAATTAATACTTTTCAAGTAAAAAGGGTCTCTTCAAGAAAACAATTTGTCCTTGAACAACTAACCTTCTTATTTAATTGTCGAACCTTAGACAGAAACTTGTTAAGAATTCTAACAAAAAGGGGATTTCTAAGCATAAAATATCGCACGCCTTTCCAATTTTAAGGCTGTATCATTCCCTCATTACCGTTTTTGTTTACACAAGCTATCTAAGTCGTGACCTCGTGACGAAGCGTTTTAGTCCTTCAAACAACCAGCAAACAATGAAAAAAAAAATGTTCAAGATCGAGTCGTAGATAATGCTTCAAGGGGTCTGAAGTAGGTATTTATATCAGATTATACTATTATATGAGCATACTCATGATAGGAATATGACAATTTATACCACTTAGGTGACAGACAAGAGCACGGCCCACCTGATGGAAAGTGGTCACCGTAACACCAGAGAAGCCACACTCGCTCTGCCGACCCTGTAAGCACAGAGTTTCTGGACAGGACAAGCCTTTGGTCATCCCACTGACAGCACAAAAACTCTCCAGTGAGCTCTGGCTACCCTACTCACCGCCGGGAACATAACACGAAGTTATTATAACCGCGGTATTCTGTAGGGCAATTCTATTCCCCAGTCGGACTGCTCAATTGGGCGGAAATACCGCCTCCTCAAATCGTGTATGAAATTCATAATTTAAAATTATAAAAATATGATAGGGAAAAGGTTGGATTCATTTTTTTAAAGTGCCTAACTGTATTATATTATACCTATTCGCAACTGTAAAATCAGTATTGGTTCTTGGTGCCATCACTTCATAAATGAGTTTCATAGAAGGTGAATACGAGATAAGGCTGTTTTCAACCCGACAATAAGCGTACAACCCGTGACATGGTGCCTGATCGACAGCAATAGACTCGGCCCCTATTACATGGAACCGAATATAGTAGTTAGCGAAATATGGATGTTAATAAACCTCTGGTATACAGAGGTCTACCAGAGGACTACAAGCTATAAAATACATTGCTGTTTATTTTATTTAAAATATTAATTTTGGTTCCCGGCAGAGTAGAATTTGGACCACCCTCTTCCCATGCGGTGTCGTAGTGTCGTATAAGGCGAATAAAGGATAGGGCTGTTTAACATCTCACAGATAATTACAGCCCAGACTCAGCCTCAGATGCATAGCTTGAGTTAAAAATAGTGCCAATAATGGCAATAGGCTCACCCCCTATTACGTGGGACCGAATTCAATGATTCAATGATTGGTGGAAACCTCTCATAAAGGCGTAATTATATGTAAAAAAAAATATGTATATGAATATTAATTTAATATCAATTTAGAACCATTTATTACGGAATCCTGAAGATACGTTTCTTCATTTTTACTGAGTAAATATCAGCCTATTTTAAGAAAGGAAAAATGTTCTTGGAATTTAGAAGTGAAGCTTTATTCTTTGAGACTTTGAAATAGGTTAATTAACAATTTTAACAATGACTCGTTGAACCTAAATTAGTGTGGTTGTTGATTGCAAAGGTTCTGGGTACGATACGCGAGTAAAACCAAGCATCTTGTTATATAATTTCTTATTAAAACAATAGGCTCGGAGGTGGTGGTTTCAAATATAACTGCGATCACTGCTATCTAGCTCCAATGTACGTAAATTGTAACTAGTTGGTAATACATACACATAATCATGCGTTTATCCCCGGAGGGTTAGGCAGAGGTGAATTAACACCCACATTACACCAATCATTGTATTCGGTCAAACGTAAAAGGGAGTGAGTCTATTGTCGTATTCCGGGCAATACTGTTGACTCGAACCATGCATCTGAAGCTAAGTCTGGACGGTATATATCTCTCTGATGTTAAACATCCTATCAGTTAGTCACCTTGAAGGACACCGCATGGAAAGAGATGGGGTGGCCAACATTCTACTCTGCCGGAAACCACGCGGCTCTAGATAATAAATGAAATATTAAAATATTAAAATTATATTATATAGCGAAGAAATCATTTATAAATGTACTGCAAAGTGGACATGGCTAGGAAAGAGAAAGTTTAGAGAAGTTACAGATATTAGAAAGAAATAAATAATACCCAGATTGTATGCTTACGAGCGTACTCATTATAATCTAATTTATCCGAAAATATAATAAAACCAGGGTGTACAATTTTCCAGATATTATATGGTTCACGATTATAAATAAACACTCAGACAATATAAACATAACATAACATAAACTCACACCTATATCCACGAAGGGGTAGGCAGAGGTGCTAGAACCCACATTTCGCCAGTTTATGTTTAGGTCCAGGCGAGCCTATTGTCATTAATCGGGCTCTTATAAACCTGCGATAAATACACACATAACTTCGAAAAGCATCGAAGTCATTGGTGTGTGCCATGGTAAAGCTTGGGATCGACCGAGACCTCATCTCAGCAGTCCATTACTCATACCACTAGGCTACCGCGGTTACAGACAATAAATTATAACGTTTTCCAATCACCACTTACATGTTTACTTTTTAACTCATTCTCACATAACACCATCCAAGTGCATCGTAGACCGGACGCGGCCGCACTATTTTTTATTCTTACAATATCTTTGTATCTATTTTATCAACTTTTTAAGTAATAGTGGGAACATGTTAACTATTATCATAGTAAGTAATAGTAACCGTTTATTACTGGTTTATTGTTTGTGGTTAAATAGTTTTCGCTTTACCAAATTTTTTGTATACCATTTAGGTGGCAGACAGGCACATGGCCCACCTGAAGGAACGTAGTTACTGTGGTCTATGGACATGTGCAATACCAGGGGAGTTCAATCGTGCTTCCAACCTTTCTTGCTCTTTATTTTTTTATACCACTTAGGTGGCAGACAAGCACACGGCCCAACTGATGGAACGTGGTTACCGTGGCCTATGGACGTTTGTAACACCAGAGGAGTCACAGTCGCGCTGCCAACCCTGTAAGTACAGACTTTCTGTGCCGTCAATGTAGAAGACAAAGCAGGACAAGCCTTTAGTCTTCCCACTGACAGCATAAATTCTCCAGTGAGCTCTGGCTACCCTACTTACCGCTGGGAACATAACACGAAGGTATTATAGCCGCGTTATTCTGTAGGGCGGAGGTACTTCCCCAGTTAGACTGCTCAATTGGGCGGAAATACCGCCGTGTCCTACCTCCTAGAAGCTCTTCTTGAATAACCTCATATTAACCTCGCTTGGAAAAACCACACAGGTACGAGAAATCTGTTAAGAATTAATAACGTCCAAACATCTTCACAATCATTTTCATTTAATATTAGTAATATAAACACAAGCCAATGAACTTTTATGGGTGTATGTGTTTTGTTTGTATGGTAATTAAATGGCAGAGAAGCACACGCCTGATAATAAATGGTTATTATAACCTGTGAATGCTTGCAACACCAGTTATACAAAGTTGCCATAAAAAATAAGTTTCCATTGGAACTGCTGTCTAAAATTAAGAAATAGCTTGAAATTAACAGCCATACCACAACATAAACACGAAAGTTAAGATAGAAAGGTAAGTTAAGTTTGTTTAGCTAATACTAATGTGGGTGAAAATTTTAATAAATGAATTCTTCGCGATATAATATAATTTTTATCAATCAATCAATCAATAAGCCCACCTCAGTCCACTGCTGGCCATAGCCCTCTCCCAATGTGCGCCATTTTTTCTGATCCTCTGCCTTCCGCATCCAGTCTGTCCCAGCCACCTTTTTCATGTCGTCCGTCCATCTGGTTAGGAGGCGTCCTACCTTTCGTTTACCTTCTCGCTGTCTCCACTCTAATTAGTATTATTTTAATAAACAATATATAAATATACATATATTTCATATATTATCTAGAGCATAGAGCATGGAGCGTGGTTTCCGGCAGAGTAGAATTTGGACCACCCCATATCTTCCCATGCGGTGTCGTACAAGGCGACTAAGGGATAGGGCTGTTTAATATCAGACAGATATATGCATGGGTCGACTCAACAATAGTTTCCGGAATACGGCAATAGGCTCATCCCCTATTACGTGGGACCGAATAAAATTATTTGTGCAATGTGGGTGTTAATTCACCTCTGCCTAACCTTCCGGGGATAAAGGCGTGATTATATGTATGTTATTATTTTCCACAAAAGGGTGTAGGTTATGCGGGGCGGAGCCGCAGGCACCAGCTAATTCTGGTACTTAAATATTACACAGCGCCGTTGCGCTGTCTAGAACCAAATTCAATACAGCTTGTAGGTTCTAGAAAGTGGATAAACATACTTAGATAGTACATAATATAGAATGAAAAGTTCGGTGTAATGTAAAAACAAATATGAATCAATTACCAAATGGTCTCACACTTTTCACAGGGCCTTATATGGCACTAGGTAGTGCCACAAGTGGTAGTGTCACTAGTGTTAGAACCGAATTCGGTACTATCTAATCAAATTATTTTGTGTCATTGCGCTGTGTTTTAGAAGTTACCGTTGTATTAGTTAGTGATGTTACACAGATATCTAGTAAAAATATTTTAATTGTTAACATATTTTGATAAATATAATTAATGCTTTTTTATATAGGACACGCCGATTAGACTTCGCCTTGCCTGATGGTAAACTGAAGGTAAAGTCTAAGAAAAGAGGATCACCATTACTTACATATACCATGTGACAATGACGACACTCAGCTTGACAGCCTCATCATATGCTTTTTCACGGCCCGTTTCAAAGGACTCGGGACTGTAGGAAGAAGGAAACACGTGAGCTGGTAATGAATTCCAGGCCTTAATGGTGCGACAAAGGAAAGAGTCACCGAGCCGCTTGGTGGGTAATAATACATATATTTACATGCAGTTAATAAAATAAAATTAAAAGAACTATTATACAACTTATAGCTTAAAATAATTAAAATGCGTCGTGGAATTCCTCCGTATCGCATGCCTCCTGTGGTAGCAACACTATTCACTACCAAATACAGAAGGCTCTAACCACCACTTGAGTTCAATACATATAGTCAGACAAAATGTTCACTTAGAGGAGCAAACATCCGAAATTATTGTGTTAAAAGAGTTATTGTCCTATTACTATAGATTGTTTCCGCTGTAATAGATCGATAGTTAAATAATTGTTTATTGTTCACCAATAGGTTACAGTAGAACTTGTAAGTAGCATGCACACAGTTTAATGTACAATGGGCAGCCTTATCTCTGGAAGCGATTTCTTCCAGGCTACCTTGGGATGGACAGTGATGTAATAAAGCAAAAGATTTGGTGGAGTTAGGAAATAAACTAGAAACAAAGTGTATTAAAAAGAAAAAGAAAGATAGATTCATATCTTTCAAATAAAGTAAAATAAATATACAACTTTAGCACATAAATAGATATACGAAGTAGATAGTACATACTAATTAGAAGGGAAAATAGTGAGCATATTAGTTATGAGCTGTCACAGTGTTCAAAATGATAGGTAGTAGTCCTTTACCATTGTTTTCAATACGTTTATTAATTTTGCTCGTCTGATATTCAATGGCAATGCGTTCTGTAAGCGCACAGCTTTGACGTTAATATAATACTTGAACAAACAAAACTAGGCTTCTTCTTCACATTCTAGATCAGTTGTGGGCAAACTTTCTTAATGGGCGGCCAGAAAGTTTAAGTAATTTCAAAGGGGGGCGCGAATCCCTACACACATGAACTACGCGGCTAGTAACGGGCTTCTTCACCTATGTTTCTATTATTTTGAGAAGAAGAAACTACTATATACTTAAAAATTCGAAATATCATTATAGCGGGCCATATACAACAGTATATGGCCTGCTCGGTTCGAGCAACAGTCCTTTAACATGAACACATAATTAAGGGACCATCGGCGCGCCGAATTAAATGCTTTCGCGGGCCGCAGCCGGCCTGCGCGCCTTACTTTGCCCATCACTGTTATAGATAGTTGAAGCCCTAAAAAGTAAAAAATCTGGCCTAACTGCAGTACTACAACATCATCAATAGGCCGTGGACGTCAGATGACAGTCGCTTTTTAGAAAATGTTGAAGTTCAGCCAAACCCGCAGTTAGACCGAAAAATGCAGATTCCGGACTCCGAGATTTGACCGGGATTAACGCTAGGATGATTTTTTCTTTTTATTTTTTTTATACAACTTAAGTGGTAGACAAGCATACGGCCTTCCTGACGAAAAGTGGTTACCGTGACCTATGAACGTGTGCAACACGAGGGGAGTTACACCCATGATTTTTACAGTGCAGCAATACTGTAAGAACCATGATGATGATGATTTAGTTATTCCATAATGATAATTATGGGTGTATTTTTATAATCTCCTTGATTTCCTACCCGATATTTAAAACTCTTCATTTTAATACATTACTTGATTATTGAATGAAATTTTAAAGCATTTAGTATGCAACTATTCAAATCGATAAAGACAGGAAAAAATGAATCATATACAATAATGTTAGCGGGAATTAACGCGATGATGGTATATGTATACCTTTGGTTTGCCTTTTTTTTTACGTGCGCAAATTCCCCACGGATACCTCCTCACCGGAGCCGGTGAGAGAGGTTATGTCGGACTCGAACCGACTAAAACGCACGCCGCCTGTGGGTCGTTTTGGTTGCCGAAGGTGAGGTTGACAGGCATATCCCTCGCACCCCGGCCGACCCAGGGCCATCTCTCACGATCTGGCCCTCTTCTCGGGTGTGGGGACTACAGAGCCCCCAACTCGTCCCCGGAAACGGGGAGGCGCGCCACGCGCGCCACCGCCGCGGCCTGCTTCTGCCAGGGTGACAGGCGGCTTCACCTGTCACCCCCAGGCCGGCACTCATGGGGGGCGGAGGTCGTTCATCGACCTCCGACGCCCGAGTTGCCTTCGTACGCGGGCAGCTTGTCTTGCGATCCTTCGTCGCTCCCGCTGCCTCTCCCGCCCCGCCTCCTCCTTCACGAGCATTACTTGCTCGCAGAAGGAGGCGCCGGCCGCCTACGCATCCGCGCAGCGAACCATCGCCGCGAGCAAGGTGGAGAGCGTGAGAACCCTCACTCCCAGGGCCGCCACAAGCTCCCGCCTCGGCGTCTCCCACGCCGGACACTCGGTGAGCGTGTGCGGACCTGAGTCCTCGCTCGCGTCGCAGTGATGGCACTCGGACGTTGGCTCTTTCTGCATCCGACGCAGATACTTTCCGAAGCATCCGTGCTCGGTGATCATCTGCGTCAGACGGTACGAGAGGCTGCCGTGTGGCCTCTCTAGCCACTCCCCCATTATGGGTCTTACCGCCGTTACTACGGCGTGCCCTGCGCCTGGTTGCCCAAGTCGTATCTCCCATTCCGCCACCATTTCCCTGTGGAGCCGGGATCTCACGGCCCGAATTTCTTCGGGCTCGGGATCGAGACCCCGCTCCCGCGCCGCCTTTCGGAACCGGTATAGCGCCGAAAGGCATCTCGCTTCCAGGATCCATGGTGGCGATCCGGCGAGGAGACTCGCCGCGTTGAATGATATCGTGCGGTACCCCCTTATGATGCGGCACGCCAACTTCCGCTGCGGACGCTGCAGCAGGAGCATGTGCTGATCACTCAGGGTGTCCGCCCACACGGGACACCCGTACAGGGCCATGGACCGCACGACACCCGCGTAGAGTCTCCTGCAGGAGTCCTCCGGGCCCCTCAGGTTGGGCAGTAGCCGCGCCAGAGCGTTGGCTGTGCCCGCCAATATGGGGCCCAGACTTCGGAAGTGCTTCCCGAAGTCCCACCGGCCGTCGAGCACGAGCCCCAGATATTTCATCTTGATGCCGATGAGAGTGCCTCCCACTGTGAGACTGGAACCAGGTGGTGGCGTGCGCCGAGGTCCATGAAAGAACATGGCCTCGGATTTATGCAAAGCCACCTCAAGGCCCTGCCGCCGGATCTGTTCCACGACTTGAGCAACCGCGGTCGTGGCCCTCAGGATCGCTTCGCGGTGTGTAGCCCCGCTCGCCGTCACTAGCGTGTCATCCGCATAGCACGTGACGGCGGCGCCGTCCGCAAGCTCACCGCGAAGCACCCAGTCGTATCCAATGTTCCACAGTAGCGGCCCGAGAACCGATCCCTGTGGAACACCGCACGACATCTCACGCCGACCGACGCCGGTCGCACTTGAGTAGATGACGGCTCTCTCCGTCAGGTACGCCCCGACTATGCGGCGGAGGTAGAGAGGCACACCGTGGTACACGAGTGCCTCCCTGATGCAACTCCAGGGCAAGGTGTTGAACGCGTTGGAGATGTCCAAGGACACCGCCAACGTCACCTCGCCCCGGGTGACTGCCTCCTCCGCCAAAGTCCTCACGCGCATGATGGCATCCACGGTGGACCGCCACCGGCGGAAGCCATATTGGGCATCCGCCAGGTCCGGCCCCCTACCAGAGAGGTGCTCGACGAGGCGCTTCGCAATAACTCTTTCAAAGAGCTTGCCCATCTCGTCGAGCAACACAATGGGCCGGTAACCGGACGGTTCGTCCACCGGGCGACCCTCCTTTCGGATGAGGACCAGTTTCCCCGTCTTCCACATCTTCGGAAACTGGCCCCGCTCCAAGCATGCGCTGAGGAACCCTCTCAGTCGGGGTTCGAGACCGTCTTCTCCCAGAGCTAGGACCCACGCGCGGCCTGAAATGCCGTCGGGTCCCGGGGCGGTGCTCTTCTTGGCTCTAAGCCTTCGCACCGCCAGCTCCAGTTCTACCCAAGTGACCTCGGGGACTTCGTCGTCAACTACCACACTGGGCGCCACAGGCGACCGAGGTGGCGGAGTCATCTGCGGCGGAACGTGTTCCGCTCGCGCCGGGAACAGGGACTCGACCACTCCACCGAGCAGAGCTGGCTGGAGAACCCGGGTCAACGGGGGGGCCGGGGGCGCAGCTTTCCTCTTACCATAAGGTAAGGCCGCCCCCATGGGTCCCGCTCCAGCGTCTCCATGAGCTCCTTATAAGCCGCGGCTTTCGGCCGCTTAATCTCCGCTCGGAGGGCATCTCTGGCCTCCCTGTATCCCACATGAAGCTCCGCCACTCGGGGCTCCGTATCTGCGGTTCGACTACGCCTCCTACGGAGTCTGGTCCACCGGCGGTGCGCGATCACGCAGGCTTGCCGTAGCCTCGCGATCTCCGCAGACCACCTGCAGACCCGACGCCTCGGACTATAGGGTGGTGCCCTAGGCATACCCGCATCGCAGACACGAGTCATGGCCTCCCGGAACCACACCGCCTCATCGTCGATATCGACATCGACAGGCCTGTCCGGCGCAATGGTCCAGGTCTGTACGATGGCGGCCTCCAGGAGGACCTCCCGATTCAGTCTCCCAAGCACCCAGCGTGGCTCGCGTGGGGCTGGTATGACCGGCGCATCACCCGCGGGGGGGGGAGACATCAAACCGAACGTATCGGTGATCCGCCAGTGTCTCCACCCCCACAACAATACGCCAGTCCCGCACACGGTGCGACAGCGAAGCGCCTGCGAACGATAGGTCGATAATCGAACTGCGCTCCGCGGCCACGAACGTGGCTTCGGCCCCGCGATTCTGGAGAACTAGACCGTGATTAGCGGCCTAGCTCTCCAGAGCCCTACCTCGTGGGTTCGTTTGCCGGGACCCCCAGGTCACTGACCAGGCGTTGAAGTCCCCGAGCACAAGAACCGGATGAGGGTGGCAGGCGTTGACGACGTCGGTCAGTCGCTCCAGCGACTGCCGGTACTCCCCTATGCGTCGGTGTAGGCTCGGCGTGAGATAGACGGCCACGACCGAAATCTCCCCCACACGCGCCGCTACGATGCCATGCTCCCTTGCCACGACAACAGGGGGGGGGGGCACCCATAGCGGCGTTATAAACCAGTGCCGCCGACCCGTCCAGGTCGACCACCCAGGCAGGCCCAAGGGGCCGGTGAGTGTACGGATCGGCGACAGCGGCGACGTGTATGGACCACTGTGCCACGCTCTGGAGCAGAAGACCCTGAGCATCGGCACCGTGGCCCACGTTCGCCTGCAGGATGCGGAGCTGGGGATCCATTATGGAACCATCTCCGCATCCCGCCGCGAACTTTGGGTGGAGCCCCCGCCTTGCGGCTTCGGCTCCCCCCCGGTGCAGGCCTTGCTGCCAACCCTATGGTCGGCCGGTTTGCCCCCCGCTGCACACCTGAAACAGTGCAGCGGAGCTTCGCATCCACCGGCCGTATGGCCGGGTTGGCCACAGCGGAAGCAGCGGTCACCGACCGTCACCGCCGCCGTGCACTGCACCCCCACGTGGCCGACTGCCAGGCACCTAAAGCACCTGGTCGGTCGAGCCTACAGGAGCCGGACCTGCACCCGCACCACGCCTCCAACGGCGAGGAACCCCCGGTCGGCAGCCTTTTTGGCTGCTGCGATGGGGCAGCCGACAACTGCCGCCCCCAGTCCACGGCAGCCGAAGCGGATCGCTCCGACCTTCACCGCCTCTAGGGGGCAGCCCCCGGCCTCCGCCACGGTGAGGCGGATTTGCTCCGCCGTGATGGAGTCGTCCAGGTCCGAAATGCGCATTTCTGCGCATTTGTTGGGCCTGGACACCCGGACGTCGGCTGCGTCTAGCGTGTCCCTAAGCCTAGCCGCTAGGGCATCGGCCTGGGGACCGCTTGAAGCGCCGGGGATCTCCAGTAGCCGAGCACCCGTCCGAGTGGGTTTCACCCGGATGGGGCCCGGCATGTCGAGAGCCCTCATGTCAACGCAGGCTCTTGCCTGCGTGACAATCTGGGCGTACTGCACGCCCCTCTCCGCTGCCTCCGCCGTCATCGTTAGCACGACGGCCGTTGAGCGGGGGACGCGCAGCCTCCCCGGCACTCCCCTCGCAGCAGCCTCAGCCTTCTTGGCATTTTTGGCTGCCTTCCTCTTGGCCTTGCGCCGCTTCTTGGACGCTGATTACTGTCAAAAAATTATAAAAGCACAATTTGGGCTCTTATTTTCTGTGTGTATATCTTATATTAAATATATGTGTATGTCCAATATACATACAAACATAAAATCACGCCTTTATCCCCGGAGCGAATACCCACATTTCACCATTCATTGAATTCGGTCCCATGTAATAGGGAGTGAGCCTATTGCTGTCTTCCGGGCACAATGTTGGCTCAAGCTGGATCTGAGGCTGAGTCTGGGCCTCTGGGTCTGTATATATCTCTCTGATGTTAAACAGCCCTATCCCTTAGTCGCCTTGTAAGACACCGCATGGGAGGAGATGGGGTGGTCCAAATTCTACTCTTTCGGGAACTACTTCTTTTTTTAAAACCACTTAGTTGGCAGACAATCACACGGCCCACCTGATGGAAAGTGATTACCGTGGCCTATGGACGTGTGCAAAACCAAGAGAGTCACACTCGCGCTGCCAACCCTGTAAGCACAGAGAGTTTCTGAGCCGTCAGTGTAAAAGACGAATCAGGACAAGCTTTTGGTCTTCCCACTGACAGCACAAAAACTCTCCAGTGAACTCTGGCTACCCTACTCACCACCGGGAATACAACACAAGATTATTATGACCGCAGTATTCTATAGGGCGGAGGTACTTCCCCAGTCGGACTGCTCAATTGGACGGAAATACCGTCGTCTCTACAAATTTTCAAGTTTTTAGTGAACCTAGTTCACTTTGTCGCAATTAATACAAAACGTCGTGTATTCAGTCAATACATACGTCACAAAGCACTAGTTCACAGTGACGTCATTAATATTGCGTATTGCGTCACTTGTCAGTACGTTTATTCGTTTTTCATCAAACGTTCAGGTTTAATTGTTACCTACTGTGACACTAGTCTATTGTAGCATTCAGCGAATGGTATGTGTGTATGTATGTTTGTATGTAGTTTTTATAGTCCCCATATAAAGGCTTAACGGCTAATAGCTAGACTAGGCTGACAACGGTAGTAGTAGACTTATTTTATCAATTTTGGTTCATTGATATCTCTTACTTTTTAACCTCCGATGGGGTGTTATAAGTTTGACGTGTCTGTGTGTGTGTGTGTGTGAGTGTGTGTGTGTGTGTGAGTGTGTGTGTGTCTGTCTGTGGCATCGTAGCTCCTGAACGGATGAACCGATTTGGATTTAGTTTTTACTGTTTGAAAGGTATATTAGTTGGGAGTGTTCTTAGCTATGTTTGAAAAAAATCGGTCCAAGATGGCCACCGCTACAAAATGTAGAAGTTCATATTTTTTGCCAACTCCCTCGATATGGGTATCAAATGAAAGGGCTTGACTCGTAAAATACCATACAATATGACAAATTTCAAATCCAAGATGGCCGCTACCACAAAATGGCAAATTACATTTTATTTCACAACTCCCTCAATATGGGTATCAAATCAAAGAGCTTGACGAGTAGATCAATTTAAAAAGTGTAAAGTAAATATAGAATTTAAAATTTAAAAAATTCACAAAGAAACAACCCCCAAAAAATCGAAAATAAGTTGTGTTAGTTAGCCCTATAACTTTAATATGCCTAGTAATACATATTTTGATTCAAGCGTTGTCATTGTCTGGGGGACCTTGTATCGTTTCGATAATATGACGAAGTGCTCTACCAGTTTAAGTCCCCCGACATGACAACGCTTGCATCAAAATATGTATTACTAAGTATATCAAAGTTATAGGGCTAACTAACACAACTTATTTTCGATTTTTTGGGGGTTGTTTTTTGAGACGAGGTTTTTTTAATTTAATATTTAATAAACCCAAATATTAAGTTCTCTAATCGATTAATTAGTGTTTCCCTGTGCTCTTTAAACGAAACTGTTTCTTCTATTATAATACGTAGATACTTTATCTTATCTGTTATAGCTTTAACCGGACAAGTACACTTGTAAACCTTATTGTTAGGTTTTCTACAGTGATGCTCGTACAGTACTTACATGTTACGGCTGTATGTCACCCAGGGCATTAATTAACCGCGCCATTTAGTTAACTTTAGTTAATAATAATAATAATAATGACGTCTTTATTGTACACAAATTACACATTACACTAGAATAAGTGATACAAGTTCCGTGGTACGTACAGGTGGCGGCCTTATCGCTCTGCGGCAATTTCTTACAGGCAACCATAGGATGGAGATAAGAAAATAGGAGAAGAATATTTTAGGGCAGTTAGGTGTACATAGAGAATTTATAAAGAAAATAAAATAATAATAATGAAAAAGAAAACACAATAGCCATAGGTAAACACAACCATACATATACAAGCATACACACCATATATATCTTAGAAAAAGTCACAATACATTAACACAAACATAGATATACTTCATTCTACCTTAACTGTACAGGAGGTAGGACACGGCGGTATTTCCGCCCAATTGAGCAGTCCGACTGGGAAGGTATCTCCGCCCTACAGAATACCGCGGTTATAATAACTTCGTGTTGTGTTCCCAGCGGTGAGTAGGGTAGCCAGAGATCACTGGAGAATTTGTGCTGTCAGTGGGATGACTAAAGGCTTGTCCTGCTTTGTCCTCTGCAATGGCGGCACAGAGACTCTGTGCTTACAGGGCCGGCAGCGCGAGTGTGGCTTCTCTGGTGTTGCACACTTTCCATCAGGTGGGCCGTGCGCTTGTCTGCCACCTAAGTGGTATAAAAAAAACTGTCTAGGCGGTTAATTGAACGGCAGATTAAGCTACTCTGCACTACTACATTACACTTTTTTTTTTTTTTTTTTTTACATGCGCAAAATCCCCACGGATACCTCCCCACCGGAGCCGGTGGAGGAGGTTATGTCGGACTCGAACCGACTAAAACGCACGCCGCCTGTGGGTCGTTTTGGTTGCCGAAGGTGAGGTTGACAGGCATATCCCTCGCACCCCGGCCGACCCAGGGCCATCTCTCACGATCTGGCCCTCGTCTCGGGTGTGGGGACTACAGAGTCCCCAACTCGACCCCGGAAACGGGGAGGCGCGCTAGGCGCGCCACCGCCGCGGCCTGCTTCTGCCAGGGTAACAGGCGGCTCCACCTGTCACCCCCAGGCCGGCGCTCATGGGGGGCGGAGGTCGTTCATCGACCTCCGACGCCCGAGTTGCCTTCGTACGCGGGCAGCTTGGCTTGCGATCCTTCGTCGCTCCCGCTGCCGCTCCCGCCCCGCCTCCTCCTTCACGAGCATTACTTGCTCGCAGAAGGAGGCGCCGGCCGCCCACGCATCCGCGCAGCGGACCATCGCCGCGAGCAAGGTGGAGAGCGTGAGAACTCTCACTCCCAGGGCCGCCACAAGCTCCCGCCTCGGCGTCTCCCACGCCGGACACTCGGTGAGCGTGTGCGGACCTGAGTCCTCGCTCGCGTCGCAGTGATGGCACTCGGACGTTGGCTCTTTCTCCATCCGACGCAGATACTTGCCGAAGCATCCGTGCTCGGTGATCATCTGCGTCAGACGGTACGAGAGGCTGCCGTGTGGCCTCTCTAGCCACTCCCCCATGATGGGTCTTACCGCCGCTACTACGGCGCGCCCTGCGCCTGGTCGCCCAAGTCGTAGCTCCCATTCCGCCACCATTTCCCTGTGGAGCCGGGATCTCACGGCCCGAATTTCTTCGGGCTCGGGATCGTGACCCCGCTCCCGCGCCGCCTTTCGGAACCGGTATAGCGCCGAAAGGGATCTCGCTTCCAGGATCCATGGTGGCGATCCGGCGAGGAGACTCGCCGCGTTGAAGGATATCGTGCGGTACCCCCTTATGATGCGGCACGCCAACTTCTGCTGCGGACGCTGCAGCAGGGGCATGTGCCGATCATTCAGGGTGTCCGCCCACACGGGACACCCGTACAGGGCCATGGACCGCACGACACCCGCGTAGAGTCTCCTGCAGGAGTCCTCTGGGCCCCTCAGGTTAGGCAGTAGCCGCGCCAGAGCGTTGGCTGTGCCCACCAATTTGGGGCCTAGACTTCGGAAGTGCTTCTCGAAGTCCCACCGGCCGTCGAGCACGAGCCCCAGATATTTCATCTGGGGCTTGATGCCGATGAGAGTGCCTCCCACTGTGAGACTGGAACCAGGTGGTGGCGTGCGCCGAGGTCCATGAAAGAACATGGCCTCGGATTTATGCAGAGCCACCTCAAGGCCCAGCCGCCGGATCCGTTCCACGACTTGAGCAACCGCGGTCGTGGCCCTCAGGGTCGCTTCGCGGTATGTAGCCCCGCTCGCCGTCACTAGCGTGTCGTCCGCATAGCACGTGACGTCGGCACCGTCCGCGAGCTCACCGCGAAGCACCCAGTCGTATCCGATGTTCCACAGGAGCGGCCCAAGAACCGATCCCTGTGGAACACCGCACGACATCTCACGCCGACCGACGCCGGTCGCACTTGGGTAGATGACGGCTCTCTCCGTCAGGTACGCCCCGACTATGCGGCGGAGGTAGAGAGGCACACCGTGGTACACGAGTGCCTCCCTGATGCAACTCCAGGGCAAGGTGTTGAACGCGTTGGAGATGTCCAAGGACACCGCCAACGTCACCTCGCCCCGGGCGACTGCCTCCTCCGCCAAAGTCCTCACGCGCATGATGGCATCCACGGTGGACCGCCACCGGCGGAAGCCATATTGGGCATCCGCCAGGTCCGGCCCCCTACCAGAGAGGTGCTCGACGAGGCGCTTCGCAATAACTCTTTCAAAGAGCTTGCCCACCTCGTCGAGCAACACAATGGGCCGGTAGCCGGACGGTTCGTCCGCCGGGCGACCCTCCTTTCGGATGAGGACCAGTTTCCCCGTCTTCCACATCTTCGGAAACTGGCCCCGCTCCAAGCATGCGCTGAGGAACCCTCTCAGTCGGGGTTCGAGACCGTCTTCTCCCAGAGCTAGGACCCACGCGCGGCCTGGAATGCCGTCGGGTCCCGGGGCGGTGCTCTTCTTGGCTCTAAGCCTTCGCACCGCCAGCTCCAGTTCTACCCAAGTAACCTCGGGGACTTCGTCGTCAACTACCACACTGGGCGCCATAGGCGACCGAGGTGGCGGAGTCATCTGCGGCGGAACGTGTTCCGCTCGCGCCGGGAACAGGGACTCGACCACTCCACCGAGCAGAGCTGGCTGGAGAACCCGGGTCAACGGCGGGGCCCGGGGGCGCAGCTTTCCTCTTACCATAAGGTAAGGCCGCCCCCATGGGTCCCGCTCCAGCGTCTCCATGAGCTCCTTATAAGCCGCGGCTTTCGCCCGCTTAATCTCCGCTCGGAGGGCATCTCTGGCCTCCCTGTATCCCACATGAAGCTCCGTCACTCGGGGCTCCGTATCTGCGGTTCGGCTACGCCTCCTACGGAGTCTGGTCCACCGGCGGTGCGCGATCACGCAGGCTTGCCGTAGCCTCGCGATCTCCGCAGACCACCAGTAGACCCGACGCCTCGGACTATAGGGTGGAGCCCTAGGCATACCCGCATCGCAGACACGAGTCATGGCCTCCCGGAACCACACCGCCTCATCGTCAATATCGACAGGCCCGTCCGGCGCAATGGCCCAGGCCTGTACGATGGCGGCCTCCAGGAGGACCTCCCGATTCAATCTCCCAAGCACCCAGCGTGGCTCGCGTGGGGCCGGTATGACCGGCGCATCACCCGCGGGAGGGGAGACATCAAACCGAACGTATCGGTGATCCGCCAGTGTCTCCACCCCCACAACAACACGCCAGTCCCGCACACGGTGCGACAGCGAAGCGCCTGCGAACGAAAGGTCAATAATCGAACTGCGCTCCGCGGCCACAAACGTGGCTTCGGCCCCGCGATTCTGGAGAACTAGACCGTGATTAGCGGCCCAGCTCTCCAGAGCCCTACCTCGTGGGTTCGTGTGCCGGGACCCCCAGGTCACTGACCAGGCGTTGAAGTCCCCGAGCACAAGAACCGGATGAGGGTGACAGGCGTTGACGACGTCGGTCAGTCGCTCCAGCGACCGCCGGTACTCCCCTATGCGTCGGTGTAAGCTCGGCGTGAAGTAGACAGCCACGACCGCAATCTCTCCCACACGCGCCGCTACGATGCCATGCTCCCTTGCCACGACAACAGGGGGGGGGGCACCCATAGCGGCGTTGTACACCAGTGCCGCCGACCCGTCCAGGTCGACCACCCAGGCAGGCCCAAGGGGCCGGTGAGTGTACGGATCGGCGACAGCGGCGACGTGTATGGACCACTGTGCCATGCTCTGGAGCAGAAGACCCTGAGCATCGGCACCGTGGCCCACGTTCGCCTGCAGGATGCGGAGCTGAGGATCCATTATGGAACCATCTCCGCATCCCGCCGCGAACTTTGGGTGGAGCTCCCGCCTTGCGGCTTCGGCTCCCCCCCGGTGCAGGCCTTGCTGCCAACCCTATGGTCGGCCGGTTTGCCCCCCGCTGCACACCTGAAACAGTGCAGCGGAGCTTCGCATCCACCGGCCGTATGGCCGGGTTGGCCACAGCGGAAGCAGCGGTCACCGACCGTCACCGCCGCCGTGCACTGCACCCCCACGTGGCCGACCGACAGGCACCTAAAGCACCTGGTCGGTCGAGCCTGCAGGAGCCGGACCTGCACCCGCACCACGCCTCCAACGGCGAGGAACCCCCGGTCGGCAGCCTTTTTGGCTGCTGCGATGGGGCAGCCGACAACTGCCGCCCCCAGTCCACGGCGGCCGAAGCGGATTGCTCCGACCTTCACCGCCTCTAGGGGGCAGCCCCCGGCCTCCGCCACGGTGAGGCGGATTTGCTCCGCCGTGATGGAGTCGTCCAGGTCCGAAATGCGCATTTCTGCGCATTTGTTGGGCCTGGACACCCGGACGTCGGCTGCGTCTAGCGTGTCCCGAAGCCTAGCCGCTAGGGCATCGGCCTGGGGACCGCTTGAAGCGCCGGGGATCTCCAGTAGCCGAGCACCCGTCCGAGTGGGTTTCACCCGGATGGGGCCCGACATGTCGAGAGCCCTCATGTCAACGCAGGCTCTCGCCTGCGTGACAATCTGGGCGTACTGCACGCCCCTCTCCGCTGCTTCCGCCGTCATCGTTAGCACGACGGCGGTTGAGCGGGGGACGCGCAGCCTCCCCGGCACTCCCCTCGCAGCAGCCTCAGCCTTCTTGGCATTTTTGGCTGCCTTCCTCTTGGCCTTGCGCCGCTTCTTGGAGGCTCCGGCCACCTCCCAGCCTCCCTCCGGCGGGGAACTTGTGGAGGCAATCCCCACCGGGGTCCGGGCCGGCGCTGGGGCTGAGGCTAGGGCCGGGGACTTCTTCCCCTTGCCTTTCCCCTTCCCCTTGCCCTTGGCCCGGGCACCCTGGGAGCTCCCAGCTCCCACGTCGAGAGCGACAGTGGCTCGAGTGACCGGAGTGGCAGGAGCGGCAGGCGCAGCGGACGGGCTGCGGGCCGACTCCTGCAGGGCCCCTGCGACCGCCGGACTGGTGGGACCTCTTCTAACCGCTCCGGCATACCCCATCAGCGGCGCCAAGGGCGGGCGGCGGCTGGAGTCCATGACCGCCTCCATGAACCTCCGGGTGCGCTCCTCCTGCGTCACCTGCCACCTCCGCTGCTCAGCCAGCGCCGCCTCCTGCCGCTTTTCCATGGCGGCCATTGCCGCCATGCATACCGCCAGTGGATCCGCGGGCCTAGCCGGCTGCAGCACCGGCGACTCCAGCCGAGCGGGTTGCGCCAGTGACACCGGCCGCACCGGTGTCTCCGGCCGCACCGGTCGCACCGGCGGCCTTGACCGCACCGGTGTCTCCGGCCGTACCGGTGCCTCCGACCGCACCGGTGACCTCGACCGCACCGGTGACAGCTGCGGCGCCGACGGCACCGGCCGCTCCGGCTGCACCGCTAGTCGCCGCCGCGCCGACCGCGTCACGCGCTCCGCGGGCAGCCCGGCGACGACCTGACGGAGGTTCGCCACTTCGGCCGCCATCCTGTCCATCTTCTTGCGGTGCTCAGCCGCTGTACGCTCCACGCTGTTGAGGAGCTCAACTTGCCTCCTGCCAAGTTGAGCTCGCTCGTTCCGGGACTCGGCCAGCTCCGCCTTGAGCAGCTCAAACTGCTCAACGAGGCGCGTCGCAGCCAGCCGGACCCGGTCCTCCTCCGGCGTTAGAGGTCCAGAGCGAGCCCCAGCCAGTCTCTCCAGGGCCTCCATCACGTCCCTGGACGTGGAGCCGTCGGTACGAAGCGCCTGCGCCGCCGAGACGGAGGGACTCGGCGGCGCCCTCACATCTTCCCCGGCTGAGGCCCGTGAGGGGGCGACTTTAGTGCTCCCGCCCTGCAGTTTTCGGCGGCTCACCGCAAACTGTTTGGGTGGGGGGGGGGCGCATCGTCTCGTCTCCATCATGACTGCTCGCCGACGACGAGTCAGTCAGGGTGAGCTCGAGATCCGAGTCAGTTTTTGGTGCCGGAATCATCTTCTTCTTCCGGTTTCGTTTTCGCCGTGGTGCAGATTTCCGGGTCTGCAGACCCACCGGGCTGTTCGCCCTGCTCCTCTCAGTGGCAGTGTCGAAGTCCTCCGACACCGTCCCTGCTTGGGACGCGACCTCCGCGTCGTGGTGCTGCGCGACCTCCGCGCAGACTGTTTCGCTTGGTGTTGGTTGTTTTGGTTTTAAAGTTTCAGTATCCATATCCATATCCCACGAGTAGAGACGATCTAAGATACACTTCCCGGGTGACGCTCATTCCGAGAAGCGGGGTAAATACTGTGGATTTCCCCAGGTGTCCACAGGTTTTAATCGACTTCGCTGTCGGGTTTTTCAGACTTTTCCTTGTCGCGGGCCGGCCAGTTAAGGCAAGCCCCGCGGCCTTCAGAATATCGGCTTCCCAAGTGTGGCTAGCACTCAGGTCGTTGTCGATATCCTGGAGGTTACGCGACGCGGGAGAGCAGCCAACTCTCCCAACACCGACGGTGGCACGAATGCCTGCCAGCCTCTGCGCGAGCAGTAGGCCGGCCCGTCCCTGGATCCCATGGATCCTTATTTCGCCCCCATGTCCCCTCTGAAAGCAGAGGGATACCGGGAGCGACAGGCTAGCCCTAAAAAGGGCTGTTTGGGATGGAAGGGATTCTACGAATCCCTTCCCGCGAGCCTTGCAGGTCCGCCATACCACGACCCCCTCAGGGTCAGCTAGCCCTAGAAAGGGCTTGTCGGGTTATTTGTCGACAGCTAGCAGAGCTCCTTCTCCTTGGAGTCAGAGTCTACTAACCGTCGTCCAGGGTGCACCAGCCTCCCCGCTTCCGTTCCCCAGGACCGCGGTCCAGAGGGAAAAGAAACAGGTAAGCCAACGTGGAGGTTACCCAACCCGCACCCCCTACTACATTACACTATATAATATGTGGTTAAAGACAGCAATACATAAGCAAAAGGCAATTATTTAGTCGGTTTAAAATTACACAGAAATTGTATTGTAACTAAAGGTTAATCTATATATCTAACCCTGCCATAAAATCCCTCTTTCCCTCAGCATCACGACGGCAAAAGGGAAACAAAAGATATGCCCCAAATAAAATATAAAAGGGTCCCTCGAAGGTCCCTCTACGTGGGTCCTACGGCCTCTAATGAATGAAGTAATTAGGAGGGCCTTGTTTTATATTTTTACTTTGGATTGTGAAAAGTTAGGGCAAGTTAGGTTTTATTGATGATTAGCTGTTGCCAGTGACTTCGGCCTTCTACTTTTTGTTGTAAATTCATACATATTAGATATAGAAACACCCAGAGCAATGCAAATATTCATGTTAACAAATATATAAATAAATAAACACTTCACAACATTCTACACAACGCTATCTAGACCCATGGTAAGTATAGCTTAACTAGCTTGTGTTATGGGATCTAGAATGCGGATAAACATACTTAGATACTTTTTTTTTGTAAATACATACATATTATACATAGAAACACCCAGACCAATGCAAATATACATATTCATGCATACAAATATTTGCACTGAGCGGGAATCGAACCCGCGCCCCCTGTATAGCAGTCGAATGCTCTACCGTTGCGCCACAGAGGTCGTCATAATATTTCCACCGAGCGGGAATCAAACGCGCACCTTCTGCGTAGATGCCGCATTCACTGCCACCACGCCACAGTGTCTGCCCAAATAAATAGATTTTCTATGTGTCTTTTTTTTTTTTATACCACAAAGTTGGCAGACAAGCACACGGCCCACCTGATGGGAAGCGGTTACCGTGGCCTATGGACGCATGCAACACCAGGGGTGTCACACTCGTGCTGCCGACCATGAAGAAACCTTCTGATGCCCCTCTTGAAGAACCCCATATTGTAGGCGCTTGGGAAAACCGCAGCAGGGAGGCCATTCCACAGCTTGAGTGTGCGTGGGATGAAGTTTCTTTCATACCGCACAGTGCGCACCGGCTCAGGTCGCAATGTGTGGGGATGAATTCCCTGCCTATGGCGAGAGGTGCGATGATAGAATGTAGCTACGGGCATCATGTCAAACAATTCATCTGAGCACAAACCATTGTATAGGCGGTAGAACACACACAGCGAGGCAAAATCCCTCCTAATGCTAAGAGGTTCCACTCTACCTGCGAGTATGGGATTGTCAACCAGCCTCAATGCCCGTCTTTGCAACGAGTCGAAGGGGTCAAGCTGGTATGCAGGTGCTCCAGCAAAAAGGTGACAGCAATACTCCATGTGAGGCCGGACCTGTGCTTTATAAAGAAGGAGTTGCTGCCCCGCAGTGAAGTACTGCTTCGCCCTGTTGAGCACTCCGAGTTTTCCTGATGCCAACTTAACCTTGTCCTGCAATATTTATAACTTGGATGAAAGTATCATTATACCTTAAATACAGTCAGCATCAGATTTTGACAAATAAAGTACTCAAAATTATAATGACTTGGTTTCTCCACCTTCCTGTTGACTTATGTTCTGATATTTGGTACACACCTTTAATTCGGTTAATAATACAATTTCAATTAATCAATTAGACAACAAAAAGAAACAAAAGATATGCCCCAAATAAAATATAAAAGGGTCCCTCGAAGGTCCCTCTACGTGGGTCCTACGGCCTCTAATGAATGAAGTAATTAGGAGGGCCTTGTTTTATATTTTTACTTTGGATTGTGAAAAGTTAGGGCAAGTTAGGTTTTATTGATGATTAGCTGTTGCCAGTGACTTCGGCCTTCTACTTTTTGTTGTAAATTCATACATATTAGATATAGAAACACCCAGAGCAATGCAAATATTCATGTTAACAAATATATAAATAAATAAACACTTCACAACATTCTACACAACGCTATCTAGACCCATGGTAAGTATAGCTTAACTAGCTTGTGTTATGGGATCTAGAATGCGGATAAACATACTTAGATACTTTTTTTTTGTAAATACATACATATTATACATAGAAACACCCAGACCAATGCAAATATACATATTCATGCATACAAATATTTGCACTGAGCGGGAATCGAACCCGCGCCCCCTGTATAGCAGTCGAATGCTCTACCGTTGCGCCACAGAGGTCGTCATAATATTTCCACCGAGCGGGAATCAAACGCGCACCTTCTGCGTAGATGCCGCATTCACTGCCACCACGCCACAGTGTCTGCCCAAATAAATAGATTTTCTATGTGTCTTTTTTTTTTTTATACCACAAAGTTGGCAGACAAGCACACGGCCCACCTGATGGGAAGCGGTTACCGTGGCCTATGGACGCATGCAACACCAGGGGTGTCACACTCGTGCTGCCGACCATGAAGAAACCTTCTGATGCCCCTCTTGAAGAACCCCATATTGTAGGCGCTTGGGAAAACCGCAGCAGGGAGGCCATTCCACAGCTTGAGTGTGCGTGGGATGAAGTTTCTTTCATACCGCACAGTGCGCACCGGCTCAGGTCGCAATGTGTGGGGATGAATTCCCTGCCTATGGCGAGAGGTGCGATGATAGAATGTAGCTACGGGCATCATGTCAAACAATTCATCTGAGCACAAACCATTGTATAGGCGGTAGAACACACACAGCGAGGCAAAATCCCTCCTAATGCTAAGAGGTTCCACTCTACCTGCGAGTATGGGATTGTCAACCAGCCTCAATGCCCGTCTTTGCAACGAGTCGAAGGGGTCAAGCTGGTATGCAGGTGCTCCAGCAAAAAGGTGACAGCAATACTCCATGTGAGGCCGGACCTGTGCTTTATAAAGAAGGAGTTGCTGCCCCGCAGTGAAGTACTGCTTCGCCCTGTTGAGCACTCCGAGTTTTCCTGATGCCAACTTAACCTTGTCCTGCAATATTTATAACTTGGATGAAAGTATCATTATACCTTAAATACAGTCAGCATCAGATTTTGACAAATAAAGTACTCAAAATTATAATGACTTGGTTTCTCCACCTTCCTGTTGACTTATGTTCTGATATTTGGTACACACCTTTAATTCGGTTAATAATACAATTTCAATTAATCAATTAGACCACCGCAATTCACTGCTGGACATAGGCCTCTCCCAATTTAAATCAATAAAACTGTTTGATTTGCCCTTAATATTTTCGTATTAATATTGTAGTCAAGATCGTTTTGACGCTGACTGTACCTACGAGAGCAGACGTGGAGCTAAGTATTTGTAATGTTGAAACAAGAAAGGTATTGGCGTGTATCTTTAGAACAACAAAAACCTTAGCTACCGGCTGTGAACAGGTTCCGCGGCAAAGGATGTGGGCACTCATCTATAGTGCGGATACGATTGTAATCTTAAAAGAATATATACTGTACAGACACAGAATTTCTAACAAAATGACAAATTCAACGTGTGCTTGTTATGGTATGTTTGTATATGTTAATTTATATCGAAGTACTTAGACCATATGCGGTGTAGACACAGCGTTTCTAACAAAATGCGCGTTTTGCTGTCAATATGTATGTATATGTCGTTTTATACCGATGTAGTAACTTTTATACGCCGCGTAGCAACTTGCTGCGTCTATAGAGTGTGTATATGGTCTAAGATTAAAATATACTTTTGGTTTCATTATTTAATGATTCATTAACTGTAAGAATTTAATTATACCTACTATATCACTTATAATTTATGCACCTAATTATCATAAATTTGAATAATATAGAACTGTATTATGCAAAAAAGCAAGTACTTGATTCCTAAAAAAAATTGTATTAAATGGTTTGAAAATGCAATTGTTTTGTTTTCCGAACTAAAACTATATACCAAATATAAGATCGATCAGTTAAAAGGAAGGTGGTAACCCATCTGCCAACAAGCAGGTCAAACTAAATAAAACCGCTTTTTAACTGATTCTGTCGCGATTTATTTGCTATCATTTACATTTACGATATTCAGGTACGATTCAGTGCAAATATTTGCATGCATGAAAATGTTTCTTTACACTGGTCTGAGTGTTTCCGTGCCTTGGAGAGCACGTTACGTCATCGGTCCTGATTGACATAAACATCTATGGTAGTCGTTATATAAGAAAAACAGGAAAAATGGCCAACAGAGAAGGGCCAATACCATCTGGTTAACTATGTCTTTGCATGCAGTAGCAGTAGTAGTAATAGTAACAGCTCTCTAGACACCATCAGGTGGGCCGCATGCTTGCCTGTCACATTTATGTAAAAAAGAATAAATTTCGTTCATGATAAACCAGACTATAAATAAATCCCACGCTATCTAAAGTTTAAGTTAATGAGCATTATGTTTGTTACAAATAACACGATGACTACCGAGTTCAAATCGTACGACGTCGGGGAAATCGTGTTGTATCGTTTAAGACACAGGCAACTGCCGGGGGCGTCATGTAGTTCCTTCTGTAATGAGTTCGAATATTAAACCAACATTTATTTATTTAACATACGGGTGACCCAGGCCCACGCTCATGGAGGGCGGAGGTCATTCTGTGACCTCCGATGCTCGTACTACTACGTAATAACTAAATATTTGGTCCATCAGTTTGACTAAACCCTGTAACATGAGGGTAAGAAGACCAATAAGTTTGTAAAACCAGCCATGGATAAACCAAATATGAATAATGCGTAAAATGGAGGACCAACCAACTCTTTCCTTTGTCATACCATTCAGGCCTGGAATTCATTACCAGCTCACGTGTTTCCTTCTCCCTACAGTCCCGGGTCGTTTAAGCGGGGCGTGAAAAAATATATGATGAGGCCGCCAAGCTGAGTGTCACCATTGTAACATATGTACGTAACGGTGACCCTCTTTTCTGAGACTTTGCCTTCAGCTTACCATCAGGCGAGGCGAAGTCTAATTGACGTGTTCTATATAACAAAAAAAAACGACTCAGCCTTAGATGCATGGCTCGAGTCAACAATAGTGCCTGGAAGACGGCAATTATCTCACCACCTATAACTTGGGACAGAATACAATGATTAGTGAAATGTGAGGGTTAATTAGCTTTGCCTAACCCTCCGTTGTTAAAAGCGTGATTATGTATATGTATGAACAATTTTATTAGTGTAAAAATCGCTGGAAAATTTGCCATGTTTATTATTTTCGCTGAGTTACCGATATTTCGGAACTGTAACAAACAAGCTGTTACAATTGGTAAATATCAAGGCGAGTTTTAATTTAAAAAAATTGTTAAACCGCCAAATATAAACAGTGTACCTATAAATACATCTCTACTTACCCTTTCATACATATAACGGTATACAGGGAAGCCTGCTACATACAGCCAAGTTACGACTATTTCCCGCAAGTGAGTGGAGATTTACGATGCTGTTTCTGAGGCGGAGAGAAACGGAAGTCAAAACTTGTGTGCAAATACCGGATGTTCAATTAAAACGCGAGCATCGAACCTTGAGCGCTGCACTTAGACTCCGCAGTATATTCTTTTCTACATAACTGTATCTATAACATAATAACGTACAGCTAACAACAAAAGTTGGTACAAAGTTTCTATATTACCACATAGTAAATAAATATTGAATATATTATATGAATGAAGCGAGAGTAGTATGTCTGGATCGTAGAAAATGGAGATCCGTGATCTCTGCCTACCCCCCCTGTATGTATGTATAGGTATTATAGTATACATATATAGGTATTTAAGCTATCATGATCACTATCATGGAAGTTAGGGATTTACCTGTGTATAAATTTAAAAATATTGTTAAAAGTAAATTGTGCCAGAAAGGCTATTATTAAATCCAAGAACACTTGGATGATATACAAACTTGGAAATGAGCTGTTCGCTCAACTATGCTACTCAAGTAAATTTTTGTATTTAGACTAAGTAGACTGAGTGTATGTTTGTAAGTAGACCAAAAAAAAAAGAAATGCCCGCTAAGTTCTTGTCGGAGTCTTCTCAGGTCGGGGCCACGTTTCGAACCGGTGGTCCATTTACTAAACTGATATTCATTTTCCTTTTTTATTGACGTTTTGTAAGTTCCGATATAATGGTCTATACAGAATTTACCATGTTGTATTGTTTCGAGTTTCCGATATTTCGGCGCTGTTGCAAGCACTATGATCATGCGCCTGGCGCGCCTCCCCGTTTCCGGGGACGAGCTGGGGACTCTGTAGTCCCCACACCCGAGAAGAGGGCCAGATCGTGAGAGATGGCCCTGGGTCCGCCGGGGTGCGAGGGATATGCCTGTCAACCTCACCTTAGGCAACCAAAGCGACCCACAGGCGGCGTGCGATTTAGTCGGTTCGAGTCCGACATAACCTCCTTCACCGGCTCCGGTGGGGAGGTATCCGCGGGGATTTTGCGCACGTAAAAAAAAAAAAAAAAAAGCATCATGATCATTTTCCTCATGAACCATTTTTCTTATAAAGCAAATTTATGTAAGACTAGCTATTACTCGCGGCTCCGCTCGCGTGGAATTTGAATTTTTTCGTGCGAAAGTTCTCTCGGATCCCAGCCCCGTTGGCCATCAGGAGTAGTTATGTCGGACTCGGACCGATGAAAACCGCATACAGTCGCGGGTCTTAAGGGTAGTAAGATTGCTTAGAACATCTCGCGCTCCTCGATTGACCCTTGATCTACAAGACTTTTTAAGATGACCTCTTCGGAAATGGGAAGCACGATGTCCCTATCAAACGCCGGGAGGGGAGGGGGGGGGGTGTTAAGGGCAGGGTGATGGAAGCGACTAGCCCGCACCTTGCCTGCTCTCCACTGTGTCCTCTGGTCAGAGAGCTCTGCTTGACAGACTCGTAAGACACTTTTTGACATCCCGCTTAAAGGAGCTGGGACTGTAGGCAGAAGGAAATACGTGTGCTGTTTTGTGCTTCCTATGGAGGAAGGAGGAGGATTGGAGGAAGTAAAAATGGTTATTTGATCACAAACGGTTTAGTAGGACCGGAGATATGAACAAAATGCCCCCTAAGTGTTGAAACCGTAGGTCATCAAGTAACCCCTTACTTGCTATCTTACAAGCATAACAAGCTTATTACAGAATATAATACATCTCAAACTTATTACCCTAAAAGCACAACCGATCGAAGCGTCATTATTTTAAGTGCTTAATAAAATAAAACCCCATCATATATTCATACAAACTGAACATAATCCTGCAGGAAGTACGTCACGCGCGACGCGTGACGTCATGAAAATCCAACCGGATGTGACATCATAACAGCTTAAGTGTCGGTGAAAAATTTACACGCGTTTTAGGAGGAAGTGTCTGAGTGTTGGAGTTCCGTTCTCCGTGTCGCGGTTTTGGAGGGCTACCATGAAACATACGTAACTTCGGATCTGCAGGAAAATTAACGAAAGATATAACATTTTGCCATGTAGGTGCACAATGGACAAAGAAGATACGGTTGCACCTCTTTTTGTCTGCTATATCTTCTTCTTCTGCTATTTGGCTGACTTGTTCTTCTAATTGGGTTTAGGCTGAACTGAGTGGAACCAGCCCCTGTTTCCTGTGTCATACCAGCTCAACTCATTCGATTGTTATGCAAGGGGCGTGGGTTCGATTCCACTCGAGAATCAATGAAACTCCCAAAGCGATGCAAAAAAATCATCATCAAATTATGCATGACTTTTTTGTATATATAATATGTGTGCATGTACAAAATAATGTATCCAAGAATGTTTATCCACATTTTAAATCCCATAACACAAGATAGTTAAGTTATGCTAACTTTGGCTCTAGATAACGCTGTGTAGATTATCGTAGAATATAATATTCAATGGTTTGTGCTCAGATGAATTGTTTGACATGATGCCCGTAGCTACGTTCTATCATCACACCTCTCGCCGTAGGCAGGGAATTCATCCTCACACATTGCGACCTGAGACGGTGCGCACTGTGCGGTATGAAAGAAACTTCATTCCACGCACACTCAATCTGTGGAATGACCTCCCTGCTGTGGTTTGGTGTAAGGTTGTAAGCACCTACAGTATGGGGTTCTTCAAGAGGGGCATCAGAAGCTTCCTTCATGGTCGGCAGTGCGAGTGTGACACCCCTGGTGTTGCATACGTCCATAGGTCACAGTAACCGCTCCCCATCAGGTGGGCCGTGTGCTTGTCTGCCAACTAAGTGGTATAAAAAAAATATTTTACTTCCATGGAACCAATTACCCGAAACATGAATGTCCCACTGAATTTCGAAGTTCAAAATCGCGATGAATAATATTACGAAAATACGGAAACGCGACTCACTTTAGTGCGAAAGTACGCCATATCGATATAAGCATTGTCGACTGTTTGTCACTTCGATGCATGGTACCGTCGATCGTAAGTTTCATGGTAGGCCTACAGATGTGGGAATCTGTTTTCGATTTATGTTTCCGAGTTGTTTGGAGCAAAACATACATGTGTACGTGTGAGTACAATACACTCTGAGAGGGTGGAGTACAAACGAAAGCTGTGAGGAAGACAGGTTTGGTAAATTGATTTGGAGATGCTATCGTTTTCAATTATTTATCATTTATTTTTACACCATTTAGGATAGACAAGAATACGGCTGACATGATGGGAAGTACTTACCGTGGCATATGGGCCGTGGCCTACGCTGATGGTATCACACTCGTGCAATTGACCTAGGAACCTTCTAACGCCCAGCATGAATAACCTCCTATTCTTGTTGCTTAGAAAAACCACAGCAATGATATCGTTCACTGATTTTCGGACATTAACCTAAAAAATATAACAATTTAATTGCCTAACATAGCCATTCGTTTTCTAATTGACACGAGACAAATGTGCATTTGTCCACATTTTTTATACCACTTGCTGGGCAGATAAGTTCACGGCCCACCTTGTGGAAAGTGGTTATCGTGGCCTACAGACGTGTGCAACACCAAGGGAGTCACACTCGCGCTGCCAACCTTGTAACAAAAAGAGTTTCTGTGCCATCAGTGTAAAAGACAAAACAGGACAAGCTTTAGATCTTCCCACTGACAGTAAAAAACTTTCCAGTGAGCTCTGGCTACCCTACTCTCCGCCGGGAACACAACACGAGGTTATTATGACCGCAGTATTCTGTAGGGCAGAGGTACTTCCCCAGTCAGACTTCTCAATTAGACGGGAATATCATCGTGTCCTACCTCCGTTTAAACGTTATATTTTGTTGAAAATAAATGAATTTCATTGAATTTAAAGCATTAAATCAAAGTATGCTATGATGTCTCAACCTGCCACATTGTACCACATTTGCCACTGGATACGTGCCAAGATGGAATACATGTCACCACTAATTTTGTTTACGAGCAACGTCACAATGTATTTTGTAGTGATGTACGACTTAAGAATATTTTGACTACTTTTTTATCTTCATTTTAAATAGTGTTTGTTTACAGCGTGATTATATCATATCTAGTACGCGTACATAGTTTTTGCAATCGATGTTAAAAAATAAACTAATAAGTTTTGCTGCCCGAATAGCTATTTGGTACATATCTTCCAATGATAAGTAACTCTGGCTGTTCGTCTGTGGTTGCGCCGATGGTAGAATTTATATTTTTCACTATAGTAATAGTCAAGTCATTGACGCGGAAACACACGCTTCCTGTACCCATCTCCCTCCCGCGCTACCTTTTAAAGTGAGATAGCAATAGTTTCCGCACGGCTCAATTGTCAAAATAGACGCATATTCACTTCGCGCAATTGAACTAGCCAGCGCAATGGTGGCGGCGCGCGCGACTCTTAGAAATTGATAGTGTTTGTTGGATTTTGACCGCTTTCATGGACCTTTACCGATCGGATTGTGCCTCTCGTGTGTCCCTCAAGTGATTTGGTGATGTGGGCGGCAACTCCTGAGCCAGGAAGAGAAGATCGGTGCACCGGCGGCCCAGCCAGCACGTGGCGTCGTGAAGGTTGGTGCATCCTCTCCTAATTTCTCGGGTTGCATTCATTGCCTAGACCACATCCGCGGCAACCCGATCGCCTGTCTTGTTTGTTGTGTAAAGCGTCAATGGAACAGTTAACTTCACCCCCCGCGAAATACAGTCCACTAGCTCACGTGGCGAGAATTGCGCCACCATTCTTTTTGGTCCTGATCGAACCGGATCCTTAGCCGTAGTTCGTAGTTTGTTATTATTCTATTGGGAAAAAATGCACCGCACCTAAATACCTAGTTATTTTAGTAGAAAACCCCGCATCTAGGCATTTAGGTTTAGATTTGGTTGTCCGTCCGCCGCTGGCTCGCATCGTATCTACCTAATACATACATAGGTTAGGTACGTGTAATCGCATTTGTTATTATTCTATTGAGAATGAACGCACCGCACCTAAATACCTAGTTATTTTAGTAGAAAACCCCGCATCTAGGCATTTAGGTTTAGATCTTAGGTATCCTAGACACCCTAGTGCATAGGCACAGTGTAATACCTAACGCATTTGGCTTTTGTTTTTATTTGTTTCAATCTCTAAGTTGTCCGTTCACCGCTAGCTCGCATCGTATTTACCTAATACGGTAGGTACACAGCTATACCTCGCTCGCATTCCTCTTATCGTATCAATCCTTGGTCGTAGTTTGGCATTTGTTATTATTCTATTGAGAATAAACGCACCGCACCTAAATACCTAGTTATTTTAGTAGAAAACCCCGCATCTAGGCATTTAGGTTTAGATCTTAGGTATCCTAGACACCCTAGTGCATAGGCACAGTGTAATACCTAACGCATTTGGCTTTTGTTTTTATTTGTTTCAATTAAGTTGTCCGTTCGCCGCAGCTCGCATCGTATTTACCTAATACCTACGTGGGTAGATACGTGGTTATACCTACCTCGCTCGCATTTCATTCAAATTCATACGAAAGTATTTTAATTCGAATAGATATTACGCAATACTTAATCCCTGAAATAATAGTTGAACCTAGACAGCGACCATCGCGTAGGTACGATCTTGTTGCTATGCGCGTTTGTTCAAGCTTGCACGCGCAGTTATAAGTACCTACCTACCTACGGATATCGCTCGCGCCGCGTCGCTGCTCTGTACCGCTAAGATTAAGTCATTTCATATTTTGTTGTTTACCGCACTTTAGTTTGATATTTAATTGTAAACATGCCCCCAAAGGTTGGTAGTACCGATAGTAAAGTTCAACTGAAACTTTTATACGCTAAAAGAGAAATGATTTACTCTCGTGTACAATCGATTTGTGATAATGCACTTAAAACCTCTGATTTGGCTATTAGAGATTCGTTCTTGTGTTCTATAGAAAACTTGGATAGTTTGCACGCGGATTTCGAGTCTTTAGTACATGACATCAACGTTTTAGAGTTAAATTTAAATCCCGATTACTCAGTGAGTTATCAGGCCTTGTCGTCGTTTGACGATTTGTATTGTCGTATCAAACGTCGCTAGGAGTTTGGAGAAACCGTCTGACCGACCCAATCCCACTCGCGACCGACCTAAGTTGCCATCAATTCAAATACCCGAATTTGATGGTAACATTCGCAATTGGTGTTTATTTATAGATAGTTTTGAGAATACAATAGATAAGAACGTTTCGTTGACAGATCACGAAAAATTGCATTATCTCGTTGAAAAATTGACTGGTAAAGCTATAACCGTTTGCGCTGGAATTACGTTTAGTGCCGAAAATTATAATTGAATTTTAAATACTTTGAAAGCTAAGTATGAGGATAAAAGATCGGTAGCTAACGCATATTTGGATCAGATGTTTGATTTGAAATCCATTACGGCATGTAACGATCAAAACTTAGAGAAGTTTCTAGATACTTTCGCATCATCTGTTCGCGCCGTAAAGAACCTAAAGATCGATGACCTCTGCGACTTCTTATTTTTGTATATGGGTTTATAGAAATTAGATTCCGAAACCATTCGTTTATTTGAGTCGGATCATCGCGGCAATAAAATTCCTAAGTTCGAAGACTTAGAAAGTTTTGTTCGCGAGCATATAAAAATATTGCAACGGTCTTCATCGAAACATGAAGGCGCGAAGAAAGTTGTTAGTTCTGAACGCAAGATAGATGCCTCATCGAGGTCACTGAGGTCAACTCATACTTATGTTAATACCGCACCAGCACATGTACAATCACCTGTTTGCTCTTTGTGTAATACTCATCATTCGCAATTGTACAAGTGTCCTGGTTTCCTAAAATTGTCGCCTAATGATCGTTATAGATTTGTTCGCGCTAATAATTTTTGTTTTAATTGTCTCGGTACTAAACACCGCGTTGTTTTATGCAATAGTAGAAATAGTTGTCGCAAATGTTCAGCGAGACACCACACTTTGCTCCATTTTGAAAATAGTAACGCCGCATCCAATGTGAGCACGGTTGCTTCGTCGAGCGGTGGCACACCGTCGCATAGGTCGCCGTGTCGGTGGCGCCTGCGCCACAGCCGCAGCCCGCGCTCGCGCGCGCTCCTGCCCGCGCGGGGACCGCTGCGAATGGCGTCGCCTTGTGTTCGTTGTCCGCTAGTGATGCGCTCACTACTGTGGTCCTCGCGACCGCTCGCGTTATTGTTGTTGATGCATTGGGTAAGCCGCGCATTGTTCGAGCGCTATTAGATGGCGCTTCGCAAAGTAATTTTATTACTCAAGATTGTTGTCAGCGTCTTGGTTTCAATGTTAATAAGCGTTCAACCCGCTCAGTGGTGAAGGGTTTTGGAGGCTTACAGTCAGCTGTTCATGGCACCGTTAAAACAAGGTTTAGATCTCGTTTTAATAATAATATTTGGTATGACATGGATTCGCTCGTTATAGATAAAATAACTGAACAGTTGCCTACCGTCCCGGTTGACACGTCTTTATTAACGAAATTTAAAGACTTGCCTTTAGCAGATGAGACTTACGCTGTTCCTGGAGTCGTCGATATATTGATCGGCGCTTCGATTCTCCCGCACCTCCAGTTATCACGTAAGGTTCAAGGGGGACCGACGTACCCCGCTCCGCACGCACTGGAAACAGTTCTTGGTTTTGTTATAATTGGTTCCGCACCCGCTTCTATAGATAGTTTTAGTCACTCGACTGCTTCGTTCTGTTGCACCGTCGAGCCGCCACTGGAGTCTACCATCCGCAAGTTTTGGGAAATTGAAGAGGTCAATGTCCCACCTATCCTAAGCCCTGATGACAAGATGGCTGAGGAGATTTGTTGTCGCACGACTACTCGTGATGAGCAGGGTCGTTATGTTGTCGCGCTCCCTTTCAAGGGAGATATTTTTTCGCACGGTGACTCCCGTGTATCCGCTGAAAAACGCTTTCTTTGTTTAGAACGAAAGATGCAGGCGTCTCCAAAGTTGAAGCGGGCCTGTGATGAGGTTGTTAACGAATATTTAGATAAAGGTTACATCTCACCTGCGCCTGCGGACACTGACGAGACCCAGCCTTCGTACATTATCCCGCACCACGGAGTTATTAGAGAAGATAAGCTTACTACTAACTCCGCGTAGTTTTGGATGGCAGTGCTAAGACTAGCACTTCCGTGTCGCTTAATGACATTTTGTATTGTGGTCAAAATCTTTAAGGTAATTTATTTGACATAATTGTAAATTTTCGCATTAATATTAGTAGAATTTTAGCTTTTTCGGACTCAACAGTCGCTTTGTGTTGGGTCCACTCTTCGCCCCATCGTTGGGACACATTCGTCGCTAATAGAGTGGCAAAAATTCAATCTGAATTAGCGCCACATAATCTCTTTCACGTTGCTGGCACCGACAACCCAGCCGATTGTCTCTCTCGTGGATTGCTTCCTTCGCAAATTTTAGATCACCCGTTATGGTTTAGTGGACCGTCCTGGATTCATGCCGCGTTAGATAAGTGGCCAGTTAGTCAATACAATCCCACTACGGTTTCCGAACCACCCGAGGAGAAGAAGCACTCGCTTGTTGTGTCGGTCCCGCGTGAAGAGTCCCTTATTTTGTTGTTGGCTAATCGCGTCTCGTCTTGGTCGAGACTGTTGCGTTGTGTTGTTTATGTAGGCCGATTTTTGAGAATTTTATCTACGCGCGGTCATATAGAGTTGACCGGTGATTTAAGTACGCAAAATATTTGCCCGCAATAGATGTTAATGACGATAGAATGCATCTTCTAACTCGTCACGCTCTTTTAGATAAATTAGTCCAATCGTTTTGGAATCGTTGGAGAACCGATTGTTTGCAATTACTGTAGGTACGGTGGTAGTCCTTATGACTGGGAGTGCGCCTCCTTTACATTGGCCTCTAGGAGTAGTAGAGGAAGTTTTCCCGATTCCGGCGGGATAACTCGTGTTGTACGGGTTAAACCGCAACCGGATCGTATCTGCGCCCGGTTGTTCGCCTCTGCCCTCTGCCTAGCCAGCAGTAGGCACGAGTTCAAACCTAGGTTTATATTTTAGTTGTTATTTCCCAAACCTAGATTTAGATTAGACTTTAGATTTGTTCCGCATTTTTCGTTTTGAAGGTAACCCTTCAAGCCGGGGGGAATGGTTGCGCTGATGGTAGAATTTATATTTTTCGCTATAGTAATAGTCAAGTCATTGACGCGGAAACACACGCTTCCTGTACCCATCTCCCTCCCGCGCTACCTTTTAAAGTGAGATAGCAATAGTTTCCGCACGGCTTAATTGTCAAAACAGACGCATATTCACTTCGCGCAATTGAACTAGCCAGCGCAATGGCGGCGGCGCGCGCGACTCTTAGAAATTGATAGTGTTTGTTGGATTTTGACCGCTTTCATGAACCTTTACCGATCGGATTGTGCCTCTCGTGTGTCCCTCAAGTGATTTGGTGATGTGGGCGGCAACTCCTGAGCCAGGAAGAGAAGATCGGTGCACCGGCGGCCCAGCCAGCACGTGGCGTCGTGAAGGTTGGTGCATCCTCTCCTAATTTCTCGGGTTGCATTCATTGCCTAGACCACATCCGCGGCAACCCGATCGCCTGTCTTGTTTGTTGTGTAAAGCGTCAATGGAACAGTTAACTTCACCCCCCGCGAAATACAGTCCACTAGCTCACGTGGCGAGAATTGCGCCACCAGTCTGTATGTTTTACACGACCCTGCTGCGGTTCCCAAGCGTCTACAATATCCGGTTATTCAAGGGGGGCAACAGAAGGTTTCTTCATAGTCGGCAGCGCGAGTGCAACGCCCCTGTTGTTGCATACGTCCAAAGGCCTCGGTAACCACTGGTGTGCTTGCCTGCCACCTAAGTGGTATAAAAAAATGTTACGGTTTAGGCCGCTCAACCAATTTTAATGAAATTTGGTATATGGGTAGATTAGACTTTGAGAAAGAACATAGAATAAGTTTTGTTGCGATAACCGACATCCACGCGGGCGAAGCCGAGGGTAACAGTAAGTATGAACTATAGATTCGTTTTCCGCATACTATAATGACAAAAAATGAGACAGCAGAATCAGAGACCCGACAGTGCACTATATAAAATAAAATACTTTTAATTATACATTCGGAACAATACATACATACATACAACATATAATCACTTTATCCCCGGAGGGTTAAGCAGAGGTGAATTAACGCCCACATTTCACCAATCATTAAATTCGGTTCCACGTAATAGGGGGTGAGCCTATTGTCGTCTTCCGGGCACTATTTTTTGACTCGAGTCACGCATCTGAGACCGAGTCTGGGCTTGTATATATCTGTCTGATATTAAACAGCCCTATTCCTAAATCACCTTGTAGGTCACTGCATGGAAAGAATCAAAGAATCAAAGAATCAATTTCATTTATTTAGTTTAGGCACACAAAGAGCACATATAAACGTCAAAATTTTACAATTAGGTAGGTACCTATGTCAAGAAATAATATAAAAATATTACATAATGTAAAAATAAACCATTGGAAAATGATTCTTTCGCTGGTTCGGTATATTAGTTCTACTGAGAAGATACCAGCAAGAAACTCAGCGAACTATTATCTATGTATATTAGAACTAGATTATTTATTTTTCTTTTTCTTTTTTTAAATTTGCTTTAGTTTATAATTTATTTTGTGCGAGCAAGCAAGAGACTTATGTTGACCACGCATTAACATCATTATGACACTCATCCACTTTATAGTAACCTTTACTCATTAAAGCTTTTTTCACTTCTATTTTAAATTTATTTATTGGCATATTAATCAAATCCTGAGGAATTTTATTAAATATTTTCATACAGCTGTTTATAAATGAATCACCAACCTTGTGAAGCCTAAGTTTTGGTACAACTAGTTTATTCTTGTTTCTCGTATTCAAATTGTGTACATCAGATAGTTTTTCGAAAAGATTTAGGTTTTTTCGAACATATAAGATATTATCATAAATGTATTGAGAAGCAACTGTTAAAATATCAATTTCTTTGAAAAAACGGGGTCTGAGGCTATAGACCGCTCTTATCGCTCGTTTCTGTAGTACAAATATAGTGGGGCAGAGTTGGGGACTCTGTAGTTCCCACACCCGAGAAGAGGGCCAGATCGTGAGAGATGGTCCTGGGTCGGCCGGGGTGCGAGGAATATGCCTGTCAACCTCACCTTCGGCAACCAAAGCGACCCACAGGCGGCGTGCGTTTTAGTCGGTTCGAGCCCGACATAACCTCCTCCACCGGCTCCGGCGGGGAGGTACCGGTGGGGATTTTGCGCACGTAAAAAAAAAAAAGTACAAATATAGTCTCAATATCGGCAGCTGAGCCCGTATAGCAGCAGACCGTATGACATAACGCTATGAAAGTAGCTAAAATTAACTAATCGTGCAGTTTCCTCATCAGTCAGTGACCTAATCTTTCTAACCACATAGGCAGCTGAACCAAGTCTTCCTGCCAAGGCTGTGATATGAGAACCCCATTGCAGATTACTATCAAGAGTTATTCCAAGAAAAACTGTGGTATTGACTATTTGGACAGATTCGTTATTCATTTTAATATTAATATCTGTCTGTCTTACATTAGGCATAGTAAACTTTACACATTTAGTTTTCTTCGCATTGAGCAGCAAGTTTTTACTTGTAAACCAATGCAATATTTCAGAAAGAGTATTATTCACATCATCAAGTACTACTTCATGTCTATCAGTCTTAAAAATTAATGATGTGTCATCAGCAAATAATACAAGATAATAATACAAATAATAAGAGATGGAGTGGTCTAAATTCTACTCTGCCGGGAACCAAGTGGCTTTAATTAAACGTTCGGAATAATAAATATAATTAATAATTCATTAAAAATTTGAAACACTGAACGTCGTCATATTTTTTCACGTGGTTAAGTAGCTATATTTTTTTATACTTGGTGTTTGTGCTATTTTAGAAAGCCGCAATATTCCTGCGTGCCGTGTCTATTAATTAAATACATCATTGGCTCACGTATATTTTATCACAATCGATGTTTAATACCTAAATTAATAATTTTTGCCTCCCGACCGGCAATATGGCACAATCCGACAGTTTCGACACAATTATTCGATGGCACTTCAATCTTAACCATTGTGTGCTCGATTGACTTCAAGAGGCCCACCAATTATACGGGACCAAGTATACCATTAGTGAAAATAGATTATAGTATAAAAAATATAATGGTACATGTGAACTCTATATAATTTTTTATTGTGCTAAAAATTCCATCGGTGGTCGGTGGGGGAGCTTATGTTCGACTTGAACCGACTAAAATATACGCTGTCTGGGGGTCATAGGTTCCTGGAGGGCAAGTTGCCGGAGGCATATTCTGTCGGAGGCTAGGATGACAGACGGCTTCACCCATCACCTTCAGGCCCGCGCTAATGGGGGGACGAAGGTTATTCTGCGATATCCGGCGCTCGAGTAGCTTCCAACTATCGCGAGCTGTGCGATTAGCGAGTCTCCTCAGTTACCGCTCAGCCTTCACGTGCATTATTTGCTCGCAGAAGGCAGCATACGCATCCATGCAGCGCATCATCGCCGTGAGCAAGGCGGCGAGCAAGAGAACTCTCACTCCTAAAGCCGGCACTAGCTCCCGCCTCATTGTCTCCTACGCCGGGCACTCGATGTAGGTTACTGGTGGTAGAAACTTGGTGGCACAAATTTGTCTCAAGTTTCGACCGGGTAGGTACCACCGTGCACTATTGCGAAAAACCCTCCATAGCAATTCAATCTCGGTTGGATTGTGTTCAGGGGTCAGCAAGTGCATAGCCGGGCAGAGGTGGTGGTTGTCGCAGCACTAGTGGGACCAGTGGGTCTTGGCGTAGTCTAGTGGGGATGGCGCGGGGCGATGCGCCGAACAGGGAGACCTGTAGAAACGGTGGTGCCGCTGGCCGCCCGCGGTATAGTACAGGGGCCCAACTGGGGTTAACCACCTTGGGAGGCTGCCTCACCAGGCCGCGCATAATCCCGATATGGTTCGTCGTGCCGGTTGGTGACCGGAATTGGGAGCCCGGCGACCATACTCGGGGGGGTACGGGGGCCCTTCCGTTCGGCGCGTCGGCTCTCGCTATGCCTCACATTCATAGATAAAACCAATATCCCGCGCTTTGTCACATGGTGCTGCGGCGGCAATCACCTCTTTTTTCACGCCTTCTCCCACCCAAACTCATGGCAGCGCAATTAAAGGAAATAGGCAACACAGCGGCTCGACACACTCCCAAAAGCTTGCTATTTGAGGTGGAGTCCACTAACATCTGTGGGCTCCATGCAAACCTCAACGCCGTCCACCAACACCTAGAGACGGCGAAACCTGCCATGTTTTTTCTTACGGAGACGCAAATACACCGCCCTAACGATACGACCTACTTGCTCTACCCTGGCTATGTTCTTGAGGAAAGTTTTCGTGCAAAAGCCGGGGTGTGCGTGTTTGTTAGGGCGGATGTTTGCTGTCGCCGTTTGCGCTGCCTAGAGGACCCATCCTTCTCCATCCTTTGGGTACACGTAGACCATGGCCCTACGAGTCAGATCTATGTGTGCCTCTACCGTTCCCATACAGGAGATGCTGAGACAACTCGACTCTTTGAATATCTGAGTCAGGCGGCAGATGATGCGCAGGAGCGATTTCCGAATGCCGAAATGGTGTTTTTGGGGGATTTTAACGCCCACCACGAGATCTGGTTGGGCTCCTCCAAAACAGACCATGCGGGAAGAGCCGCCCACGCGTTTGCTCTGGCGCACGGCCTGACCCAATTGGTGCACGAGGTCACTAGGATACCAAGAAGGTCAGGCCTAGCACCTTCTCTGCTAGACCTTCTGCTGACGAGTGATCCGGACCGGTACAGTGTATCGGTGCGAGCCGCTTTAGGCAACTCCGACCACTGTCTGGTCTGTTCCACGGTGCCCATTATAGCGCCCCCACGACCCGTGCAGGGGAAGCGGCGTCTCTGGCACTACTCGTCAGCGGACTGGGATGGACTTCGTGACTATTTTGCGTCCATCCCGTGGGTTGAGCGCTGCTTTGAAGGTAAGAACCCATCGGATTGTGCTACTGCTGTCGCCGGTGAGATCGGTCTGGGTATGGAATACTATATCTCATACACCGATGTCACCGGTGACCGCGGGGTGCGCCCTTGGTTCGGGCGCGAGTGTGCGGAAGCTGTTGAACAAAAACAGTCTGCGTACCGCGCTTGGGTAAGGGCGCGCGCCACGCGCCATCCCAATCTGGGCCACTTCAAGGCGGCGTACAACAGAGCCACAAAGGTCTGCAGAAGAGCCTACGTCAGAGCGGATGCCCTGCGCATAGCGCGGCTTGGTCAAGAGCTAGTGATGCATCCCACGGGAAGCCGTGGCTACTGGCGACTGGCTAAAGCCGTGCAAGCCAACTTCTGTCAGCCTTCGCTGCCTCCGCTGCGTAACCCTGATGGATCCCTGGCCCATGAGCCGCAAGAGAAGGCAAATCTGCTGGCTAATCTCTTTGCGGCCAACTCCCGAATCGATGATTGTGGTACGCAGCCACCAACACTACCCGACAGTGACCACGCGATGCCTGATATCCATATCAGGCAACGCGATGTCCGTGCAGTGCTGCAATCACTCGATGTCCGGAAAGCCAGTGGTCCGGATGGTATTCCAGCGGTAGTCTTGAAAAAATGTGCAGCGGAGTTGTCTCCAATGCTTACGCGCCTGTACCGGCTATCCTACAGTTCGGGTACAGTGCCTTTGCCTTGGAAAGAGGCGAATGTTCAGCCGATTCCCAAGAAGGGGGATCGCTCGGAGCCAGCCAACTATCGACCCATAGCCGTCACCTCAGTGCTGTGCAAAGTGTTCGAGCACATAATCAACAAACAGCTCATGCGGCACCTAGAGGATCACTCCTTAATTAATGACCGGCAATATGGCTTCAGACCGAAACGGTCAACGGGTGATCTTCTAGCATACGTTACCCATCTTTGGGGTGAGGCTATGGACAAGCACGGCGAGTCACTGGCAATTAGTCTTGACATCGCCAAAGCTTTCGATAGAGTCTGGCACAAATCGCTTCTTTCCAAGCTACCTGCCTTTGGTCTGCCTTCTAGGCTGTGCAACTGGGTTGCTAGCTTCCTGCAGGGGCGCCGTATTCGCGTCCTTTGTGACGGACGAGCTTCGGAGTTTCTGCAGGTTAATGCTGGCGTGCCCCAGGGGTCCGTCTTATCACCCACTCTCTTTCTTCTGCATATCAACGACATGCTGTCTACCGGCAATGTTCATTGTTATGCAGACGATAGCACTTTGCATGGGAGTTATCATGGACATCCTGCGGCCAAGCAGTCGGATATCGCGGAGAAAAGGCAGCTTCTTGTCACTGAGCTTGACGGGATCCTGAACCACATTTCTCAATGGAGCTCTGAGAACCTGGTTGAGTTCAATGCCAAGAAGACGCAGGCATGTGCGTTTACAGCAAAAGTATCTTCTTTCCTTCCCCTCCCCACTCTACAGAGCACGCCACTGCCACTGCAGGACAATCTCAATATCCTAGGTATGGATGTTCGCCAACGTTCAACCTGAATAACAAAAACTACATCGAGAGTATCATCAAAACAGCCTCACGAAAACTCGGAGTCCTGAACAGAGTGAGACGGTTTTTCACGCCGGAGCAGCGGTGTCTTCTATACAAGACACAAATTCGCTCCTGTGTGGAGTACTGCTCGCATCTCTGGGATGGTTCAGCAAAGTACTTACTAGATGCTCTCGAGAGGTTGCAGCGACGTGCGGTCCGCATCATTGGGAATCCCGAGATCACGAATACCCTAGAACCTTTACAGCTGCGTAGAGATGTTGCGTCCATGGCTGTATTTTACCGTTTGTACCATGGGGAGTGTTCTGATGAGCTCTTCCAATTAGTCCCACCCTCCCCTTTCCTACACAGGACAACGCGTGCAGGTCTTAGATGTCATCCGCACACGGTGCAAAACATCCGATCAAGAACCAAGCGGTTCGGAGACTCTTTCCTCTGTCGCACCATTAAGGCCTGGAATTCATTACCAGCTCACGTGTTTCCTTCTTCCTACAGTCCCGGGTCCTTTAAGCGGGGCGTGAAAAAGCATATGATGAGGCCGTCAAGCTGAGTGTCACCATTGTCACACGGTATGTGTAAGTAATGGTGACCCTCTTTTCTGGGACTTTGCCTTCAGCTTACCATCAGGCAAGGCGAAGTCCAATTGACGTGTCCTATATAAAAAAAAAAAAAAAAAAAAAAAAATGCAGCCCCAAGTCCTTGATCGCGTCCCTGTGATGGCACTAGGACGTTGGTCCCTTCCCGATCCGACAGAGATAATCCCCCGTGCCCGGTGATAATCTGCGTCAGTCGGTACGAAAGGCTCTCTAGTAGCTTTTCTAGTCACTCTCCCATGATGGGTCTAGTTTTGTGATCCATGCTACTGGTTCATTATAACCCGGTTGGGGTTAGCTTTCCAGTCAAAACTGTGATGTGGCTGAACTTCGATATTTTTTGTATAGCGACTGCCATTTGACTTCCACAACCAATTGGTGACGATCGTTAGCTAGTCAACTTGTGACCACGGGTACTGCAACGCATCCGAAACATCGGCAGAAATAGTTAGTGATATTATCGCGAAAAGTCCCGAACAGTTGTACTTATAATTATGGGAAGTTGTGAAGTAAGACTATGCCAATGAATGCCAAGTGCCATAGATTATGGTATGACACCGAGACCGATGGATTAACATGCTCTCCGAGGTATGACCAGACAAATGCACTGAGCGGGAATCTAAACCGCACCCCCTACGTAACAATTGCGTTCACTACCGCCTCTATAAAATAGTTAACTATCTATCTATTTATCTACTGGCTCTCTGCTGTAATAATTTCCAAGAAAATTAAACAAAGTTTATCCTCGTGCTGTCAGCCATTAAAGCAAAATTTCATTGTACAACTAACATACCGCTGAAACTTTAAGTTGCAGCCGAAACTATGTGTTTAGGAAACGTTCCTCTCATGGTTATTATCTTGAGAACTTGCACTGCATGTATCCTACTAATAAATGTGAGAGATTGTTTGGTTTGATGGATGTACTTTTTATTTTTTACGTTCGCAAAATCCCCACGGAGACCTCCCCACCGGAGCCGGTGGGAGAGGTTATGTCGGACTCGAACCGACTAAAACGCACGCCGCCTGTGGGTCGTTTTGGTTGCCGAAGGTGAGGTTGACAGGCATATCCCTCGCACCCCGGCCGACCCAGGGCCATCTCTCACGATCTGACTCTCTTCTCGGGTGTGTGGCGAGTACAGAGTCCCCAACTCGTTCCCGGAAAACGGGGAGGCGCGCAAGCCGCGCCGCCGCCGCGGCCTGCTTCTGCCAGGGTGACAGGCGGCTCCACCTGTCACCCCCAGGCCGGCGTGATGGATGTACTTAGGTGGTAAACAAGCACACAGCCCACCAGATGAAAAGTGGATACCGTGACCTATGAACGTGTGCAACACCAGAGATGTTACACCCGTGCTATCGACCCTGTAGGTATAATATAATAGCGAGTTTAATAACAGAGAGTTTCTGTGCCGTCAGTGCGGAAGAAACAATCAGGACAAGCCTTTAGTCTTCCCATGACGCGGTATTTTGTAGGACAGAGGTACTTTCTTAGTCGAACTGCTAAATTGGGACGAAAATTAAGTGTCGGTAGCTTAGTGGTTATAAAGTCAGCCTTACGATCAAGAGGTCCCGAGTTCGAATCCCAATTGCACCCAACCCTAGCACAAGCAATTAACCTTAGTTGGAGGGGATAGAGGCAATATTAGGTAATTTTGGATGCTAATATTCTTTGTTACTAATAAAACCTCAAAATCGTGTCAGTCCTGTACAACCATCATTCTATTCTACAATATGTCGGCAGTTATAGTACAGTTGTATATATACACACAATTCATACAAATACCTTACTGTACCCGGTGTGAGAGCAAAGATATTGCATTCCGCGAACTGTATCGATTGTCAACGTACGCGTCAAGCTTTTGTTATAGAACCGGTAGCTCTTTGAGTACGGGTAGCTCACGTATGTAATAATGTCTTTGTTCTACCTATTGTGCAACGTAAGCCTGCAAATTTAATATAGTATTCAGAAAATAACCGCTCAAAACAATGATCTATTCCACGCACACTCAAGTTGTGAAATGAACTCCCTGCTGCGGTCTTCCCATGCGCCTACAATATGGGGTTCTTCAAAAGGGGCATTAGGAGGTTTCTTCAGGGTCCTCCTGGTGTTGCACGAGTCCATAGGCCACGGTAACCACTTCTCATCAGGTAGGCCGTGTGCTTGGCTGCCACCTAAGTGGTATAAAAAAAAATACTTCCTATTTTTGTTCTTCATCTGAGCGTTAATGTCAGTTGCATTTGAAGCTTTCAACTCGGAGTCTAGGGTCCGTTTTACCAGTCTAACTGCTTTGCCAGAACTTTGATATTGTCCGTGAAGCGACTGCCACCTGACCTCCACAACCTAAAGTTGATATTGGAGCATTGCAGGTAGACCAATTGTAGGACTTTTTAGGGCTCTAACTACCCGTAAGGACTGTAATAGCTGTTTATATGATAACCGGGAGCTAAGGCTTAACGAGGTCAGAGGCTTCCCACATGTTCTTCTCACTATCAGAGGGCATAATGGAGATCAAGCAAAGGGCGGTCTGGTCACCGAGCGTTGGAGCTACAGGTGTGGCCGTCTGTCATCACTTCACTCCCGCCGGTGCAGTAACGCGAGATTCGCCATCACCCCTGTCCGGGGTCCTATGGGGACACACCCCACACCTGAGGGGGTCGTCTTATAACCATAGATGGCCCAGGGTCAGCCGGCAAATATCAGCGCGGGATAAGCTTTAGGTAATTTTATAGGCCGGGATCTGATTACCTAAAATGGGGTGCGGTTTTAGTAGGTCCGAGTGCGACACAACCGGCCCCGTGATGAAAAAAAAGTTTACAGGATAAAATTCCACACGGCCAGAGCCGCAGGCAACTCCAAGTCACAAGTAAAAATGGATAAAGTTTAACAAAATAAATATACAGTTTTATTTAACTCAAAAATGTTTTCACTGTACACGTCACATCCGTTTGGTGTCAAAGGGAATTCTAAATATTTCAATTTGGAAGGATTTCATTGAACTGTACCTATCGATTTCCGGTTTTACTGCGGCCATTTATTGGAATTACTACGGAGATAGTTTCATGTACCGGACACGACGTTGCTTGTGCCAGTTTTACCTCTATATATATATATCTTACTATCTTATTCCTACTAAATATCTATATATTTATTTATTTATTGCTTTTTATCGCCGTAAGACGGATATATATAGGAAGATTTGGATGACTTCAGGCGAGGTTCATTGGCTCAGTAGTGAGAGCATTCCCCCTGTTAGGGAAAGATCGCGGGTTCGGATCCCTCCTGAAGTGATTTAAAATTTTGAATGTAATTTTAAAGCATTTAGAATGCTAACTATTAAAATCGATTAAGGTATAGAAGAATTTGGATGGTTTTGGGCGAAGGTTCTGTGGCTTAGTGGTCAAAGCGTTCCCCCTGTAAGGGAAAGACCGCAGGTTCAAATCTCGCCTGAATCAATCCAATTTTTTCTATATCTTAATAGATTAGAATAATCTTGTTTTTAAGATTCAATAAGATTTCATAAATTAAAGACATTATTTAGGTTGACTAATGTTAAGAGAATTGCCTGCATCAGATGCCATGATCATGCTTTGATGACATACCTAAGTATCTAGGGACCCAGGGGAGAAATAGTGAAATTAAGTGAAATGACCTATGCAAAAGGGCAGATTACCCATGCTGTCAAGTACCGATGAGGCAGATTTGAACCTTGAAGAACCTTGTCGGACCCTGTAATTTCACAAACACAAATATTTGTACTAAACGGAAATGGAATCCTTTATCCTAGCAGTCGAAAACTCAACCGTACACTACATAATCCCTGTTATACTAAATCTAACTTAAAAAAAGAAAATTTTTGTACTACAAGTAGTATATTTCAATACTGGCTAGTGGAATAGCCAAAGTTAATAAAACTTCGTATGGCGATCTCGACAATTTTATTGAACACGGTTTTAAAATCCGATATTCGATGCCGAGACAGGAGTGAACATGAGAATGATATCGGATTGAGAGCGACGAGTGTTTGCACGAGAATTATACAGAGTACAAGAAACTATTGCTTATTTATTTTACTCGTTTGAAAATCTTAAATATTGCGTTGATAGAAATAAATATGTAAATATTTTTCAATATTCTACACAACGCTATCTAAACCTATGGGCAGCATAGTTTAACAAGCTCGCGTTATGGAATCTAGAATGCGGATAAACATACTTTGATACTATTTTATATTATAAATACATACATATCATATGTATGTAAACCGCGTGGTTCTCGGCAGAGTAGAATTTGGACCACCCCACTTCTTCCCATGCGATGTCGTACAAGGCGACTAAGGGACAGGGCTGTTTAACACCAGACAGATATACAGCCCAGACTCAGCCTCAGATGCTTGGCTTGAGTCAACAATAGCACCCGGAATACGGCAATAGGCTCACCCCCTATTACGTGGGACCAAATTAATGAATGGTGAAATGTGGGTGTTAATTCAACTCTGCCTAACCCTCCAGGGATAAAGGCGTGATTGTATGTATGTATATTATATGTTGATGCATATATACTTATTTTCATATTTAAGCATATATACATATGCAAATATACATTTGCACTGAGCAAGAATCGAACACTCGCCTCTTGTCTTCTAGTCGAACGTTCTACCGCTATGCCACAGAGGACAGCAGATATTTTTTATTTACAAAGCACACGGCCCAAAGGCGTCACACTCGTTCTGCTGACCCTGTAAGATCCTTCTGGTACCCTTCTTGAAGAACCCCATATTGTAGATTCTTGGAAAAATCCCAACAAGGAGTTTATTCCACAACTTTTTTTCTTTTCGTGCGAAAAGTCTCCTCGAATATCCCTCCATTGGAGCCGGTTATCCTTCGCTTACTGGCCCACCCAGGGCCATCTTTCTCGATCTGGCCTTTTTACTCAGGTGTGAGGACCACAGAATCCCCAACTCGTCCCCGGAAACGGGGAGGCGCACCAAGCGCGATGCCGCCGCGGCCTGCTTCTGCCAGGATAGCAGGCGACTTTACCCGTCACCTCAAGGCCTGCGCTCATGGGGGACGGAGGTCTTTCATCCACCTCAGACGCTCGAGTTGCCTTAGTACGCGAGCAGCTTGGCTTGTGATTCTTCTTCCCGCCCCGCACAGGTTTAATAAGCGTGGGATGAAGTTATTTCAATAAATGCAGTGAGAACTTGGGATGACTTTTTAAGAATACTTTTTTCACATAACGATGTTTTTTTCTTTATTTATAAAATATAATAGTATTTTTATTAGTTTGTTAAATTATTTTATTAAGGAGTAGGATAGAACTAGAAAGATGAGATATTGACAAAAGTTATTCTTAGTAGACCACCAATCAATCGGGAAAAGATGGGATTTCTACCTCACCGGGGAACAACTTTTACTTACACTGCCACCATTATTTTTGAAAACTGCTAATAATTGTGAAAGCATAAAATGATCCAGAGGTATTATTTTCTATTTTTGTTTACAGATTTACTTGATTAACTATATCACTACCCAAAACAGTCTCGAACCTAAGACAGCATGACCATAACAAAAAACGTGTATCCTTTGTCACTTTCCCTGAAGACAATAAGTTACACTGTACGGGCATCGAACTGTGAACCCATTGTGAATTTGACACACTACGTATTCATTGATTTGATCGGAGTTCAAAGACCTTTTAGTTATAAACAGACAGTATTTTTAGAATTACTGTAAAATTAGTTAAGGTGTGATTCTGAGGCCGACCGCAGACAGCAGCAGCAGACGCAGAGCGTTCCATGAAAGACTTGAATATATATTCAAAATATATATAATTTTGTTTATTGTTTTAATTCATTGCAGCTTCTGAATAGTCTCGTTTATTCATTTCAAAGTAATTTATGCGAAGATATGCTTTATCATCCGACCACACAACATAAATGGTCTATAGAAATAAAACAAAATCAATGTATAATTTGAGATTGACATGGTCATTCACATTACTAGTATAAAACTCGCCGGGATATTTACCATGTTTATTATTTTTGTTGAGCAACCGACACTTCGGTACTGTTACAATCGCCATGATCCCGGTATACTGACGACTGCCGAGCTAGTTGTTATTAGGCAGACCATATCGGTCTACCCTCTTCCGCACTCGTTTACGCGGACAGTAGTAGCCTTGTTTTCGCACTGTACTCGATCACGTTCACGAGTTTTACATTAGTATGAAAATCAGTCCCGCAATCCGCTCACTTGACTTAACCTATACATTTACATTACTTGTTATACTTGAATATGGATAAAACACGCCATTGAAAAACCGCAATGAATTAAAATAATATACAAAATAATAATATTCAAATCTATTTCATGGTACGCTCTGCGTCTGCTGCTGCAGTCTGCGGTCGGCCTCGGAATCATACCTTTATGATCAGAATGCTTCGTTCAACATTGCTAGGTTAAGGAAACTTAGCAAGTTGCGATGGGTGACCATTTATAACACATTAAAACTCCGTGCCATAATTCTACTTATAAAAAATGTAAGATTATTGGATATTTGTTAGTCAATCAAGCTTTAGCGGCTGAATAGATCTGGCTGAAATTTGGTACAGTGGGTCTAAAAGGTCACTTTATTGAAATCGTATTAGGATAATATTTTATCTTGTGGCGATATTTACACGAAATTAGAATATGCTTGGTCACCGAATTGTTGTAATTATGCTCATACGTGTGACCATTTAACTAATTTTGTGGGCATCTACATATTTAGATCTAGGGGAAATTCACGAAGATATTAGTATTAAACAAGTTATAATCTATACCTGCGGGTCTAAAAATGATTTTTTAGATCCGAAGGTATGGTATACATTATAACTTGGAACAACATAATATATAAACCTTTTATCCCATGAATAGCTTACATGCCTCTACATATAATCAGCTATATATATAGGATTACCTATAATAGGCTTAGGCTGTACGTTGTTTCTAAATCAGAATTTTAAATACATACATACAAACATACAATCACGCCTCTATCCTCTGAGGTGACTTTAATTAACACCTACATTTCACCAATCATTGAATTTAGTCCCAAGTAATAGGGGGTGAGCCTATTGCCGTCTCCCGGGCACTATTGTTAACTCAAGCCATGCATGTGAGGCTGAGTCTGGGCTGTATATATATCTGTCTGATGTTAAACAGCCCTATGCCTTAGAAGCCTTGTATGACACCGCATGGGAAGAGATGGCGTGGTCCAAATTCCACCCGAATATATATGATATCATTAATATTTAATCCTGCTGAAGGTCAAACCACATAGTTAAAAATATGCCCTTTAAGATGATACATACCTACCTACATTTGGTCAACGCAGCTGTCACCTTGACGGCAGGTGGGTACAAAAGAGATACCGTTCATCAAAACCACCTGTTCTCGACAATTATATCTATTACTTACTGTTCTGGTTAAGGGGAAGATTTTTTTTTCTTTTATCAAGAAAATTAGCAGAGTTTGTTTGTTTGTTTGAACGCGCTAATCTCTGGAACTACTAGTCCGATTTGAATGATTTTTTCAGTGTTGGGTAGTCCATTTATCGAGGAAGGTTTTAGGCTATATATCATCACGCTACTACTTAAGGGAGCGGAGTATTGATAATAAATGTTAACAAATTAGGCAATTTTTCATACATATTTTGAAGACTAAAACATACGGGCTCAAAGGGATATGAAGCTTCAAAATATACCCCGTGCGAAGCTGGGGTGGGTCAGCTAGTATTAAATATAATATAAAAATATTCCCTTTAAATCCTCTATCTAAGCTAAATTGCTTGTGCTAGGAGTGGATTCACGTCGGTAGTGTAATGGGCAGGATTCGAACCCGGGACCTCTCGATCCTTAACCAATAAGTCGCTTAGGTTCGGTTCTCGGGTCAAGTATCATCATCATCATTCGTTCTCTTCTCCTCGATTGGTTTGACTTAAGTATATGGTTTTGATGGTCTCTGTGGCGTAGCGGTAGATTATTCGACATCTACGCAGGAGGCGCGGGTTCGATTCCCTTCCAGCGCAAATATTTGTGTGCGTGAATATGCCGATTTCCATTACTCTGGATGTTTTCTATGTATATAGATATTAAGTAAGTATATATTTATTTAAAAAAATATCTAAATATGTTTATCCACATTCTAGATTCCATAACACAAGCTATGGTTCGTTTAGTCATGGTAGAGTTGTGGCTGTTGATTATTATAATTTTATTTGTTTAACATAAGTATACAGATACGATGTTAGTGTTCGTTATATGTGGCATAAACATGGCGGTATAAACAACAAACCTAAACATTGACTGAATCATCAACATATTAATTAAGCAGTTTAGGAACATCAAAATTTTACAAACAAATCAATCAATGGTTATCTATGCTATGCTTAGTATGGGTAGATAGCGTTGTGTAGAATTTTGTAGAATATTTATTTATTTCTGGATTTATGTAAGCGACTGTTGTCTGACCCACCAATTTGAGGAAAACTGACACCAGAGCCACGTTAGACCTTAGAATGAACTGCACTTACATTGAGTTTTTACCTAGGTACATAACGTTTTATAACCCAATTGCCAAGAAAGGGTTATGTTTTTTGAATGTATCTTGTACATAGGTTACACTAAAAGTTTCCGGAACTGGCCACTTACATAAACAATATTTAAAAATTTATTACAACATTTGAAAATAGAACTCTTTGGCTGTAGAATACAGTTTGTTTCATCTGACTGTCTTTTGTTTTTACCTTGTGGCGCCATTTAAAAAATTGTGTGTCTGCATCCACATGGATTTAACTCGGGAAAATTTTCGTAGTATGATTTTCTACGATTTTAAGTGTAATTTGACGGCTCAACAGAGCATCGCTCGGCTTGAAACAGCTTTTGGCGATGAAGCTCCATGCAAGACGACTGTTTATAGCTGGTTTGCAGAATTCAAGCGTGGTCGTATCAATCTCAGTGACGAATCTTGCGATGGTCGGCCGTCCACCGCTGTGATCAACAAAAACATCGATGCTGTGCGCCGTATGATTGAAACAGACAGGCATGTGACCTACCATGAAATTCGCGCATCCTTAGAAATAGGCATGAGTCAAATACAATCAATCCTACACAAACATTTGGGTGTGAGAAAGCTGTGCTCGCGGTGGATCCCACATAACTTGACCGAGGATCAAAAAACGGACCGCGTCACTTGGTGCAGTGCCATGCTTACCAGATTCAACGAAGGTGCGTCAAATTTGGTGTGGGACATAGTAACAGGTGACGAAACATGGATTTATTGCTACGATCCCAAAAAAAAGCAGCAATCGAGCGTATGGGTCTTTCAAGATGAGCCGAAACCAACCAAAGTGGCGCGCGTGAAAAGTGCATTTAAGCGGATGATTGCTTCTTTTTTTAATAAAACTGGACACGTGGCTACTGTTGCTTTAGAAAATCGTCGTACTGTGAATAGTGACTGGTACACGACCATTTGTTTGCCGGAAGTTATTGACGAACTCCGTAAAAATAACCGTAAACGCCGTATCATCCTGCACCACGACAATGCTAGTTCTCACACGGCCAGACAGACAAACGACTTTTTGAAGGCGAAAAATGTAGAACTCATGAGTCATCCTGCATACAGTCCCGACCTGGCACCTTGTGACTTTTATCTGTTCCCAAAAATTAAGAACCAATTACGCGGCCAACGATTTTCATCACCAGAAGAGGCTGTCGAGGAGTATGAAAAACACGTTTCAGAGGTCACCACAGAGGAGTGGCACAAAAGTTTTCAAAACTGGTTTGATCGAATGAAAAAGTGCATAGACGCCAAGGGAGATTATTTTGAAAAACAATAAATTAATTTTGTACCTTTAATAGTATTTTTTCATATTCATTCCGGAAACTTATAGTGCGCCCCACGTATGTATGTATTTTTTATCAGTTTCATTTATCTCATATTATTCACAACTTGTTGTATATCAATTAAGTTGGATACTCAACGAAATAAATTATGAATATAATTTTTTTTTTGATAAAAATGTGTACAATCATCGCCTTAAGTGCGCACGCGTCGTGGACCGTGCAACTGTCGCACGCGTGCCTCAGAAGCTGCATCTTAAGTAGCCTTCATGATGCGAATGGCACAAGGTTGTAGATTATAGCAATTTTAAGATGAAAAAAAAAAACCTATTAAGGCATTTCACTCGCACCCGGGTTGGAAACCACTGCACCTACGTTGGTCGTCCTTCATAAACTTCATTCATTCATACATACATACATACATACGAGTATAATCACGCCTTTATCCCCGGAGGGTTAGGCAGAGCTGAATTAACACCCACATTTCACCAATCACTGAATTCATTCCCACGTAATAGGGGGTGAGCCTATTGCCGTCGTCCGGGCACTATTGTTGACTCGAGCAATGAATCTAAAGCTGAGTCTGGACTGTATATATATATCTGTCTGGTGTTAAACAGCCCTATCCCTTAGTCGCCTCGTACGACACCGCATGGAATGTGATGGGGTGGCCCTAATTCTACTCTTCCGGAAACCACGCGGCGGTCATTACTATAACTGCTTCTCTGCTATTTAAAGGTTTGCTGGGAGAGACCTCATATTGAGTTAAGCTCGCCTTTGTACGCGTTTCTTGTAATTTAATTTTCTTTGTGTATGATCTCTGTACGTACTGTTTGTGTGCAATAAAGAATTAAGAAACTTTCAACTTGAATAACTCCATATTGCTTTTGTAGAAACGCTATCCATTAGGCTATATTTGAAGCGCAAGACGAACAAATGCACCAAAACAGCTTTACTCACATCATTATCAAAATAAACGGGATATTTACCATGTTTCATTGTTTTGAGTTTCCGATACTGATGTGAGTGACCATGATTGTTTTTTTATAAATAGGACATGTCAACTTGACTTCACCTTGCCTGATGGTAAGTTAAAGGCAAAGTCTCAGGAAAGAGGGGCATCATTACAGACACTAAGTGTTACAATGGTGGCACTCAGCTTGGCAGCCTCATCAGATGCTTTTTCACGCCCCGCTTAAAGGCCCCTAGACTGTAGGAAGAAGGAAACACGTGTGGTGTTTAAATAAGATTTACTTACATTTCTTCAAAAAGTACTTTGCTGTGTGCGTAGTTGTGTGTGTGTTCGTGTGTGTGTGCTCTGTTGTGGGTATAATTGTTTGTATATGTAAATTTCAATTCAAGTCAAAAGTAGTTGTGAGGAGGTAGGACACAGCGGTATTTCCGCCCAAGTGGGCAGTCCGACTGGGGAAGTACCACCGCCCTACAGAATACCACAGTTATAATAACTTCATGTTGTGTTCCCAGCGGTGACAAGGGTAGCCAGAGCTCACTGGAGAATTTGTGCTGTCAGTAGGATGATTAAAGGCTTGTCCTGCTTTGTCCTCTACACTGACGGCACAGAAAGTCTGTGCTTACAGGGTCGGCAGCGCGAGTGTGTCTTTTCTGGTGTTACACACGTCCATAGGCCACGGTAGTACGCTTGTCTGCCACCTAAGAGGTATAAAAAAAAAATTACGACAAAAAAGTGAAATAAATAAATGTACCCGTGTATCCGTTGAACAGTTTAAAAGATCTAAGCGAACTGACAGCGGAAGTAATTTCATGTTTATAGTATATAAAGCTTTAATGTGGCAGACAAGCACACGGCCCTCTTGATGGAAAACGGTCACCATGTGCTATACCCGTGTGCAACGCCACAATCGTGCTGCTGACAGTGTAAAACCCTGCTAATGTCATTGAACTACCCAATATTGAAGTCACTTGAAATAGATTGAAAATTTATGAAAATATCGGATCTTTTATAATTTAGACCATCTCTCAATGGAAGCACCCAACAAGTGATACAAAAACGTAATTAGTTCTAGGATCACCTGTACTCAAGCTTACACAAGCCTAACGAGCGACAGCAGGTCGAGAATACCATAATTTATATGACACTGATGCCTGTGATTCTCTCCGCGTGGATTTCTGAACGCCAAAATATTCTCATAAAAACATCTATTCTAAATCACTTCCGTCCAAATTGCTTTTTTAAAAAAAGAACAATAACTTGATCGTCATTAAAATTTGATCGAGTCTTAATTTTGAAAAACAGTGACTTTAATACTAGAATTGGAGTTCTTTTTATGTGTGGCCTCTCTGGTGTTACACACGTTCATAGGCCACGGTAACCACTTTCCATCAGGTGGGCCGTGCGCTTGTCTGCCACCTAAGTAGTATAAAAAAAACATTATTTTTTGTTATGGGTGGAACAAAAAATAATGGCAAACTAGCACACGACTCACCTGATAGAAAGTGATTACCGTGGCCTATGGACGTGTGCAACACCAAGGGTGTCTAACACGCGCTGCCAAACCTGTAAGTTCCTTAGAATACCCTTCTTGAAGAACGCCATATTGAAATCGCTTGGAAAAACCACAGGTATTTCCGCCCGATTGAGCAGTCCGACTGGGGTAGTACCTCCGCCCTACAGAATACCGCGGTTATAATAACTTCGTGTTGTGTTCCCAGCGGTGAGTAGGGTAGCCAGAGCTCACTGGAGAATTTGTGCTGTCAGTGGGAAGACTAAAGGCTTGTCCTGCTTTATCTTATGCTGACGGCACAGAAACTCTGTACTTACAGGGTTGGCGGCGCGACTGTGACTCCTCTGGTGTTACAGACGTCCATAGGTCACGGTGCTTGTCTGCCAACTAAGTGTTATAAAAAAAAAAAAAAAGCAAGAAGTTCATTCCATTTGAAGACTTCATTTGATTATAACTTTCAAAAATATTTTTATTAATAGATCCCGTTACCGTAGCTCACAGGAACCTATTGTCACTATCAAATAACCTCCCTATGTCGTTTTACTGGCAAACTAGAGACACTCGAGACAAAAAAGGAACTACAATAAAGACGGATGCGCAAATACCCTTGTCTCAGGGCACTTAATTAAAGTAAAAAAGAAAAAAAAAGCTTGGCAAAAACAAAGGGTGGTAGAAATCCAATTAATTTGGAGTAAATGTTAGGAATGCCTGCTATTAAAGACTAGATACATTTAGTCGCTTTGAAATTTAAACGTTCTAAGTTTGAAGTATTCGTGAATAGAATATATTAAGAAATCCTCGCCGGCCTGGGGGTGACAGGTGAAGCCGCCTGTCACCCTTGCAGAAGCAGGCCGCGGCGGCGGCGCGCGTGGCGCGCCTCCCCGTTTCCGGGGACGAGTTGGGGACTCTGTGGTCCCCACACCCGAGAAGAGGGCCAGATCGTGAGAGATGGCCCTGGGTCGGCCGGGGTGCGAGGGATATGCCTGTCAACCTCACCTTCGGCAACCGAAACGACCCACAGGCGGCGTGCGTTTTAGTCGGTTCGTGTCCGACATAACCTCCTCCACCGGCTCCGGTGGGGAGGTATCCGTGGGGATTTTGCGCACGTAAAAAAAAAAAAAAAAAAATATTAAGAAATCCTTATAATAAAAAGAAATAGGCCGGTGCTTAAATAGTGTTAACTAAAATTAATTATTCGCATATTTTAGATATCTTCGCATATTTTAGAAATGCAAAACAGCATATGGTAGAAACATAACATAAACTCACGCCTATATCCCTGAAGGGGTACGCAGAGGGACTAGCACCCATATTTCACCAGTTTATGTTTAGGTCTCAAAGTAATAAGCGGCGAGCCTATTGCCATTTAACCGGGCACTTATAAACCTGCGATAAATACACACATAACTTCGAAAAGCATCGAAAAGTCATTGGTGTGTGCCATGGTAAAACCTGGAATCGAACACGAGACCGCGTCTCAGCAGTCCATTACCCATACCACTAGGTTACTGTGGTTGTTAAATTTATTATTATCTAAATTACGTTAAAGTTAGTCTCAATGTATAAGTCTGACGAGTCTTTAAATTCTTACCCGACTGTACTTAGAGGTTTGTCTTGCGAACTTCCAGTGTGAGCACACTTCAACTAGGAACTTGTAACTGTTCCAATGATCTACGACGGCAAAAAAAAAAAACATTTGAAATATCTATGACCGTTCCAACTTCGAAATTGGTATTGAAAAAGTTTGTATAGTTTAAGTTTTTATTGAATAAGGTTAGTCTTTGATTTAAAAGGTACCTATAGCAGGATAAATATAAGGTATTTTTTTTTATATAGGACACGCCAACTTGACCTCACCTCGCCTGATGGTAAGCTAAAGGTAAAGTCTCAGGAAAGAGGGTCACCATTACAGACACTAAGTGCTACAATGGTGGCACTCAGCTCGGCGGCCTACGTATGTGGCAGACAAGTACACGACCCACCTGTGGGGAAGTGTAAACATATTCGCCTTACGGCTGCGGTGAGAGTAATAAAAAAATAAAAAATCAATGTTTCAAAATGATTATAACTTAATTCATTAGTGCCGATAGTTCGTACAAGAATCGGTAGATGGCTCCCACAGTCGCCGCAAGACAGATGTATAGGAAGGCTTGTATGGCTTCAGGCGAGGTTTGTTGGCTTAGTTGTCAGAGCATTCCCCCTGTAAGGAACAGATCGCGGGTTTGAATCCCACCTGAACTGATTATATATTTTTCCCATCTTTTTTTATGTACTGTCGGCAGCGCGAGTGTGACACCCCTGGTGTTGCATACGTCCATAGGCCACGGTAACCGCTTTCCATCAGGTGGGCCGTGTGCTTGGCTGCCAACTAAGTGGTATAAAAAAAAATTGTAGGACACGTCAATTAGACTTTACCTCGCCTGGTGGTAACGTGCAGGCAGTTTTATAAGAGAGGGTCACCATTACATACATATACCATGTTACAATGGTGACATTCAGCTTGACGGCCACATCATATACTTTTTCACGCCCTGCTTAAAGGACCCGGGACTGTAGGAAGATGGAAACACGTGGGCTGGTAATAAATTCCAAGCCTTAATCCAGGCGACAAAGGAAAGAGTCTCCGAACCGCTGGGTTCGTGATCAGATATTCTGCATCGTATGCGGGTGATATTTAAGCACTGCACATAACAATGTGTAGGGCAAAGGGGGAGGGTGGGACTAATTAGCTTATCAGAACATTCAATATGGAACATACAAACGGTAAAATACTGCCAAGGACGCAACATCTCTACGCATCCGCAAAGGCTCTAGGGTGTTCGTGACCTCAGCATTCCCAATGATGCCGACCGCACGTCGCTGCAACCTGTTATATATACGCTTATCCGCATTTTACCATCAATAATACTTTAAAACTAGATAGCGTTGTGTAGAATGTTCTAATATACTTCTTCTTCATCCAAGCGTTAATTCCGGTCGCATCCGAAGCTTTCACCTCGGAGTCTGGGGTTCGATTTTTCCAGTCTTTTTTTATATACCACTTAGGTGGCCCACCTGATGAAAAGTGGTTACCGTAGTCTATTGGACGTGTGTAACACCCTCTAAGCACAGAGTTTCTGTGCCGTCAGTGTAGAGGACAAAGCAGGACAAGCCTTTAATCATCCCACTGACAGCATAAATTCTCCAGTGAGCTCTGGCTACCCTACTCACCGCTGGGAACACAACACGAAGTTATTATAACCGCGGTATTCTGTAGGGCGGAGGTACTTCCCGAGTCGGACTGCTCGATTGGTCGGAAATACCGCCGTGTCTTACCTCCTGTTGTTATTATTACCTAGTCTAGCTGCGGATTTGGCTGAATCTCGATATTTTCGATAATCAACTGCCATCAGACCTCCACTACCCATTAGCGATATCAATGCATTGCATTAAGACCAATTGTTAAACTTTTTAGTGCTGTCACACTGGTGGTAGAGATTTGACGACTGGTGGTAGAGATTTGACGGCACAAATTTGTCACAAATTTCGACCGGGTTGGTACCACCGTGCAATATTGCGAAAAACCCTTCATAGTAATTCAATTTCGGTTGGATTGCGTTCAGGGATCAGCAAATGCATAGCCGGGTAGGGGTGATGGTGGTTGCAGCACTAGTGGGACCAGTGGGTCTTGGCGTAGTCTAGTGAGGATGGTGCGGGGCGACGCGCCGGTCAGGGAGACCCGTAGAAACGGTGGTGCCGCTGGCCGCCCGCGGTATAGTACAGAGGCCCAACTGGGACTAACCACCCTGGAAGGCTGCCTCACCAGACCGCGCATAATCCCGGTATGGCTCGTCGTGCCGGTTGGTGACCGGAAGTGGGGGCCAGGCGACCATATTCGGGGGGGTACGGGGGCCCTTCCGTACGGCGTGTCGGCTCACGCCATGCCTCATAATCATAGACAAAACCAATATCCCGCACTTTGTCACGCGGTGCTGCGACGACAATCACCTCTTTTTTTCACGCCCTTTTCTCCTTTTCATCATGGCAGCGCATTTAAGAGTATTGGGCAACACAGCGGCTCTACAGACTCCCACAAGCTCGCTATTTGAGGTGGAGTCCACTAACATCTGTGGACTCCATGCGAACCTCAACGCCGTCCACCAACACCTTGAGACGGCGAAACCAGATATGCTCTTTCTCACGGAGACACAAATAGGCCGCCCTGATGACACGACCTACTTGCTTTACCCCGGCTATGTTATCGAGGAAAATTTCCGTGCAAAAGCCGGGGTGTGCGTGTTTGTTAGGGCGGATGTTTGTTGTCGCCGTTTGCGCTGCCTTGAGGACCCATCCTTTTCAACCCTATGGGTACACGTAGACCATGGCTCTACGAGTCAGATCTATGTGTGCCTCTACCGTTCCCATACAGGAGATGCTGAGACAACTCGACTCTTTGAATATCTGAGTCAGGCGGCAGATGATGCGCAGGAACGGTTTCCGAACGCCGAAGTGGTATTTTTGGGGGACTTTAACGCCCACCACGAAACCTGGTTGGGCTCCTCCAAAACAGACCATGCGGGAAGAGCCGCCCATGCATTTGCTCTGGCGCATGGCCTGACCCAATTGGTACACGAGGTCACTAGAATACCAAGAAGGTCGGGCCTAGCACCCTCTCTGCTAGACCTTCTGCTGACGAGTCACCCAGACCTGTACAGTGTTTCGGTACAAGCCGCTTTAGGCAATTCCGACCACTGTCTGGTCTGCTCCAAGGTGCCAATTATAGCGCCTTCACGACCCGTGCAGGGGAAGCGGCGTCTCTGGCACTACTCGTCAGCAGATTGGGATGGGCTGCGCAACTATTTTGCGTCCATCCCGTGGGTTGAACGCTGCTTTGAAGGTAAGAAACCCTCGGATTGTGCTACTGCTGTTGCCGGTGAGATCGGTCTGGGTATGGAATACTATATTCCGTACACTGATGTCACCGGTGCCCGAGGAGTGCGCCCTTGGTTCGGGCGCGAGTGTGCGGGGGCTGTTGATCAAAAGCAGTCCGCGTATCGCGCTTGGGTGAGGGCGCGTGCCACGCACGATCCCAATGTGAGCCACTTCAAGGCGGCGTACAACAGAGCCACAAAGGTCTGCAAGAGGGCTTACGTCAAAGCGGATGCCCTGCGCATTGCGCGGCTTGGTCAAGAGCTAGTGGCACATCCCACGGGCAGCCGTGGATACTGGCGACTGGCCAAAGCCGTGCAGGCCAACTTCTGTCAGCCTTCGCTGCCACCGCTGCGCTACCCTGATGGATCCCTGGCCCATGGACCGCAAGAGAAAGCCAATATGCTAGTAAATCTCTTTGCGGCCAATTCCCGAGTCGATGATTGCGGTATACAGCCGCCGACACTACCCAATGGTGACCACGTAATGCCTGAAATACGTATCAGGCAATGCGATGTTCGTGCGGTGCTTCAATCACTCGATGTCCGGAAAGCCAGTGGCCCGGATGGTATTCCAGCGGTGGTCTTACAAAAATGTGCAGCGGAGTTGTCTCCGATGCTTACGCGGCTGTACCGACTGTCCTACAGCTCGGGTACAGTGCCTTCGGCTTGGAAAGAGGCGAATGTACAGCCGATCCCCAAGAAGGGGGATCGCTCAGAGCCAGCCAACTATCGACCCATAGCCGTCACCTCAGTGCTGTGCAAGGTCTTCGAGCACATCATTAACAAACAGCTCATGCGTCACCTAGAGGATCACTCCTTAATTAATGACCGGCAATATGGCTTCAGGCCGAAACGGTCAACGGGTGATCTTCTAGCATACGTTACCCATCTTTGGGGTGAGGCTATGGACAAGCACGGCGAGTCACTGGCAATTAGTCTTGATATCGCCAAAGCTTTCGATAGAGTCTGGCACAAATCGCTTCTCTCCAAGCTACCAGCCTTTGGTCTGCCTCCTAGACTGTGCAACTGGATTGCTAGTTTCCTGCAGGAGCGCCGTATCCGCGTCCTCTGTGATGGACGGGCTTCGGAGTTCTTGCAAATAAATGCTGGCGTACCGCAGGGGTCTGTATTATCTCCCACTCTCTTTCTTCTGCATATCAACGACATGCTGTCCACCGGCAGCATACATTGCTATGCAGACGATAGCACCGTACACGGGAGTTATCACGGACAACCTGCGGCCAAACAGTCTGATATCGTGGAAAAAAGACAGCTTCTTGTCACTGAACTGGACCGGATCTTGAATCACATTTCTCAATGGGGCTCCGAGAACATGGTCGAGTTCAATGCCAAGAAGACGCAGGCTTGTGCGTTCACAGCAAAGGTATCTTCTTTCCTTCCCCTTCCCACTCTTCAGAGCACGCCACTTCCACTGCAGGACAATCTCTATATCCTAGGCATGGATATTCGCTGCAAACTGAATAACAGAAATTACATCGAGAGCATCATCAAAACAGCCTCGCGGAAACTCGGACTCCTAAACAAAGTGAGACGTTTTTTCACGCCGGAGCAGCGGTGTCTTCTCTATAAGACACAAATTCGCTCCTGCGTGGAATACTGCTCGCATCTCTGGGATGGCTCCGCGAAATACCTACTAGATGCTCTCGACAGGTTGCAGCGACGCGCGGTCCGAATTATTGGGAACCCTGAGGTCACGAACACCCTCGAGCCTTTGCAGATGCGTAGAGATATTGCTTCCTTGGCTGTATTTTACCGTCTCTACCACGGTGAGTGTTCTGACGAGCTCTTCCAACTAATCCCACCATCTCCTTTCCTACATAGGACAACACGTGCAGGCCTTAGATATCACCCTCACACTGTGCAGAATATACGAGCAAGAACCAAGCGGTTCGGAGACTCTTTTCTTTGCCGCACCACCAAGACCTGGAATTCATTACCAGCACACGTGTTTCCTTCTTCCTACAGTCCCGGGGCCTTTAAGCGGGGCGTGAAAAAGCATCTGATGAGGCCGCCAAGCTGAGTGCCACCATTGTAGCACTTAGTGTCTGTAATGGTGACCCTCTTTCCTGAGACTTTGCCTTTAGCTTACCATCAGGCGAGGTGAGGTCAAGTTGGCGTGTCCTATATAAAAAAAAAAAAAAAAAAAAAAAAAAATTTTCATTCACATTCAACATTGTTATAGATGTTTTTATTTTATACAACTTAGGTGGCAGACAAGCACACGGCCTACCTGATGGAAAGTGGTTACCATGACCTATGAACGTCGAACGAACGACCTATGTAACACCAGTGGAGTCACATCCATGCTGCCGACCCTATAAGAACAGAGATTTTGTGCCGTCAGTGTAGAGGACAAAGCAGGACAAGCCTTTGGTCGTCCCACTGACAGTACAAAAACTCTCCAGTGAGTTCTGGCTACCCTACTCACCGCCGGGAACACAACACGAAGTTATACAACACGGTATTCTGTAGGGCGGAGGTACTTCCCCAGTCGGACTGCTTGATTGGGCGGAAATACCGCCGTGTCCTACCTCCTATTATTATTATTACCTAGTCTAGCTGCAGATTTGGCTGAACTTCGATATTTTCCGTAAACAACTGCCATCAAACCTCCACTACCCATTGGCGATACTGAAGCATTGCAGTGAGACTAATTGTCAAACTTTTTAGTGCTCCAACTACTTTTAAGGATTGTCATAGATATTTGTATGGGAACCAGTACCAGCGGCTTATCGTGTTCTCTGAGGCATGACCATATCGATGCAAATAATTACATTCATGCGTACAAATATTTGCACTGAGCGGGAATCGAACCTGCGCCTCCTGCGTAGCAATCGCGTTCAATACCGATATGTCACAGAGGCTCTAAATACCCTAAAACAATATTTATGTGTATTAAACCAACTATATTGAAACACCCTTAGCATAAATAATTAACCAAACATTACATCGCTATTAAGTGATGCTGCGCTCATCAAAGATCATGACTGTATCAGCAGATTGTGCGGAGAATATGTTAATCATGTACTTCAATATTACTATAAAGTATGGCCCTATTTATAAGATATAGCGATTTTGATGAAATCTTAAACTAATTAGAAATTGATTCAGAAAATTTAAAAGATTGGATCGGTTCAGGCGGGATATTTGGTTGGTTTCGGACGAGGGTTTTTTTATATACTACTTGGTTGACAGACAAGCACACGGTCCACCTGATGGAAAGAGTTTACTTTGGCCTATGGACGTTGCAACACCAAGGTAGTCGCAATCGCGCTGCCAACTCTGGAAGCACAGAGTTTCTGTGCCGTCAGTGTAAAAGACAAAACATGATAAGCTTTTGGTCTTCCTACTGACAGCACAAAAACTCTCTAGTAAGCTCTGGCTACCCTACTCACCGCCGGGAGCACAACACGAAGTTATTATAGCCGTAGCATTCTGTAGGGTGGATGTACCTACTTCCCCAGTCGGACTGCTCAATTGGAATGGAAATATCGTCGTGTTCTACTTAGTGGTTTAGTGTTCAGAGCGTTTGCCCTGTAAAGGAAAGATCACGAGTTCGAATCCCCTATGAACCGATCCAACTTTTTCTTTTTCTTAAAATACCTATTTGAATAGCATACTAAATGCTTTGAAATTTCATTCAATAATAATAAATTATGTTAACTATTCAAATTGATTGTGATCTTAATTCAATCTTAATTGATTCGTGTGGTTAGCGTACGTATTAATTGCTTTCGGTGACAGGTGGAGTCGCCTGTCACCCTAGCAGGATCTGGCCACGACGCGCTTCCCCATACCCAGGGTCATGTTGGGAACTTCGTGGTCCCGATATTCGAGGATTCCTTTCCCACATAGGACAACACATGCAGGCCTTAGATGTCACCCTCACACTGTGCAGAATATAAGAGCAAGAACCAAGCGGTTCGGAGACTCTTTTCTTTGCCGCACCACCAAGACCTGGAATTCATTACCAGCACACGTGATTCCTTCTTCCTACAGTCCCGGGGCCTTTAAGCGGGGCGTGAAAAAGCATCTGATGAGGCCGCCAAGCTGAGTGCCACCATTGTGACACTTAGTGTCTGTAATGGTGACCATCTTTCCTGAGACTTTGCCTTTAGCTTACCATCAGGCGAGGTGAAGTCAAGTCCTATATAAAAAAAGGTGGGCCAGATCAAGAGAGATGACCCTGGGTCGGACGGGGTGTGAAGGATATGCCTACCAACTTCACTTTCGGCAGCCGACATCGACTTACCAACGACGTGAATGTTAGTCGGTTCGAGTCCAACATAACCTCTCCTACCAGTTCCGGCGGGAGGTGTGTATCCGTGGGGATTTTGCGCACACGGAAAAAAACTAATTGCTTTAAAATTTCACTAATTATTGTTTGGGCGGAGTAATAAAAATAATGTTTGAGCATTGTAATATTAAACCGGGCACTTATAAACCTGCGATAAATATACAATAATTAATGGTTAATGGCAATAGGCTTGCCACCTATTACATTGGGACCTAAACATAAACGGGCAAAATGTGGGTGCTAGCGCCTCTGCCTACCCCTTCGGGGATATAGGATATATATATATTTTTTTACAGTATGTGGCGTACGACCACGGCTATCATTGACAGTTTGTTGTTTACATAATTAATTTTAGAGCATGATTTTGCAGTAGTCGGGTCTTAAACTTATTTTTTTATTTATATTGTTATGGAGCAAGCAACAGCAAATAATTTGTACATATATTAGATATATGTAATATAAGGAATGCTAGAGGGCACCACATTCATACATACATAACCTGTCAAAATCATAACCCTCCTTTAGCGTTGCCGTAATAGGGTAAAAATAGAACAAAAATAAAATTTCGCAGAGTAATTAATAAATTGAAGCACTTAATACAACACTACTGTTATCATAATTTTATTCATTTGTTTTTTGTCATGCTCCGTCGCAGAACCACTTTGACTAAATTATATAAAAATAACAGGATATAATGTAGATAATGTCTTTATTTTTGTAACTGAATTCATATCAAAAAATAGTTATTTTTAGTTTCCTGAAAAAAAAACAAACGAACAAAATCTCCAGATTTTATACTTGCAAATAATGTAAAGAATACCACGGCTATATAATAACCGCGTGTTGTGTTCCCGGCGGTGAGTAGCGTAGCCAAAGCTCACTGGAGAGTTTTTGTGCTGTCAGTGAAAAGGCCAAAGGCTTGTCCTGATTGTGTCTTCTGCACTAACGGCACAGAAAGTCTCCTCTTACAGGGTCTGCAGCACGGGTGTGACTACCCTGGTGTTGCATACCTTCACAGGTCGCGGTAGCTTCTTTCTATCAGGTGGGCGATGTGATTGATAAATACTGATGTAATCATTCTCATCACTTATAACATTGTACCAATGGTCACAACCCAGCGATACATACTCAAAAACCCTATACTACGTAGTTGATAATTCAAAACCAATTTCATCTAATATGAATAATTATTATCTAGGAGTAATGAAGCCTAGTTTACCAGAATCTGCATTAATTCCAGGAAAATGGGACCTTAAGTGCTACTTAGTTCATTTTAGAAATGGTAAGGATATACGCACACTATCCTCGGACTGTAGTAAGATTTTAAGATAAATAGGTATATAAATACATAACATAACCCGAAGGGGTAGGCAGAGGTGCTAGCACCCACATTTCGCCAGTTTATGTTTAGGTCCCAATATAATAGGTGGCGAGCCTATTGCCATTAACCGGGCACTTATAAACCTGCGATAAATACAGACATAACTTTGAAAAGCATCGAAAAGTCATTGGTGTGTGCCAAGGTAAAACCTGGGATCAAACCCGAGACTTCGTCTCAGCAGTCCATTACTCATACCACTAGGCTACATAGCTAGGCATAAATACAATAATATACTGACGAATGTATTTCAATTGCTACAAACCTCGGTGAATATTGAATGCACTCTAAATTATAATATAAACCTATTATGTTTTTATACGAAGACAAATAAAAAATCACTAAAAATTCCCAAAGAATGGAAGAAGAAAGAAAAACCCACATTTCATCAACTATGATTTTCGATTCCACTTAAAAAGGTGCGAACACATTCAAGTCAAACAATAAGATAGGACTCGATGGTATTTCCTGCCCAATTCCGAGCAGACTGACTGGGATAGAATAACATATCCATAATAATAACCTCGTATTGTGTTTCTGGTGAGTATGGTAGCCAGAGCTCACAATAAATATTTTGTGTGTCTATGGGAAGACCCAAGGCTTGTCCTACTTTATCTTCTGCACTGACGGCATAGGAACTGAGTTCTTAGCGGATCGGCAGCACAAGTGTAATTCCTCTAGTATTACACACGTCCATAGGCTACGGTAACCACTTTCCATCAGGTGCCTTGTCCTCGTGCTTGTCTGCCAACTGAGTGGTATAATAAAAAGGTTGATGACTGTCATAAACCTCAAAATACGGGCCAGTCCCATACATTTATCATTCTATTCTACAATAGAACACGGCGGTATTTCCGCTCAATTGAGCAGTCCGACTGGGGAAGTACCTCCGCCTTACAGACCCAGACCCCAGCTTTCAGTGGGATGACTAAAGGCTTGTCCTGCTTTGTCCTCTACACTGACGACACAGAAACTCTGTGCTTAAAGGGGCATACACGTCCATAGGCCACGGTAACCACTTTCCATCAGGTGGGCCGTGCGCTTGTCTGCCACCTAAGCGGTATAAATTTCATTATATGTTCACATTCCTATATACCTAACCATGTTTCGTGCAATAAATGAATTTACTTACTAACTTACTAAAAAAAAAAACAATACGACGGTTAACAAATTTTCATTTATCAAGAGGGGCAGATATTTTATCATACACTCGTCTGAGTTCCAGCTTGCATTAAAATTTTATTACACACTACAGTCCCGGGTCCTTTACGCGGAGCGTAAATAGCATCTGATGAGGCCGCCAAGCTGAGTACCACCATTGTCACATTACTCAGTGTCTGTAATGGTGACCTTCTTTCTTGAGGCTTTGCCTTTAGCATTACCATCAGGTGAGGAGAAGTCAAGTTGTCGTGTCCTAGATTTAAAAAAAACACCTCATTGAAAGTTGAATTAAACTGTGTAGTAGTGTGCGAGGTAACTTAGTTAGTCAACTTATTATGCAGAATATAATTATAGAGGCTTATAGCAGGTGGGAGTTAATAGACACTCAGGAGCTGACATGTGCCAGCTAAAAATAGTCTCTTGAGGTGAAGTAATTGTCAGTATGTTATGTTTATAGGAAATTAACATTTGTTTGAGAATGCTGAACCCGTTCCCTTAATCCATGAGAACCTAGATGGGGATAAAAAGTAAATTTATGTTATTCCAGACTATAATTATTTACATTTGTGCCATATATTCAAGTCTTCTTGCCATGCCACATGTTTGCCACGTCAAATATGTAACACGTCATCAGAAATATCTGTGGTTGCGATGTCATTTGCGTCAGCCAATCGCGCGCCGCGCCGCGCCGTGGTGGCTGGCGTGGGTGACATTGCGCAACCACAGATAACGAATTATGGCGGGTATGAGGACTTTGAGTTTTATGTTTTTTGTGTTTTAATTTCTATTTTTTTTTTAATTCTGTCTTCATTTTAATTATGTATATATGTGTAATGTGCGTTGTGTTTTGCAATAAATGTATTTTGTTTCTTTCTTTCTTTCTTCTATTTATCTTAGCCTTAATCCTAGTTGCATCCGAAGGGATCCGTTCCATTCTAACTGTGGATTTGGCTGAACTTCGATATTTTCTGTGAAGCGACTGTCATCTGACCTCTACAAACCAATGGCGATATTGAAGCATTGCAGTTAAACCAGTTGCTTCACTTTTTAGAGCTCCATAACAACTGCCATAGATGTTCGTATGGCAACTGGAAACGACGACTCAAAGTGCTCTCTGAGGCAAAACATTGATCATTGCTTGAAATGCCCATATTCATGAATACTAATATTTGCACTGAACGAGCACAGAACCCGCGCCTCTTACGCGTTTTTGCTTTGTGTTTGAACACACGCTTTAAAACCTCAATTTATTAGTTTTCAAATAATGTATGAGATTTTGACTGATTTGTTGATTCCATTGAGTAGTAGCATGATGATATTTGGCCTATAACCTTTCTCAATAAATAGGCTATGAACACAAAATAATTTTTCGATTAGAACCGTTAGTGCCTGAGATTAGCGCGTTCAACCAAACAAACAAACTCTTCTGCTTTATAATCCTATAGTAGTATGGGGATACCTGAACTTGATGGTGGTTGCTGTGATTGTGGTGCACCTCTACAGTCGTTGGACCACCTCCTGTCGTACCCACTGTTCCCCTACACATGCACAATTGCTGACCTGTATGAAGCGACGGAAGGTGCGGTCAATATCGCCGAATTTTGAGCTGGGCGCATTTAGCTTCTATTTTTTAAATTGTTGCCATTGACACAAAGAAGAAGTATATAGTATAGATAGATGAACAAAAGGTCAAACAAAAGCATTCAAAACATAACACAATAGACATAAATATTTAAAATTAACTATGAATTAGTGGAATGTCGGCAATTTGTATGCATATTACGTTTATGAAGATAAGATAAGATACGATAAGATATACATAAGAATATATCGCTTTGAAATAAAATTTACTTATACGTTATACAGTTTAGTCTACTTAATGAATAAGAAATAAATTATGAACAATAATTTTTATTTCAATTAGTAGTTAAAATAATAACCTACAATATGGGGTTCTTCAAGAGGGGCATCAGAAGGTTTCTTCGTGGTCGGCAGGACGAGAGCCCTGGTGTTGCATACGTCCATAGGCCACGGTAACCACTTTCCATCAGGTGGGCCGTGTGCTTGTCTGCCACCTAAGTGGTATAAATAAAAAATTCCAAAGAAATTGCAATGGAATTCAGTCGTACGAGATGGGGACTCTGTGGTCCCCACACCCCAAGACGCCCGTCTCATAAGAGACGGTCTTGGGCCGGCCGGGGAGCGAGGGATAAGTCTCAGTTAATCTCACCTCTGGCAACCTGCGGCCCACACAGCGTGCGTTTTAGTCGGTTCGAGTCCGACATAAACTCCTCCGCCGACTTCGCTGGTGGGGATATCCGTGGGAATATTGAGCACATTAAAAAAGAAGACTAAAATCTATCCCTATATAAAATTTCAGATAGATCCAAAGAACATCCAAGCATTTTCACTAACTTTTATTATTTTTATTTATAATATAAATTAATCGATACATTTGTACCACACGCAACTGGCGTGTGACGTCACTCGCAAGCACGATTTCGTATGTAAGCGCTATCGGCCTACTTGAGAAATTGAATTTTCAAAATCAAATATCTTTAAAACTATCTGTCGTAGGAATATTTCTCTTTAGCAGTTCCTTTTATTATAATAAAGTGATCATTTTTCTACTATATAATAATCAAATAGCCTATTTCCTAAAGTTATGAAACAACAACAAAAACTAGCCCATCGCAGTCCACTGCTGGACAAACTAAAGCCTCTCCCAATGTTATCAATAAATCACTTTTTCCTTAACAAAATAGCGTATGTGTAAATCATTCAAAAATAAGTCTTAACGACTCCCAAGAGGGAAGAGGGTCTGCAGAACTCAAATGAAGATGAACTACCATATACACATACACAACATTGTTTACTTTTTCACCATACATAATGCAATCCTGCAAAAATAACCTTATGCTCATGTGATAGAGTTTTATTTTGTTTGTAGGGTACTAACAATTTTTTAAGTTATTACATAGTGCAACCTTGGCATTTAGTTAGCAGATGTGGGGCAATTGCAACTGCTATTTTAAGGATTATACTAATAAGGGATGTAACTAGTATCTTTATGGTTACGAAACTCAACAGGTGTAGTAGGAAACAGTAGGACAGTTACCAATGGGCCATATGTGCCATGATGATATGAGACACTTCGGTTCGGCTTTAACCTTACTAAAAGAAAACCGAAGCGACTTCATGGTACCGCTACTGTCAGTAATGCTACGTCATTTGATCGTTTTCATTGTAGTCAAAATTTCGAACGTTTTCTAAATTTGTTCCGCGTTCGCCTCACGAACTTATGCCCCACATAAAAAGTCCGTATTCGTCCTACATTTTATTACTTTTTATCCCCAAACGTAATATTAATTTGGAATTTAATATTTTATTCCCATTTCGTCCTATTTTCCTTTCCTTATTGGTATCCCCCAATTACATACAATCCCATCATAGTAACTAAGGTTTTTGACCTACATTAGAAGTTCTTGCCAGCTGCATTTAGCTACTTATCAAATAAATACGTCTAAACATACATATTTATTTAAAAAGATTAAAAAGAAACAGGTTAAATATGATAAACATACAGCAAAGCGGTTCGGAAACTCTTTCCTTTGTCACACCATTACAGCCTGGAATCTATTACCGGCCCGCGTGTTTCCTTCTGCATACAGTCCCGGGTCCTTTAAGCGTGGCAAGAAAAAGGATATGATGAGGCTGCCAAGCTGAGTGTCACCATTATATAACATCCTAAATGTAACAATAACAAATCTCAAATAAAAGCCGATAACGAATAACTACAAATTCAAACTAAGGGATACTTGCAATGGTTACAGTGTCGTGGATGATGCTGGTCTTGAAAGACGAGAGCGACGCCTTGTGTGGGGATGCGAGAGGAGGTTTGTTTTCGAGCCAGGAGCCATGTTAATTCGCGCGTGTTGTTACATAGTATATATATATGTAATGGTGACCCTCTTTTTTGAGGTTTCTCCTTCTGCTTACCATCGGACGAAGTTTAATTGACGTGTCCTATACAAAAAAAGAACATAGACATTTGGCACAATTTGGGTCTATACCGTAAACTTTCGTACAACTGCCAAGCTCAGAACAGGCTGACGTTATAACATAATTTTGAACTATGTAAATAATTTTTAAATAGCGTTTTAATAACGTGCAATAATCGCGGGGATCGAAAAAAGGAGAAATATAAATAAATATTTATAATTCCGAAACCGACCGCATACGACAACTGCCTATGCATACTGTGCATAGATTACATACACTGCTCGCAATACTTCAGTACGAATAAGGGGATCATTGAGAAGCAGCATTGAATTACGCGTATCTGCTGCATGCCGTTTTCGTATGTGTTGACTTCGGAAGCATACCTACACGCATATTTTCATATCCCTGTCAATAAGTATGTTACAGGTTATTACAATGTTTAAGGACCACATTATTGTACTAGGTTAGTTTTTAAAAATAGTGATGTCAAGAAAATAGATAAATAGAAATAAAAATTATAATGATTGCATTTATTTTTTAAAATTCTCGTCACAAATGAAAATATCTAAAGTGTAGCTTAGCTAGTTTCTTTGCACAAAAGGGAAAAATATATATTAGCATGAATTTTATTTACTGTAACTACATATTTGTCTTCAATAAGTTCAATTTTCAGGTTCATTTTTAATCATATCTGCCCCTTTTTCGGCTAGCATAATGACTGCTGCATTTGGACCACTTCTGGGCACCATAGGCATAACACTAGCGTCAATTATTCTGATTCTGTCGAACCCTATTAGTTTTAGGGTACTGTCAACGATAGTTCCCATGGGGCAAGTGCTAGTATAGTGAAATACGCTGATGGTTCTATTCAGAATATAACATTTCCAGAATTCATCGGACCCCCTCTCCTTGTCTGCACATTCGGGCAAATCTAAACCAACAATTTCTGCGTTCATCTTCTTGAAAGAATCAGTTTCACCGACTCTGATGAAATCTTTTACATATTTCAACATATTTTCCAAATCTTCCTTTTCAGTGTAATAACCCGTAGTTATTTCAGGATTTTCAAATGGATCACTGCTCTTCAAACGAACTGTGCCTCTGGATTTTGGTTGAACATTGAGAATGAGATTGTAAAGTGAGTCCCTCCATTTGATTTGATTGTTCCATCTATCACATATATCATCTCGATAACCAAATGCGGGACGACATGCTAGTGTGAGAAGCGGAGTATCATGGGCAAACAACAAATTATAAGTTTGATAATCAGGATTCATGAAATCGGATTTATTTAAGGATACTGTCCCAATTATTGCTGGAAATGGTACCTTTGTGAGGTCAGCTTCAAGTCGTGCTAATCCAGAGAATGGTAGTAAATATTTTTTTGTTTTATAGACTATAGAAGTAGAAACATGGTCAACTAGGTTTTCTCCTACCGGCATATTCGCTATAACCTTAATATTCATTGACTTTAAATGCTCCTTAGGGCCTATGCCAGACAACATTAATATTTGAGGAGAGTTAAATGCTCCTGCACTGAGTATTATTTCCTTGTTGGCTCTAAAAGTGTAAGTTTTTCCCTTGTAAACTGCTTGTACAGCTACAGCAATCTTATTCTCAAATATAATTTTTATGACACGTGTATTTTTAGATACTTGTAAATTAGAATGCTTTTTCACTTTTTTTAAGTAAGAATAACCCGGTGTTTGCCTTTTGCGGTTAGCTAACATAAATTGGGGATACGTATATCCTACAGGTTGATTTGCATTTATATCTAAAACCGTAGGATTACCAGCTTCAGCAAAAGCTTTCATATAATCACCAAGTTCGTAACTATTTACTTGTCTAGTGAGGCCCATAGGGCCTTTTGTACCGTGATAGTCAGGATGTTTATCTATGATTTCTTCGTCATCAACTCTTTCGCTTTTAATAAAATATTTTAAAATATTTTGATATTCCCATGATTTATCTTTTGATATTTTAGCCCAAGCATCGAAATCTGACGGTGCCCCTCTATTATGTAGAATATGGTTAATGGTAGCAGAACCTCCAAGAGTTTTCCCTGCTGTTAACATGGTGTAGTTATCTTGTCCTCTAGCTGCATAAGGGTTGAAGGCAGAAGTGTAGTTATAATCACCAATTGAGTGAGGTAATGTGACAAAAAGTCCTGGCAACTGTAAGAAAAATTTTTGTTGTAGTTACATATAGTTAGTTTAATGTAATTTCGGTATTATTTACTTGTTTACAAAAGGATGCAATTGACATGGAATATTTAAAGAGAAATGATCCCAAACAAAAAAAGACATGTTCAAATCGCATTATCCTTTACAATCTTAAGTCTTCTTCTTGTCGCATCTGAAACTTTCACCTCAGGCTGGGTTCCGCTCTTTCGATTAACTGCGGTTGTTTTACACTCAAGTTGATAAGGTTGTTACATACCAGAGCAGTTACAGGAGGGTTGCCACCATATTCTAAAGCTAACACGCTATTTTTATGATCTTCTGCTAACCTTGTGGCTACCACAGAGCCCGCGGTGCCTGTACCGATCACTATGTAGTCGTATGAAGTGTTATCTGACAAAAAATAACTAGGTTATTTAAATAGTAAATGAAACTTTATCATATCATTATATTATTATAAAAGTCAACATATTAAAACATACGTAGAGAACAGCGCGGGTACAGAAAAATGCCCGCGCCACGCTCTCATTATGGACACTTACTGTTAATTATAATTATTTTCATTAGGTTACTAAGAAATCGGAGTGCTGTACCTGGATCCTCCACGTAGAGCACTCTAAACAACGGAGATGGCTGCGTTTCCTTGCCTCTGTGCCGCCTACGGTAAATACCGAGCACGGCGGCAGTGGCCTAACAGAGGTCTGCTTGAACGCTATCCACGTGTTTCTCTGTCTAGCAGAGGGCACAGTGTTCCCCCCTCCCATTCCTGAGTTCGATGTGGACACCCACTCAGCCGAGAGACCTTACAACTACGAGGGAAATACTCTAAGGCAACCTTACACCTCGCTATCAATCAAAACACGAGACGTCGTGTGGTCTTATTCGGTCCGAGTTCGATATAATTACCCCCGATGGCTGAAGTGGATTGTAACACTGATAGTCACTGTTGGACTTTTCCGTACAAAATAAAAGTTTATTAAAAAAGCAATTACTTGTCAGTTTGGCTTGTTCAGGCCAAGAAACTCCATCGAGACCAAGATATGTAAGTAGAGCTATCGGTATCTGGGCTACTTGCAGAGCTGCTGTGGATGTACTGGATCCCATGGTTAGTTAAATCTGTAAATAATATATACATGACTACTAGTTGTGCCCGTGGCTCTATGCGCAACCAAACATATCCTATATTCTTTTCTAAGCTCTAGATGGACTAGAGCTCCATCTAGAGCTCTCTGTACGAAAGCGTAACAGAGAGAGTCATATTCGCATTTATAATATTAGAAAATATTAGTATCAGTTCATAAATTCTATTCATAATCACGAGATTTTCACTAGCAAATTGCCAATCATATAAAAACAAGTTCACGTTATCTCACGAAACAAAAATACCACTAACCTTGTATTTTACTTGGGACAAAAACTTTCAATTTTCGTATGTTACAATTAATAAAAATATAATTAATAAAAGTAAAAATAATGTATACTTGAACATTTTTATTCATTTGAACACAACTTTAACAAAATGAACATGCATACGGCATGTTCATTTTGTTAAAACGTGATAATTTAAAATTGATAAAAAAGTAAATACTTACACTCAACGTTTAATATAATTAAAATATATCTTCAAGAAAAATATTAAGATTCGTTTAGGTGCTCCTTGCGTTTCTCCGTATCGATGTAGCTGTGGAGAAGAAGTTGGTAGCCTTGAACATCATGGTCTCTCATGCAGCAGGAGCGCAGGACGGCTGTCGCGCACGGGTATATCAATGACATAATCCGTCGGACTCTTGTCACCGCTGGCGTTCCAGCCACATTAGGAACTACTGGCTTGGCGCCGCGCGACAATGGCAAGAGGCCAGATGGAATTTCATTGGAGCCTTGGAAGATGGGAAAGCATTTGGTGTGGGATGCAACATGTCTGACACCCTTGCGCCTTCACATCTTCCAGGGACTGCAAACTGCGCCTGCGCTGCTGCTACGTCGGCAGAGACCCTTAAACGGCGCAAGTATAGTAATATAAGTGGTAATTACATATTTGAGCCGTTTGGGGTCGAGACGCTGGAATCATGGGGTCCAAGTGCCCGTCTTTTGTTTAGAGAAATTTCTAAACGTTTAATTGATGCTACCCGTGACCAGAGGGCTGGTTTATTCCTTGCGCAAAGGATTGGTATTGCCATTCAACGTAGCAATGCCGCCAGCCTTTTGGCCACCCTTCCGGTTGATGGGGAGGATCGATGGGGAGGATCGATGGGGAGGATTTCTTTGACGCGGTCCAAGATGGCCGCCGGGCGCTACAAAATGACGGAGTACCTTTTGTTTCTCAACTCCTTTGATATGAGTATCAAATGAAAGGACTTGACTAGTAGAATACCATACACTTTGACAAATTTCAAATCCAATATGGCCGCCACCACAAAATGGCCAGTTACATTTTATTTCACAACTCTTTCAATATGGATAGCAAATCAAAGAGCTTGACGAGTAGACCAATTTTAAAGTATAAAATAAAAAAACGAACCCAAAACGTTGAAAATAAGTTGTGTTAGTTAGCTCTATAACTTTGTACATATATATATATACACCTAGTAATATATTTTGATCCAAGCCTTGTCATTCACTTCACAGATTAAACACCTTTCGAACATAAAAATAATTTATCAAATTCGTCCACAAATGACGGAGCTATTTGTGTACAACCATAAAATAAATATATAAATACCTGAATTGGGAACCTTCTCCTATCTAGAACTCGGCTAAATTCACTAGATACTGTATACTTGTGCTGAATAACTTCTACTGTGATAACGAATGTAATTACTTTCTAATTTTACAAGGATTAATTTAAATACAAATTACTATGTGCGAGCAGACATGCAATCTACTTACATATAATTATTTTATAAAGTGCGGGTCGGTCTTAGGTATTGAAGATTCTGTATACAACACTGGAGAATTTCTGCTATCAGTGGGATGACTAAAGGCTTGTCCTGCTTTGTCCTCTGCACTGACGGCACAGAGACTCTGTACTTACAGGGTCAGCAGTACGAACGAGGCTTTTTTGGTGTTACACACGTCCATAGGCCACGGTAACCACTTTCCATCAGGTGGGCCGTGCGCTTGTCTGCCACCTAAGTGGTATAAAAAAAACTGAATTGGTTGGAGAAGGACCTAATGCTTCATAAATTTGGTTTTATCTCTTGATGGCATTGACTTAAAAGTTCTTGCAGGATCGGCAGCACGAGTATAACTCTCCTGGTGTTGTACATATCCATTGGCCACGGAACCCACTTTCAAACAGGTGGAACATGTGCTAAAAAGAGATATCAATTTTAAGCATTGATTTCCGGCAGAGTCGAATTTGGACGGCCCCATCTCTTCCCATCATACAAGTCATACAAGGCGACTAAGGGATAGGGCTGTTTAACATCAGACAGAAGTATACAGCCCAGACGCAGCCTCAGATGCATGGCTCAAATGAACAATAGTGCTCGGAAGACGGCAATAGGCTCACCCCCTATTACGTGGGACCGAAATCAATGATTGGTGAAATGTGGGTGTTATTTCACTTCTGCCTAATGCCCCGAGGATAAAGGCGTGATTATATATATGTATAATATGTATGTTAAAAAATATAACTACACCATTCTGTAACTCTCTGTATGAGGGCTACACTTAAGCATAGATAGTACAGGGTGTATCTTACTGAAAGTAGGTACTGAAAGTTCAGCAAACAGAGGGGGTTAATTCTCACCCCTTTGTGCCCTGTATGCACCGTTCTCTTAAACTAGCGTCCGTCTGCACCGGAATTCCGTTTTGTTTGAGGGAGAAGAACGGCAAAGATTATGTTAAAGATGACTCAGTGTTGAATTTTCGGAATTGTGCCTATTGAATTAGATAGTACATGATCTTTATTTTTAAAACGGTGAGGCGGGCCTTGTAACTGCAACCAGTCTCTGGAATGCTCTGACCACTGAGCTATCGAATCACACGATGAGTGATTCGATATTCTCCTCAAAATTCTCCTGTGCAAACATCATGGGGCGACATAGTGCAGTATTTCGATATCATCAAATGATTGTTTTTTTTTATTTAGGACACGCCAACTTGACTTCACCCCGCCTGATGGTAAGTTAAAGGGAAAGTTTCCGGAAAGAGGGTAACCATAACAGACACTAAGTAATGTTACAATGGTGGCACTTGGCCTCATCAGATGCTTTTTCACGCCCCGCTTAAAGCACCCGAGTCTGTAGGAAGAAGAAAACACGTGTGTTGGTAATGAATTCCAGGTCTTCGTGGCTTGGTTCTTGCTCGTATATTCTGCATAGTGTGAGGGTGACATCTAAGCCCTGCACGTGTTGTCCTGTGTAGGAAAGGAGAGTCAGATGGTAGTCCTTTCACGGAAATTATCGAAATGCATACAGTTAAACTAGAAGTTTAACAGTGATCTATGATATGTTTAAATTTAGATATTTCTAACCTCAACTGAGTTTTTCAATTCAATTCTATCAATATGTTAGACTAAATGTTGATCCTTGTAAATTACAATTTAATATTGTAAATTGGTGTAGTACTCTCAACTGCGTATTAGTAAATTGTTGGACAGTCAGTTAATTTTCATCAATAATATTAATTAACATGTCCTTTAATCAACCATCTGCAAAATTACAGAAATTATTCTTTGACAACTATTTAACGTATCTACCTAAATATACGGACGTATGAAATAATTCACAGTACATAGGTGAGGCTGCAATGTTTAAGCTACGGTACAAAACTTAAGGTAGGTACTTTGCTTCCCCTCGCGAAGGCTTAAGCTGGCTAAATAGCGCAATTTTGGTCCTATAGTATATTCATATCCTTCAGTAGACACAATGATGTATTTTAAACTATAGATGCATTGTCCATAACTCTAAAATAGAAACCAAAAAATGAGGATAATGGTCCTGATTTCACGAACCAATCAGAGACGCGACAGAGTACAATGCAAAGTAATACGTCATTAATTAATTACATACATACAAACGTATAATACGCCTTTATCCATGGAGGGTTAGGCAGAGATGAATTAACACCCACATTTCATTAATAATAATTGTATTCGGTCCCACGTAATAGAGAGTGAGCCTATTGCCGTATTCTGGGCGCTGTTCTTACCTCGAGCCATGCATCTGAGGCTGAGTCTGGACTGTATATATCTGTCTGATGTTAAACAGCCCTATCCCTTAGTCGCCTCGTATGACACTGCATGGGAAGAAATGGGGTGTCCGTAATTCTACTCTGTCGGAAACCATGCGGCAAAATAATTAATAAAATTATTATTGATACAAATAATAATTTATACGAGTATAAATTAATTATTATGACGTTTTACTTCTTCGCGCGACTTTGTTTGTGCCATTTTTGACATTTGATTTTTTAACCAACTTTTTTTCTTCCCACTTCTCGCCGCCGGGAACACAGCACGAGGTTGTTATGGCCGCGGTATTCTGTAGGGCGGAGGTACTTACCCAGTCGGACTGCGCTCAATTGGGACGGGAATACCGTCGAGCCCTACCTTCGGCAGGTACGTGACTTCCCTGTTATCGAATTTATTTTTAACCCCCGACGCGGTGGTTATAAGTTTGACGTGTCTGTGTGTTTGTGTGTGTGTGTGTGTGTGTGTGTGTCTGTCTGTAGCATCGTAGCTCTTGAACGGATTAATCGATTTGAATTCAGTTTTTTTTGTCAGAAAAGTATTAGTCGGGAGTGTTCTTAGCTATGTTTAAAAAAAAGTGGTCCAAGATGGCCGCCACCACATAATGACGGAGTACATATTTTTTCTCAACTCCCTCAATGTGGGTATCTAATGAAAGGGCTTGATTAGTAGATCAGCTTAAAAAGTGGTAAATAAAAAACTAATCAGAAATTTAAAAAACCCCGTCACAAAAAACAATCCACAAAAAGTCGAAGATAAGTTATGTTAGTTAGCCCTATAACTTTCATGACATATTTTGATGCAAGCGTTGTCATGTCGGGGGACCCTAACTGGTAGAGCACTACATCATATTATCGGAATGATCCAAGGTCTCCCCGGCAATGACAACGCTTGCATCAAATAGGTACATGAAAGGTTTTGTGGGTCCTTTTTTTTTGTGACGGGAGTGTTTTTAATTTTTAATTATTTGATTATCTATTTTAATATAACGTTTTCTCAACCGACTTCTAAGCACGGAGGAGGTTTTGTACGCACATATCTTCGACATTTGTGGACGGATATGCAAATATCTTTTTTAATATAGCTTTTATTTATTGTAACACGAGTCAAAATGTGCAATAGTCCACTTTTAGCCTTAAGGAACTATTGTAAATTGAAGTCTTAAAAAATGCCGCAGAGGAGTTTGTTGCGCCGTTTAAGAAGAGGTGGTAGAAACAATTTTAATTTTCTATTTAAATATTAAAAAAGCAGTTATTTACTTTTATCTGTTATAGTATTAACTTTTAAACATGCCTATTAGCGGTAATTGGGGCTCAAGTAGAACTAAGAAGAATAACACAGAATCAATGGCGAACAGAATAGGTTCATAAAATAATAAGACGACAATTTTAAATAAGAAATAACTATTTTAAGTGCTACACCTCTGCGTATCCTGCGAGTACACAAGCGTGAAAAAACTATGAGTAATGTCAAGAATTTATATAATTTGATATCATTACGTTCTAGCTCTCTGTAAGGCAAGCTACAGAAAATAAAGGTGTGGATAGATTGGATGAAATAATATAGTTATATATTTTAATATGTTTAGATAAACATTGTTTTATATAGTACTTAGGTAACAAATAAGCATGGTGGCCTATGGACACGTGAAATATAATTTGTAAAAAATAGAGAAAGCTGTCTTTTTTCTATTTCACATATTTTTCTCTATTTTTTTATACCACCTGGTTGGCAGACAAGCATACAGTTCAACTGATGGAAAGTGCTTATCGTGGCCTATGGACGTGTGCAACACCAAGGGAGTCACACTCGCGCTGCCAACCCTATAAACACAAGAGTTTCTGTGCTGTCAGTGTAAAATACAAAACAGAACAAGCTTTTGGTCTTCCCACTGACAGTATAACAACTCTCCAGTGAGCTCTGACTACCCTACTCACCGCCAGGAACACAACTAGCTGGACCTCTCCGAATTCGCCCGTTACTTACATAAAATCATTGCACTCTTTAACGTATAGTAATATTTTTAAATATGCAAATCCCGTAATTTATTTGCATGCAGAGAAACTGCGAAGCATGTCGGACCTTATTTGTTTTTGTAACACCATTGTAACATACCGTGTTTCGAGCAATAAATGATTTACTTACTTACTTACTTATTAGTTAAATGAAACGTATGGGAATCTTTAAGATTTTAAAAAAATATTTATTATTACTGTTCAACTTGTGCATTAGCGTGATAATCGATTGCTTATGTCAGCCGGAGATAAAGTACCTCTTAAAGGTAAAATCCAGCCGCATGGTTCCTGGCAGAGTAGTAGTTCCCATGCGGTGTCGTACAAGGCGACAAGGGATGGAGCTGTTTAACATCAGACAGATATATACAGCCCAGACTCAGGCTCAGATGCATGGCTTGAGTCAACAATAGAGCCCGGAATACGGCAATAAGCTCACCCCCTATTATGTGGGACCGAATTTAATGATTAGTGAAATGTTGGTGTTAATTCACCTCTGCTTAACCCTCCGGGGATGAAGGCGTGATTATATGTATGTATGTATTTAAAGGTAAAATAGTTTTTTCAATAAATACTGTGGGTTCGATGATTACTCAAGACATAAATATACCCAAAAATGTCAGTATCTCTATTTTTATTATATAATATTAGTTTTAGTAGGTAGACGATATTATACCAATTAATAATATTATAATAGGCAATTTTTAGAACAGCCTCCATTTTAATTAATGTGAAGTTCGTGTCTGCAATGTTAAAATTGTAGGTCGTAATTAAGTGATGGAACTATATTTCAGCGTTCTGAACTCACCTTTACATCATGACGTCATGACATTCCTTTGTACCGTTGCCAAAACAAGTCTATCAATAAAAATGTAGAAAATTTACGTGAATTTTATATATTTCAATAAGACTAAATAAACTGAATCTTTTTTTTTTCATAGTAAGATTTAATATTAGCTGCGCCCACGTGGACGTCGATCCGAATTTTAGAAGATTTATTTTTTTTCAAAATAAAAGTAGCTTCAAAGCTTGTAAAAAACTGTGATAGAATTTTAACTAAAGATAGCTGTCTTTAGTTAAAATTCTTTCACAGTTTTTTATATACGACACGTCAATAAGACTTCGCCTTGCCTGATGGTAAGCTGACGCCAAAATCTCCGAAAAGAGGGTCACCATTACTTACATATACTATGTGACAATGGAGACACTTAAAGGACATTAAAGGAAAGACATTAAAGGTAAAATATTTATATATAAAATATATTTAATTATTTGTATAAATGAGTTATACCATGATACGCGCTGTACCGCTCACATCATACGCGCGGCGTGATAGAAAGCGAAAGAAAGAGAAAGAAAGAGAAAGAAAGAGAAAGAAAGAGAAAGAAAGAGAAAGAAAGAGTGTGAGAAAGACTATACTGCTGGAAGCGCTCGCAGCATCTTGCTCGCTCACATCTTATAAAGCTTTTTGAACTAGGTACCAAAGTAGTAAACGATCATGCAGCAAACCCAATGATAACTAAACGTTATCGCGATTTACAATAAAATTGGACAAAAACAATGTCAGTTAGTTATTTTGCTGACGCTACTTCCAAGTATTTACGATTATTTTATCGCGGAGTCGCGTGGCAGGATATTTTATTGCCTTTTCACAGTAGTACTTGGAGAATATTATCTGGTGCATTCTTGGTCCTTGTGTCTATGCATGATACATACATACATACATACATAAAATCACGCCGGTCTCCCATAGGGGTATTCTAAAACTTCCCCGATTTGGTCTATGGTCTATGTATGATTATATTCAATAAAGTCTTATACCTGTCATTTTAATGCCTACTGTCATCATCGATTTAAAGAATTCGAACCTGTATCTAGTCCCTTACAGGGGGAATACTGGTTACACACTCGAAGAGGGCCAGCTCGAAAGAGATGGCCCTCGGTCAGCCGAAGTACGAGGGAAATTCCCCACCGATAATCCCCCCTACTCCCTCTCCTCACGCGGTGGAGCCAAGGTGTTTAGATTAAGTAGACAAAGTGTGTGTGTGTAAATAGACCAGCCGGTTGTCACTCAATTACACCAGAACGGCTGAATGCATCTGGAAGAAATTTAGCCTTAAAATAGATTATAGTCTGGAAAGGTCTAAGGAGGTAGGACACGGCGGTATTTCCGCCCGATTGAGCAGTCCGACTGGGGTAGTACCTCCGCCCTACAGAATACCGCGGTTATAATAACTTCGTGTTGTGTTCCCAGCGGTGAGTAGGGTAGCCAGAGCTCACTGGAGAATTTGTGCTGTCAGTGGGAAGACTAAAGGCTGGTCCTGCTTTGTCTTCTGCTGACGGCACAGAAACTCTGTACTTACAGGGTTGGCAGCGCGACTGTGACTCCTCTGGTGTTACAGACGTCCATAGGTCACGGTAACCACTTTCCATCAGGTGGGCCGTGTGCTTGTCTGCCAACTAAGTGGTATAAAAAAAAAAATGGCAAATTATATTGCATATACGCCCACAACTGGTTTCTCTATCCAGTACTCTGCACGCACAATGGCCCGAAAAAGGAGACGAAGTGCGGACATAAGGGTCCTATTCCACACAACCACATTTCAGTAATCATTGTAATCGGCTCCACGTAATAGGGGGGTAAGCCTATTGCCATATCTTATTTCGGACTATTCCTGTGCTAAAATTCAGCTACATCCGTTCGTGGTTGAATATCAAACATAAAAACATCTTCACAAAGTTTCGCATTTATAATATGAGTAGGACATTAAATTCCATTGTCGTCAAATCTTTTATGCAAACCCGCCATTATGGAGCTCATGTCTTTTAAAAAAGCCCTTTATCTCCAAGAATCTCGTTTCTACTGCATTTATCTTGGTATTCATATAGCAGTATGCTTGGTAGTCTCTAAAACGTCACAGTTAAAACGTCAGGGTAGGCAGCGGCAGTAAATTTGTGCAAGCTCTACACGGCATAGCTCTCTCCTTAGGAGTTAGTGTTAGAAACATACGAGAATGGAATTGGTCGAACAAACTTCGTTTGTGAGTTTTGTCAAAATGTCAAATGTGAGAATTTTTTTTATACCACTTAGGTGGCAGACAAGCCCACGGCCCACTGATTGAAAGTGGTTACCGTAGCCTATGGACGTGTGTAACACCAGAGAAGCCACACTCGCGCTGCCGACCCTGTAAGCTCAGAGTTTCTGTGCCATCAATGAAGAGGACAAAGCAGGACAAGCCTTTAGTCATCCCACTGACAGCACAAATTCTCCAGTGAGCTCTGGCTACCCTACTCACCGCTGGGAACACAATAGGAAGTTATTATAACCGCGGTATTCTGTAGGGCGGAGGTACTTCCCCAGTCGGACTGCTCAATTGGGCGAAAATACCGCCGTGTCCTACCTCCTAGAACCTACCTAGAACTGAAGGTTGTTATCTCCATTCCTTCAATAATATTGTCAAATCCCACTATATGTCTTTGATTTCCAATAAAACAGAAGGTATGCATTTAGGTTTTACCCATTTCTCGGAATCGTTGGTTCATCTCCGGGTCAATGAGTTTCATTCAATCAATTTGCCTATCTCAGTCCATTGCTAGAAATGGGCCTCTTCCAATATTGTGAGGTTCTGGCTTATTGTTTTTATTTTGAGTATTCCTTCTCTCGCAGTAAAATCGTTTGCATATTTTACCAGACTGCCAAGAGTTATGTTTTCCGCACATATGTAAGTTTGTAATATTCTTAATTACCTCATATCTTGCAAATTACGGGACGGATTTCTTCAATTAAGATATCGTTAAATTTGTCTCGGTAACCCAAGTGTTAGATGGTGACACAAAAAATACGCTATAGTTAAAGAGCAAAAAAAAAATTGTGTACTGCATTATGGGTATGGGTTTGTCACAACAATTTCAAAATGGTATATCATAACCCACATTTTGATTAAAAAAATATTAAAAATAAAAAACCCGATTGATGCTAAAAAGATCAAAACAAGTATGATAGCAGGTGGTACCTACTAATTTCATCCGGTGTAAGATCGCTAAATGGGTACCGCCTGCTATCAAACTTATTTCGATCTGCTCAGCATCAGTCAGGGTTTATTATTTTTAATGAAAAATAATTTCCGTTCATCATCAGATGCTTTTTCACTCATGCGCTTACCACACGCACAAGCTTCACCACAGTCTCGCCTGCGTAAGCCGGCCTGCACGTGCCTGCATGTGGTTGGTAAAACAGTACAGTGCACACCGCGCAAGCCCCACAGCAGGCTGGTCTCACGATGTATTCAAGCTAAGCACAGTCTTGCCTGCACAAGCATAACAGTGTTGAAGTTTGTATGTAACTGCATATTTTTGTTATATAGGACACCTCAATTTGACTTCAAAGAATCAAAAATCAATTTCATTTATTCAGTTTAGGCACACAAAGAGCACATATGAACGTCAAAATTTTACAATTATGTATGTCAAGAAATAATATAAAAATATTAAATAATGTAAAAATAAACCATTGGAAAATGATTCTTTCACTGGTTCGGTAGATTAGTTCTACTGAGAAGATACCAGCAAGAAACTCCGCGAACTACATTAGAACTAGATTATTTTTCTTTTTTAAATTTGCTTTAGTTTACAATTTATTTTGTGCGAGCAAGCAAGAGACTTATGTTGGCCACGCATTAACATCATTGAGGTACTCATTCACTTTATATATATACCTTTACTCATTAAAGTTTTTTTCACTTCTTTTTTAAATTTATTTATTGGCATAATAATCAAGTCTTGAGGAATTTTATTAAATATTTTTATGCAGCTGCCTACAAATGAATCACCAACCTTGTGAAGCCTAAGTTTTGGTACAACTGGTTTATCTTAATTTCTCGTATTAAAATTGTGTACATCAGATAGTTTTTCGAAAATATTTAGGTTTTTTCGTATATTTAAAATATTTTCATAAATGTATTGAGAAGCAACTTTTAAAATATTAATTTCTTTGAAAACTTCTCTCAGCGAGTCACGGATCTGAGGCTATAGATCGCTCGTATCGCTCGTTTCTGTAGTACAAATATAGTTTCAATATCGGCAGCTGAGCCCCACAGCAGCAGACCGTATGACATAACACTATGAAAGTAGCTAAAATAAACTAATCGTGCAGTTTCCTCATCAGTCAGTGACCTTATCTTTCTAACCGCATAGGCAGCTGAACTAAGTCTTCCTGCCAAGGCTGTGATATGAGAACCCCATTGCAGTTTACTATCTAGAGTTATTCCAAGAAAAACTGTGGTATTGACTATTTGGACAGATTCGTTATTCATTTTAATATTAATATCTGCCTGTCTTACATTTGGCATAGTAAACTTTACACATTTAGTTTCCTTCGCATTGAGCAGCAAGTTGTTACTTGTAAACCAATGCAATATATCAGAAAGAGTATTATTCACTTCGTCAAGTACTAATTTATGTCTATCAGTCTTAAAAATTAATGATGTGTCATCAGCAAATAATACAATTTCACAAAGATTTGTCGCGAAGTAAGGAAGATCATTAACATATATCAAGAATAGAAGGGGTCCTAATATCGACCCCTGGGGTACTCCCATAACTAATGGGGCACCAGAAGAGTCAGTGCCAATAACATTAACTTTTTGAATTCTGTCAGTGAGGTAAGACGTAAGTAATCTAAGTGAGCCGCTTGAAACACCATAATATTCTAATTTAAGTAACAACGTCTCATGATCAACACAATCAAAAGCTTTTGATAGATCACAAAAAATACCAATGGCATCCTGTTTCTTCTCCCATGCATCAAATATATGTTTGACAAGTGCAACCCCTGCATCTGTCGTGTTTCTACCTTTAGTGAAACCAAACTGTTTATCATTAGGTAAATTATTTTCTGTAAAATGTGAAAGCAGTTGATTAAATATTATTTTTTCAAAAATTTTACTTAGAGCTGGAAGTATGGAGATGGGTCTAAAATTTGAAGGATCACTTTTGTCCCCTGCTTTGAATAACGGAATGATTTTACTGTACTTCACAAGGTTAGGAAATTGGTTTTCATCTATACATTTATTGAAAATGAATGCCAGGTAAGGCGCGATAGCGGGCATTATTGATTGTATTATATTGATTGAAATGCCCCAAAGATCCTCAGTCTTTTTTACATTTAGTTACTACATTTATCAACACTGGATTTAAGAAAAGAAGCAGCTATAATTTTTGAAGAATTTAATGAATTTGTAGTGGTAATTGGAATATTTGTGAAAAAAGATTCAAATGCATTGGCCACTGCAGCATCAGTATTAATGTGTTTACCAGAACATACTCCTGATACTCACTTTTTACATTACTGTACCTGTCAGTCATTATGTCTAGTGATTTTTTTAAGTTATTAATTTCAGTTTCTAACTTTAAGATATTATTATTATGTTCTGAAATGTTATTTTCAATTGACAATGAATACATATCAAGTTCGTCACCTAGTTGCCTTCTTTCTTTAATATACTTGACTTTTTTGTACATACATTTTTGTCTTTTAATAAGTTTTTGCGTTTTTCTTATGTATTTATTAATTTTTACATATTTCTTAAGTTTGTTTCTACTGCACTCAACTATACCCAACTTGGGATAGGAGGTATAAGCTGTTAATGTATCATCCTTTGTTAGGTCAATAGTAATTGTGGGTTGTAAGTTAGGTTCAGTAGAAACAAGGCTGGGCACACTACCGACTAACTCCTCAAACAAGTTATGTGTATGGGAAGCTATGGTGTCACGTTTTTCGGCCTCCAGGTGGGTAATGTGGTGATGGGCTTCCTGCAGTTCCTGCTCCAAGACCGACAAGCGCTTAAGGCCCTGTTCGTACTCATCGCTACACTCCCTAACCCACTCACAATGTTGTGCAATCTATCCCGCTCATCTAACACTAACCTATGCTCTGTGTGCAGCTCAGCCATCTGCTTTTTTATCAAGTCGTATTTATTTAAGCTATCCAGTAGTTCCTTTTCATTGTCATCTCTTTCTCTGTGCAACTGCTCAACCAACGTTTTGGACGCATCCAATTCCTTCAATGTCAGGTCTAGCTTTCTTAAGATATTATCTAGTTTAGCCTCATCACGGTGTGCTGAAGACATGCTTCGGGTGACTGGCATTATGATATAATAGATGTATCGAAGAATAATTGGAATAAATACCAAAAGGCAGTTTGATCAATATGTACCCTACATAAACAAATATGTAACCTCAAAACGAAATGGATTAAATAAGCTGTAAATAATTAATACGATAAAAACTAGTTATTGGTACGATTACCTGTATAAAAATCACTATAAAAATTGTAACCAAAGAGATGACAAAGTTCACAAAAGCAAAATGTATTTTTCAAATTTTCGGTGTCATTGACATTTACCCGATAAGCAGAATCAGCTGGACGCAATTTTTACTAATTAATTGCACTTTTACACACACTTATTTACCTAAATACACTTTTATACTTATTAGATGTTGTTTTGTGATGAATTGTAACCCTAATTATCGATAAAATTAATTATAAATTAAAATAAATACGGGACGAAATGCAATCAGATGTTAGTGGTAGTGTTGCCACACGCAAAAAAGAAAAAAAAGAAAAAAAAAACTTCACCTTGTCTGTCGGTAAGCTGAAGATAAAATCTCTGGAAAGAAGGTTACCATTACAGACACGTACCATTACATCGTCGTATCAATGGTGTCTTGTCATGGTCACGTTACAATGGTGGGACTTATCTTAAAAACCTCGTCAGAAGCTTTTTCACGACCGGGACAATAGCAAGAAGGAAACACGTGAGTTGGTAAAAGGAATTTCAGGTTCTAATGGTGCTGCAAAGGAATGAGTGACCAAACAGTTTGGTTCTGAATGGAATATTCTGCACCGTACGCGGGTAACATCAAAGCCCTGCGACTATCCTGCGAATGAAAGGAGAGGGAGGAACTAATTGGAAGAAAGAACCAATAACAAATCGTAAAAACAAGTTCGCCCTATCTATTTCCCGTACACACTCCAAATATCTCCCGTATCCGGATTAAATAATAGGAAAATCCTTGCCAACTGGCAATCCCGCTTTGCCAAGAGGTTGCGATTCGGCGACACAATTAATTCCACAATTTGTACCAGTTCATTTATTCTCAAGTGCATAGTTAATTCAATGTCTGTAAACGTTGAACATTGCCTGTGAATTTCAATATCATACCAGTGAATCCTGGTTGCATTCATAGCTTGCACTTACCGGGTTCCGCCTAATTCTTCTCCATCATTGAGTTTATTAATACCACTTAGGTAGCAGACAGCCTTTGTGGCGTGGCGGTAGTGAACACGACCGCTACCTAGGGTACCTATTTGGATTGGTCTGGTACTGCCTCGGAGCATGTTAAGCTGTCCATCTAGGCTGTCATACGAATATCTCTGGCAGTCGTTACGGGTAGTTGGAGAGCCGTCAAAAGTCCGTCTAGTTTAACTACAAAACTTTGATATCGCCAATTGGTTGTGAAGGTTAGATGACAGACGACCCAACTAAGTTGGGAGGAAGCCTCAGAGAATGAAGATAATGATATTTTATATGCATATCACGTTCTAACGGCTGACTAGTTTAGAATAACACAAATGTTACCCTTTTGCCTGGAAATAGGTGCCCGTAAAATGCGGGAATTATATCAAACTTTTCACAAACTTCATCCGGGACTCTACGAGTACCTGTGTGAAATTTTTTTTTGTGTTTTTTTTAAAGAACATTAATAACCAAAAATACTAATATTCTCCCCATAACCCTAGTGACCCCTCCAGTTAAGCTAAATTGCTTATGTTAGGAATGGAGGAGGAGAATTTTATTTGTTTTTCCAAATTGTATTTTATCTCTGTACCAAATTTCAGCCAGTTCCGTTAAGCCGTTAGAGTGTGATTGAATAACAAACATACAAACATCTTCTCTTTTCACATCTATAGTATTATAGTAGGAAGAATCATAGTATGAAATTGTACATCGTGCATAGAGTATTAAATAAAATCGAAAAATATATTACCACCAGATTTCCAGATTTCACGATGTTACCGAGCAATTCAAGACAAAAGAATCCCATAACCACTGGTCTATCTTGGAGACTTGATTCATACCCTTCAGACCACAATCAGCCACTGAGGCTCTCAGCAGTGAACTGTAGTACAATTACATGATTAGATTAGAGCTGATAAGACATTGCGAAATGTTCTTGACCCAGCATAGAACCACATCTACATAAATATTAGTGGTATTTGTGTTTATTTATGTACACAATATAAAATTTAAGAGATAACAATGTAAAAATACAACTACGTTGGTGTTCTACAAGGTTTGTATGTCTGTACGTCTGTAAATACATATGGTCAAGTCTATTTCAATCCGGGACAATAATTTAAAAAAAAGAAGAGATATTTTATTACTTAAGTCCCCATCTAAATCCTCCAACTAAGCTCAATTGCCAGGATTCGGACTCGGGCCCTCTCTATCGATAGACTTTGTAACCACTAAGCTATCAGTATAATTGAAAATTGTAAATGGATTTGGTGATTCTTGAGACTACAACTGCTGAAAAGTAGCCGAAATGTCGGGCTAAATGAATTCAAATAAATTGCGATAGAATTCGCTAAACAGTGATTTAACTTCAATGAATTTAGTGAAATAAGAGGTAGGACACGGCGGTATTTCCGCCCAATTGAGCAGTCCGACTGGGGAAGTACCTCCGCCCTACAGAATACCGCGGTCATTATAACTTCGTGTTGTGTTCCCATCGGTAAGTAGGGTAGCCAGAGCTCACTGGAGAGTTTGTGCTGTCAGTGGGAAGACTAAAGGCTTGTCCTGCTTTGTCTTCTACACTGTCGGCACAGAAAGTCTGTGTTTACAGGGTTGGCAGTACGAGTGTGGCTCCTCCGACGTCCGTAGGCCATGGTAACCACTTTCCATCAGGTGGGCCGTGTGCTTGTCTGCAACTTAAGTGGTATAAAAAAAAAAGGACGCACACTATGTAGATTAGTTGTGGTCATACTAGTGTGCCCAAACCAACCACATCAGCTCCCCGATACACCTCTTATATAACAGGCTAGGTTCTGATGCAGGTTTGTTTCTGATTTTTAGGTCAGATAATAGTCACTTCTGCAAAAGCAAAAAAGAAAACACTGAAAAGATAAAAATAAATAATGGTTTATTTATCTGTTAGAAGACGGTGCAAGCATTGTTTACTGTGCCAGAACCACAATCAATTAGGGCATTGTCTGTCAGGGTAAGTAACGACTTCTAACAGATTATTGAATCTGAAATTTCGATTATTAACACATTTCAGTCACTCTTTAATTTCTGTTTCATGATGTTCATTTAAAGTTTTTGTTTTTATTTTCAATATTTTTTGGTTTTGTTTTCATGCGAAACCGGGACGAGTTAGCTAGTGTACTTAATATATTGTCTATTTACTTCAATAGTCTTTTGGGTGAGTATTTTCTATGGAAGTACTTTTCAAAAGCGCATAGGAGGTGCTTATCACAAGGTCAATTATGTATTATTTGACAACTGTGTAGCGTTATCAGATTAAAAGCGATCTTGTTATTTGCTAGCTGTAGCCAAAGATGTATTACAATTGATATAAATTAACACACCAGTCACTGAAACATATGAAGTAGCAACAGATTGCCTCGTAGTAAAACACTTCCTCTTTTTCTATACAGAAAAAAACTCTTTTTGTTAACAAAACTGGTAAGTGTAACTTATGTATTCCTTATATATCGTGTGGTTTTATAGTTGTTTCGGAGCAAAAGACTTTGGATACAGTTTCAATAGTGCAAGTATATTTAGCTAAATAGGAATATGGCATATAATGTATGGGAATGATAATATAGATGAATGGAATAATGTACTATTTTCAGACAATTTTGCTATCGAAACAGTGCCCAAAATCTTTCATCCCGAGACGACTATAAATTCAGAGTGTATATTAATTATTATAAATTTACGTAGACCTTTGGAACTCGAGTTAAACTCATGTGCAAGCCGATACACATACTGATTAACGAACGAGGCTACAGCGTATACTTTCCTCACTGGCTTTGTCTACAACCATCAACATAATTCTCATAGCGATGGTTCGATTGGATCCAAAGTGTTGCAGCCTATTATTAAATTTTTAACTGTTATTTCTGCAAGAGCAACTACCGTTTCAGCATTCAGTCCACCCCAGCCACCTATTAGTCGTAAGTCCATATGGCTAAGAGACGTCCCACATTACTGCTCATTTGCTCTAACGGCCGTGGTTCCTTCGACAGATGTGGCCGCCACTTCAGCTTGCTTATCTTAAATGCTATGTTGGCAACTTTAGTCCTTAGTCGGATGATCTCATTGTAAATTTTATCCTTCAAAGAAACTCCAAGCTTAGCTCGCTCTATAGTCATGAAACTAAATAATATAAAAAAAATACTTTCTTAATTTGCCATATCGATGGCGTACCATGTTACCTTAATTACGTTATCAAAGTTGCTACTGTGTATAAATGTATAAGCATTCAGCAAACGTTAATAAATATACCCACGTTAATAAATAGCATGTAGCGTCGGTAGATTAGTGGTTAAGGACGATCTTAAAGATCGAAAGATCCCGGGTTCGTATCCTGGCCATTACACTACCGATGTCAACTCATTCCTAACACATTGATATATGATAATCTAACTGCATTCTTTATTTTCAGACGAAAATGTTGGCAATAAATGTAATCCTATTATTTTTGCCAGCTATTGCGTATAGTCGTATAAGCATTAGAATTACCCCAGGGAAAACAGAAGCAGATTCTTTTGTCTCCTTTAGTGGCTCAGAAACATCTATCATTAGCGACCGGGAAAGGAAGACTTTCAAACTTGACGACAGATCTTTAAATGATGCTGTTTATGCATATAAGGGCAATCGTTGTAAAGATATTTTTGTTAAACCACCAACGCCTTTTGGGAATGTGTATAGTAAATATAATTGGGATATTGTTGAGAGAACTATGAGGCCAATACGAGCCAGAATTATTGGCATCATTTCGAAACCTGTTGTAGTCGGTTCTGCAGAATATGTTAATAATCATGATAAAATAGAAGCTGCATATAGCACAAGTGTAACGCAGTCAGTTGAAGAGACAGTCAGCCATACTTGGAGCACAGGCGATGAACTGACTATCGCACAAGATATCAACTACGGTATCAATATTGGAGCGGCATCCGCTGGTGGTACTACCTCACTAAGTTATACTTCCGGTTGGGGTGAAGAGAATACAGAAGCCAGAACAGTTACTCTTGGAACTACTTCAACTATACTGGCTACTGTTCCTCCAGGTCAAACGGTGGTAGCAACACTTACCGCTTCACAGGGTACGATGGAAATTGAAATTGATTACGAGGCGTATCTTAATAATGGAGATGTGTTTTGCAACTATGAAGGAAAGTATAAGGGTCATCATTTCTGGGCGTACCCTCTACGGAGGTTACAAAGTGCCGGGGGTTTACCCAGAACAGTGAATTCTACAGAACGTATATCAATTGATTTTTATTCTAATGCCAGGATTGAGATATCCAATGGATCCACAACAACTGAGAAACCAGCTGAAATTCTCGAGGTGGGTGAGGAAGAGAAAAGTTAAATTAAAATAATATTATTGTGACCATAAAATAAAGAAACATGTATGTTTATTTCTAATTTAACTCTTAAATAAAATGGAAACTGTGCGGCAAACACTTGTAGTTTTCTGTTTCATTACTCCGACCATTTATATCGTAGTACACTTGAAACTTTATGAAAGTATGAGTGTAAGGTGGAAACCAGTAATCTTTGGTTCAGCCACTGGGAAAAATGCATGAGTGTGTATACTAATGTATTCTTATATTAATCTTTAGAGCTATGTGTGACTAAAAACTTAGTACAAAATTCAGTTCAGTTTTTAAATTACATTTGTGATTATTTTTTTATTTTATTATTTATTAATATTACAATAGTTGTTATACTATATTTGTATAACCGCGGTAGCCTAGTGGTATGGGTAATGAACTGCTGAGACGAGGTCTCGGGTTCGATCCCAGGTTTTACCATGGCACACACCAATGACTTTTCGATGTTTTTCGAAGTTATGTGTGTATTTATCGCAGGTTTATAAGTACCCAGTTAATGGCAATAGGCTCGCCACCTATTACAAAGGGACCTCTGCCTACCTCTTCGGGGATATAGGCGTGAGTTTATGTTTTTTTAAACCATTAGGTGGCAGATAAGCACACGGCCCACCTGATGGAAAGTGGTTACCGTGGCCTATGGACGTTTGTAACACAAGAGGAGTCACAGTCACGCTGCCAACCCTGTAAGTACAGAGTTTGTGTGCCATTAGTGTAGAAGACAAAGCAGGACAATCCTTTAGTCTTCCAATTGACAGCACATATTCTCCAGTTAGCTCTGGCTACCCTACTCACGTTATGTTATGTTATGAAATATATCATACAAGCACCCATGAAACCCGTATAGGTTTATCTGGGGTGTGAGGGTACCTACATGATATTTAATTTACATAAACAACAATACGTACTAGCACCTCTGCCTACCCCTTGGAGTATATAGGCGTAAGTTTATGTTATGTTTACAATACGTGGACTCTTACAGTGAGGCTATATCAGTCCAAGATGGCCGCCGTCACAAAATGAAGGACTACAGATTTGTTTATAATTCCCTTAATATGGGTATTAAATGAGAGGGTTTTACTAGTAAAATACTAAACACTATGAAAAACTTCAAATCCAAGATGGCTACGTATTGGCGATTTACATTTTTTCACATCAATTTAAGGTTTATAAGTCCTAAACATACTGGCGAAATATGGGTGCTAGCACCTCTGCCTACCCCTTCGGGGATATAGGCGTGAGTTTATGTTATATTTTATGTAAAAATTAAAAAAAAAACACAGGGGTTTTTAGCGATGCTCATAAAAATAAACCTTTTTGTAAATAGACAGTAAAATTTTAAATTTCTTTTTAAAATTATATACACCATCTTCACACACTCACTTCTCGATTAAGATATAAAAAAAATTTAATCAGTTCACGCAGGATTTGAACACGTGATCTTTCTCTTACAAGCGGAACGCTCTGACCACTTAGCCACATAAACTTCGCCCGAAATCATACAAATTCTTCTTCAAGAGGGGCATCAGAAGGTTTCTTCATGGTCGGCAGCGCGAGTGTGACACCCCTGGTGTTGCATACGTCCATAGGCCACGGTAACCTCTTCCCATCAGGTGGGCCGTGTGCTTGTTTGCCAACTAAGTGGTATAAAAAAAAAAATACACATTTCCGTCTTACGGCGACGGCAGCACTTATTGATTGAACCGATTCATTTTTTTCTAAACCTTAACATAACATAACATAACATATAAAATAACATAAACTCACGCCTATATCTTCGAAGGGGTAGCCAGAGAGGCGAGGTCTCGGGTTCGATCCCCGGTTTTACCATGGCACACACCAATGACTTTTCGATGTTTTTCGAAGTTATGAGTGTATTTATCACAGGTTTATAAGTGCCCGGTTGATGGCAATATTACATTGGGACCTAAACATAAACTGGCGAAATGTGGGTGCTAGTACCTCTGCCTACCCCTTCGAGGACATAGGCGTGAGTTTATGTTATGTTATGTTTCATTTTCTGGACGTGACCTTTATAGAATCTACAAGATGCCGTAAATTTTCACGTGGGTCCTAAAATTATAGTGGACGAAGTTACCATATCCTCCGAAGATTTACAGGTGTGAGTATATTATTATGTATGTTTTAATAACATGACCTGAAGTATTATAACTTTAATTCAATAGAAAGAAAAAAAATATCAAGGATAGCCGTGGTCGTATGTCTTTTTCCCCTAGAATGGAATAGAATTGAATCGTTTTATTTGTTCAAAACATGTGTGTACATACAAAAGCATGCAATAGGTTATTAATAGTTCATATAGTTCAGTCATGTTTTGCCCCACATAGCGGCGTACAAATATATGATGCGTAAGGAGACGCTTAGTCATAAGATGCGCATTAATTGCTTTCAATTTTCACTAACAGTTCAATCATCATTATGTAATGTATTGACAAATGGATTCAAAAATACAGTAGAAATGTCAATACCTTATCAATAATCATGTCACATCATGTATTATTTTGTAAGATTAAGTGGCATACGAATGAGATTTTCTTGTTTAATACTTTTTCAGTAGTCGGGTTTTAGTTTTAAACTTATTTTTTTATTTATATTATTTTGGGGCAAGCAATAGGTATAATTATTACATATTTGTAATTTGCTAATTAAGTCCTTTCATTTGATAACAAATATGACATAGTTATCTCAAAATTATTTTTAACACAGTACTTTATGACCACTAGAGGGCGCCACATTACATTCAGTGACACGTTATATAGCCAATAACCAGCGGACGACTAAGATGCTTCTAACGATACCTCAATTTTGTCCAGTTCTAATACGTGGTTGAGGAGCTATGAGGCAACAGATGAACCTACATACATACTTAGCCTGTCAAAATCACAACCCTCCTTTTCCTTCGCCGTAGTCGGGTAAAAAGAGTTACAGTTACCACACTGTTGTAATAACAAATTTTAACACAAAAAAACTAATATTTAAAATATAATATACTAACTGACCCACCCCGGTTTCCCTCATGGCTTATTTTGAAACTCCGTACCACTCTTTTGAGCCCATCATTTTGAAGTCTCTAAATAACGTATGGAAATCTGCTGGATTTGTAGACATTAATGATCACTGCTTACACAGCGGAGCTTAGCGGGCTTAGCTTAAAACTTCTTCGATAAAAGGACAATTCAATACACACAACACAACACAATTCTAACCAATAGTTTCCGAGATTAGCGCGTTCACGCAAACAAACTCTTCAACTTTATAATATTAGATTCATTCATTGATGTTAATACGAAAACAACATAATTTTAACTGCATAATGAAAATAATAATAACATGGCTTAATAGTGTCGAACTCGCCGGTATATTTATCATGTTTGTTATTTTCGCTGAGTAACCGATATTTCGACGCTGTTACAAGCACCATGATCACGGTGCACTGACGGCCGTCGAGCTAGTTGTTATTGGGCAGACCATATCGCATCACCCTTACTACTGTCCGCGTATTCGCGGCAGTATAAACTGCCATTTTTTTTAAAAAATAAAAAAAGTGGCTGTTTAACTTTTGATAGCTGCACATTAAAAAAACCTTTTTGTTCCCAATTTGGCACAGTGGTCAAGAATATATATATATACAAAAGACGGTCTTATCTATCATTATCTCTCTATTTATGAATATTTAGGTTGAATTTACTGTGTATCATACAGATTATGCAATAGTATTAAAATATATTATATTAATATTTAGTGATATTTTTTATACTACTTAGGTGGCAGACAAGCATACGGCGCACCTGATGGGAAGTGGTTAACGTGGCTTACGGATGTACGTAGCATAACAGAGGCGTTACACTCGTGCTGCGAATCCAGTAGAAATCTTCTAATGCCCATCTGGAAGAGCTCCATACTGTAGTACCTCGGTAAAACCACAGCAGGGAGTTCATTCCACAGCATGAACATGCGCGGGATGAAGTTCCTTTCATAACTCACAGTGTGTGAGGATACATTTTTTGCCTGTGGCAAGCAGTTTGATGATAGAATGTAGCTGTTGGAATAAAATCAACGAATTCGAACACAAATCATTGTACAGTAGGTAAAAATCATACAGCGTGGGTAAGAAATTAGCTGGCAAAAGTAATAGGATATATAAACATAACCATAACATAAACTCACGCCTATATCCCCGAAGGGGCATGCAGAGGTGCTAGCACCCATATTTCGCCAGTTTATGTTTAGGTCCCAATGTAATAGGTGGCGAGCTTATTGCCATTAACCGGGCACTTATAAACCTGCGATATATACACACATAACTTTGAAAAGCATCGAAAAGTCATTGGTGTGTGCCATGGTAAAACCTGGGATCGAACCCGAGGCCTCGTTTCAGCAGTCCATTACCCAAACCACTAGGCTACCGCGGTATTCCACAATAGCGGATATATATAATAGGAATAATAATGTTAACGGGAATTAACGTGATCATGGTATAAGTAAACATACCCATGATTTGCCTGACGTTTCGACCGGTTTCTTTTTTTTTTTTACGTGCGCATAATCCCCACGGATACCTCCCCACCGGAGCCGGTGGGAGAGGTTATGTCGGACTCGAACCGACTAAAACGCACGCCGCCTGTGGGTCGTTTTGGTTGCGAAGGAGAGGTAGACAGGCATATCCCTCGCACCCCGGCCGACCCAGGGCCATCTCTCACGATCTGGCCCTCTCCTCGGGTGTGTGGGGACTACAGAGTCCCCAACTCGTTCCCGGAAAAAGGGAAGGCGCGCCAGGCTTCTGCCAGGGTGACAGGCGGCTCCACCTGTCACCCCCAGGCCGGCGCTCATGGGGGACGGAGGTCGTTCATCGACCTCCGACGCCCGAGTTGCCTTCGTACGCGGGCAGCTTGGCTTGCGATCCTTCGTCGCTCCCGCTGCCGCTCCCGCCCCGCCTCCTCCTTCACGAGCATTACTTGCTCGCAGAAGGAGACGCCGGTCGCTCACGCATCCGCGCAGCAGACCATCGCCGCGAGCAAGGTGAAGAGCGTGAGAGTGAGAGCGTGGGAGTAAAACGAGGAGACGAGATGTAAGTTTAACAAAAAGGCAAAAGCAGAAGTCCTGAAACAATTTCCAGTGCAAATGGGGTTTATAGAGAAAGTGGATTGGAGCGAATGGAAGTTTGACATACACGATACAATATAAGATAAGCCGTAGATTGTTAAGTTAGGGGTTTTTTGAGGAGGAACCAAGTTCTTCTTGATCAAAGCCAATTTTATCTGCTACCCGGTACACTTTCTGATTGATGAGTAAGGCTCTGAAATGGCTCAGGCTATCCTCACGGAGTTTGGAACTCCACCTTTCATAGTCTCCTCACCTTACATGGACGCCACACACTTGTCCTTACGACACCACATTTTCGTTGAAGTACTTATTTTTTCCGTTTATATGGGAATTGATGTCATCAAAAAATAAACGTATATCTATGTGCGGATCGGGAGCAATGCCACTTATTGGGAGAGACTTATGTCCAGTACTGGACTGCGATAGGATAATTGATTGATATCCCTAGCAGCAACGGGAGCAGTAGAATAGATAAGAGAAGACCCTACTAGACCAGAATAGAATAGGACAGAAGTGAGCAAAGCAGAACAGGGTAGCACAGTGCAGGGCAGGGTAACGCAGAGCAGAGCTGTGCCGAGCAGAGCAGAACAGAGCACGACAGAACTGCGCACCACAGAACCGAACCGAGCAGAACAGAATAGACCAGAACTCTCCCGGCAAGGTGGTGTACTTGAGTTCGTAGATGTATTTTTTGGTGAACTCTAATAAATATAGTAAATTAATTATTATAATTAGTAAATTTAAATCCACTTTTTTTCAACATATCACTAATCTATGATATCATAATTATTATCTTCATGTGAATATTTAGGTCGGGTTTACTCCAACTTATCTGGCCTGTACAGCTGTTGCTGTAATATTCAAATAAATTAGCTGTTGCCTGCGGCTCTGCCCGTGTCAGTGTCGTCAGTTATTGCAGCTAAACATAGCCCATGTCCTTTCCCAAGTTTGTTGGATCACCGATATGCTGAGACACGGTTGAGAAGAATAGAACCACCTCTCTCTTGTCGTTGATAGCGAATATAGGATGTTCTCCATCCTACAGTAAATATAGCCCATGATAAAATTAGTGCCCGTTTGACGACAATAGGCTCGTCCTCAATTAAGGGGCATCGTAAATCATAGTTGGTGAAAAGTGGATGTCTAACCATTCGGGGATTTGCACACGGGAATATCATATCTGTATGCGTCTTCAAACCCTAGGGGGGTTTGAAGACGCATACAGATATCTCTTTTCGCGATAAACATAGTTCTGTACCACATTGCATCAAGATCGGTTCCGCGAGTTCGGTATGATAGCGTCACAGACAGACAGTGTCTGACAGTGCTTTGGCATTAATAACATTCGTATGAATATGGATGATATTTATGCTATTTTGTGATAATAAAAATGAAGTGCAAAATTTCAAGGTAACAAAAAATTTTTCCTAAAAAAATAGATATATAAGGATTCCAAATTTGAAAAACTAGTTACAGAGGCATACTGTTCCTCGGGTGAGTACCACAAAATGGGATTAAATTAGCAAAGGGTCCCGCCAACTGCCAAAATTGCTTCGTTCTATTCAACAGCACTTAGGTCTTTTGTTCTTTTATATGTTTTATTCAATATGTGATAAATCTAATAGCATTCTTTATTCAATGAATCTGAGCATTTAAATTTCTCCAATCTTAATCGAGCATTCTTTATTTTCAGTTAAAAAATGTGGGCATTAAAGATAATCTTATTACTTCTACCAGCTATTGCGTACTGTCGCATAAGCATTAGAATTTCTCCAGGTAAAACAGAAGATGACACTACTGTCTCCTTCAGTGGTTCAGATAAGTCCATCATTAGCGACAAGGAACGAAAGACTTTCAAACTAGACGAAGCATCTTTGAATAAAGCTGTAGAGGCATATAAGGGCAATACTTGTACAAGTGTTTTCGTGAAACCACCGACAGACTTTGGGGATGTGTATGAAAAATATGGATGGAGCGTTGTAGAGAGAACTCTGAGGCCAGTAGGATACAAAATAATTGGCATTAATCCAAAACCTGACATAGTCGTGACTGCAGAATATGAAAATACTCATGATAAAATACCAGCAACATATAGTACAAGTATATCGAAGACCGTTGAGGAGGAAGTCAGCCATGGTTGGAGCACTTCCGGGGAACTGAGTGTTGGGCAAGAAATCACCTACAGTATCAGCGTTGGAGCAGCCAGTGTTGGTGGTTCGACATCATTGTCTTACAGTTCTGGCTGGGGTGAAGAGAAATCAGAAACAAAAACAGTTTCACTTGGAACTACTTCAACTATACAGGCTACTGTTCCTCCAGGTGAAAAGGTTGTGGCCACACTTACCGCTGATAGCGCCACGTTGGAGGTTGAAATATATTACGAGGCCAGTCTTAATAGAGGAGATGTATTTTGCAATTATGAAAATAAGTATGACGGTCATCATTTCTGGGCGTGGTCTTTACGGGGTCTACAAAGAGCCGGCAATTTACCCAAAATTGTAAAATCCACAGAGCGTATATCAGTTGGTTTTTATTCGAATGCCAAGCTGAAAATATCCAATGGCAAAGAATTGGGAGCTGGAGTAAAAGACTGAAGCAATAAGAAAATATTGTACTGTTAAGTTCTTTCATAAATAAAGTGAGAATTTTGTGGTATTGATTATTTTTAATCTAATTGTTTCAGTCATTCATTCTTATATTGCTGCCATTAGAACCGTGGTATAGTAGATATTGGGCCACCGCATCTCTTCCCATCTTTCCCGGTGTCGTACAAGGCGACTAAGAGATAGGTCTGTTTAACATCAGACAAATGTATACAGCCCAGAATCAGGCACAGATACAAGGCTCGAGTCAACAATAATGCCCGGATGACGGCAATAGGCCAATTCTACGGGTCGAAAACATTGATTGGTGAAATGTGGGTATTAATTCACCTCTACCTAACCCTTCGAGGATAAAGGCGTGATTCATCATTTCTGGGCGTATTCCTTAAGGGGTCTGCAAAAAGCCGGAAATTTACCCAAAAAGATAAAGTCCACTGAGCGAATATCTGTTGGTTTTTATTCGAATGCCAAACTTAAGATATCCAATGGCGATGAATTGGAAGCTGGAGTAAAAGAGTGAAGAAATAAAAAAATACCTCATTGTTAATATCATTCCCAAATAAAATGAAAATTTAATGGTAAATTGTTTTCTTTATTTTGCTTCAGTCATTTATTCTTATATGGTTATTACTAGCCTTTTACCTTGACTTCGTACGCGTGAAGTTCGGAATAGATAAACCGTATGATGCCATTGAAAATGAGTAGAACTCTGGTTTAGGACGCAACATGCGTCGACACCATTGTCCCCACTCATATACCAGGCACGGCAGACTGTACTGATGCTGTTGCTATTTCTGTAGAAGCTCTTACATACATACATATTATCTCACTTTTATGACCGGAGGGTTAGGCAACAGAATTAACACCCACATTTCACCAATCATTAAATTCGGTCCCATGTAATAGGGGGTGAGCATATTGCCACCTTCTGGGAACTAGTGTTGACTCAAGCCATTCATCTGATGCTGAGCCTGGGCTGAATATATCTGTCTGACGTTGAAAGCCCTATCCCTTAGTCGCCTTGTACGACACCGCATGGGAAGAGATGGGGTGGTCCAAATTCTACTCTGCCACGAACCACGCGCTTAAAAGGCGCAAATATTCCAATCCCATTGGAGATTATGAATTAGTGCCATTTGGAGTAATTTGGGTCCAAGCACTCGCAATCTCTTCAGGGAGATTATGTAGTATATGGTCGACGCTTCTCGTGACCAGAAAGCTGACCTGTTCTGGACACGTTACCATAAGAGGCATGTATTGCGGAGGAATTTCTCAACGCGCTCTAATTTTAGTTCTAAATTTATTCTTCTATTTTTAGTTTTATTATTAATTGTATATGAGCTATATATTACTCAAATACCTACCTTCAATAATTAATATATTAATTTATCAACGTTATGATAATAGTTTTAATATTTCCTTCCTCTGTCAACTCTTTAGATCATATCCCTACAGACAGTATAACATTAACATGCACATGGAATCGGTGTTCGCTGCGTGCTGATCAATTAAAACTACGCAGAGAGCATAATGAAAACTGACACCAGAATTCGGGGTCGAGGTTTTTCACCCTGAAGTATCTTTGGTATAGGTATCTAACATTTGCTCGTCGTGGCATACTGTTCTTATGAATGGGATGATTCATATTCAAATTTACATAGACCCAATTGATAAGATTTCAAATTTCAAAAATTCGAAAAAAAAAAGATATCTATTGAGGGTTCTCAGGTTACTAACAAAGAATCTCTACGGATGCGTAGAGATGTTGCTTCTATGGCTGTATATATGTCTTAATGAGCTCCTTCAACTAATCTATTATTCTTTTCTTCCTATCCAGAACAATCTCATGTTTGTTGGAGAAATTTGATCCTTATGATTTACAGTATCGATTGATGCCATAAAAATAAAAGATATTATTTATTCGAACATTAGCTGGTTCAATTACCGGATATGGCAAGCGAGAAAATCTTTGAATGCAGATTTGTATTTTTTTAAATAAAATAATATTTTCTTTGAGTGAAATACGCTATCTCCAAATTGTGAAGTACTTTTCCTCCTTCGTAACAAACTCAAATGGCTCCCAATTCGCCTTCGTAGGAATACTAATATACATTTTTTTCTTAAAGCGTACTGTTTAGTCCTTGCACTATCACTTGATAATTATTTCTTTGACATTATAACTTAAATACACGATAGCAATTATTTAATTAATTAAAATATTATTCATAAATTTAAAATACCTTAAGGACCATCTATGTATTGTTGCCCCAAACTTTGGGAAGGAAAAATATACTTGTCGTGGACTGTATACTTTTATCTGTTATCAGGTGATTAAAACAGCAATTTCTTCTAGTTCTTGTTTATTTTCCAAGTTATTGTTCACCATATTATTATCGTTCTACCTCATAACGTACTGCCGAAATGTACGCACTAATATACAATTATCGATCGACTTCACCTAATTGAAGTTTGACTGGTTAAACCCCGATTTAATTACATTGAGTTTTGACGTTTGCCTGACCAAATTAGTTTCTTGGTTTAACAAAAATTCTTTACTCAGAGACCGAAAAACTTTATTTGCTTTGTCCTTGTAAACCTTTGAGAATGCCGTAATTAAAAATAATGTGGATAAGTTCAAGTGTGTTCTCAATATGTGTAAGAGATCTGACGTATTATGCAATTCTAAATGTCATAGTGCGTCACCATGTCTGAATAAAAACTTTTTTTTTTAAATTTTAACTGTGACAACATAACAAAAATAAACAATAAAATATTAAAAAAAATCGTTTTATTACACCTTACCTAATTGAAATTTGACTGGTCAAACCTCCATTTCACATAATTGACGTTTGACTGGTCAAATCCCGATTTAATTACATTGAGTTTTGACGTTTGTGTGACCAAATTAGTTTCTTGGTTTGACAAAAAGTCTTTACTCAGAAACCGAAAAACTTTATTTGTTTGGGCTTTGGCTAAGACTTCAAGTCTGACCTGAGGATTGACTAGTCAAAAGTAGGAGCGCCGACGCTTCGAGTAAATATTATGTACTACTACTATTATGTAGTACTAACATACTGTGTAGTATATGGATATATTCAATAGATATAATAATAATAAATATTCTACAACATTCTACACAACGCTATCTAGACCCATGGTAAGCATAGTTTAACTAGCTTATGTTATGGGATCTAGTATGTTGATAAACATACTTAGATACTTTTTTTTTTGTAAAAACATACATATTATACATAGAAACACCCAGACCAATGCAAATATACATATTCATGCATACAAATATTTGCACTGAGCGAGAATAGAACCCGCGCCCCCTGCATAGCAGTCGAATGCTCTACCCCTACACCACGGAGGTCGTGCGTGATGAATAATAATAATAAACAACTTTTTTGTTCACCAATAACATATTACATTACAATATAAGATACAAGTTTTGCGGTACGTACAGATGGCGGCCTTATCGCTCTTCGGGAATTTCTTACAATTTCTTACTTGAACTTCAAAATAAAAAGCAGCTACAAATATGTCATTATTATGACATTATCGAAAGTTTTCACCTACATTATAAATTTAAGTAAAACTATCTACAACTAATTCTATGAAGATTCATTTTCTGTTTTTTTTAGACTTAGACTTCGCCTTGCCTGATGGTAAGCTGAAGGCAAAGTCTCAGATAAGAGGGTCACCATTACTATATGCTTGTCAACCTCACCTTCGGCAACCAAAGCGATCCACAGGCGGCGTGCGTTTTAGTCGGTTCGAGTCCGACATAACCTCCTGCACCGGCTCCGGTGGGGAGGTATCCGTGGGGATTTTGCGCACGTAAAAAAAAAAAGGGTCACCATTACTTACACATACCATGTGACAATGTTACGCTCATTGATCTCCGTGCGGGCCATCTCTAAACCGCTGGTGGCCTTGGTATCATGCGGGCGCGTGGGATATGTTTTCCTTTCTTTCATCCAAAGGTTTTTAAGACACAACATGGTCAGCGGGCGGCGATGAGGTCTTGATGTTTCGATTACGTACTTTTCAACATTCATAGTATCGGGGAGTCCTAGGGTGTAATAATGAAAAAGCATTAAATCAATTGTAATAGAATCCGTTTAAATTGAGGGAGGTGAAATCTGAGAGATTCGAATACCTCGAGTAACGGAAAACTGAGTCCTTGAGTATTTCACAGGCTTATAATTACATCGATTTCAATATAACAATAAAATATCATTTCTTTAGCAGCCTGAAAGTGCTTAATAAATACACATATTGAGAACTCACTTGTATTTTTCAATAGTATTTTTTAAATGTTATTAGACCTGACCGGTTTCGCCTTATTGCATCCTCACAGGTTTGCAATGACATTTGAGAATCTTTGAGGATGCCATAAGGCGAAACCGGTCAAGGTAGGACAGTACAGAATAATATAGAATAGAACAGAACATGACGAGACGGTACGGGACGGGACTGGATAGGACGGGGCGGGATGAATCGGTACGGGATGAAACGGTACGGGATGAAACGGTACGGGATGAAACGAAACGGGACAGGCCGGGACGGGACGTCTCTGGACGAGACGGGGCAGATTAGGAAAATACCAAAGGGTAAGCACATTGGTAATGGTCAGGAATAGTGCTCGAAAGGCCAAGTCCTTAACTCGAAGACACCGATGGGGACGCTCTCGACAAGGTGGTGTTTGTTCATGAATTTTATGGTGAGCTCTAAAAAATATTGTGCTATATTTATTTTAATTAATGTATTTAAATAATACTACTGATAATAACATTGTGATATTACAATCTTTATAAGAATATTTAGAATTAGCATGAATATGGATACATTATGTGATAATGATAATGAAGTGGTAAATCTCAAGGATTATAATTACTAAAAAAATGAGGTATATATAAGTTCCTCAGATTTTTAAAATTTAGTTATTAAGGCCTACTGTGCCTCAGGTGAGTATCACAAAATAGTAATTATTAATGAGCGTTACTTTGTATTATATCCGTGAATAATATCTCAACAATATTGAGTACACAGTAGATTCCAATCATCCGCTTATTGCGACCAATTCCGCATTTTGTGTTTTATAGCAGAATCGAATATAAAAAATATTATTTACAAATGAAAAAACATCAAAACAAGTTTGATGGCAGGCGGAACCTATTATTTATTCGATTTACGATTAGGAAGCGGGTTCCACCTTCTTTCGTTCTTTTCAGCAGTAGTTGAGTTTCTTATTTTTTTATATTTTATCACTGACTAACTATTTGAGGTGGGAGCATGTACAGAACATTTACGTGTCCCTCTGAACAGCAGAAGGCACAGTGGAGAGCAAGCAAGGGTTAAATCGGTTTTCTGAGTTTAGGCGTAGGGGTGACAGGTACAGCCGCCTAGCAGTACAGTTTATGGCTTACCTCATATCGTGCCTGTGGAACTCACCTCTACTAAAATCCACTTTAATTAAAAAACTCACTTATACTGGAGTGTGTTTCAGGATTTCCACTTTTGGTCTTTTGTTAAACTTGCGCCTACCACTTTTATTAAATGTATGATAAATCTAGCAGCACTCTTTATTTTTCAGATAAAATGTGGGCATTAAAGGTAATCCTATTACTTCTACCGGCTATTGCGTACTGTGGTATAAGCATAAGAATTTCCCCAGGTAAGACCGAAGCTGAGACCACTGTTAACTTCAGCGGCTCAGATAAAGCTGTCATTAGTGACCAGGAACGGAAGACTTTCAAACTTGACGATGACTCTTTAAATAATGCTGTAAAGGCATGGCTTGGCAATACTTGCACAGATATTTACGTGAAACCACCAACGAAATTTGGGGATGTGTATGAAAAGAATGGCTGGGAAGTGGTACAGAGAAGTCTGAAGCCAGTAGGATACAAAATAATTGGCATCACTCCAAAACCTGATGCAGTAGTGACTGCTGAATATGAAAATACTCATGATAAAATACCAGCGCAATATAGTACAACTATAACTAAGACCGTTGAAGAGGAAATCGGCCATGTTTGGAGCACTTCTGGGGAATTGAGTATCGGGAGAGAAATAACCTACAGTGTAAACGTTGGAGCGGCCACAGTCGGTGGTTCTACATCATTGTCTTACACTTCGGGCTGGGGTGAGGAGAAATCAGAATCCAGAACAGTTACTATTGGAACTACTTCAACTATACAGGTTGTCGTACCTCCAGGTCAAACGGCTCTGGCTACACTTACCGCTGCCAGCGCTACGTTGGAGATTGAAATATATTACGAGGCCTCTCTTAATTATGGAGACGTGTTTTGCAACTATGCAAATAAATATGAGGGTGCACATTTCTATGGGCATCCTTTAGTTATTTTACAAGATTATGGAAATTTGCCCACAAAGGTGAATTCTACAGAGCGTATATCAGTTGGTTTTTATTCGAATGCCAAGCTTAAGCTGTCAAGTGGTCAAGAAGTGGATGGTGGAGTAACAGTTTAAAGCAATAAATAAATACTGTATTATACTATGTATTGTACTGTGCATTGTACTGTGTAATAAGGTATGAAATAAATTTCAGACCTTAATAAATGATAATATGGTGGTTAATTGTTTTATCTCTAAGTGCTTCAGTCATTCTTTCTTATATTGTTCACACTAGATCACGGTGTGGTTAAGAACAAATATTCTTAAATACATAATAACTGCTAGTATGCTTATAATTCTCAATATTTTAGTAAAAGTAAGATTTAAGAACTGATTCAAAATTTACTTTATGCAATAACATTAAAATATTATATTAAACTACCTAGCTATTGCCCGCGGCTCCACCCTGAGAGACAGACTCCCAACCCTGAGTGAGAATAAGTAAAGAAAAAAGAGTAAAGAAGGTTGACTTTGATCCTGAAGAACTTGGAGGGAATCCTAAAAAAAAAACAGTCTATGGCTCACCTGATATGGTTTCGTGCATATGGAAATTTAATTTATCTAAAATCCACTTGCACTGATAAAATCAGGATCCAAAACAGTTTCTCGTGTCACTTCAATTATACAGGCTATTGTTCCTCCAGGTGAAAAAGTTGTAGCCACATTTACCGCTTTGTTTGTACCGAATGGTTTTCCTTCTATTGCCTCAGTCATTCATTCTAACAATGCTTTTTTTATGAATACATAATTATTGCTTCTGATGACCAAAAATGAGACAGAGTGACTAAAGTTTTATATTTCCTTTCGTAAAGATCTACTTTACCCACACCTGAGCCGGTGGAAGAGGTTATGTCAGACTCGAACCGACCAAAACACACGCCGCCTGTGCGTCGTTTTTGGTTGCCGAAGGTGAGGTTGATAGGCATATCCCTCGCAGGACCCGACCCAGGACCATCTCTCACGATCTGGCCCTCTCCATTTTTTGCGTAGTCTTAAGTTTCTATTCTATTTAGACTTTTAATCAATCTGTAGCATGTTCGATTCTTCGCTAAGACAATCTATATTATTAATTGATTGTTTTCTGTACTAATGAGTGGTTTCAAACTAAACTTAGTATCAGTATCAGAATAAACAGAATATTTACCATGTTTCATTGTTTTAAGTTTCCGATATTTCGGCGCTGTTGCAAGCACCATGATCACGGAGGAACTGGAGTAGTGGCGGTGAACAGAGAAAAAGTTTTTTCCTAGGAGTAATTATATCGATCTACCCTCTTTCGAGTTCTTCTACTACGCGTATCTGCACTACTATTAGTTTCACTCACACTACAAACTCGAACCCGATCTCGATCACGTTCACGACATACGATGCTCAAAAAGCAATATTCGATCAAACGTTTTGTCGACTTTCCATTCATCGAACATATGATTCTCGAAGTTTAGTTACGGACCCTGCTCACTGTATCCACTCGCGATTTTGTTTTAGCTTGTTCCCGGTTGTTTTTGCAAAGACGGACCACTGGATGCCAGACGTTCAGCAGTTGAAACCCATCCTCACAATTGAAATTGTTATACTTTTTTATTTCAATTGCTTCCCTAACCAGTTTTGATATAACGTGGCGTTCTGTCGAGAGCATCTGAGGGTTATGTAGCTCGATCCAGTGGTTCGTACCGGACTCCAATAAATGTTGAGCTATTGCAGATTTATGCGGTTCATTGTTTTTGACTGCCCTGATGTGTTCCTTGATTCGGCATGTAACCGTTCTTTTTGTTTGTCCTATATAAGAACTGCCACAGCTACAGTCAATCTTGTGCACTCCCGGTCTGTCCAGTAGGGAGCCATCTTTGGGTGAGCGCAGGCATTGCGACAGCTAAAAGGAGTGAAAATAGTTTTGACAGATACCTACTTCAGGATGTTAGAGATCTTATCTGTCACTCCTTTGATGTAGGGTAAAAAGGCTGGCTGTCTTTCCACCTTATAGTTTCGGTGTTTATTTATGGTGAGTCTCGGTGGTCTTATCCGTCCATTGTATCCATTCTTTTGTAACGTCACATAAGCTATATGCGCGGTCAGTAAGTGACGTCACTACCGAATTCAGATGGTGCGGATGATGATGTGAGTCGGCATGCAGGTAGCGGTCAGTGTGAGTGGGTTTCCTGTACACGGAGTGGCTACACGACCCATCCCCAAGAACACCGATCCTCACGTCAAGGAAGGCAAGGGTTCTCTCCTTTTCCATTTCGTACGTAAAGCTCATTTTTCTATGGATGTTGTTGAACTGGGCCACGTATTGTTGTACAACATTCTCACCCCCCTCCAGTATACAGAAAATATCATCAACATACCGTTTCCAGATTTTGATGCTTGGGGCGGGGGGTATGGCTGTGGCTTCGAAATGTTCCATCCACAAGTTTGCCACAACTGGAGCCACCGGACTGCCCATCGCTACTCCATCTATCTGTAGGTAGTACTCATTTCTGTATACGAAGTAGTTTGTGGTCACACAATGTTGCAAGTTGGTAAATATCCCGTTTATTCTGATACTAATGTGAGTGACCATGATAGTTTAAATACCTAAACCGTTAATATACCGAGGAACCTTAGATAGCTTATATCAAGTGATGAGGATGAAAGTCAAAATGTGTAATTAAAATTTGATTTAAATTGACTTCTGTTATTTATTCTTACACGGTTGGTAGCACGGGTTTAACTCTCCTGGTGTTGCACATGTTTATAGGTCACGGTAACTATTTTTATCAAGTGGGCCGTAAGCTGGTAGACCAGCTTACTGCCTACCTTAATAAACCTACCTTAATAAAGAAGTTTTTTTTAAACAACACTTAGGTGGAAGTTTTTTTTAAACAACTCTTAGGTGGCAGACCACCTAACACGGTAGCACGGGTTTAACTCTCCTGGTGTTGCATATGTTTATAGGTCAGTGTTGTTTAGTAAGTGTTGTAAGTAAGTGTTTTAGTAAGTGTTGTTTAAAAGAAAACTTCTTTATTAAGGTAGGAGGTGTTACAAATATTATCCTACAAAAAATCAGCATACCTGAGGAGATGAATAAAAACCAAATTGTCAATCAAATCAAACCAGATAATACGTCAAAATATTATTATAACAGTTGCTATGGTACTATCGACATAGTTTTAGTCATAACAGTACCACCGTACGGTCGCATTTTGTGTGCAACGAATAGTAGGGACCAATGCGGTGGCGGTTATCTGCGACGAGCCGGGATTTTTTCACCAGTACTGCAAAAAATTATAATGGTCAAAAATATTAAGAATGGCTGCAAAATTGAAATTTTTGGATTTGTTGAAGAAAATTAATTCAATAGTTGGTCTATCTACATAATTTTAACTATTGAATATTAAATTTTGAGTAGTGAAGTTAACCCGACACCTTGCATTAGTGGTATGATAATTTGCCATTATGGTAATAAAAACGATCATGGTATAGATACTTAAATACCTTTGATTTGCCTGACGTTTCGAGCAGGTTGTTAGACCAGGACAATACCATGAACTCGTTTGTTTATCATATAATACGAGAGTTCAAAAATAAGTAAGTTCAAAAATAATAATAAGTAAGTAACACTTTTTATTTCTGTGAACGCACATGCCTACGTCTTTTTGGCATTGATCTCGACCAGGTTCTCAGAGCCTCATTAAGAAATGTGATTCAGAATCCGGTCAAGCTCAATGACAAGGAGCTGCCTATTTTAAGTATAGAGGACACAATGTAGGTAGATATTATCATGAAAGGTACGACATGATTGTAGTCGGTAACAAGTTATGTCAAAATGCAAGCTAGAGCATACTTAATAGGGCAAAAAGCTAGGAGTGAACTGCACCCAATTCTAAGTCCACGCAGACAAAATTGAGGGCACAGCTAATCTAAAATAAATAAATAAAATAAGATTTTATTGATTATACACCTGTTTACTGTATGCTACTAGCTATCGGGGTTCATATGGTGATGGATCCCGATATGTGTTGGAGATATCCTGGATAACTACGTTAGCAGTCCCTGTTCCTACCGCGTTAAAGTCTTCAGGGCGTAGTGGTAGTTTTCAGAAAAGAGGCTACTTAGATAATACTACAAAATCCATTGATGACTTTAGGAAAATAAATGGTAAGTAGTGCCACCATATGGAAGAAGCACAGCAACAGGTAGTATTTGAATAGGATTGGAATAAGAAAATGCTCAGACGGGACTTGAACTCTCTTACATGACCGGTGAGCAGGGTAGCCAGAGCTTACTTGATAGTTTTGTCCTGTCAATGGAAAGACCAAAGGCTTGTCCTGAGTGTCTTCTGAAGGCACACAAACTCTTGGTTCTTACTGGGTAGGCAGCACGGGTGTTATTCCCCTTGTATTGCACACGTGTATTGGTCGCAGTAACCACTTTCCATCAGGTGGGCCGTGTACTTATCAGCCACCTAAGTTGTATAAGAATGATTAATAAGCTATCGAACCACGTCTTAAGCATTCCAAATTCTTAAAAACAATCATCTTGAGGCGAAGGTCATTAGTTCAAATCCTGTTTGAATTTACTTTTTCCAACCTCAAGAGATTTAAATAGTTTCTTTAAAAATGCAGTATTTTTAATATAACATGCAGAAGAGGAGATCAATTAGGCTGGTACTGTCCTGCGTAAGAGAACTATTTGTTTGCGAAGATGGTGTCCACCATCGGAACGATTATAGTGGAGCGTGTGGAAAACAACGGAAATCCACCACATACCCTTTCCCAAAATGATCATAATTAAATTGGCAGAGAACAGCCTTAAGTTTCTGGCAGACCTAAAATGGTCAGATGGTGCGAAGAACCCTCGGATCTGTCAAAATGAGTGCTATATGGAATTTTAGAAGTGTTTATGATACGATTAGGTTCATTCCGTTCTCTGTGATACGTTTTATTTCAATAATATTATCTTTATTTAATAGTTATCTAGACTGCACAGCTTATGCATTAAAATTAAAATATATTAAAATAAGCTAACTTTTGTTCGCGACTCAATCCGTCTAAATGTCGGTTATTGTGATCAAACTTACCCAATGGCCCAATACCCTATGTAGGCAGGTTATCTTCAAAATTCGATGGTCGTGTTGGTTCCCGGTGAAGTCTACTAGTAGGTGTCGCAGAAGGCGACTATGGAATAGGGATATTCTCTATAGGACAGTGAATATAGCCCAAGAAAACCCACTTGACGGTGATATCCTCGCTCCCTATAATGTGGAACCGAAAATCATAGTTGGCTAAATGTGGATGTTAATATATCTCTCCCTACTATTTCGGTTAACAGGCGAGAATCTTATGCATGGATGCATGCATATTCTAAAATTACATACTGTCATTCATTCATTTATGAATCCGCTTTTTATCTAATTTATCCTAAATATTTAACAAATCTAAATGTGCTATGAAAAAAATTGCAGAATGTATAAAATACCCACAAGTGTCCGACAAACACAATACAATTTAGTTTGATTCGAGTGTATACGTGAAATGATTATAACACAAACAAAGGTCTATCAGTCGCTGTTGTTTACCCAATTTCATGAGATTATAACTAAAAATAAATTTCCTTCACACTTGAATCATGCAAAATGATATTGTGTCTGTCGGACACTTGTGGGTTGATGAAGCACTATGTTTGTTTATTAATTATAAACGATAAGACATGTTACAAATATTTTCATTGCAAATTTAGATTCATAAAACATTGATTATAAACTAAATAAAAGACAGATTCATAAAAATTAATACTTTAGTTAATAAGAGAACATACGGGAAAAATTATACCGCACATTTATATGGGCTGCTACCGTACTTCTACGTGCTAATTGCCGGAAATAAACACAATTTAATTAATTTATAAAAAGAGTCTGTTGGACACTACTGGGCAGATACGTTACAAAAGCTTACTGGGATGATAAGCCTGTAAGAAAGAGTAGCCTTTCTACAGTCCTTTCTAGTATGTCATTCTTCAAACTCTAGTTACTCTCTGTGGAACAATATCGATTCAATAGCTTAGGTTTGAAAGCGTAATGGACAAACTGTATTAGTTCAACATTTATAATATTAGTATAAATATGAATAATATGTTTGAGCTTTTTTTAATAATCTCAAGGGTAATCATAACTTAAAAAAAATTAGGTACTATATAAGGACCTCAGATTTGAAAATTTACTTACAGAGGCACTGGTCCTCAGGTGAGTACCACAAAATAGTAATTGTTAATGAGCGTCACTTTGTATCATTTCCGTTAAAATTATCTTAGTAACATTAAATATACAATAGAAGAAGTTTATCTTGAGTCCGATATGAAGTTTAGTTTCAGTAATCTTTTACAGTAGAGTCGAATGTTAGCTTTACAAATAAATAATAAATTATTACAAATACAAAAACCCGAATACTGCTGAAAAGACCGATATAAGTTTATCAGCTTGTAGATATAAGACGCTTCATCGTTTAGGTTTTCACTAAATGTGTGATAAATTTAATAGTAGTCTTTAGTTTCAGACAAAAATGTGGGCATTAAAGGTAATCCTATTACTTCTACCGGCTATTGCATATTGTCGCATAAGCATTAGAATTTCCCCAGGTAAGACAGAAGCTGAGACCACTGTCTCCTTCAGTGGTTCAGATACGTCTATCATTAGCGACAAGGAACGAAAAACTTTCAAACTAGATGAGGCATCTTTGAATAAAGCTGTACAGGCATATAAGGGCAATACTTGTACAAGTGTTTTCGTGAAACCACCGACAGACTTTGGGGATGTGTATGAAAAATATGGATGGAGCGTTGTAGAGAGAACTTTGAGGCCGGTAGGATATAAAGTAATTGGCATCAATCCAAAACCTGACCTGGTCGTGACTGCAGAATATGAAAATACTCATGATAAAGTAGACGCTACATACAGTACAAGTATAGAGAAGAGCGTTGAAGAAGAAGTCTCCCATGGTTGGAGCAAATCCGGGGAACTGAGTATCGGGCAAGAAATCACCTACAGTGTCGGCGTTGGAGCAGCAGAGATCGGTGGCTCTACCTCACTGTCTTACACATCTGGTTGGGGTGAGGAGAAATCAGAAGCAAGAACGGTTAAACTTGGAACTACTTCAACTATACAGGCTACTGTTCCTCCGGGTCAAAAGGTTGTGGCAACACTTAGCGCAGAAAGCGCCACGTTAGAGGTTGAAATATATTACGAGGCCACTCTTAATAGAGGAGATGTATTTTGCAACTATGAGAATAAGTATGACGGTCATCATTTCTGGGCGTGGTCTTTACGGGGTCTACAAAGAGCCGGCAATTTACCCAAAATTGTAAAATCCACAGAGCGTATATCAGTTGGTTTTTATTCGAATGCCAAGCTGAAAATATCCAATGGCAAAGAATTGGGAGCTGGAGTAAAAGACTGAAGCAATAAGAAAATATTGTACTGTTAAGTTCTTTCATAAATAAAGTGAGAATTTTGTGGTATTGATTATTTTTAATCTAATTGTTTCAGTCATTCATTCTTATATTGCTGCCATTAGAACCGTGGTATAGTAGATATTGGGCCACCGCATCTCTTCCCATCTTTCCCGGTGTCGTACAAGGCGACTAAGAGATAGGTCTGTTTAACATCAGACAAATGTATACAGCCCAGAATCAGGCACAGATACAAGGCTCGAGTCAACAATAATGCCCGGATGACGGCAATAGGCCAATTCTACGGGTCGAAAACATTGATTGGTGAAATGTGGGTATTAATTCACCTCTACCTAACCCTTCGAGGATAAAGGCGTGATTATATGTATGTATGTATGTAGAATCACAATTTATTTTGCAGAAGGATAATATGCTTATAATTCTGAATATTTTAATATAATCTTAACTTTTATAATATGATATACAATAATATTGGAATGATTTGTATTTTTATATGTCTTGAATAAACTCCAAACCTACTAGACCGAATTCTTAAATTATTTTAATATTAGCTACATCATCACTGACTAACATAGGTTTATTATATTTTCAAAATAATAATCCTTTCTAAAACTCCAATAATGTAACTCAAAGTGTAAAAAAATACCTTAAAAATCCTTATACCGCGTGCACTGCGATAGCTATGAATGATAGAATTAAATGAAGTATCACAAAAATGTATGGCTTAAAAAGATCTACAATAAAATATGACATAGCATAAATCAATCTCTTAAGGATAACCCACCGTAACCATTTTTATCTTTTACAAATAAAAAGGTGTCATTTTCGAAGCTATTTTTAACAACGTATCTGTTATTCCTTATACAATTAAATACGTTATGCATATGTTGTGCATTCACACTTTAATGATAGAAATCGGACGTTCAATTTAAAAAATATTACAAAATTATAAATGTCAATAAATCCGGTAGATCCCCGTACATTATTTGAAAACAATTAAATTGTCGGAACGGGTGCCACGGGAGTTCATAGTATCTCACAACCGAAACCGACGACGGTTAGCTAAACAGAAGGTGCAGCGGGAACGGGATCGGGATTAGTGGTTCTGAACCTCCATGCAGTGCATTATAGGCAACGGAGACAGAAGCAGCTCTCTCCCAAGGGAGACGTTGCCACCTACGGCAAATACCGGCCGTGACGTGAGTGGCCTTGTAGAGAGCTGCTCGAAGGCTTCCCACATGTCCCACTGACTACCAGAGGGCACAGTGCAGATCAGACAAGGGGTAGGCTGGTCGCCGAGCGCAAGCATAGGGGGTTACAGGGGTGCTGCCGCCTGTCATCACTTCACCCCCGCCGGTGCAGTGACACGACGTTCGCTTTCTCGCCAAGGCCAGCCGAGTGGGATAAGCTTCAGGAAATGTTATATCTGAAGATCTGAGATGGCGTACTGTTTTAGTAAGTTCGAGGGGATTTCTGCACGAAAAAAGATGTTTACGGGATTAAAATTCCACGCGAGAAAGAGAAGAGAATCAATTCGGTTTAAGCACATAAAGAGCTTTTATGAAAGTCAAAATTAGTAACTCTTTTATGTAGTATTGATTTAATGAATATTTACCCACATTAATTCATGACCAAAAATGAGCTAAAGTTTAAGGTTCCTTGGAGTAAAGACCTACCAAAGAAGATCCAGACTTATATAGCATGTTCTATAGTGTCTAAGCAATATATTTAGCGTAGTCTTAAGTATTCTGAACTTAGATTAATTAATATCAAAATAATCGGAATATTTACCATGTTGTATTGTTTCGAGTTTCCGATATTTCAGCGCTGTTGCAAGCACCATGATCACGGAGGAACTGGAGTATTGGCGGTGAACAGAGAAAAAAGTTCTTTAGGGGAATATCTCTATTATTTTGATACTACGTGACCATGGAGTTTAAATACCTATATTGGGCCAATTATTTTATTATAAGGTTATTTTTCTTTTTTATAAAGTTTTTTATATACTTTTAATAATCTTGACAAGAGACTAATGTTAATTCGTCCATATTTAGTCTTAAGAAAATACTAATTGTAAATGGACGTCTCAAAAATGCGGCAGTGGAATTAGTTGCACCATTTATTCTCCACTAAACTTAGGTTTAAGCAGAATTTGTCATAAAAAGATGTAATAACGTTACACTATTTAAAAAAAATATAGAATTTGAATTTGAAATTGAATTTGAATTCTTTTTTTTTAAATTAATGAGAATAAAATTAGATTTGAAAGAATCTGTCATCTTATTCATAAGACCCACACAATCACACACCTTTATATTAATCTTATATTGAACAGATATATTAAGTACGTTGTTGTTAACTATTGAGGCTTCTTAATATACTCATTCTATTTAGACTTAGCAGCACGCTGCAAGACATAGACCTCTCCCAATATGCACCATTGCTCCCGATCCTCTACCTTCTTCATCCAGTATGAACCAGCGCTCATTTTTAGGTTTACTTTCTGTTTAGCTTCTCACAGTCTCCGCTCTAGGACTCGTTTGCTCCAACAGCTATCAGTCCTTCGACAGATGAGACCAGCTCTCTCTTACTTAAGCTTGTTTATTTGAACTTGCAATGTAAATAGACCATAAATAAGCACAGCTCGCAACATATCCCGCGCGAGGTTTTTTTTTATATAAAGGATATAAGAACCGAAATTATTAATATCCCCTAATTCAGTTAAGCTAAATAACTTGTATTAGGCGTGGGATCACGTCGCTAGTGTAATGTCCTGGATTCAAAGTGGAGACCTTTCGATCGTCAAGCCGACTTTTTAACCACTAAGCTACCGGCGCTTAGTTTAGGTCGTGGACTGACCTCGATGTCAATATTCACGTTCCCTCACCATAAACCATAACAGGTAGGCCGCAATTGTTTCTAATATTTTTTTTTTATTTTTTTATTTCTACAACTTTAAAATTAAAGTAACCGTTTCGTGGGGATGGTCCGGCGCCTCCGTCTGCGAGCAAGTAATACTTGTGAAGGAGGAGGCGGGTCAGGAGCGGCAGCGGGAGCGACGAACGATCGCAAGTCAAGCAACCCGCGTACGAAGGCAGCACGAGTGTGACACCCCTGGTGTTGCATACGTTGAGCGTTGCGCGTCTCCCCTTTTCCAGTGACGAGTTGGGCACCCTGTGGTCCCCGCACCCGAAGAGGGCCAGATCGAAAGGGATGGCCCTGGGTCAGCCGGGGTGCGAGGGATATATCTGTCCAGGCCGCGGCGGCCCCGTTTCTGGGGACGAGTTGGGGACTCTGTAATCCCCACACCCGAGAAGAAGGAGGTAGGACACGACGGTATCTCCCGTCTCAAATTGAGCAGTCCGTCTGGGGAAGTACCTCCGCCCTACAGAATACCGCGGTTATAATAACCTTGTGTTGTGTTCCCGGTGGTGAGTAGGGTAGCCAGAGCTCACTGGAGAGGTTTTGTGCTGTCAGTGGAAAGACTGTAGGCTAAAATTGACACCACTGACTTGTAGGGGCGTGAAATGTTGGCGCGGCGGTCAGGGAGACCCGGTGAAACGGTTATCCGCTGGCCGCCCGCAGGTTGTACGGTTCCCGAACCTGGGGATTACGTAATCTGCGCCCAAGGAGGCTGAACCAGCAGCCTGTGTAAAGTGCCCGATGGTACGAAGCCTAGCTTTGTCTTCTGAGCAGCATGAAACTTTCTTTACCTTCCTCCCCCCCACCCCCCACAAAGGTCATGAAGAGAAATAACAAGGAAAACGTTACCAGAGCGGCACCATCGTCCACAGTACATGTGGACTTCTGTAACATCTGTAACAGCAACCTCAACGCGGTCCATCTCCATTTAGAGACCACGCAGCCCACCTTGTTTTTTCTGACGGAGACGCAAATATCATGCCCAGCCGATACAGCCTACTTAATGTACCCCGGGTACAAACTCGAGCATAACTTCCTGAGTCGCGCCGGGGTATGCTTGTACGTCCGGGATGATATTTGCTGCCGCCGTCTTCAAGGCCTTGAAGACAGGGACCTGTCAACTCTTTGGGTATGTACGGATCACGGTGGCCACACCCGTATCTTTGCGTGCTTCTACAGGTCTCATAGCGGTGACCTGGGTACAGCTCAATTGTTTGAGCATCTGCAGCGGTCTGCAGACAAGGTAATTGAGCAATATCCTACCGCGGATTTAGTATTCTTGGGGGACTTCAACGCTCACCACGTAGAGTGGCTGGGGTCTCCTAGAACTGATTTTGCGGGAAGGGCTGCTCATGACTTTGCTCTGACCTACGGATTCTCTCAACTGGTGCATTCTATTACTAGAACACCAGAAATAGAGACCCACAGAAGCTCTATACTGGACCTTCTGCTGACTTCGCGCCCAGACGAATACTCAGTAACTGTGGAAGCACCACTTGGTACTTCAGACCACAGCCTCGTTCGGGCGCAAGTGACTCTCACGCGGCCTGAACCACCGCGGCCACCTCAATGGCGGCATGTCTGGCACTACAAGTCGGCAGACTGGGATGGACTGCGAGAATTCTTCGCGTCGTACCCGTGGAGGCGGCTTTGCTTCACTTCAAATGATCCCAACTCCTGTGCAACAGCAGTAGCTGATGCGATCCTAGTGGGTATGGAATGCTATATTCCAAACTGCTGTTCGTTTAATAGGCCCTGCAGAGAAGCAAGAGACTACAAGCAATCTGCATACAGGGCTTGGACCACGGCTCTTGCCAATAAAGATCCAAATATCGCTGAAGTGAAGCGAAAGTTGAATGCCGCCTCGAGGTCTAGTAGAACAGCTACGGCCAGGGCTAAGTCTGAGTTCATCGGCAGAATTGGCGAGCGGCTTGCGCGCTACCCATCTGGCAGTCGTGCATTTTGGTCGCTCGCTAAAGCTGCCGAGGGAAACTTCTGCCAGTCTTACCTTCCACCGCTGCAAAAATCCGATGGTAATCTGGCTCATGGCGCTAAGGAGAAAGCCGATCTGTTGGGTAATCTCTTTGCGTCCCTTGCGTCACTATGAACGACGGGAACTCCGAACCACCGATAATTCCCAGTTGTGTTGCTTCTATGACTGAAGTTAAAATCACGCAACGGGTGATCCGGCGCGAGTTTAAGTCCCTAGATGTACGGAAGTCGAGTGGGCCGGACGGTATACCGGCGATGGTGCTTAAACACTGTGCCCCCGAGCTGTGCCCTGCACTTACACGTCTTGTCGCACTCTCATACTCTGCGAGGCGGGTCCCGACCTCGTGGAAGACCGCATTCGTGCACCCTGTACCTAAGAAAGGTGACAGGACCGATCCGACCAATTACAGGCCTATCGCTATCACCTCCCTTCTCTCGAAGGTAATGGAGCGTGTTATTAATACACAGCTCCTGAGATACCTTGAGGGAAATGATCTACTGAGCGATCGACAGTACGGCTTTCGCCACTGTCGCTCTACCGGTGACCTTCTTGTGTATCTCACAAACCGGTGGGTGCAGGCCATCGAGAGTCAGGGTGAGGCACTAGCGGTCAGCCTCGATATAGCGAAGGCCTTCGATCGGGTCTGGCACAAAGGTCTTCTTGCGAAGTTGCCATATTATGGACTCCCCGAGGGACTGTGCGAATGAATCTCCAGCTTTTTGTCCAACAGAAGCATCCTAGCCGTCGTCGACGGCAGCTGCTCGGACCGCATGAACATAAACGCTGGTGTCCCACAAGGCTCCGTGTTGTCTCCGACGCTGTTTCTGCTGCATATCAATGACATGCTGTCTGATGGCTACATTCATTGTTATGCGGACGACAGTACCGGAGACACGTGTTACACGGGCCGTGCAAATATCCCTCAGTCCGAGGTGGAGAAGAGTCGCGAACAACTAGTGTCAGAAATTGAGACTACTCTCTCTGGTGTATCCGATTGGGGACGACTAAACCTAGTCCAATTCAACCCCACTAAGACACAAGTATGTGTATTCACCGCTAAGAAAACCCCATTCATTGTGGCGCCGCAATTCCTGGGCACACCGCTTACCATCTCCTCGAGTATAGGGATCCTTGGTGTCGATATCTCCAGCGACGTCCAATACCGAAGTCATTTGCAGGACAAGGTTAAGTTCAGGCAAGGCATCAAGAAAGCTCGGAGTGCTCAACAGGGCGAAGCAGTACTTCACTGCGGGGCAGCAACTCCTTTATAAAGCACAGATCCGGCCTCACATGGAGTACTGCTGTCACCTTTTTGCTGGAGCGCCTGCATACCAGTTTGACCCCTTCGACTCAGTGCAAAGAAGGGCATTGAGACTGGTTGACAATCCCATACTCACAGGTAGTGTGGAACCTCTTAGCCTTAGGAGGGATTTTGCCTCACTGTGTGTGTTCTACCGCCTATACAATGGTTTGTGCTCAGATGAATTGTTTTACATGATGCCCGTAGCTACATTCTATCATCGCACCTCTCGCCATAGGCAGAGAATTCATCCTCACACATTGCGACCTAAGACTGTGCGTACTGTGCGGTATGAAAGAAACTTCATCTCACGCACACTCAAGCTGTGGAATGACCTCCCTGCTGCGGTTTTCCCAAGCGCCTACAATATGGGGTTCGTCAAGAGGGGCATCAGAAGGTTTCTTAATGGTCGGCAGCGCGAGTGTGACAACCCTGGTGTTGCATACGTCCATAGGCCACGGTAACCGCTTCCCATCAGATGGGCCGTGTGCTTGTCTGCCAACTAAGTGGTATAAAAAAAAAAGAAGGCCAGATCATTAGAGATGGCCCTTATGCCTGTCAACCTCACCTTCGGTAACAAAAACGAACCACAGGCAACGTGCGTTTTGGTCGGTTCGAGTCTGACATAACCTCTTCCACCGGTTCCGGTATCCATGGGGATTTTGCGCACGTGAAAAATAAGGGATATTTATTTCAACCTCACCTTCGGTAACCAACAATGACCCACAGGCACCGTGCGTTTTAGTCATTTCAAGTCCGACATAACCTCTCCCACCGGCTCCGGCAGGGGGGAATCCCTGGAGATGTATTCGCGCGTAAAAAAAGGAGTAACCTTTAGTTTAGCAGGGATATATTTTTTAATAAAATAAGATAGTAAACAATATTGCGAAGAATCGAACGACTATGTCAATACCTTTATTATGAATGTAGAAGAAAAATACCAAATAAGTGAGAATCAGTAGTCGACATTTTCATATGACTAAAAACTTTGTGTAAAATCCCGCATCCGTTGTGTAATTCTCTAAATTCGATATACAGAAGGAATTCATAAATCTATTGGTGTCTACACATTTAGTATTATATTCAAGTAAAATGGGGTTTCATTTATACTTTAAAGACCATTTCTTTAGCAGCCTGCAAGTTCTTAATAAATAATAGATTATCATCATTGGTCGTCTCAAACTTTTGTCATCACTTTGTTACATTACAGAATAGGTTAGAACAGTACAAGAAAGGATGGAACGGAACGGGATGGGTCGGGGCGTCACGGGACGGGTCGGGACGGCACAGGATTGGCCGGGACGGACCGTGTGGACAAAGTAGGAATGCATTCATATTGGTATTGTAATGGCCAGGGTTTGAACCTGGGACCTTTTGAGAAGAACGACTCCTTAACCACTAAGCTACCCACGCTGACTATTTTGGCGTATCTGAGTTAGTACATTTTTTTTTGTGGTGAGTTCTAAAAATATATTGCATTAATTATTTGAATTTGTAAATATCAAAAAAATACAACTGATAAAAAATACTGTGATATTATATTATTATAACTATTATCTCTATATGAATATTTAGGTTGGGTTTACTATAAGTTATCTAGACTGAAAAACTCATGCCATAATATTAAAATTTATTATAATGAACTAGCTATAGCTCTCAGCTTTACCCCTAAGTTCTTTCATCTCCTAGCTCTACCAAATTTCATCAGGCTAGTTTATAATTTAATGTACGTGTTGGTTCTTGGGGGATTAGAATAGGGCTACACTACGACATGGCTGTCGTAAACGGTGAGTATGGTATGGGACTGTTTTCCATCGTCAGCAATATGTCAATTACAACATTGGCATATTAGTGTCACTCACCCCCTATATCGGGGTACCAAATATTAAATTTGGCGAAATATCGGTGTTAATGCACCTCTGTCCTGCAGTCACTATCGGGGATTTACAGACGACACGACGGTATTTCCGCCCAATTGAGTAGTCAGACTGGGGGAAGTACCTCCGCCCTACAGAATACCGCGGTTATAATAACTTCGTGTTGTATTCCCAGCGGTGAGTAGGGTAGCCAGAGTTCACTGGAGAATTTGTGCTGTCAGTGGGATGACTAAAGGCTTGTCCTGATTTGTCCTCTACACTGACGGCACAGCAACTCTGTGCTTACAGGGTCGGCAGCGCGAGTGTGGCTTCTCTGGTCCATAGGCCACGGTAACCACTTTGCATCAGGTGGGCCGTGCGCTTGTGTGCCACCTAAGTGGTATAAAAAAAAAGAAAAGACGAAAATATGCATTTTGTATCTTCGAAAATGACGCTCTCTTTTTCACAAAAAAAGTAGCATGTGTCCTTTCTCTAGCTATAGTCACTCTCTGTACCTCATCAAGACTGGTTAGGTGGGTTAGGCGTCAAAGCGTAACAGACAGACAGTATTACTATGGCACTTATAATATTAGTATGAATATGGATATATTTGTGCCATTATGTGATAATAACACTGAAGTGCTAGGTCTCAAGGATAACAATTACGAAAAAAAAAATAGTATATAAGGTCCTCAGATTTAACAATTTAGTTACAGACGCCTACTAACTGTTGCTCAGATGAGTACCATAAAATTGTAACAATTTGTTAATGAGCGTTACTTCGTATCATTTCCGTGGAAAATATATCAATAACATTGAGTATTCAGTAGAATCCGTTTGTCTTGAGTAAGTAGTGTAACTGGTTGCGCCGATGTGGAAACTGTATTTTTTTGACATGGAAACACACTCCTTTTAGATCCGTCTCCCCCTCCGCACTAACCATAGAGTAGGGCTAGCTGTAGCTTCCGTCCGCCATTGTGTGAGATGTGGACGGCCACTCCCGCTTTGAACTAGCCAGCGTAGGGACGGATCGCGAGCGCGTCTCTCAGAAATGAATAATATTTGTTGTATTTTAACCGCCTCATAGACCTTTACCGATCGGATGGTGCCTCTCGTGTGTTCCTCAAGGGATCTAGTGACGCTGACGGCAGCTCCTGAGCAAGGAAGAGAAGATCCGTGTACCGGCTGCGATGAAAAACACGTGGGTCGTGAAGGTTAGTGCATCCTCTCCTAATTTCTCGGGCTGCATTCACTGCCTGGATCGAATCCGCGGCAGCCCGGCCACCTGTCTTGTTTTGTGTGTAAAGTGTCAATAGAACAGTTATCTGCTTCTCCGCAATACAGTCCATTACCGCACTCGGCCATGCGCCACCATTTTTGGTCCTTCGAGCCGGATTCTTAGCCGTAGTTCGTATTTTGTTATTATTCTAATGGGAATGAGCGCACCGCACCTAAGTGCCTGGTTATTTTAGTAGAAAACCCCGCATCCAGACACTTAGGCTTAGAATTTGTTGTCCGTTCGCCGCTGGCTCGCATTGTACCTACCTAATACATAAATAGGTTAGGTATCATATCAACACTTAATCGTAGTTCGCAATTTTCGCATCGCACCTAAGTGCCTGGTTATTTTAGTAGAAAACCCCGCATCCAGACATTTAGGCTTAGATCTTAGGTATACTCAGACACCCTAGTGCATAGGCACAGTGTAATACCTAACGCATTTGGCTTTGTTTTGTTTTTTTCAATTACGTTGTTCTCGGCTCACGTCGTATTTGCCTAGTACCTGCGTGGGTAGACACGTGGCTGTGCCTACCTCGCTCGCATCTCATCCCAATTCATACGAAAGTATTTTAATTTGAATAGATATTACGCAATACTTAATCTCGGAAATAATAGTTGAATCTAGACAGCGACCATCGCGTAGGTACGACCTTGTTGCTATGCGCGTTTGTTCAAGCGTGCATTCACAGTTGTAAGCACCTACCTACCTACATAGTTAACGCTCGCGCCGCCTCGCTGCTCTGTACCGCTAGGATTAAGTCATTTCATATTTATTGTTTACCGCACTTTAGTTTGAGATTTAATTGTAAACATGTCCCCAAAGGTTGATAAGACCGGTAAGGTTCAATTGAAACTTTTATATGCTAAAAAAGAAATGATTTACTCTCGCGTACAATCGATTTATGATAGTGCACTTAAAACCTCTGATTTAGTCATCAGAGATTCGTTCTTGTGTTCTATAGAAAACTTAGATAGTCTACGCGCGGATTTCGAAACCTTAGTGCATGACATCAACGTTTTAGAGTTGAATTTGGATCCCGATTACTCAGTGAGTTATCAAGCCTTGTCGTCGTTTGACGATTTGTATTGTCGTATCAAGCGCGTCGCGAGGAGTTTGGAGAAGCCGTCTGACCGACCCAACCCCACTCGCGACCGACCTAAGTTGCCACCAATTCAAATACCCGAATTTGATGGTAACATTCGCAATTGGTGTCGATTTATAGATAGTTTTGAGAATACAATAGATAAGAACGATTCGTTGACAGATCACGAAAAATTGCATTATCTTGTTGAAAAATTGACTGGTAAAGCTATAACCGTTTGCGCTGGAATTACGTTTAGTGCCGGGAATTATAATTTAATTTTAAATACTTTGAAAGCTAAGTATGAGGATAAAAGATCGGTAGCTAACGCCTATTTGGATCAGATGTTTGATTTGAAATCTATTACGGCATGTAACGATCAAAACTTAGAGAAATTTCTAGACACTTTCGCGTCAGCTGTTCGCGCTGTAAAGAACCTAAAGATTGATGACCTCTGCGACTTCGTATTTTTGTATATGGGTTTAAGGAAATTAGATTCCGAAACCATTCGTTTGTTTGAGTCGGATCATCGCGGCAATAAAATTCCTAAGTTCGAAGACTTAGAAGGTTTTGTTCGCGAGCATATAAAAATATTACAACGCTCTTCATCGAAACATGAAGGCGCGAAGACAGTTGTTAGTCCCGCGCGCAAAATAGATGCGTCATCGAGGTCACTGAGGTCAACCCATACTTATGTTAATACCGCACCAGCACGTGTACAATCACCTGTTTGCTCTTTGTGTAGTACTCATCACTCGCAACTGTACAAGTGTCCTGGTTTCCTAAAATTGTCGCCTAGTGATCGTTATAAATTTGTTCGCGCTAATAATCTTTGTTTTAATTGTCTCGGTACTAAACACCGCGTGGGTTTATGTAATAGTGGAAATGGTTGTCGCAAATGTCAAGCGAGACACCACACTTTGCTTCATTTTGAAAATAGTAATGCCGCATCCAAGGTGAGCACAGTTGGTTCGTCGAGCAGTGACGCGCGGCAGCCTGCGCCGCAGCCGCAGCCCGAGCTCGCACGCGCTCCGGCCTGCCCGGGGACCGCTACGAATGACGTCACCTTGTGTTCGTTCTCCGCTAGTGCTGCCCTCACTACGGTTTGTCTTGCGACCGCTCGCGTGGTTATTGTTGATGCATTAGGTAAACCGCACATTGTTCGAGCGCTATTAGATGGCGCTTCGCAAAGTAATTTTATTACTCAAGATTGTTGTCAACGTCTTGGTTTCAATGTTGATAGGCGTTCAACCTACTCAGTGGTGACGGGTTTTGGAGGTTTACGGTCAGCTGTTCATGGCACAGTTAAAACGAGGTTTGGATCTCGTTTTAATAATAAAATTTGGTTTGACATGGATTCGTTCGTTACGGATAAAATAACTGAACAGTTGCCTACCGTCCCAGTTGACACGTCTTTATTAACGAAATTTAAAGACTTACCTTTAGCTGATGAGACTTACGCTGTTCCTGGAGTCGTCGATATATTGATCGGCGCTTCAATTCTCCCGCACCTCCAGTTATCACGTAAGGTTCAAGGGGGTCCGACGTACCCCGCTCCGCACGCCCTGGAAACAGTTCTGGGTTTTGTTATAATTGGTTCTGCACCCGCTTCTATGGATAGTTTTAGTCACTCGACTGCCTCGTTCTGTTGCACCGTCGAGCCGCCACTGGAGTCTACCATCCGCAAGTTTTGGGAGATTGAGGAGGTCAATGTCCCACCAATCCTAAGCCCTGATGACAAGATGGCTGAGGAGATTTATTGTCGCACGACTACTCGCGATGAGCAGGGTCGTTATGTTGTCGCGCTCCCTTTCAAGGGAGATATTTTTTCGCTCGGCGACTCCCGTGCATCCGCTGAAAGACGCTTTCTTTGTTTAGAACGAAAGATGCAGGCGTCTCCAAAGTTAAAGCAAGCCTATGATGAGGTTGTCAACGAATATTTAGATAAAGGTTACATCTCACCTGCGCCTGCGGACACTGACGAGACCCAGCCTTCGTACGTTATCCCGCACCACGGAGTTATTAGAGAAGATAAGCTTACTACTAAACTCCGCGTAGTTCTAGATGGCAGTGCTAAGACTAGCACTTCCGTGTCGCTTAATGACATTTTGTATTGTGGTCAAAATCTTCAAGGTAATTTATTTGACATAATTGTAAATTTTCGTTTATTCGCTGTGGCACTCTCTGCCGATATTCGACAAATGTTTTTGTGCCTTGAAGTGCGCGAACCCGATCGTAGGTTTCAACGATTTTTGTATAGATTTTCACCGCAAGAACCTTTAATGGTTTACGAGTTTAATCGTGTTTGCTTCGGGCTTAAATCTAGCCCTTTTCACGCACTTCGCACCGTCAAGCAGTTGGCCGCTGACGAGGGCGATGCATTTCCTAAAGCGAGAGCCACCATTGAGACTGGCTTATACATGGACGACTTCGTGTATAGTGTAGATAGCGAGGCCGAGGCTGTCGAGACGGCCGCTCAAGTTATAAGTCTCATGAAGGCGGGTCAATTTGATCTCGTGAAATGGACGAGCAACTCGCAAACAGCGTTAGAGTCGATTCCACCGTCGCACCGATTGTCTTCGGTTAAGGAGTTCGATGAAAGTGATACGCACAAGGTGCTTGGTTTAAGCTGGTCGCCCGCATCTGATACGTTTAGTTTGAAAAGTAGTTCGACCCCGCAAACTTGTACTAAACGCATTATCCTGTCGTGTGTGGCACGGATATGGGACGTAATGGGATTCGTAGCTCCTGTCGTTCTGTACGCCAAACTACTTATAAAAGAGCTTTGGCTTTCGAATTGTGATTGGGACGACACCGCGCCCGACAACATTGCTAAGTTGTGGGCTCGCTTTAGAAAAGAACTCTCTGTGCTTGACCAAGTACAAATTCCGCGTCATGTAGGTATATCGCAACATAGTGTTGTTACGGTAGTAGGCTTCGCGGACGCTAGTGAGAGGGCGTATGGAGGAGTAGTCTATTTTCATGTCTCGAATGTAGGTAAGGTTTCAATTAGCCTTATAAGCGCGAAATCGAAGGTCTCTCCCCGTAAGGTCGTCTCTCTGGCACGCCTCGAGCTATGCGCTTTACTATTGTTGGTTAGATTGATCACCTCTATCGCCAATGCTTGTAGTAGTCGCATTAATATTAATAGAATTTTAGCTTTTTCGGACTCAACAGTCGCTTTGTGTTGGGCCCACTCTTCGCCCCATCGTTGGGACACCTTCGTCGCTAATAGAGTGGCAAAAATTCAATCGGAATTAGCGCCAAAAAATCTCTTTCACGTTGCTGGCACCGACAACCCAGCCGATTGTCTCTCTCGTGGACTACTTCCTTCGCAAATATTAGATCACCCGTTATGGTTTAGTGGACCGTCCTGGATTCATGCCGCGTTAGATAAGTGGCCAGTTAGTCAATTCAATCCCACTACGGTTTCCGAACCACCCGAGGAAAAGAAGCACTCGCTTGTGGTGTCGGTCCCGCGTGAAGAGTCCCTGGTTTTGTTGTTGGCTAATCGCGTCTCGTCTTGGTCGAGACTGTTGCGTTGTGTTGTTTATGTAGGCCGATTTTTGAGAATTTTATCTACACGCGGTCATATAACCGCCGCTGATTTAGATAAGGCTGAATTGATCATACTTCGCGAATTGCAGAAGTGTTATTTTGCTTCTGAATTTAAAAATTTAGAATTTAACAAACCTTGTAGTCGTTCTTTCCGACACTTGAAACCATTTTTGGAAGATGGACTCATTCGAGTAGGTGGTCGTTTGAGAAATTCAGGTTTAGGATTTGAACAAAGGCACCCAGTAATTCTCCCGCGTAAGGACCACGTATTAGATTTGTTAGTAGATTATCATCACAAGGTGAATTGTCACGCTGGTCCCGATTTGTTAATGTCTATTTTGAGACAGAAATACTGGATAATTTCCGCTCGTAATTTGATTCGCGCTAGAGTACACAGATGTGTACCTTGTTTTAAACTCCGCCCGCGTTTTATCGCGCCTGAAATGGCCGATCATCGCTCTTGTCGTGTTGTTCAATCCGCAAAACCTTTCGTACACACCGGCACAGACTTTGCTGGGCCTTTCAAGGTCACCATTGCTCGTGGTCGTGGCATTCGCTCCACGAAAGCTTATGTTTGTTTGTTCATTTGTATGACAACTCGCGCGGTTCATATAGAGTTGACCGGTGATTTAAGTACGCCAAATTTTATGTCCGCTTTTAAACGTTTTTTGTCGCGTCGGGGTCCGGTTAAGCGCATGTATTCGGACAACGGTACAAACTATGTAGGGGCCCGACGTAGTATTTCGGAATTGCACACATTCTTACGGTCTAAGTACTACCAAAGTGAATTCGCTCACATCTTAGCCGAAAATCGCATTGAATGGTACTTTAACACGCCTGCAGCTAGTCATTTTGGTGGTAATTGGGAAGCGAATATTAAAAGCCTTAAGTCGCATCTGTTTCGCGTCATAGGCGAACAGATTCTCTCGTTCGAGGAGTTGAGTACCGTACTCGCGCAAGTAGAGGCGGTGATGAACACGCGTCCGCTGTGTCGGACTCTATCTAGCGATCCGTCAGAGCCGTTAGCGCTGACGCCAGCTCACTTCTTAAATATGACTCCTTTAAAATATTTGCCCGCAATAGATGTTGATGACGATAGAATACACCTCCTAACTCGTCACGCTCTTTTAGATAAGATGGTCCAATCGTTTTGGAATCGTTGGAGAACCGATTATTTGCACACGCTGCAGTCCCGTCAAAAATGGAATACTCCATCCAACCCAATTACTGTAGGTACGGTGGTAGTCCTTATGACTGAGAATGCGCCTCCTTTACATTGGCCTCTAGGAGTAGTAGAGGAAATTTTTCCCGATGCCCGCGGGATAACTCGTGTTGTACGGGTTAAAACTGCAACCGGATCGTATCTGCGCCCGGTTGTTCGCCTCTGCCCTCTGCCTAGCCAGCAGTAGGCACGAGTTCCAATCTATGTTTATATTTTAGTTGTTATTTCGCAAACCTAGATTTAGATTAGACATTAGTTTTGTTCCACATTTTTCGTTTCGAAGGTAACCCTTCAAGCCGGGGGGAATGGTTGCGCCGATGTGGAAACTGTATTTTTTTGACATGGAAACACACTCCTTTTAGATCCGTCTCCCCCTCCGCACTAACCATAGAGTAGGGCTAGCTGTAGCTTCCGTCCGCCATTGTGTGAGATGTGGACGGCCACTCCCGCTTTGAACTAGCCAGCGTAGGGACGGATCGCGAGCGCGTCTCTCAGAAATGAATAATATTTGTTGTATTTTAACCGCCTCATAGACCTTTACCGATCGGATGGTGCCTCTCGTGTGTTCCTCAAGGGATCTAGTGACGCTGACGGCAGCTCCTGAGCAAGGAAGAGAAGATCCGTGTACCGGCTGCGATGAAAAACACGTGGGTCGTGAAGGTTAGTGCATCCTCTCCTAATTTCTCGGGCTGCATTCACTGCCTGGATCGAATCCGCGGCAGCCCGGCCACCTGTCTTGTTTTGTGTGTAAAGTGTCAATAGAACAGTTATCTGCTTCTCCGCAATACAGTCCATTACCGCACTCGGCCATGCGCCACCAGTAACCAATGAGTTTTTGTAATTTTTAGCAGATTCGAATATGTAGGTTTAATATCTATAGGTATTTATTAATAAAAAAATAAAGAACATCGAGTTGGATAACAGGTGGAATACATTAATTTCCATACGTTTTATGATTAACAAATTGGTCCCACCTTCTATCAAACTTGTTCTTTTCAGCAGACATCGCATTGTTTATTTTTTATATTATTATCACTGCCGCTTACGGTAAATACCTCCCGAAGCGGAAGCCTTGTACAGGGCTTTCCACGTATCCCTCTGACTAGCAAAAGGCGCAGTGGAGAGCAAGCATTGAACGGATTGGTTCTCCGAACTCAGGCATGGGGGTGACAGGTACCGCCGCCTATCACGCTAACAACCTTATTTCAGTTACCTCATATTGGATCATGCATGTGGAACTCCCTTCCACTTCAATCCATTTTATTTAAAAAAACTCACTAGCTTGAGTGTTTCAGGATCCACCCACTGTAATTAAATGTCTGATAAATCAAACAGCGTTTTTTTTATTTTTAGGTTAAAATGTGGACGTTAAAGGTAATCCTATTTCTTCTGCCAGCTATTGCATACTGTCGCATAAGCATTAGAATTTCCCCAGGTAAGACAGAAGCTGAAACCACTATCGACTTCGGTGGCTCAGATACAGCTATTATTAGCGACAAGGAACGGAAGACTTTCAAACTTGACGAAGCATCTTTGAATAATGCTGTAAACGCATGGCTTGGCAATACTTGCACAGATATTTACGTGAAACCACCAACGAAATTTGGGGATGTGTATGAAAAGAATGGCTGGGAAGTGGTACAGAGAATTCTGAAGCCAGTGGGATACAAAATAATTGGCATTACTCCAAAACCAGATGCAGTCGTGACCGCAGAATATGAAAATACTCATGATAAAATACCTGCACAGTACAGTACAACTATAGAGAAGAGCGTTGAAGAGGAAATATCCCATGGTTGGACTACTTCGGGGGAACTCAGTATTGGGCAAGAAATCACCTACAGTGTCGATGTTGGAGCAGCAAGTGTCGGCGGTTCTACCTCGGTGTCTTATACTGCAGGCTGGGGTGAAGAGAAAACAGAATCTAAAACCGTTACTATTGGAACTACTTCAACTATACAGGTTGTTGTTCCTCCAGGTGAAAAAGCTATAGCTACACTTAGTGCTGCAAGTGCTTCGTTGGAGGTAGAAGTATATTACGAAGCCACTCTTAATTATGGAGATGTGTTTTGCAACTATGAAAATAAATACGAGGGTGCAAATTTCTATGCGCATCCTTTAGTTCTTTTACAAGATTATGGGAATTTGCCCACAAAGGTGAATTCTACAGAGCGTATAACAGTTGGTTTTTACTCAAATGCCAAGCTTAAGCTAGCCAAAGTACAATAAATGAAAGCTGGAGTAAAAGTGTACGCCAGTAAAGAAATTCTGTATTTCATAGGTAATTAAAATGAGATTCTTTGTGCAAATTGTTTATTTTCTAATTGCTTGAGTCAGTCATTTGGTGTAGTCGACCTAAAGCACCCAGCTGAATAGTACCTAAGCGAATAACAACTAGCCTTGTCTACGAATAGCATCTACCAAAAATTATGATAGGGGTTCTTCGTGGACAAGGCTAAGGTGCTTATCAGGCTGGTACTCTTCATCTGGGTGCTCTAATTGGACTAAATTATTTATTATTTTATTATTATCACTAGAACAATGTACTTGTTAACAATACAGATTGTCATTCATTAGCTAGCGTCCAATTTGTCCCTTACCTTTTTTAACGTGCGAAAAATCCTACGGGTATGCGGTATACCACTGGAATCGTATATGGTTGCCCAAGGGGAGGTTAACAGGCATATCCTTCGCATTCCGGCCGATATCCGGAGTGTGGGGACCACAGAGTCCTTAACTCGTCCCCAAAAACAGGGAGGCGCGCAAGGTACGATGACGCCATATTTTATCTGGGGCTTAATGCCGATGAGAGTGCCTCCCACTGTGAGGCTGGAACCCGGTGGTGGTGTGCGCCGAGGCCCATAAAAGAACATGGCCTCGGATTTATGCAGAGCCACTTCTAGGTCTAGCCGCCGTATCCGTTTGATGACTTGAGCAGCCACGAGCTCTCAGGGTCGCTTTGCGGTGTGTAGCTCCGCTCGCCATCACCAGCACTCACTTATATAATTTAATTCCTGTCCATCGTAAGGTTGACTGGAAGAAATCACTTTTAGTGATAGAATAGAATAGAATAGAATCGTTTTATTTGTTCAAAACATGTGTGTACATACAAAAGCATGCAATAGGTCAGTAATAGTATATAATATATAGTCCAGTCATGTTTTGCCCCATATAGCGGCGTACAAATATATGCGTGAGGAGACGCTTAGTCATAAGATGCGCATTAATTGCTTTCAATTTTCACTAACAGTTCAAATCATTATGTAATGTAATGTCAAATCAGAAATACAGTAAAAATGTCAATATCTTATCAATAATCATGTCAAATAGATTAAAATACAATAGAAAATGTACTACAATGCAACAAACAATGGCAAGTATATATTAAGTTAGTTGTCAAAATACAGTCAACAATGTCAGAATATTAGGCCTACCTAATAAGTATTTTACTATAATTTATATAATAGCAGTATTTACTATTTAATGCTAGTTAGTGAATACTATCTGCCAGGAAGTCTGTTATGCTATAATATGCCTTTTGCAGGAGTAGGCCTTTAATTTCTTTTTTGAATGAACTAGTGGTAAGTTCCTTACAGTTCTTAGGCAGCTTATTAAATATAATTGGCGCCATGCAAAAGATACTTCTGCGCATAAGTGCAGTTTGTGCTTTGTGGAGCCGAAGTCGAGTGTTATCACGTCTATTTCGCGCAACGGAATCCTGGAGTCGTGGAAATAAATCGGGATTAGTCTTGACAAACACCGCAACCTCAAAAATGTACATGCATGGCAAAGTTAAAATGCTATATTTTTTGTAGTACGGTTTGCAGCTATCGGTTGTTTTTAATCGAAACATTGACCTAATGCACCTCTTTTGAACCTTAAATATTGCATCAAAATCTGTGGAATTTCCCCAAAAGATTATACCGTGCCGTAGGATAGACGCAGCTAGTCCATGGTAGGCGGTCACCAAAGCTTTTGTATTTACTGTGGTTGACAGTTTATGTAACGCATATGCACATTTAGAGGTTCTTTTGCAGAGTTTTTCAACATGTACTTTCCAGTCCAGCCTTTGATCTATGTCTAAGCCAAGAAACCTGGTTGTTGGTACATCCTGAATGGTTTTGCCGTTAAATGTGATATTACCGTTAAACGGCTTAGGGCGTTGGCTAAAGTTTATGATTTTAGTTTTTTCCAAATTGATTAATAGACTATTCATTTCAAGCCATTGAATAATAGATGTCAAAGTATTATAAATGTCAATTTTATGGTTGTTCATGTCATTATCGTCACAAGGAATTATCACCGTGCTGTCGTCTGCAAATAGTGTCATAGTATGCGGGTTAGATTTTGGTAGGTCATTTATATAGATTGTGAATAGTAGGGGTCCCAATACGCTTCCTTGAGGGACGCCATGAATCACACTACGTTCCCTTGAGATGTAATTATCCTCTCGTTTCGTATTTAAGTTAATTCTATTTATTTCTGTCCGTTGTTTTCTATTGTGTAAATATGATTTAATTAAGTTCAATAGATTACCTCTTACACCATAGGCATTAAGCTTTTCTAAAAGAATACTATGTCGAACATAGTCGAATGCCTGCGTCATATCACAAAAGATAGCTGCTACTTGTGTTCTTTTATCAACGTTGGTCAAAATTTCGTGGAGAAAATTATATACGGCTAGGTTAATTGTTTTATTTTTGCAGAAGCCGTATTGCTCCTTACATATTATATCTTTCTTGTCTAGATAGTCATATATCCTTTAATAAACATACTTTTCCATAATTTTTGAAATAGTTGGAATTAGTGATATAGGCCTATAATTTTTCAGTATTTCTCGGTCATCTTTTTTTAGGAGTGGTTTTACAACTGCCAATTTAAGTGCATCTGGGAATATGCCTGTCATTATACATTGATTTATAATATAACACAGATGATTACATATTTCCGGTGTGACGGCTTTTAATACTTTGGTAGATATTTCATCATAACCAACACTACCCGTATTTTTTAGATTTTGTATGATAGTGGCCACGTCTTGGGGTAAGCATGGGACCATAAACATGGAATTTTTATTTGTTTTTATGAGTGACGTTACCCCATTAGTGGTATTGGTTATTGGTTCTATTTTATCAATGAAATAGTCATTGAATATGTTTGCTATTCGTGTGGGGTTTGTGATGTTTTTTTCTTCATGTTTTATATTATTTATGTAATTCTTAGGTATGTTAAATTTAGATTGATTTATTATTTGCCAAGTAGTTTTACTTTTATTGTGTGAAGTATTAATTTTATAGTTGTTTTGTGTTCGCTTAGTCAGCGTTATTGTTTTGTTGAATCGTTTAGAGTAATCTTTGTAACGTGTTTGATTGTCTAGGTTTGGATTTAATCTATATGTCCATAATAGTTGTCTTTTTTTCTTACTACATATTTTTATTCCGCGCGATACCCATTGCGGTTTTTTTCTCACATATACGGTTATGGTAGAGATAAGTATAGTAGAGTATAAGATCAGGCCGAGCATTGTGCATTTAACTGTAAATTTAATTATGTCTGTATATCTTTTATAATATTGGTGTGCAATAAAGAATTATCTATCTATTTATGTAACGTGTCATCCGCATAGCACGCTACGGCCGCGGCGCTATCCGCGAGCTCACCGTGAAGCACCCAGTCATATACGATGTTCCACAGGAGCGGCCCTAGAACAGATACCTGTGGAACACTGCACGACATCTCACGCCAACCGACACCAGTCGCACTTTTGTTTTGATGAGACGCCGCTGCTCCGCGTGAAAAAACGTTTCACTTTGTTCAGGTCTCCGAGTTCACGTGAGGCTGTTTTAATGACACTCTCGTTTTAGTTTTTGTTATTCAGGTTGCAGCGAACATCTAACCTAGGATATTGAGATTAACCTGTATTGGCAGTAGCGTGCTCGGAAGAGTGGAAAGGGGAAGGAAAGAAAATGCGTTTGCTGTGTGAATTCGAGCACTTGGGTAGATGACGGCTCTCTCCATCAGCACACGAGTGTCCCCCTGATGCAACTCCAGGGTAAGGTGTTGGATGCGTTGGAGATGTTCAAGGACCACATCACCTCGCCATAAGCGCCCTCACGCGCATGATGGCATCCACAGTGGAACGCCACCGCAAAAGCGGTATTCCTTATCCGCCAGATTCGGCCCCTCGCTAGACAGGTGCTCGACGCAGCCGGGGTGCGAGGGATATGCCTGTCAATCTCACCTTCGGCAACCAAAGCGACCAACAAGTGGCGTGCGTTTTAGTCGGTTCGAGTCCAACATAACCTCTTCCACCGGCTCCGGCGTGGACTTTGCGCACGTAAAAAAGAAAAGACAGGTGCTCGACGAGGCACTTCGCAATAATTCTTTCAAAGAGCTTGTCCACCTCGTCTAACAACACAATGGGCCGGTGGCCAGACGGTTCGTCCGCCGCATGTCCCTCCTTTCGGATAAGAACCAGTTTCCCCGTCTGCCACATCTTTGGAAACTGGCCCCGCTCCAAACATGCGTGATTAGGAATGCCATCTTGCTCCAAGCCTGGGTGCCACACTGTATAGGACCACTCTGGGTGCCACAAGCAACCGACGTGCTGGAGTCATCTGCGGTGGAACGTATTCCACCGCCTGCGCTGGGATCAGGTATTCAACCTCTCCTTCGAGTACAGCTGACTGCAGAACCTGGGCCAATGGTGGAGCCCGGGGGCGCAACTTTCTTCTTACCATAAGGTAAGGCCACCTCCATGGGTTCCATCTTTATAAGCTCCTTATAAGCCGCGACCTTGGCAAGCATAAAACAGGAGGGCATTTTTGGCCTCCCTGTATCCCTCGTGATGCTCCGCCACTCAGGGCTTCATATCTGCGGGACGGCTACGCCTTCTACGAAGTCTAGTCCATCGGCGGTACGTCATCACGCAAGCTTGCCTCAGCCTCACGAATTCCGCAGACCACCAGTAGACCCAACGCCTCGGAATATAGGGTGGAGCCCTAACCTCGATTAGCCTGTTCGGCGCAATGGCCCAGGCCTGTACGATGGCGGCGATTCGATTCAGTCCCCCAGCACGACTCGCGTGCGGTCGGTATGATCAGCGCATCATCTACGTGGAGGGGAAGGAGGGGGGGAATCATCAAACCGAATGTATCGGTGAAGAAAGGTCGATTATCAATTTGCGCTCCATGGCCACGAACGTTGATTCGTCCCCGCGATTTTGGAGAACTAGTTAACGGCCCAGCTCATTAGAGCCCTGCTTCGCGGGTTTATGTACCGGCACCCCTAGGTCAGGCAGGACCAGGCATTGAAGTCACCGAGCCCAAGAACTGGATGAGGTTGACAGCCGTTACGATGTCGGTCAGTTGCTCCAACGACCGCCGGTATTCTCCTATGCGTCGGTGTAGTCTCGGCGTGAAGTAGAAAGCCACGACCGTAATATCCCCCATACGCGCCGCTATAATGCCATGCTTCCTTGCTATGACAACACGGGACAACTTGCAGTGGCAGTGCGCACCAGTGCCACCGATATATCCAGGTGAGCATCGACACCGTGGCCACCGTTCGCCTGCAGGATGCATCGGACGCCTTGCCCTCCGCCGCACACCTGAAACAATGCGACTGAGCTTCTCAACTACCGGCCATATGACCGGATTGGCCACGGCGGAAACAGCGGTCACCAACAGTTAGCTCTTCTGTGCACAATACCCCCACGTGGCCGACGGACAGGCACCTGAAGCACCTAGCTGACCGAGCCTGCAGGAGCAGGACCACGCATACAATGACTCAAACCACACCTCCAATGGCAAGGAACCGCCGGTTGGCAGCATTTGGACTGCTGCAATGGAGCAGTCAACAACGGCCATCCCTGTCCATAGCGGCCGAAGCGGATCGCTTCGACCTTCACCGCCTCTAGACGGTAGCCCTCAACCTCCGCCACAGTGAGATGGTTGACTGGCAGTGAGAATCTCCCTTAGCCTAGCCGCTAGGGCATTAGCCTGGTTGCGTCACAATCTGGGCGTACTTCATCCCCCTCTCCACCGTCTCCGCCATCATAGTGAAGACTGCCGTTGAGAGGGGCACGCGCAGCCTCCCCGGCACTCCCCTCGTAGCAGCCCCAGCCTGAATTAAGGGTTAGATTAGTATAATATTAATGTAGTGATCATAATGATAAACAATCAATGGAATGTTCTTTTTAGTATAGTATTTTTTTAATTTTAAATGTACCTACTAAATAAAATTCAACACTAGAAATTATAACTCTAATAAACTGAAATAACAAAATGATATATTTACATACATCATGTATCGTGAAATTCCTCCGCGTCATTACGGACTGGTAGCGTTCTCCGAAACCAGGCAGTTTTGCCCAGTTAAATGGACAATTCTTATTCTCTGTGCAAGATAGTAAACAGTCTACAGGTCACACGTAGCGTCGATCAGCCGTTTTGTCAAATCTTTGAATACAAAATTGACACTTGGAATTCATATTCTTAACGTATAAACCCCAAACTGCTCAAGATAATCGTCTGTCAGATTACAGTATTCACGACGTTTGGCGCCTTAAAGCCGCAAGGGTCTCGACGCACTTTGCGTCTTACACCAAATGTATACCGATTTTCCAATGTAGCAACGACATACCATCCGGACTCTTGTCATCATCACGCATAAGCCCAGTAGGTTTACGAATGGATGGCAAGCTAAGTGGCAAGGCACGACGGATAATTGCTCAAAATGGACCGATGACAGAAATCAAGTAAACTAACGTCTGAAATTTTATGAACACCGTGACCACCCAAATGAACTGGTAAGGACGAGAGCCATGCTCGGTCGTTCATGGCCACAATTAAAAAAATTAACAAAATAGTGTTTTTGTACCTGAATTAGGATGAACTAAAGGCATGAGTAAAGTTGGTGGAAGACAACGAAACACTAATACATACCCTTTCCCAGGATGATCATGACTGCACTTAAACAATGTTTCCTAGTACCCGACAGAACTCAATTGGTCAGAGGGTGTGAAGAATCCGTCGCTCTTGACCAGTATTGGTACATGAATGTTAAAAGTGTGTCTGATATGAGTCTAATCATACCGTCCTCTGTGAAACGTCTCATTTCAAGAATATTACTAATCTGTGATATTACAATTATTATCTCTATATAAATATTTAGGTCGGGTTGAACTTTAGTTATCTAGACTTCACAGTATATACAATAACAAAATATATGATTATAAACTAGCTTTTGCCCGCGACTCCACCCGCATAAACGCCGGTTATTGTTATCAAACAAACATAGCCAATATATCTGTGTAGGTACCAAATTTCATCAGGTTATTTTCAAAATTCGATTGACATGTTGGTTACCGTACACCCCCTCTTTTTCCGTGGGTATCATAGAAGTCTATTCTATTTTGGACGGTGAATATATAGCCCTTGGCAAAGTGCCCACTTAACGGCAATAGACCGCCCCTTATAACGTGAACCCGAAAATCATAGTTGGCAAAATTAGGGTATTAATTAATATATCTCTTCAGAGATTACAGTATCTTTTTTTTTTTTTTTTTTACGTGCGCAAAATCCCCTCGGATACCTCCCCACCGGAGCCGGTGGAGGAGGTTATGTCGGACACGAACCGACTAAAACGCACGCCGCCTGTGGGTCGTTTTGGTTGCCGAAGGTGAGGTTGACAGGCATATCCCTCGCACCTCGGCTGAAAATGACGTATTTTCATTCCAACTTGATCCATTTAAGCTTTTTTTACGAAAAAGGTAGCTTGTCTTTTCTCAAGCTCTAGTCACTCTGTATCAAATTTGATCTAGATCAGTTTAGTAAAGGTATGAAATCGTAACAGATAGACAGTGTTTCAGCATTTATAATATTCGTATGAATATGGATATATTTGTGCCATTTTGTGATAATAAACACGAAGTGCAAAATCTCAAGGATTACAAAAAAACAATTAAGTAGTATATAAGAACCTCAGATTTCCAAATTCAGTTACAGTGGCATACTGTACCTCAGGTGAGTACCACTAAACAATAATTGTTAATAAGCGTCACTTTGTATCATTTCCATAGAAAATATCTCAACGATATTGAGTATACAGTAGAATCCGTTTGTCTCGAGTCTGATTTAGCTGAAGCATTCGAATAGAGATAACGAAAATGAACAAGAACTAGATCAATATTACAAACCTACTGTGGACGAAGTTACGGGTAAAAGAAAGTGATTAATATCGACATAAAAAAAAAAATATTTAGAAATTTAATTTATAAGTCAGTTTCATTTGATAAAGAAAACTGAAAGACATGCCTAAGACGATATCTATCTTCTCCATCTATTGAAAATTTGGCCAATGCGATGGAACCGAAATTGCGTTCTTAGAGATATATATGTATACGGGCATGCAACACACGTTGGTGCGTGAGCCTCTGGAACCCAAAAATACCCTAACACCATAGTCAAAGTCAATAATTATTTATACTGCATTGATTGTTTAACCGCAACTTACAAAACATTAAATAAAAATAAATATAAAAGACTAGTTTAGGAAATGGATCTTTGGCACCAGTTCGGAACGCCGCGCACCCTGACCTGAGAAGACTCCGGCAAGAAACTCAGCGGACGTTCTTTTCTTTAGTCTGTTTTCAAAAATTACATAGTCTAAATACAATAATTTGCTTGAGTAGCATAATTGAGCCAATTTCCAAGCTTGTTTATCATTTAAGTATTCTTGAATTTTATAATAGCCTTTTTGGTACAATTTACTCTTAACTACATTTTCACATTTATTCACACGTAAATCCCTAAGTCCCTAAGTCTATGGCAAATCTTATATTTTATCGTTCATGTGCTCTTTTATTAAACTCGAATCTTCCTTTTTTCTTTACTTTCAGGTAAAAATGTGGGCATTAAAGGTAATGCTATTACTTCTGCCAGCTATTGCGTACTGTCGCATAAGTATTAGAATTAATCCAGGTAAAACAGAAGCTGAGACCACTGTCTCTTTCAGTGGCTCAGATAGATCTATCATTAGCGACAAGGAACGGAAGACTTTCAAATTTGACGAAGCAAATTTGAATAAAGCTGTAAAGGCATATAAGGGCAATACTTGTACAAGTGTATTCGTGAAACCACCGACGCCCTATGGGGACATTTATGAAAAGCTTGGTTGGGACATTGTAGAGAGAACTCTGAGGCCAGTAGGATACAAAATAATTGGCATCAATCCAAAACCTGATTTAGTCGTGACTGCAGACTACGAAAATACTCATGATAAAATAGATGCAACATATAGTACTAGTATAACGAAGACTGTTGAAGAGGAAGTATCCCACGGTTGGACCACTTCGGGGGAACTGAGTGTCGGGCAAGAAATCACCTACAGTGTCGGTATTGGAGCGGCAGAAGTCGGTGGTTCTACATCATTGTCGTACACTTCGGGGTGGGGTGAAGAGAAAACAGAATCCAGAACAGTTTCTCTTGGAACTACTTCAACTATACAGGCTACTGTTCCTCCAGGTCAGAAGGTTGTGGCAACACTAAGCGCTGAAAGCGCCACGTTGGAGATTGAAATATATTACGAAGCCACTCTTAATAATGGAGATGTATTTTGCAACTATGAAGGTAAGTTCCAGGGTCATCATTTCTGGGCGTATCCTGTATATGATCTACAAGATGCAGGCAAATTGCCCTGGAAGGTGAAATCCACGGAGCGTATAGCAGTTGGTTTTTATTCAAATGCCAAGCTTAAGATATCCAATGGTAAAGAAGTGCCAGCTGGAGCAAAAGAGTAAAGCACTAAAAAAGTACTGAATTGTTAATTTCATTCGTAAATAAATTGATATTTTATGCTTCATTGTTTTCTTTTTAATTAGTTCGGTTGTTAATTCTTATATTGCTATCACTAGATTAATCTATATCTTGTTACTTTTATTTTTGATTTGTTTTTCATACATGGCAGTGGACATACTCAGATGTTATAAGGGATGTTGAGTACACTATTTTATTTTCGAAAAATAACCACCATTTATAGTATAATAATGTATATGACGGATCGCCGAGCGCCTCTGATACAACCTCTTGGTGTGTATCCGCCATCTTGAGCGTTTATTCACAGTGGGCGTAAAAATAATACCATGATAACACTGTGCAACGTCTATTAAAAGTAACAAATTGGAATGCAGTACAAAATATGAGGTGATTACTGTAATGTAATGAGATTAGAGGAGCCAATAGGTTTGCATGTGCTCACAAGCCGTCGTCCGTCAACTGAATCCCAAAAATGACATTTTCTACTCGACCGTCTCTATGACACATGCAACTCTATTCGGTGTTACCCGCTCCACTTTGATAAAAGTAATTATCATAGACAATATAACACAAACTAAATCGATTAAATTAACAAACTTCACTAGCAACACTGCCAAAATCAACACGCGCCGTTACGGCCGTCCTGCTTTTTCACACGTCCTCGTGTGTATCTTCGATAATTTCTGAAAGAAAACAGACACCACACTGTCATTCCGGTTCACTCGGCCATACTGACCAAATATGGCACGTGGTTATACTAAGTGATCATTAAAGTTTAGCGCCATATGCTTGACTAAAACTCGTACTACGTCATAATAGACAAACTGTGTTCCTTACACAGGCCACATTTGCCATAAAGGTTACTTTTATCACAGCGGCTACGCTCGTCACTCCTTACATTGCCACACTTGCTATTATCACACAAGGCATTGCTACACAGGTCATTGCTACACAGGTCATTGCTACACAGGCCGGCGCCACACAGGCTGTTGCCACACAGGCTGGTGCCACACAGGCTGGTGCCACACAGGCTGTTGCCACACAGGCTGGTGCCACACAGGCTGGTGCCACACAGGCTATTGCCACACAGGCTGGTGCCACACAGGCTATCGCCACACAGGCTGATGCCATACAGGCTAGCGCCACACAGGCTATTGCCACACAGGCTACTGCCACACAGGCAATTGCGACAGATACACCACACAGTTAATACTCACAGAAATTTCAAAACGCAACAGAGAAGTAAACTCACTTGGGCCAATTTTACCAGTGAGGCCTATTTATTACTCACCATCGCCGTTATCGGCACATTCTGATGAGGCTTCGTTTGTTGGCGTTTCCAAGCCAGCATTCAACTCCAATGGAACGTAGCACTCAGGCATAGGACGTATGCGGTCATGTGCATACTTATACGTTCGATTAGAATTCAATGCCTTGAGTAAGTATCTGTCACCATTAAGCAGCTCACTCACTTGATAAGGTCCTTTGAATTTAGGTTCTAATTTTGTCTTGTTTCGTTCATGGTTCTCTAACAAAACATAGTCACCTACTGGTGGCGCATGGCAGCGTGCGGTAATGGACTGTATTGCGGGAAGTAGCTAACTGTTCTATTGACGCTTTACACACAAAAGACAGGTGGCCGGGCTGCCGCGGATTCGATCCAGGCAGTGAATGCAGCCCGAGAAATTAGGAGAGGATGCACTAACCTTCACGACACACGTGTTTTCATCGCAGCCGGTACACGGATCTTCTCTTCCTTGCTCAGGAGCTGCCGTCAGCATCACTAGATCGCTTGAGGAACACACGAGAGGCACAATCCGATCGGTAAAGGTCTATGAAGCGGTAAAAATGTAACAAATATTATACATTTCTGAGAGACGCGAGCGCGGTCCGTCCGTCTTTACGCTGGCTAGTTCAAAGCGAGACTGAGTGTCTATATTTCACAAATGGCGGACGGAAGCTACATCTATGGTTAGTGCGGAAGAGGAGACGGGTATAAAAGGAGTGTGTTTCCGTGTCAAAAATACAGTTTCTACTTCGGCGCAACCATTCCCCCCGGCTTGAAGGGTTACCTTCGAAACGAAAATGTGGAACAAATCTAATGTCTAATCTAAATCTAGGTTTGTGAAATAACAACTAAAATATAAACATAGATTGGAACTCGTGCCTACTGCTGGCTAGGCAGAGGGCAGAGGCGAACAACCGGGCGCAGATACGATCCGGTTGCAGTTTTAACCCGTACAACACGAGTTATCCCGCGGGCATCGGGAAAAATTTCCTCTACTACTCCCAGAGGCCAATGTAAAGGAGGAGCATTCTCAGTCATAAGGACCACCACCGTACCTACAGTAATTGGGTTGGATGGAGTATTCCATTTTTGACGTGACTGCAGCGTGTGCAAATAATCGGTTCTCCAACGATTCCAAAACGATTGGACCAACTTATCTAAAAGAGCGTGACGAGTTAGAAGGTGCATTCTATCGTCATCAACATCTATTGCGGGCAAATATTTTAGAGGAGTCGTATTCAAGAAGTGAGCTGGCGTCAGAGCTAATGGCTCTGACGGATCGCTAGATAGAGTCCGACACAGCGGACGCGTGTTCATCACTGCCTCTACTTGAGCGAGTACGGTACTCAACTCCTCGAACGAGAGAATCTGCTCGCCTATGACGCGAAACAGATGCGACTTAAGGCTTTTAATATTCGCTTCCCAATTACCACCAAAATGACTAGCGGCAGGCGTGTTAAAGTACCATTCAATGCGATTTTCGGCTAAGATGTGAGCGAATTCACTTTGGTAGTACTTAGACCGTAAGAATGTGTGCAATTCCGAGATACTACGTCGGGCCCCTACATAGTTTGTACCGTTGTCCGAATACATGCGCTTAACCGGACCCCGACGCGACAAAAAACGTTTAAAAGCGGACATAAAATTTTGCGTACTTAAATCACCGGTCAACTCTATATGAACCGCGCGAGTTGTCATACAAATGAACAAACAAACGTAAGCTTTCGTGGAGCGAATGCCACGACCACGAGCAATGGTGACTTTGAAAGGCCCAGCAAAGTCTGTGCCGGTGTGTACGAAAGGTTTTGCGGATTGAACAACACGACAAGAGCGATGATCGGCCATTTCAGGCGCGATAAAACGCGGGCGGAGCTTAAAACAAGGTACACATCTGTGTACTCTAGCGCGAACCAAATTACGAGCGGAAATTATCCAGTATTTCTGTCTCAAAATAGACATCAACAAATCGGGACCAGCGTGACAATTCACCTTATGATGATAATCTACTAACAAATCTAATACGTGGTCCTTACGCGGGAGAACTACTGGATGCCTTTGTTCAAATCCTAAACTTGAATTTCTCAAACGACCACCTACTCGAATGAGTCCATCCTCCAAAAATGGTTTCAAGTGTCGGAAAGAACGACTACAAGGTTTGTTAAATTCTAAATTTTTAAATTCAGAAGCAAAATAACCTTTCTGCAACTCGCGAAGTATGACCAATTCAGCCTTATCTAAATCAGCGGCGGTTATATGACCGCGTGTAGATAGAATTCTCAAAAATCGGCCCACATAAACAACACAACGCAACAGTCTCGACCAAGACGAGACGCGACTAGCCAACAACAAAATAAGGGACTCTTCACGCGGGACCGATACAACAAGCGAGTGCTTCTTTTCCTCGGGTGGTTCGGAAACCGTAGTGGGATTGAATTGAATAACTGGCCACCCATCCAACGCGGCATGAATCCAGGACGGTCCACCAAACCACAACGGGTGATCCAAAATTTGCGAAGGAAGCAATCCACGAGAGAGACAATCGGCTGGGTTGTCGGTGCCAGCAACGTGAAAGAGATTATGTGGCGCCAATTCAGATTGAATTTTTGCCACTCTATTAGCGACGAATGTGTCCCAACGATGGGGCGAAGAGTGGGCCCAACACAAAGCGACTGTTGAGTCCGAAAAAGCTAAAATTCTACTAATATTAATGCGACTACTACAAGCATTGGCGATAGAGGTGATCAATCTAACTAACAATAGTAAAGCGCATAGCTCGAGGCGTGCCAGAGAGACGACCTTACGGGGAGAGACCTTTGATTTCGCGCTTATAAGGCTAATTGAAACCTTACCTACATTCGAGACATGAAAGTAGACTACTCCTCCATACGCCCTCTCACTAGCGTCCGCGAAGCCTACTACCGTAACAACACTATGTTGCGATATACCTACATGACGCGGAATTTGTATTTGGTCAAGCACAGAAAGTTCTTTTCTAAAGCGAGCCCACAACTTAGCAATGTTGTCGGGCGCGGTGTCGTCCCAATCACAATTGGAAAGCCAAAGCTCCTTTATAAGTAGTTTGGCGTACAAAACGACAGGAGCTACGAATCCCATTACGTCCCATATCCGTGCCACACACGACAGGATAATGCGTTTAGTACAAGTTTGCGGGGTCGAACTAATTTTCAAACTAAACGTATCAGATGCGGGCGACCAGCTTAAACCAAGCACCTTGTGCGTATCACTTTCATCGAATTCCTTAACCGAAGACAATCGGTGCGACGGTGGAATCGACTCTAACGCAGTTTGCGAGTTGCTCGTCCATTTCACGAGATCAAATTGACCAGCCTTCATGAGACTTATAACTTGAGCGGCCGTCTCGACAGCCTCTGCCTCGCCATCTACACTATACACGAAGTCATCCATGTATAAGCCAGTCTCAATGGTGGCTCTCGCTTTCGGAAATGCATCGCCCTCGTCAGCGGCCAACTGCTTGACGGTGCGAAGTGCGTGAAAAGGGCTAGATTTAAGCCCGAAGCAAACACGATTAAACTCGTAAACCATTAAAGGTTCTTGCGGTGAAAATCTATACAAAAATCGTTGAAACCTACGATCGGGTTTGCGCACTTCAAGGCACAAAAACATTTGTCGAATATCTGCAGAGAGTGCAACAGCGAATAAGCGAAAATTTACAATTATGTCAAATAAATTACCTTGAAGATTTTGACCACAATACAAAATGTCATTAAGCGACACGGAAGTGCTAGTCTTAGCACTGCCATCTAAAACTACGCGGAGTTTAGTAGTAAGCTTATCTTCTCTAATAACTCCGTGGTGCGGGATAACGTACGAAGGCTGGGTCTCGTCAGTGTCCGCAGGCGCAGGTGAGATGTAACCTTTATCTAAATATTCGTTAACAACCTCATCATAGGCTTGCTTTAACTTTGGAGACGCCTGCATCTTTCGTTCTAAACAAAGAAAGCGTCTTTCAGCGGATGCACGGGAGTCCCCGAGCGAAAAAATATCTCCCTTGAAAGGGAGCGCGACCACATAACGACCCTGCTCATCACGAGTAGTCGTGCGACAATAAATCTCCTCAGCCATCTTGTCATCGGGGCTTAGGATGGGTGGGACATTGACCTCTTCAATCTCCCAAAACTTGCGGATGGTAGACTCCAGTGGCGGCTCGACGGTGCAACAGAACGAGGCAGTCGAGTGACTAAAACTATCTATAGAAGCGGGTGCGGAACCAATTATAACAAAACCCAGAACTGTTTCCAGGGCGTGCGGAGCGGGGTACGTCGGTCCCCCTTTGACCTTACGTGATAACTGGAGGCGCGGGAGAATCGAAGCGCCGATCAATATATCGACGACTCCAGGAACAGCGTAAGTCTCATCAGCTAAAGGCAAGTCTTTAAATTTCGTTAACAAAGACGTGTCAACCGGGACGGTAGGCAACTGTTCAGTTATTTTATCTGTAACGAGCGAATCCATGTCAAACCAAATATTATTATTAAAACGAGATCCAAACCTTGCTTCAACGGTGCCATGAACAGCTGACTGCAAACCCCCAAACCCTTTCACCACTGAATGGGTTGAACGCTTATCAACATTGAAACCAAGACGTTGACAACAATCTTGAGTAATAAAATTACTTTGCGAAGCGCCATCTAATAGCGCTCGAACAAGGTGCGGTTTACCTAATGTATCAACAATAACAACGCGAGCGGTCGCGAGACACACAGTGGTGAGTGCAGCACTAGCGGAGAACGAACACAAGGTGACGTCATCCGCAGCGGTCACCGGGCGGGCCGGAGCGCGCGCGGGCGCGGGGTGCGGCTGCGGCGCAGGCTGCCGTGTGTCACCGCTCGACGGGCCAACTGTACTCACATTGGATGCGGCATTACTATTCTCAAAATGAAGCAAAGTGTGGTGTCTCGCTTGACATTTGCGACAACCATTTCCACTATTACATAAAACAACGCGGTGTTTAGTACCGAGACAATTAAAACAAAAATTATTAGCGCGAACAAATTTATAACGATCACTAGGCGACAATTTTAGGAAACCAGGACACTTGTACAGTTGCGAATGATGAGTACTACACAAAGAGCAAACAGATGATTGTACACGTGCTGGTGCGGTATTAACATAAGTATGGGTTGACCTCGGTGACCTCGATGAGGCATCTATTTTGCGTTCAGAAGTAACAACCTTCTTCGCGCCTTCATGTTTCAATGAAGAGCGTTGCAATACCTTTATATGCTCGCGAACAAAACTTTCTAAGTCTTCGAACTTAGGAATTTTACTGCCGCGATGATCCGACTCAAACAAACGAATGGTTTCGGAATCTAATTTCTTTAAACCCATATACAAAAATACGAAGTCGCAGAGGTCATCGATCTTCAAGTTCTTTACGGCGCGAACAGCTGACGCGAAAGTATCTAGAAATTTCTCTAAGTTTTGATCGTTACATGCCGTAATAGATTTCAAATCAGACATCTGATCTAAATAGGCGTTAGCTACCGATCTTTTATCCTCATACTTAGCTTTCAAAGTATTTAAAATTAAATTATAATTCCCGGCACTAAACGTAATTCCAGCGCAAGCGGTTATAGCTTTACCAGTCAATTTTTCAACGAGATAATGCAATTTTTCGTGATCTGTCAACGAATCGTTCTTATCTATCGTATTCTCAAAACTATCTATAAATAGACACCAATTGCGAATGTTACCATCAAATTCGGGTATTTGAATTGGTGGCAACTTAGGTCGGTCGCGAGTGGGGTTGGGTAGGTCAGCCGGTTTCTCCAAACTCCTAGCGACGCGTTTGATACGACAATACAAATCGTCAAACGACGACAAGGCTTGATAACTCACTGAGTAATCGGGATCCAAATTCAACTCTAAAACATTGATGTCATGTACTAAGGTTTCGAAATCCGCGCGTAGACTATCTAAGTTTTCTATAGAACACAAGAACGAATCTCTGATGACCAAATCAGAGGTTTTAAGTGCATTATCATAGATCGATTGTACGCGAGAGTAAATCATTTCTTTTTTAGCGTATAAAAGTTTCAATTGAACCTTACCGGTCTTATCAACCTTTGGGGACATGTTTACAATTAAATCTCAAACTAAAGTGCGGTAAATAACAAATATGAAATGACTTAATCTTAGCGGTACAGAGCAGCGAGGCGGCGCGAGCGATAACCGTAGGTAGGTAGGTACTTATGACTGCCAGTGCAAGCTTGAACTAACGCGCATAGCAACAAGGTCGTACCTACGCGATGGTCGCTGTCTAGGTTCAACTATTATTTCAGAGATTAAGTATTGCGTAATATCTATTCAAATTAAAATACTTTCGTATGAATTGGGATGAGATGCGAGCGAGGTAGGTACAGCCACGTGTCCACCCACGCAGGTACTAGGCAAATACGACGCGAGCCGAGAACAACGTAATTGAAAAAAACAAAACAAAGCCAAATGCGTTAGGTATTACACTGTGCCTATGCACTAGGGTGTCTGAGTATACCTAAGATCTAAGCCTAAATGTCTGGATGCGGGGTTTTCTACTAAAATAACCAGGCACTTAGGTGCGATGCGAAAATTGCGAACTACGATTAAGTGTTGATATGATACCTAACCTATTTATGTATTAGGTAGGTACAATGCGAGCCAGCGGCGAACGGACAACAAATCTAATCCTAAGTGTCTGGATGCGGGGTTTTCTACTAAAATAACCAGGCACTTAGGTGCGGTGCGCTCATTCCCATTAGAATAATAACAAAATACGAACTACGGCTAAGAATCCGGCTCGATCCGGACCAAAAATGGTGGCGCATGGCAGCGTGCGGTAATGGACTGTATTGCGGGAAGTAGCTAACTGTTCTATTGACGCTTTACACACAAAAGACAGGTGGCCGGGCTGCCGCGGATTCGATCCAGGCAGTGAATGCAGCCCGAGAAATTAGGAGAGGATGCACTAACCTTCACGACACACGTGTTTTCATCGCAGCCGGTACACGGATCTTCTCTTCCTTGCTCAGGAGCTGCCGTCAGCATCACTAGATCGCTTGAGGAACACACGAGAGGCACAATCCGATCGGTAAAGGTCTATGAAGCGGTAAAAATGTAACAAATATTATACATTTCTGAGAGACGCGAGCGCGGTCCGTCCGTCTTTACGCTGGCTAGTTCAAAGCGAGACTGAGTGTCTATATTTCACAAATGGCGGACGGAAGCTACATCTATGGTTAGTGCGGAAGAGGAGACGGGTATAAAAGGAGTGTGTTTCCGTGTCAAAAATACAGTTTCTACTTCGGCGCAACCACCTACTTTAAATCTTTTAACTAGTGCTTTGCCTTTATCAAACCTAGTTTTCTCTACCGCAGCATTGGCTTCAATAGCGTGTGCCGCCTGTCCTCTAATCACGGGTAGTTCGATTTCCGGCTCGTCTGTATCTAGTGTCATAAGCTGAAGTGGTCTACCTACCTTTCCAATTAGAAGTTCTAGGGGACTGGCTTTAGTGGTACGATTTACAGTACAATTAATCGCTAGTTGAACATCAAGTAGTGCAGCCTGCCACGATCTCTGATTACCTGTTTCTACAACCGTTAGCATATTTTTCAGAGTAGACATAACTCTCTCTACTTGACCGTTAGCACGGCTAGTGCCAGTTGCAATAAGATGTAGCATTATATTATGGGAAGTACAGAAGTCTTTGAAATCTTTAGACGCAAAACACCTACCTTGCTCAGCGATCACGCGTGTAGGAGCACCAAATATCGATACGCTTGCCTTTAGTGCTACTATAGCATTATTCGAGTCAATGTTTAAGGAGTGATGCAAAAGAACAAATTTTGTAAAAGAATCGATAGAGACAAACACATACTCTTTGGTGTCATTTTTACCACTGAGTTTACCAGTGGCGTCCATGTGTATAGTATGCCACGGTATCATAACTTTTGGGATGGAATGAAGTTCTACTTGGGTTTTCCCTGAATGAGATTTAGACAGTTTACACGTTATACAATTATCTACAAACTTTCTTACGTACTTATTCATATTGGGAAACCAATAATGACAAAAGGCCTTCTCTAGGGTTTTACTCCATCCTAAGTGCATAATACTTTCATGCACATGGTTTATAATGGCCCACTGAAATGCCCTTGGTATCACCGGTAACCAGATACTTCTCTTATTGCGTTCTATCTTTCTATGCAACACGCCCCTCCTAATCTCGTATGTACTAGAGATTTCGTCGGTAAGTTCATGACTCTCGAATTTGGCGATCAAAGAATTTAATTCTCTATCTTTACGTTGTTCTGCTTGTAGCCAATTATCTGAGATCTCCATCAGATTAACACGTTTTTGTTCTATTTTTGTAGAACTTACGGTTTCTGGCAATGGGTTCCTGGATAAGAAATCTACATGACCCATATTTTTACCCTGCCGATATTCGATATCAAACTCAAAGGCTTGCAAGAAGCACCACCACCTGTGGACCCGCGGAGTAAGGTCTATTTTGTTTTTGGAAGATTTGACTGCATTACAATCAGTCACCACTACAAACTTTCGACCGCATAAGTAGTGCCTAAAATGTTTTATCGAATTCACGACTGCCAGAGTTTCCAACTCATACGAGTGGTACTTTGACTCTGCAGCGGAAGTTCGGCGACTATAATACTCAACTACATGCAACCTATCATCGATTTTTTGCATTAATATGGCACCGTAGCCTTCGGCACTCGCGTCTGTATGTAGTTCTGTAGGCTTATCTGGGTCAAAAATCACTAAAACTGGCTTGTCCGTCAGTATGTTAATAATATCCATTCGTATTCTTTCAAACGTAGGGGTCCACACTATTTTCCCTTTACCTGACGTTAAACGGTAGAGAGGAGCTGTTTTTTGAGAAAACTCTTTTACAAATTGTCTGAAGTATGAAGCCAATCCTATAAATTGTCGGAGTTGAGTAACTGTCTGTGGTGGTGCGAGTTCTGTGAGTGCTCTTATCTTACGTGGGTTTGGACATATCTCGCCAGCCGATACGTGATAGCCTAAAAACTCTACTTCACTCTTCATGAAAACACATTTTTTTAAGTTAAGAGAAAAACCGGCATTGGTTAAAGCCTTCAAAACTTGACGCAATCGGTCTAAACCCTGTTCTAACGTACGGGATGGTATAATCACGTCATCAATGTAAACTACAGCAAACGATTCGGTTAAAGATCCCAGCGCTTTATTTATTGCCCTTTGATAGACAGAGGGGGCATTACGAAGGCCAAAGGGCATAGTAACATACTCAAATTGCCCGTCAGGTGTCACGAAAGCGGTACGTTCTATGGACTCAGGTTGAACGGGGATCTGGTGATATCCACTAGCCATATCGAGGGAAGTAAAGAAGTAGGCCCCCACGAGCCTTTGTATTTGATCAGAAATAATTGGGAGTGGGTATCGGTCTGGTACAGTGTTACTATTAAGTTCCCGGAAATCTACGCAAAGACGGTCAGTGCCGTCCTTTTTTTGACTAACAAAATAGGACTCGCAAAGGGTGAACAGCTTTCTCTAATGATACCAGCATCCAAGAGTTCCCTGATTTTGGTACGTACCTCCTGTCTCTCAAGGGGGCTTAAACGATACGGCCGACGTTGTACTGTACGATTTGGATCAATTAATTTTATCTCTAGCTGTCCTATAGTGACTCTGCCTGTGGGGGTGCCTTCAACAAAATAATCAGAGTTCGCTTCCAGTAATGATATTAATTGGTGTCTAAACTCGATAGGAACATCACTTTCTATATCGCTAAAATCGTTTACTTTAGTTCCTACATCACAAACTGAAACTACTTTAATTTTCTTTAAAGTCAGTCGCTTTTCAAAAATTTCTACAGAGAACCCAAGTAATAACAAGTCTCTCCCAATCATAATTGCCTCGGAAATAGAATGATCTGGTACAACGTGAAATAATAACTGTATGGTATTACCCTGTATAGTAACCGTTGACAGAATTTGTTCATTACATTGCAAACTGGATTGCCCTATACCTAACAAGGTTACTTGATTATGCTGTCTTCTACCGTGAAACCTACCTGCTAATTTTTCCCTTATTAAGGAGCACTCTGCACCAGAATCGAAACAAAACAAGAACTGCTCACCGGTTTCAGTATGGAGTTGATCCACAGCTGGCTTAATAGTGCAGATATCCACACGGCGCTCCGTACGCTTGTTGCTTGAGTCTGCCTCCTTCTTCGCACAATGTGACGCAATATGTCCTTGTTCACCGCAGTAGTAGCACGTCAGCGTCGAAGGTTTCTTCTGAAGGCTGTCCTTAGCTTGCTGGGATATATTACTCCCGGAAGGCTGGAATCGAAAACGAGGCGAAGTATCACGAGCATTTTTGTTTTGGCAATCACTGGCCATCTGCCCCGGCTTGCCGCATGTATAACATCTTCTAGGGATATCTAGTCTAGGTTTCTTAGCGTCGCTCGAGGCAGCTGGCTTGTCTAAAACTGAAGGGCCTCTTTTTCGATACGTATATGCCATTAATTCTTGTTCCAACTTTACACGAGTGTCTATTTCGGTAGTAAAAGCCAGCCGTTGCAATCTTGGCTCAAACTTAGCAACGTGTGCCATTGTTACGGCGATTGCTATCTGGTCATTGTTTAAGGTATGCCACTGATTGCTCAATGTACTTAAAAAACGATTAGCATAAGCAGATAAGCATTCGCCATCTTTAGGGCTCTCATTTAAAAGCCTAAATAAAGTAGCAGCGGGCGTCTCCACAGTATCGAAACGTGCAAGAAATAAATCCTTCAGTTGTGGCCATGTTATGCCAGCAAAACTATTCTGCGCCAGCCAGGCCGCTGCGCTACCTCTGAATGATTTACTCAAAGCAATAATTAAATCTCCACAAGATAATTGTTTTCCTTGCATACACAGGTCTACGGTATTGCACCAGGCTCGTGCATCACACTCGCGAGATTCAGGGTTAAACTCAGGCAAGGTTAATTTAACACAGTTAACGTTTGGTTCTTTAATAGCACGAATCAATTCCATCATTTGGTTTTGTTGCATTTCAAATAATAATTTCCAATGGTTACTTTCATTGCTCAGATAATTATTATCAACAATACTCTGACCTGAAGTGCGTTCCTGCGTCGTTCCGGATCCCACTTCTGATGACGGATCGCCGAGCGCCTCTGATACAACCTCTTGGTGTGTATCCGCCATCTTGAGCGTTTATTCACAGTGGGCGTAAAAATAATACCACGATAACACTGTGCAACGTCTATTAAAAGTAACAAATTGGAATGCAGTACAAAATATGAGGTGATTACTGTAATGTAATGAGATTAGAGGAGCCAATAGGTTTGCATGTGCTCACAAGCCGTTGTCCGTCAACTGAATCCCAAAAATGACATTTTCTACTCGACCGTCTCTATGACACATGCAACTCTATTCGGTGTTACCCGCTCCACTTTGATAAAAGTAATTATCTGTATATGTGGGTAGGTATTTATTCATAAAACAATATTATAATCTCAGATTCTTCTTCACTTCTGTTCTATAAATACGATGCAAGAAATAAATATTAAATATTTATGACTTATTGTACACCGCGAACTACCCTGATTACTGGCAGTATAGTCCATACACTGGTCGTCAGGAAGAGATCGCAGACCGCGATTAGACCGCCCATTGTACAATTTATCTTACTCGTATGTATCCTATGTTTGGTGGGCAATAAAGAGTAATTATCTTATCTTATCTATCTTATCTCTATGCGGTGGTCAAATTATACACGATCACATCAACGTTGCCATATAAAAGTCATAAGTCTTTTTATTAAATCGTGCCATTATATAGTTTCTATTAGAATAACAAAAACTTTTCTTGGATTCTTGCATTATACTACTATTATGCTTACAAGTTTTACATAAGTTACTCTTTTACGCAATATTCCAATGCTGGATATAGGCCTCCTCCCAATGTTGGAAGTCTTTGACCTTCAGTTTCCATGCAGACCAAACCCGTAGTTATAGGGTTTCATTTTCAGATTTTTTCTCTCACACTGATATCTTCTGTGTTTATTTTTTCAGTATTTTGTTTGTATGTTGAAAACTATTGAAATGAAATGAAATGAAAATTTATTCGTAAGAGACACGGTGAAGATAAAGGTGTTAATTTTTCCAGTGTGGATAGTACAGCATATCTCGCCTGTTGTTATTTTTGTTATCTCATATAAATATAAACATCATTGGTTAGTGCTCCATAACCCATTATACCTGCACAAATTACACAGTCGACATTATATTCGAAACAAAAATAAATTATTATTAGTAACTAAGTATACAAAATAAATTCATGAATCAAGAAAAAACTGCAAAATTTTCATTCCAATTATCATGTCAAATATTTATCATGAAATTGTCAGAAATGTCAGGTTAGATGTTTAAAATAATATTATAATGATTTGAATGTCAATGAGCTTTCTTGTCAATATACCTACTTCAATAAATCGATGTCGCTAAATTACAATGTCAAGTACTAACAATAACTCTTTAGATACTTATAAATTATTTAATTATTTATGTACATTAAATTTTCTTTCCTATAGATTAACTTTTTATTGTACGATCCATACTTTAATAAATACGAGAGGTCAAATTTGCAACAAGTTTATTATTAAACTTAGCTGGGCCACTGAGAGACCGACGCTTGATCCATATTTTTTTAGAGAAACGTTCTTCAAGTAAACTTAGCACCCAGTACCCAGCCTGTGATTACAAATTTTGAAAACACACATACAAAGAGCTAATTGATTAAGAAGTGTGAGAACTTGCAAGTAATATTTATGGAATGCTAATTTTATGTGACACTCTTGCACTACAGTTTAGAGTATTTTTATAACACTTGACCGGTTTTGCCTTCAGTCTGAGATTAATAAGTATCTATGCACTGCCTTTTTTTACCAAATTCAAACCGGATCTATCTACCCTTCTTTTCTACCAGATGGTCAGCGAAGCATCGCGCTTACAGAATATTCTATCAAGTGCAAAAGTGGCTTGGGAATTAAGTGCACCCTAAAATATGGTATTGGAAACGAGGAGTCGATGGAACCTCAGAGCTAATTATGACCTTACATCCTCTTGCTCCTGACGCGTTGCTAATTTACATTTCCTGTCGATGTTAAAGTGGTTCCACTGGAAAATGTAGTTGCCCAAATATCTTATATATAAACCTGAAGAGAATTATTGGCAATTTCACTGCTAAGGTGGTAAAATAGAGAAAGAAAGTTCGCGTGGAAGTCCGTCATTCTTGAAGTAAGCAGCACGAAAATTTGCACACCTGTCTGTTCAGAAACAAACGAACAAGTGTATCGGCGTTTTTCAAAATTTCACTACTAAGTGGGTAAAATAGGCGATGGACGGCGAATGAATGAAGAGCTATGAATAGACTTCCATCACCTTCCTTGAGCTTTCTAACGGCTCTCCTACTATACTGGGTACTCGGTATATTTGAAGAAACATCTAATCACCAAAAAATACTGAAACAAGCGCCAGTTAATTTTGTCGAGAGGTTTTGCTACATTTGACCTCTTTTGCTTCTACAGTAATAATGTCCAGGTGTCTATTGCAGCTGTAGTAGTTCCTTGATGCGGAAGGTAGAGGATCGGATGAAATGACCCACATTGGGAGAGCCTATGCCTAGCAGTGGACTCCGTTGGGCTAATTGAAAGATTGATTGATATGCCAAACGTTGCGGACTATTGCTGAACGAGTCAAAGAACACATCGCAGGTGTAAATCTATCTGCTAAAATTAGGCACCAATCACTGTATTGAATTTCACCATACGCTTTTGCATGTCGGTGGAGAGGACTTCCTCTCCACAGAACTTCTATTCAAGAGCTGCACGTGAAGCGTTCAGTTTGCTAATAGAATACTGTGAGTATGGTATGTGACAAAAAGTAAATATTAAAAATATCGAGAATCTACGGGTCGATGAAGAACCTACTACCTCATAGACTCAAAGAAGGCCTGTGATCACGGCCGGTGTAACCTGGTCGAAACGTCAGGTATATAAAAGTTATGTATGTACCTATACCATGATAACAATCTTTCCCGTAATCATTATTGTACAACAAAGCTGATTTCGATGTCTAACAGATCAGTAAATCTGTAAATTCAGTAATTGTTCTCATTTATCTTTATTAAGTTATTTTATAGTTTTTGAAGTCACGTAGTTTTTTTTTTACTTTTTAGTGATTGCAAAATGAAAATTATTGTTCCAAATTATTTCAATTTTTTATGAAACCAAATGGCGACTAATCTATGTCGAAGTACAAAAAAATCAAGTAATAGGATGGAACAAAAACAACTATCTAATCACATCGATATAAATAACTTGCCACAACAAGACCAAGAAAATGTAACGGATATAGCGGAAACACTGGCCAAAAAACTATCGATGCCTAAAGCAGACATCATAAGTGTGAAACGAATGAGTGGTAGAAAAGACCACCCTGGCCCCGTTCGAGTCATAGTGAAGGACGACAGTACGCAGGAGAAATGGATAGTTGCAGCTAAAAGCATCCCACTGCATGCAAAGAATTTCATCTCCAATGTAGCAAATGGTGCCGGTGAGCAAAAAATATATGTTAACGAAGCTCTCACACCACATAACAAAAAACTACTATGGAACGCGAAGCAAGAATTAAAGAATACCTACAAGTTCATCTGGTGCAAAAAAGGAACAATATTAGCTCGAAAATCTGAAAATGAGAAACCGATAATAGTAAGATCTTTGAATGACGTAAAAATAGCAACTAGTGAAAAATAGGTAGGTATCTGGCAGGTTTTTTTTTTATGTTTTTTGTTTCGTTTAATTTAGATATTATTATCATTATGTAACTTTTCCACATCCAAAATGACTTCTTTCGAAGAAGATAATGTGTTTGAATTAAAAAATTGCTCAAATATTCAAAATTACTTAAAATCTATACCAAAGGGACTAATGAAGTTACTATGTCTTCATATAAATATTCGGTCAATAATTAAAAATTTCTCAACATTAGAACAATGCATTAGCTCATGCCCACAAAAAATAGATGTTGTCATATTAACTGAGGCTAATATTTCAGAAAATCTTAGTTGCTTATATAATATCGACGGCTATAACATGATAACAGAGTTACGGAATGCTCGAAAGGGTGGGGGTATAATAGTATATATACATAACACGCATAAAATATTAAAACTTAAAATTAAAACAGAACACTTTGAATGCCTCACTTTTAAAATACATACACAACTTCACTATTCCGCGACTGTGTGTGCAGTGTATCGGCCACCGAAATATAGTAAACACTTGTTTATAAATGAATTGCAGCATACTCTGTCTAGTATTGATACGGATTGTGATCTATACTTGCTGGGAGACATTAACATTGACCTAAAGGTTGACTGTCCTGTGAAACATAAATACAAAACTTCTTTGTATGGCTGTGGTCTTGTGAGTGGGATATCCGATTACACACGAATTGAATCAAAGGACGGCAAGATAAGCAAAACATGTATCGATCATATTTTCGTGAGATCTCACTCACAGGAACTGTTTACGGCCGCACTCGGAACTGTACTGGCCGATCACCGGGCGACAGCGGTAGCTTGCATAGGACCGATGATACAGGATGTTTCATGTACTTCTTTTAAAACAATAACAGATTCTAAAAAAATAACAAAACTATTACATCACATTGACTGGCAATCAACTAATAACATGTCGTGTCCTACACAGATATACACATTTATAAATGATAGGATAAATAAAAGCTATAGTCAAGCAGAAATCAATATTAAATGTAATACCAGATCGTCTCGGCAAAACAATACGTGGGTTAGTAAAAAAATAAATAAAGCATGTGAATATAAGGACAAATTATTTATCGAGTGGAAAAATGATTCTAAAAATAACATATTGCGTTTGAAATATAATAAGGCTAGAAACTTTGCTAATAATTTAATAAAGAAAACAAAAAATAAACACATAAAACAAGAAATATATGAAAGCAAAAATAATATAAGACGACTCTGGCAATTACTGAATAAATTAACCGGAAGAATTAAAACATCCATTGACAAGTCTATCGTTGCAGCATTTGAAAAAAGCACAATTGGGCCGAGTGATATAGCGAATAAATTTGCACAGACATTTGAGAGAAGTGTGAAGTCCATCTCACCAAATTGTGATATCCCATTGCTAGATAAATCAACATACAGTATGCCTAAAAATGTTACAATGTACTTCACTAAAGCCCGATCAGACCTGGTGCAACCCCTTATAAAAAATCTGAACAATCAAAAAGCACCAGGTTCAGATGGCATACGGGCAAGTGATATAAAGCGCATAATTGACAAAATAACAGCAACTATTGTCAATCTAATTAATACGAGCATAGTCACCGGTAGATATCCTGACCAGCTGAAAACCGGAATAGTTAGGCCAATATACAAAAAAGGCAGCCATACAGATTATGAAAACTATAGACCTATCACTATTCTCCCCACAATTGATAAAGTTATCGAAAAATTTATTGGAAATCAAATGTATTCATACTATAAAAAGAATGACATCATTTCATCAAAACAGTATGGCTTTCAACCAGGTAGGAACACTACACAGCTACTTTCGGATTTTACGGATTCTGTCAATAAACATTTAGATGGCAAACAACATGTAATTGCAGCTTTCATTGATTATAGTAAAGCGTTTGATACACTCCGCCACTGTAAAATAATAGATAGTCTGGAAGAAAGTGGGATTCGTGGTCCGTTATTGGAATGGTGCAAAAATTATTTACAGGACCGCACTTACCAGGTGAAAGTTGATAGCGCTTTCAGTGATAAGGTACACGTTAGCGAAGGGACAGCACAAGGCTCAGTACTCGGACCTTTACACTACATAACTTACGTTAATAATTTAGGAAACGTCATAAAAAATTGCGAAGTCTATCAATTTGCGGACGATACTTGTTTACTCTCGGCCGACTCGGATATTGACATGGCTCTTGGTAACTTACAAAGCGATTTTACTCTTCTGTCTAAATGGTCCCATGATAACGGACTCGTCCTAAATAGTAGTAAAACAAAAGTTATGTATATAAGTACAAATCAAAATAGGAAAACATCTCCTATTACAATAATATCGCACAGTCATAATTGTTTACATAAAAATATAAATTGTGACTGTGAGGCCCTAGAAGTAGTGGATACACAGACTTACCTAGGTGTGATTATTGACGACAGATTAACTTGGTCTAATCACATTCAACATGTATGTGATAAATTGCGCGCAATACTGGCCAAATTCTCTATACTAAGGCATAAAATTCCATATCCAATTTTGTTATCATTATATAAAGCAATGGGTGAATCAGTGATATCTTACGGACTGAGTAGTTACGGGCGCACTTTTAAATCAAAAATAGACAGAATCTATGAACTACAGTTACGTATTCTGAAAACCATTGTTCCCCGGAAGGTAAGGGAAGAGTATAAAAATAATCAACACGAATTGTTCTCATACTGCTCTTTGATGCCAGTTCAGGATAAAATAAAATATAATATCTTAACAGAACAATACTTTAATGAGGACCTACAAATAGTTAATTCTCACAATAAATTAACCAGAAGCGTGACCAATAAAAAGTTGATAATACCAAGATTCAATAACCTACATGGAAAAAGAACATTGAACTATATAGTCCCTAACTTATTAAACAAATTACCTAAACATTTAAAAAGTAAAATAAATTGTAGAAATCTAAAAGCTACATTAAAAACCTACCTTATTAATACACTAAAATAATTAAGTAGCTAGAAAATAAAACTAAAAATCAAAGAAAAGAATAAATCGAAAAGTAATGAAACATCCTGTAAGCAGATCGGTAAGTCGCAGCGGCAACTTATTTATATTGTGAGCCATTGTGCGCTGTAAATTTACCAATGTACCCGCACATTATTTTACTATACACTTAAAAAATATTATATTACGAACACAGAACGAAAGTAAAATTATATTGTTGCACTAATCATATATGTACCCACAATGTAACATATTATTGTTGTGCAGATTTAATTCTGATATTGTTATACCTAGATTTAGTGATTGCCTACCTGATGTACAGAATTAATATTATATAGACTCGACGACGAACGTAGTGTACGGACAAACCTTTCTGGTTTTTGTTACACTACTAAGGCATTAGACCCAATGTATTTTTTTCTGGTTAAATAAAAAAAAAAAAAAAAAAAAAAAATCTCGGAGTATTGGTTTATTTGAGAACCTCCTCCTTTTTGAAAGTCAGTTAAAAATGGAACCATTCTACCCCTTCCCCACCACCGACTCGTGTTCCAACCTCGGGGACTTTCATTATGCTTATATATGGTACCTTAAGGAATAACTGTTTCAACTTTCAAACTACACGAATTATATGATCCTGATTTCTTTGATCCTCTCGCGCTAATTTAGCTAATGAAATGATACTATGTTCAGCAAGTGGAATGCAGTAAGTTGTTGATGATAATAAAGTAAGTTGTGCCTGTGTTTCATTATTTTGAGTTTCCGATATTTCGGCGCTTGCAACAGCGCCGAAATATCGGAAACTCAAAATAATGAAACATGGTAAATATCCCGTTTATTCTGATACTGAAGAGATGCGTTTGGTTCTATTAGGACTATAGATTAATTATAGATAGGTTTTTAAACATAAACAGCACTTATACCTACTTATCTTATTTAAAATAAATCAGAATAGTTATACATATACATAAAATATATACACATATATAACATAAATATAATATATACATATATATACATATAGATACATATATCAATGGGTATTGATATGGGTACCAATTATTATTATAATATTTATACTAAGTAGACTTAGTAAATGTTTGTAAATTGACCAAATGATGCCTGTTGAGTTACTTGCCGGGGTCTTCTTAGGTCGGGGCCGCATTTCGAAACGGTGCCGGTGGTCCATGTGGTAGATTAGTCTTTCATATTTATTTTTATATTGACGTTTTGTAATTGCCGATTTAATGGTGTATGCAGAATAAATGATTTTGACTTTGACTCCGACACCGACTCCGACTCCGACTCCGACTCCGACTCAGACTCCGACTCCGACTCCGAGTCCGAGTCCGACTCCGACTCCGACTCCGACTCCGACTCTGACCCTGACTCTGAATATTATTTATTAGTAGAAAGTTCTTTGAAATGACACATATTGAAAACTCTTATACTTTTCCCACAATATTTATGATTGGACCTGACCTGTTTGGCCTTACGGCATCCTCACAGGTTTGCAATGACAGTTAATATCATTCTTCTTAAATAGGTACTACTTCTTCTTTGAAGTGAAAACTTTTTAGGTGCGTTGGTCAATCATCAGAGATATTATTTGGGTGCACTGAAAACATGGAGGTAGGACATGACGGTATTTCCGTCCAATTAAGCAGTCCGACTGGGTAAGTCCTGGGTAACCTCCGCCCTTTTTTTTTTTTTTTTTTTTTTTATACCACTTAGTTGGCAGACAAGCACACGGCCCACCTGATGGAAAGTGGTTACCGTGACCTATGAACGTCTGTAACACCAGAGGAGTCACAGTCGCGCTGCCAACACTGTAAGTACAGAGTTTCTGTGCCGTCAGTAGAAGACAAAGCAGGACAAGCCTTTAGTCTTCCCACTGACAGCACAAATTCTCCAGTGAGCTCTGGCTACCCTACTCACTGCTGGGAACACAACACGAAGTTATTATAGCCGCGGTATTCTGTAGGGCGGAGGTACTACCCCAGTCGGACTGCTCAATCGGGCGGAAATACCGCCGTGTCCTACCTCCCTACAGAATACCACGGCTATAATAACCTTGTGTTGTGTTCCCGGCGGTCAGTAGGGTAGCCAGACCTCACTAGAGAGTTTTGGTGCTGTCAGTGGGAAGAGCAAAAGCTTGTTCTGATTTGTCTTTAACACTGACGGCACAGAAACTCCCTGTGCTTACAGGATTGGCAGCTTACTTAGTTTTTGGCAGAAGAATTAAAAAACTAAATGTTTTTTAATTCTATACGGCTTCTTCTATACTACCTATTTGACTAATTGTGACAATGCATATATGACACCTGTTCGGAGTTCAAAATTGGGACATACATAGCCACTTGGTTCCCTACAGAGTAGAATTTGGACTACGCCATCTCTTCTCATGCGGTGTAGTACAAATCGACTAAAAGATAGGGCTGTTTAACATCAGACAGATATATACAGCCCAGACTCAACCTCAGATTCATGCCTTGAGCCAACAATAGTGTCCGGAAGCCGGCAATAGGCTCGCTCCTATTACGTGAGACGGAATTAAATGATTGATGAAATTTGAGTGTTAATTCACCTCTTCCTAATCCTACCGGGACAAAGGCGTGATTATATGTATGTATGTAAATAATAAATATTTATTCCACAATATTCTGCAAGACGTTATCTAGACCCATGGTAAGCGCAGTATAACTAGCTTGTGTTATGGAATCTAGAATGTGGATAAATATACTTTGAAATATTTTTTATGTAAAAAATCTGAACAAAAAAACAAAGAGTAGAGTAGAGTAGAGTGGGGTAGAGGGGCATAGAATATAGTAACAGAACAGAGTAGCGCCCAGAAGGGCAGGGTAACGCAATACCGAACTGAGACAAAACGAACAGAAAAGATTAATTTAAGATTAGGTTAATTACACGAATACACTAATCTATGATATTACAATTATTATCTTCATATTATGAATATTTAGGTCGGGTTTACTCTTAGTTATCTAAAATAATACAAATGAATAAAAACATGACTAAATAAATAAAACTAAACTAGCTGTTACCCGTGACTCCACTCGTGTAGAGATCACCGCATACTCAAGCTGTGGAATGAACTGCCTGCTGCAATTTTCCCAAGCGCCTATAATATAGGGCTCTTCAAGGAGGAAATTAAAAGATAACGCCCCTGGTATTGCATTCGTACATAGGCCACAGTAACCACTTCCCATCAGGTGGGTCGTAGCTATAACCGTTTTTTTTCCTATGTTGTTTCCCAATCTTTAATCTTTAATACACCAATAATCAGGTTATCTTTGAAATTCAATTGGTGTGTTGTTACCCGGTTTACCTCTCTTCGCAGAAGGCGACTATTGGTTATGGCTGTTCACAATTTGACAGTAAACATAATATCCCATGACAAAGGGCCCGCCTGGCGGCAACAAGCTCATCTCCTATATGCAATGTGAGTGTTAATATACCTCGGCCTACTCTTTCTACGATTTACAGGCGTGATAGTCTTATGTATGACAGTACCTTCAATAATAACGAACTGTTATATACATTTCATCCTTTCTTTTAACTTTTTCGCGACAAACTTAGCCTTGTCCTTTCTCAAGCTCTAGTAAACAATGATAAAGAGTGCTCTACATATATTGGTTTCCGGCAGAGTAGAATTTGAACCACCCCATCTCTTCCCATGCGGTGTCGTACAAGGCGTCTAAGGGATAGGGCTGTTTAACATCAGACAGATGTATACAGACCAGACTCAGCCTCTGATGCATGGTTAGAGTCAACAATAGTGTCCGGAAGACAGCAATAGGCTTACGTGGGACCGAATTCAATGATTGGCGAAATGTGGGTGTTAGTTCACCTTAGCCTTACCCTCCGGGAATAAAGACGTGATTATGTATGTATTGTCGCATTTCATCCAGATCGGTTTTCTAGGTTATACATAAAATCAAAACAAACAGACAAACAGACAGAGTTACTTTGATATTTATAATATTAGTATAATTATGGATACTTGTGCTATTTTGAGATACTAAAAATGAAATGCTAAACTTCAAGGACAATTATTATAATTACTAAAAATTAGGTATATAAGAACTTTAGATTTGAAAATATAGTTACAGAGGCTTACTGTACCTCAGGTGAGTACCACAAAATAGAAATAGGTCGAATATCAATTTACAAATAAATTAAAATAAATATCCAAGCGCTTCAAAAAAGATCAAAACCAAAACAAATTCGATAGCAGGCGGAACTCATTAGTTTTATGATTTGACCCATTTGATCCCAGCTGCTATCAAACTGGTATCGATCATTTCTGCAGATGTTGGGCTTTTTTTAAATAAATTATCACTGCCACCTACGGTCAATTCTCCCTGACGCAGTGGCGGCCGTGTAGAAGGCTGCTTTGAGGCTTTTCAAGTGTCCTTCCTGTCTAGCAGATGTCACAGCACAGTTCGATGCTCGCCCTTCTTTCTGGGACTCTATGGGAAGCTCATGCTTTCCACACCCGGGGGGTCCTATTAAAGTCGTAGATTAGTAAAGGTCAGCCGGGCATGACGGGGTAACTTTACACTCCGGTAATTATCTTATAACATGTTAACATCATAGTTGTTAGGGTTTCAATAAAGACTACAGAAATAAACGTACCTTAAAATTTACCTCTGATTACAAACGTGACACGAAAGAAGTCACGCTTAACAGCTAGTGATAATACCATAATAATAAAATTATTTAATTGACTGAACTATTCTATACATTCCATTGAAACGACAAACGAAGAAGATCTTCATCATCTATTGAAAGTTCAGAAAATACTATGCCTCCAAAATTGCGTTCTAAGAGATAACATAATGTATAGTGGGCAACTGGCGCGCATTGGTAGCCATCTGTGAATTAGTTACTTGTCAGATTATCATTATCGCTAACATGATTGCGGTTGTTTGGTTGCGGTTGTATCCATTCCGTGACTTTTCTGGGTGTGACCGACGTCTGATCTTCCAAACTCAAGAGCGTGAAGTGCTCATTTGTCTAGAGTAGATGTACCAGCTTACGTATAAGATTGAGTTGAGCTGTGAAAAATTTGGTGAGTTCTCAAAAACTACCCCCACACCGCAGTAATCAATCTATTATCATACAAAGTACATCGTGTACTTTAAACGTAAGCTTTAACTAAAAATCACACTTGAGTTAAAGTATTTCATGATACCCACTTTTGTCCTTTCCTGAAATGTGATAAAACAAACATGGTTCTTTATTTTCAGATAAAAATGTGGACAATAAAGGTAATCCTATTACTTCTGCCAGCTATGGCGTATTGTCGTATAAGTATTAGAATTTCACCAGGTAAGACAGTAGATGCGACCACTGTGTCCTTCAGCGGCTCAGATAAAGCTATAATTAGCGACAAAGAACGGAAGACATTCAAACTTGACGAAACATCTTTGAATAAAGCTGTAAAGGCATGGAAGGGCAATACTTGTACAAGTGTATTCGTGAAACCACCGACGCCCTATGGGGACGTTTATGAAAAGTATGGTTGGGACATTGTAGAGAGAACTCTGAGGCCAGTAGGATACAAAATAATTGGTATAAATCCAAAACCTGATGCAGTTGTGACTGCAGAATATGAAAATGATCATGACAAAATAGATGCAACATATAGTACAAGTGTAGAAAAGAGCGTTGAAGAGACAATTTCCCATGGTTGGACCACTTCAGGGGAACTGAGTGTTGGGCAAGAAATCAACTACAGCATCAACGTCGGAGCGGCAAGCGTCGGTGGTTCTACCTCACTGTCTTATACTTCCGGTTGGGGTGAAGAGAAAACAGAATCCAAAACAGTTACTCTTGGAACTACTTCAACTGTACAGGCTACTGTTCCTCCAGGTCAAAAAGTTGTGGCAACACTTAGTGCTGAAAGTGCCACATTGGAGGTTGAAATAGAATACGAGGCCACTCTTAATAACGGAGATGTATTTTGCAACTATGAAAATAAGTATAACGGGCACCATTTCTGGGCGTATCCCTTACGGACTCTGCAAAGAGAAGGAAATTTACCCATGAAAATAACTTCCACAGAGCGTATATCAGTTGGTTTTTATTCGAATGCTAAACTTAATGTATCCAATGGTCAAGAAGTGGCAGCTGGAATAAAGCAGTAAAAAACAATGCCGGTAATTTTCAGCTTAGCTATACAACATATTACTTGGTAGTTTAATTCTAATAAGGTCAATAATATCTAACTCGGCGGTCATCAGAACATTCGATATCATGGTATTTTTAATATTATCTCTTAACTAAACCAAACTTCTAATAAGTGAAAACACATTCGAAATAAATTTTTAACAATTTCATTTCATCACTTCATCAATATTAAATAAAATGTAAATTTATGTGGTAAATTGGTTTCTTTCTAATTGTTTAAGGCATTTATTCTTATACTATTATCATTACCTATATAGAACGATTTGTGATTACCAATTACTTTTGTTATGTCCATAATAACAATAATTCTTCTAATAGTCAATATTTTAATTTAAAGTAATTTTTGTGTAGGTGTAATTTTAGCTGTCGCCAAAATAATAGGGTATGTTTGCAAAATATCTACCTTCAAAATATTATAGTTTCGACCGACGTGATCAAATAATACTCGTATCACAAAAGTAACCTTATACGAAGACATGGTGTTACGTTACAATTTCTAACGTCAGCCCGGGATAGAAATACACAATACATAAAATATACAAATACGATAATTACAACTATTAAAATGATATATAGTATGAAATCAACTCACCAAGTCCACATAGTCTTAACAGAGATACACCAATAACTAACAAGAGTCTACCGCGTCTATCTTCCGTATTCTTCGCTAGCTCTGCTCAACCATCTTCCCCTCCAGTCCAAAACCGAACATCTATCCTACAGTTCGTCAGACCTCGTAAAAGAATCTTCCCGAGACATCCTCATCCCTCGTTTTAATAAGCCTGCAGGTGTTTTACAAATGTCTAGACTTAACGGACGTAGGACACGGCGGTATATCCGCCCGATTGAGCAGTCCGACTGGGGAAGTACCTCCGCCCTACAGAATACCGCGGTTATAATAACTTCGTGTTGTGTTCCCAGCGGTGAGTAGGGTAGCCAGAGCTCACTGGAGAATTTGTGCCGTCAGTGGGAAGACTAAAGGCTTGTCCTGATTTGTCTTCTACTGACGGCACAGAAACTCTGTACTTACAGGGTTGGCAGCGCGACTGTGACTCCTCTGGTGTTACAGACGTCCATAGGCCACGGTAACTACTTTCCATCAGGTGGGCCGTGTGCTTGTCTGCCAACGAAGTGGTATAAAAAAAAAAAGACAACTCTCGTAATAAAACTAGCGTCATAATTGTTTCTTTAAAAGTATCGCAAAAACAATGACTTGGGATTTCAAGCAAAAGATCTTGCTTTATGTGATTTATGAAGGGTCAAAATAGCAACGATGCAAGCCAGATGAGTATAAGTGGACGACTGCTGATAAATATCAAATTACAAATGTATTACAGATGTACCTATGATGGTTTATTAATTCTTATGTTGAGTGACTAGTGTACTATCACAATGAGTAGAGGTATCTGTGAGACCCCACCATTCTTTTCTAACCCTTTTTATTCATTTCTTACCAACATTAACCTACATTATGTTGAAATATGACTAAAATCTAACTAAACATAAATTAAAATAAAAGATAATAAATTAACTGGTAAAAAATGTCATGCAAATCAAAATATCAATCAAAATTTGGTAGATATACCATATTTGGTACCCATTTTACAAATTAGTGTGCGAAGCAAAAAATTACTCCTAAGATGTCATACGATGAATTAACTACCTTAAGTATCAGTTGACCTAAAGAAACTAAGACTAGTGAAATCTAAAAAACTATTCAAAACCGCCTAGACACTACAGTAATATAGTTTAAAACAAAGGAATTGACACATCCATAGGCCACGGTAACCACTTCCCAACAGGTGGGCCGAGTGCTGGTCTGCCAGCTAAGTGGTATAAATTTTATTTCAGGCATTTTACAAAATCTCCGGCAGATCTGTACCTACTTTTAATATCTCTGCATCACCCTAAGGTTGACTGGTAGAAAATGCCTGTGGCATTAAGTCCGCCTTTGTACATTCTGTCTGTTTGTGCAAAAAGCTTAAATAAATAAATAAATAAATAAATCTGTTAGCAAAAGCAATCCTTCTGATGTTCTACTAGGTCCTCACACCTTCCGCTAATCAGGCAGTCGATAAGGTCAATAAAAAACTCACAGAAGACAAAAAATGCACACTGAAGTAACCTATCTTCACCATTATAGTCTAACTCTAACACACCATCACGTTCTATGGTATTACTTCTCACTGATGCGGAGGAAGTGTGTAAGTTGGTGATACTAGTAAGTCTTGTAAGGACGATTCTCCACGGGGAGGTGCTGTCGACTGGGGTACCCTCCGCCGACACATAATATCTGCAACTTATCGCTTTCCTCTGGTCCTTTTTCCAGAACCTTGAAAACGGCCCTTCTCCACCCTGTCCATAAAGCTGGAGACAAAAACGACCTACAAGCCCATTAGGCGCGGTCAGATCTACTGGTGATGCAGTTCATGATGAAAATAATAATAGTAAGGAAGCTGAATATCTTCCTGGACTTGTAAAAAGCCTTTCGATACAGTCTCTGCTTCATTTCCTTAGAAAGAGTCAAGCGCATTAGAATTATGGGTGATCTACTGAAGTTATTTGAAAATTACCTCGGCAGTTGTATACAAATCGCTAAGACAGACGGTCACATTAGTACAAATTACCAGTCACGCATGGAGTCCCTCAAGGGAGTGTTTCCTATTTAACTAATTTCCTCCTCTTTATTTACGTATATGATATGATATGTGCATAAAAAATCTACCACAGCATAACATATACAGATATACACTTGATAGATGCTAGTGCTCTCGTATTTAAATCTAACTCGTGCGAAAGTATTTACGTAAGCTCATACTGGGCTGGATACTGTGGCCAAACGTATCACTAACAACTAATTAATTATCAACGCTGAAAAATCTAAATAAATACCATTTACTATTCCAAAGAGCGCTTCTCTTTCCGCTCTCTTCATACATACCATACACATACATATACACATACCACACAACATAATCTGTCGGTTATGCGCCTTCAGAGGGCCCTCTCTATTAAATATTTTGGTGTAATAGTAGATCCTTTCTTAAATTTCCTTTTCATATTGAAGCTCTTGCATTTAGAATATGTATATTAATGTTTTTCATTTAGTCAACCTTCATTTAGTCGATGAAAATCTGTGTTAATTGTCTTCAAAGGGGTTTTATAATCCTGAAAATTCATAGTCCCGGATCTTTGAGAACATTCAGAATTAAAATACCTATTGTATGTTATACTTATTGTGTGTAGCTATAAACTAAACCGAATCTCCATATATTCAATTTCGAAACCCCGTAAATTCATAATCCATAAAGTTCAAACTCGCTACACTTTGACATGCCAAAATTTTTATTATATCCATGTGCTTTCCGTTTTAATTTTTGTATTAACCTAAATAATGTCTATGATATTTTCAAAGTCAAAGTCTTAATTCGTTGAATATAGCACAAAATGGTGTTTAGGTACATAATGTTCAAATCTCATACTCTGCCGGTTCTGGCGTACAAATTTTACATTGGATAATTTAATTATTTATCATTGAATACACAATATTTAAATATATTTACATTAAAACACATGCAATAGGTACAATTTTAAAATTAGGATGTCAGTGTTTAATTAGATTGTATCATTTAAAAAATCGTCAATATTATAATAACATTTATCATATAGCATGACCTTTAAATTCTTTTTAAACATGTCAATACTCAAAAATATATTTATGGTTCTATGGTGAAAATGTTAGTATAGTTTTGCGGTTCTCTTGTTTTTGAGTGCAGTGCATTATTTAATTGCGTTTTATTTTATGATATCACAATAACTATGTTCCTATGAATAAAAAGGTCGAATTAATTTAAGTTATCTAGACTGCACAGCTTTTGCATTAGTATTAAAATATATTATAACAAAATAGCTTTTGCCCGCGGCGCCACCAGCATATATGTTATGATTAAACCGCCTACGTACTACCCTAAGCTTCAACTTATCTGTGTACCAAATTTTACCAAGTAATCTTCGAAATTTGATTGCCGTGTTAGTTTCCGATGGAGCTATAGACCAGGACCACCCTTTCTCTCTCTCTTGTTAATGTCGTATAAGGCGACTCTGGGATAGGGCTGTTTTCCAGCTGACAGTAAACATTACAGTCCATGAAAAATTTACGGTAAATTACATCTCCTATTTGACAAACTGTGTCATTTTTCAAGCTCTTGCTAACATTGTGCACCAAACATCAAGATTTGTATAGTGGTTCAGCCACAAAATTGTAATAGACATATCGACAAAGTAACTTTTGCATTTATTATATTATTAAGGTTATTATGGATATATCTGTGCCATCATCGTTTTGTGCTAATAAAAATTAAGTGCTATCTAAAGGATAATATTAGTTAAAAAATTAGGTACTTGTATTACCTATATAAGGACCTCAAATTTAAAAATCTAATTACAGAGGCACGCTATTCCTCAGGTGAGTACTACAAACCATATAATATAATAATTATTCATGATTTAGAAAATTAATAATGAGCATCACTTTGTATCATTTCTGTGGCAAATATCTCATCAACATTGAGTATACAGTAGAATCCGTTTATCTTGAGTCCGCTTGTTGTGATCAACCATCCATTATGAAGTTATTACAGCATGAAATTCCGATTTTTATAATATCGAATATCTGGCAGACATAGATAGTCTGTTTCGGGACGTTTGGACTATTGTTTACCCCGAATACCGACAATAATATCAAATAGGTCCCATTATTTTTCTATATATCGAAAAATTATGGTTCAAAATATTCATGTCGGTTTTCGTTTGATCGTAATTAATAGGTATAAAAATAGTCCATCGACAGCTCGACTTGGTGCTCCGTACTTTGAAATTCTGAGTTGGAATATATTAACAAAGGCAACGTCATCAGCTCTTTCGTATTTGTATCTGATACTTGCAGCAGGTCTTGAATAAGACATTTTTATAGATTTGCCAATGGTACGACAGACGAAGTAGTTTTTTTTTAAATGAAAAAATATGATATGAAATAGTTACATACTCCACAGGCTATTATATCTTAAGGTAGTTTCCGATTGTATTTGAGGCTTCTTACACTTCTTACTTCGGGATCCACTTCATCCCCCTCCTTCTTTACCTTAAATGGCTTTTCTGTGAATGACTATCGTCTGACTTGAATCCCGAAAGGGTAGTATATTCCAGAGCTTCGTTCGTCAACCAGCAGGTATGCCGGCTTGCAGATAAAGTTGGTTTCGGTCCCGAAAAACTAGTTAGAACCCCAAAAATACTCCGCACTTTATGGCTCACCTTAAACTGTATCTTTTCATATTGAACTCCCCTTTATTCCAATCCAGTTTAGTAAGTATCTCCTATTGCACTAGAATGTGCTTGGATTCCATTTCACTTTTATATTAAACTCATACTTATTTCTTTATTTCCAAATAGAAATGTGGGCATTTAAGGTCATCCTATTACTTCTACCAGCCATTGCGTACTGTCGCATAAGGATTAGAATTAACCCAGCTAGTACAGAAGCTGAGACCAGTGTCTCCTTTAGCGGATCAGATAGGTCTGTTATAAGCGACAAGGAACGGAAGACTTTCAAATTTGACGAAACATCTTTGAATAAAGCTGTAAAGGATTGGAAGGGCAATACTTATACAAGTATTTTCGTGAAACCACCAATGCCCTTTGGAGACGTGTTTGAAAAGTATGGTTGGGACATTGTAGAGAGAACTCTGAGGCCAGTAGGATACAAAATAATTGGCATCAATCCAAAACCTGATTTAGTCGTGACAGCGGACTATGAAGTATACTAAATAGTAAATTTATTTGTTTCTTATTTCGAGATGCTATTAAACTGTGATAATGCAATTATTATCTTTATATGAATATTTAGGTCGGGTTTACTTTAAGTAACCTAGATTTTAATAAAAAATAAAATAAAAGTAAATAAAGAATAGATTATAATAAGCAAGTTGTTGCCCACGGTTTCACCAGCATAAATTATTGCGATTAAACATAACCTATGGCCTTGCCCAAGGTCTTTTTCTTCATCTGAGTATTAACCCCAGTCGCATCTGAAGGTTTCAACTTTGGAGCCTGGGGTCTGCTTTACCAGTTTTACTGTGGATCTAGCTGAACTTCAATATTTTTTGCTGAACTGCCATGTGACCTCTACAACCCAAAGACGATATCGCAGCATTGCAGCTAGATCACTCGTTGGATTTTTCCGGACTCCAACTACCCGTAACGAAAACCATAGTCATGGCATGGCCATGTTCTTATGATAACCGGGACCGACGGCTTAACGTGCTCTCCGAGGCACAACCAGACCTATGCAAATACCCATTTTCATGCATACAAATACTTACACTGAGCGTGGATCGAAACCACGCCTCCTGCGTAGCCGCCGTGGTAACTACCGCCACGGCACAGACGCTGTCTCCCAAGGTCTAATGTGTACCAAATTTTATCAAGTTCTTCCAAATTCGATTGACGTGTTGGTCCACAGTGGAGTAGAAAAAAGCCCGTTTAACAGTAAAGAAAGAAAGAAAGAAAGAAATAAAAAATATATTTAGGTATAATTAATATTTATATACTTCAAAAATTACGAACTTTCTTACAAATTTCATGTCTTATTTGAACCCATTTATGTTTTTTACACGAAGAACGCAAAGAGTGTCTTAATTGTCCTGTCTTCAGCTTTGATCAATCTCTGTTACAAATTTCACAAAAATCACTTCTTTAGATATGAAATCGTAACAGACAGACAGAGTTAATGAACATTTAAAATTTCAATATAAATATGGATATATTTGTGCTATTTTGCGATAGTAAAAATGAACTGCAAAATCGCAAAGAACTAAAAAAAATAGGTATATCTATATAAGGACCTCAAATTTGAAAATCTAGTTACAGAGGCACGCTGTTCCTCAGGTGAGTATCGTCACTTTGTATTATTTACGTGGAAAATATCTCAACAATATTGAATACAGTAGAATCCATTTGTCTTGAGTTTGATTTGCCAGACGTTTTGACCAGGTTACACCGGCCGTGGTCACAGGCTGACTGGCTCAGTGGAGCACGCTCGCCGTCTTCAAGTCCGTGAGGTAGTTAAATTCTGCATCTACGTGAACATTCTCGATATTTTAAATATTTTCGTTTCGCCACGTACCGTTACATACCACACTTACAGTGTCCCTATTCTGTGACCAAACTGTCCGATTTTGATCCTCCTGCGTAGAAAAGCGAAGTTACATGTTTTTGAATCACTGGATTCCATGTTTCCATTGAATTCTTTATGGTTCTTGATTTCAATCGCTTCACGTACCGCTCTTGAATATAAATGACATTCGGTGGAGTCGGCTCCGTGTTCAAAACGTACTCCATTCCCCCACTTTTAAGCAAAAGTAAACAACTTCGTGGGCACACCGAAGGATGTCATACCATTACAGTGTCCAGGTGTCTATAAAATTGATTGCAGCGGCGGTAGTTCTTATATAGGCCAATCGAAACGGACTATTACTAAATGAATTTTTAGATTATTTACAGTCGAAGCTGTAAATAATCACCAGATGAATATATCTTCAATTGCAAAATATAAGTATATGCTAGAAGCAGGCACCAATCACTGGATTGAGTTCCACCATACGCAAGTCCTCTCTACCAAACGTCACTTCTAGAGCAGTAAATGAAGCGAATAATATAAAGAAACACTAAAAGTTCTATCGGGAAGATAGCTTATATTATCTGCAACTTCAAATTCAAATCATGAAATCCAGTGATTCAAAACTTGCGACCTCGCTTTTCTACGTAGGCTAGGATAAACACCGAACAGTTTGCTTACAGAATAGGGTCACTGTAAGTATGGACTGTGATTATGTGACGGTACATGGCGAAACGAAAATAGTATAAATATCGAGAATGTGTGGGTAAATGAAGAACCTACTATGTCACTGAATCCAAAACGGTGGGCGTGCACCATTGAGCCAGTCAGCCTATGATCATGGCCGGTATAACGTGGTCGAAACATTAAGCAAACCAAAAATATGTATGTAAAAATACATATTCCATGGTTGCTTTAGTTCCCGTAAATATTGTTGTATATCACGGAACACGATATTTGTGAATTAAAAATTTAAAAACCCCCGTCACTAAAAACAACCCCCAAATAGTCGAAAATAAGTTGTATTAATTAGCCCTATAACTTTGATATAGTAATACGTATTTTGATTCAAGCCTTGTCATGTCGGGGATCTTAACTGGTAGAGCACTACATCATATTACCGAAACGATCCAAGGTCTCCCCGACAATGACAACGCTTGAATCAAAATATGTACTACTAGGTATATTAAAGTTATAGGGCTAACTAACACAACTTATTATCGACTTTTTGAGGGTTGTTTTTTTGTGACGGGGGTTTTTAATTTAATTTTTATTTTATACTTTTTAAATTGATCTACTCGTCAAGCTCTTTGATTTAATACCCATATTGAGGGAGTTGTGAAATAAAATGTAATTCGCCATTTCGTGGTTGCGGCCATCTTGGATTTGAAATTTGTCATATTGTATGGTATTTTACTAGTCAAGCCCTTTTATTTGATACCCATATTGAGGGAGTTGAGAAAAAATATGAACTCTGTCATTTTGTAGCGGCGGCCGTCTTGAACCAATTTTTTCAAACATAGCTAAGAACACTCCCGACTAATATACCTTTCAAACAAAAAACTAAATCCAAATCGGTTCATCCGTTCAGGAGCTACGGTGCCACAGACAGCCATGTCAAAATCGTCAAAGTTAGATTACGACACTGAGCCAAGTACAAATTAATGTGTTCTCAATATGTGTAAATAAAAATTCCTTAAATTTTAACTGTATTATAAACTGCACGCGGCTATAGTCGAGGGTAAAAGTTAGAAATTGTCAAAATAATAAAATTATTTCATTGAGTGAAGACAATCTTCCCAAATATGTATGACATACCAAGAACATCTTCATCTTCTTCATTTGTTGGCAAAACACCAAAATTACGTTCTCAGGGATGATACAATATAAAAATAAAAAATTCACTTGCACTGGTTTGCAATTCAGAACTCCCACGTTTGCTTTTTAAATGTGTGATAAATCTATCAGTATTTCGTTATTTTCAGATAAACATGTGGGCACTTAAGGTAACCCTATTACTTTTGCCAGCAGTAGCGTACTGTGGCATAAGCATTAGAATTTCGCCAGGTAGGACAGAAGCTGAGACCACTGTCTCCTTTAGCGGCTCAGATAAAGCTATCATTAGTGACAAGGAACGGAAAACTTTCAAGCTTGACGAAGCATCTTTGAATAAAGCTGTTAAAGCGTATAAGGGCAATACTTGTACAAGTTCATTCGTGAAACCACCGACGCCCTATGGGGACGTATATGAAAAGCACGGTTGGGACATTGTAGAGAGAACTCTGAGGCCAGTAGGATACAAAATACTTGGTATAAATCCAAAACCTGATGCAGTTGTGACTGCAGAATATGAAAATGATCATGACAAAATAGATGCAACATATAGCACAAGTGTAGAGAAGAGTGTTGAAGAGACAATTTCTCATGGTTGGAGCACTTCTGGAGAACTAAGTGTCGGGCAAGAAATCAACTACAGTATTAACGTCGGAGCGGCGAGCGTCGGTGGTTCTACCTCATTGTCTTACTCTTCGGGTTGGGGTGAAGAAAAATCAGAATCCAAAACAGTTACTCTTGGAACTACTTCAACTGTACAGGCTACTGTTCCTCCAGGTCAAAAAGTTGTGGCAACACTTAGCGCTGAAAGCGCCACGTTGGAGGTTGAAATATATTATGAGGCCACTCTTAATAACGGAGATGTATTTTGCAACTATGAAAATAAGTATAATGGGCATCATTTCTGGGCATATCCAGTATATGATCTACAAGATGCAGGTAAATTACCCAGGAAGGTGAAATCCACCGAGCGTATATCAGTTGGTTTTTATTCGAATGCCAAGCTTAATGTGTCCAATGGCCAAGAAGTGGCAGCTGGAGTAAAAGTGTAAAGCAGTAAAGAAATACTGTATTTTCAATAACATTTTTAAATAAAATAATACTGTTCTGGTAAATTGTTTTCTTTCTAATTGCATTAGTTATGAATTTTTACATTGTTATCACTAGCACAATTTGTGATTAACAACATTTTATTTTGCATGCAGAGTATGATTCTAATTCTCAATATTTTTTATGTAAAAGTAACATTTTTGTCAGTGGTGCTGAATAACTGCTAGCCACGATGTATTTGTCACGTGATTTCGAGCAAGTGATAAGCCTCTGGTTCAAGGTTGAGCTGTTGTTGGTTAGGGATTATCCAACCTGCTGTATTGGTAACCTATTATTTACATATAAATCCCTATTTAATCAATTTACTGAAGGTAACCATAACATTTAATATTAATTTAAGGAAAATATTTTCGCGTGCATAATGTGTTTGTGTAGCGTTAATGTAAGGTGAGATTTGGTAGTTAAGTCGACTACTTAACAACCGTCCGCCTGCACGGATCAGTGTACTGCGGAATGCGAATTTAAATTTGCATACTCATGCCGCTGCACTTAACGGGAATCGAACCAGCGCCTCATCCGTAGCAGTCCAATATATTACCACTACGTCAGTGTACTAACATACATATATACATATTATCAGAGATGAATTAACACCCACATTTCACCAAAGATTGAATTCGGTCCCACGTAATAGTAGGTGAGCCTAATTCCGTCTTCCGGGCACTATTGTTGACTCAAGCCATGCATCTGAGGCTGAGTCTGGTCTGTATATATCTGTCTGATGTTAAACAGCCTGTACTCACAGTCACGATTAATAGTGCATTAGTTAACTGCGTTTTACTTCAAGGTATTATTATTATCTTTATAAGAATTAAGGTCTAATTTAATCACACCATCATCAATCTGTGCACCAAATTTCATCAGGTTTTGTTTTCGTACCCGATGGAGTAGAAAAGTCAACCCCTCTCTTCTCTTTGGTGTTGTAGAAGGTGACTATGGGGTAAGGTTCTTCTCCATCCTACAGTAAACAGCTTAAAACCCTATAACCTATACTTTTTAAATTGGTACTACTGGTCAAGCATTTTCATTTGATACCCATATTAAAAAAAATGTGAAAAAATATGTTACTCTGTGACGTTTTACTGACTCTTTGACTGTTTTAACCAAAAAAAAATAAATACACACACACACACATACACACACACAGAGAGAGAGAGAGAGAGAGAGAGAGAGAGAGAGAGAGAGAGAGACAGAGAGAGAGTGCAAACATATAACACTCCGTCGTTTTTGCGTTTAAAAATTACGAACATTCATGCAAAAATTCAACCCTTTTCAACTTTTTCGTGACGATAGTAACCTTTAGTCCTTTCTTAAGCTCTTCCACCTTAATAGAAGGCGAATAAAACACTATATTTAATGATTTTTTATTTTATTTTAGACATCCTTTCCCTATCTCCTTACCTACCTATCACTTGAAGTCGTTGACGTTCATTCTTATGATTTTTCAAACATTTTCTAGTAAATATAATAACTATTAGTGCAAAAGAACTAATTTTGCACTTCAGGAATCAGCTGTTAGTTAAAGATTGTAACATAACCTCACTTTTACATAATCTCTTATCTTTCTGTTCTCAGATTGACAAAATCCGCAGAATTTTCAGTAAAAGGTTGATAATATATAAAACTATTAATTGACACCACTTTCATCTTCTTACAACTAGGCCCAAGATTGTATGTAATCATTTCAGTCTCCTTTCATCAACATCGGTTCAGTGGGTTTGGTATGAAAGCGTAAAACAGACAAATAGACAAAATTATTTTCGCATCTATATTTATAATATTTTTGGATATAAATATCTGTGCTATTATTTTACGATAGCAAAAAAGAACTGATAAACCTCAAGGATAATATGTATAATTAAAAAAATAGTATATCTATATAAGGATCTCAGATTTCAAAATCTACTTAATGAGACACACAGTTCCTTAGGTGAGTACCACAAAATTATAATTGTTAATGAGCGTCACTTTGTATATTTCGTGGAAAATATCTCAACAACATTGAGTAGGTATACCTCAGGACACTTATATAGGACCTAAATCGCGAAACAAACGAGGCCCGGATGTGCGCGAATTATTTTGTAATATTCGATGCTAGATGAAATTGAGCTTTTCTTGATAAATTAAATTCGATCTTTAAAAACCGTAGATACTTCCTGAATGCTATCCTATTTGATAATAAATTTCGTATTACTTTTTTACAGCTGTCACTTTTCAAAAATGTAATACAAATGTTTACTAGCTTAATGTTGTCTCATTCAAACACAAAAATAATCATAAAATCAGGGTTTGTTATTCCTAAAAAAATGCAAAAATGTTAGCACTTAAAATTGGATTTCCTCCAATTTCTTCAAAAAAAAAAACAGCAATTTCATATCTAACGACCTATTATATATCCTGTGCAATATACATAATAATCCCACCATCTCCTTTCCTACATAGGACAACACGTGCAGGCCTTAGATGTCACCCTCACACTGTGCAGAATATACGAGCAAGAACCAAGCGGTTCGGAGACTCTTTTCTTTGCCGCACCACCAAGACCTGGAATTCATTACCAGCACACGTGTTTCCTTCTTCCTACAGTCCCGGGGCCTTTAAGCGGGGCGTGAAAAAGCATCTGATGAGGCCGCCAAGCTGAGTGCCACCATTGTAGCACTTAGTGTCTGTAATGGTGACCCTCTTTCCTGAGACTTTGCCTTTAGCTTACCATCAGGCGAGGTGAGGTCAAGTTGGCGTGTCCTATATAAAAAAAAAAAAAAAAAAAATTCATCGTTCATCTGCTGCTTTTTTGCTTTTTATACCACTTAGGTGGCAAACAAGCACATGGCCCACCTGATAGGAAGTGGTTACCGTGGCCTATGGACGTGCGCAACACCAGGGGCGTCGCACTCGTGCTGCCGACCCTTATCTTATTGCACAGTAGTTGTCTCTATACGTTTGGTGATATTATCGATTTTAAACAATTATTCCCGTCTCAATTGAGCAGTTCAATTGGGGAAGTACCTCCGTCTTACTGAATACCGCTGCAATAATAACCTCGTGTTGTGTTCCGTTCTCCTTGTAGAGTTTTTATGCTGCCATTGGGAAAACCCATTGGTTTTCCCAATGGCAGCATACAAAGCACCACAGGCCATTGCCTGTGGTGCTTTGTATTCTGCACTGACGGCACATAAGTTCTATTTATCAGTATCAAAATAATCGTGATATTTATCATGTTGCATTGTTTCAAGTTTCGGATATTTACCATGATAATATGATCACAGAGCACATAAGTTCTCTGTTCTTACAATTAATCACCCTTACAGTGTGACTCCCCTGATATGGCACACTAACGACAATCCATCAGGTGGACTGTGTGTTGCCACCTAAGTGGTATAGCAAAATCTTTTTAACTTTTGGAGTGGCGCATAGACTATTGACCGAATTTTGTTATTTTTATTTTTTGTTTAAACGACATGCCCTGTAAATTAAAAAAGAAAATCTCCCTATGTTTGATTGCGGCTGGTTGAATATAACCGGAAATATGATATGAATACTTGCCCTTCCACGCAGGCAGAGCAGCAGGTAAGGGCAAGTCGATTTATAAAAGTGGTAGAGTGCCATGAAAAAAATTGATAATGCCCTTGAAATTGTTGACAAAATCCGTTCCATGTCTATTTTATTTACTTTTCTTTGCACGGCTAGAAACGCGAAAAGATATCATTTATTTTGGTCTACAGTTGAAAATACTCAATAAACCCATAACTGAACCTATATTGTTTCTGGGCGGTTATAAAATAATAACCACGAAGGCTAATTGCTTTTCTCAATGAATCTGCTGCAGCATAATCCTTCACCTCACATTATACTAAATTATTTCGAGTACTCATGTAATGGAATGCCAAATACATGTAGTCCATACATATTATGAGTAATACCAATACTGATTTCGATATTCAAACATTCTGCCAAAGCATGATTTTATTAATATTAAAATATTAAATTAAAAAATTACCTTCACAATCTTATATATATATATATATAGAAAGTCGTGTTAGTTACACTATTTATAACTCAAGAACGGCCATACCGACTTGGCTGAAAATTGGCGGGGATGTAGCTTAGAACCAGGAGACGGACATAGGATACTTTTGATCCCGTTCGACTATATTCCCATGTAACGAGATATATAACCACAAAGAGAATATAAGTCGCAATAAAACGAATACAACAAAAACGAATCTGACTTAGAATAACTAAATGCAAATGACAGCTAAACGTAATTTATGTCTATGGTTAAGTATGGGTAGGTTTCTTATGGGGTGTAGACATCCGGTAAGAATGGATTTTACAAAACTCTTCCCTTAAAAGGGTAAAACAGGTTTACACGTACGAAGTCGCGGCCGGCCGCTACTATTCTATTAGAGAAAATTATGACAAATAAATTTCGGAATATTAAGTTTCTGCCAGACTAAGACCCTGGGAACATGGAGCAATAGGGTATTGGATATTTTACAATTAAATGTCACATTTTTTTCGGTTGATTTATTACTTTGCAAATAAACCCTATTATTCTGGTGACAGCATCAATCACATTCGTTTATTATGTCTTTTTTCACATCACTATTACTTATCATATTCTTCTCAACCAAAAATATACGGCACTGCTCTATATATACGGCAGATTTAAAGCCTGCTGAAGACCTTCCTAATAAAAAACCGTATCAAAATCCGTTCAGAAGCTTTTGCGTAAAATGAGAATAAATGAAAATAGTTCTTTAAGATAATATTGGCGCTTACTTTCATTGGTCAGGCTGCGTCATGTTTTCCAGAACATCAGCTTCGTGTACTCGTCGTCTAAGTCTCTTCTGTGTTTGTTCCGGAACCTCCACGCGGTCTAACCTGGGCTACTTTTACTCTTTTATTAAATTCAAACCTCCCTCTTTTTACTCCAATTCTCGATTTTTTATAAATGTATGATAAATCTAACAACACTCTTCATTTTCAGATAAAAATGTGGGCATTAAAAGTAATCCTATTGCTTCTGCCTGCTGTAGCCTACTGTCGCATAAGTGTTAAAATTAACCCAGGTAAGACCGAAGCTGAGACCACTATCTCCCTCAGCGGTTCAGATAAAGCTCCTATTAGCGAACAGGAACGGAAAACTTTCAGATTAGACGATGCATCTTTGAAAAGAGCTTTAGACGCGTATCATGAAGAAGTAAAATCATCGGATACTTGTAAAAATCCTTCCGTGAAACCAGGTGTGGAGAGAATTCTTACACCAGTAGGATACAAAATAATTGGCATCACCCCAAAACCTGATGCAGTAGTGTCTGCAGAATATGAAAATTCTCATAAAAAATTAGAAGCTCAATATACTACAAGTGTCGAAAAGACCGTTGAAGAGGAAATCTCCCATGGTTGGAGCACTTCAGGAGAACTGAGTATTGGGCAAGAAATCAATTACAGTGTTGGTATTGGAGCGGCAAGTGTTGGTGGTTCTACCTCTTTGTCTTACTCTTCGGGCTGGGGTAAAGAGAAATCAGAATCCAAAACAGTTTCTCTTGGAACTACTTCATCTATACAGGTAACTGTTCCTCCAGGTGAAAAGGTTGTGGCAACACTATCCGCGTCAAGCGCCACGTTGGAGGTTGATATAGATTACGAGGCCACTGTTAGTGGATTTATATCTTGCGATGATGAGGATGATTTTAAAGTGGCATATGGACTATCCGCTCTACAAAGAGCCGGCAAATTACCAACAAATGTGACTTCCACAGAGCATTTGGTAATTAGTTTTTATTCGAATGCCAAGCTTAAGATATCTGATGGTAGAGAAGAGGAAGGAGAAGTAAAAGTGTAATACAGTAAAGAAATAATACTTAGTATATTGTCAATATTATTCTTCAATAAAATAAAAAATATTTACGGATAACTGTTTTCTTTAATTGCTACAGTCGCTCATTTTTATATTGTTACCACTAAAAGAATGTGTGATTAACAACAACTTCTCTAATATACATAGCATGCTTTTAACTCACAATATTTTAGTGAAAAAGTAAGTTTAAGGGGTCTGACTGTCAAGACCTTTATCTCAGGAATGCGTGCAGGCATAAAATTGAAATTTATAGGTCTATAACGTCTTGAAACTGTGCAAAATACAAACTTCCAAGGCAACGCAATCAAAAATTCATCCCTGAATCTAATATAGTACGGAACCGTCGGTCCGCGAGTCCAACTAGCTCTTAAGCGGCTTTTTTAATAGCATATATAAACTTTGACGCAATAGTGGTTGAAAGAATGTGCACACAGCTAAAGTATTACCGAATATTGGACAAAGTGACCAAAGCTACACATTGGGAGTATCAAGTTTCTGCCAGATAGAGGACCCTGAAAACCGTCAGTAGGCCATGGCTGCTTTAACTGTGCGGAGTCTCACTTAAAGACTACATACAAATCGCGTGAGGAGCACAACTTGGAAATGTGCCCCAACAGGAGGGGTAGACCATGTTACTTTTTCTTTTTTCTATAGCTAAAATAGCAGTGTAATAATAGTGATTTTCTATGAGTGTTACTTACATTGAGAGTGATAGGTCAATCGGTTTATTAGGATTCCGGATAGACTAGGTAATTAAGCTGGTTTCTCACAAATGTCAATATAGTTGCGGCCTTTTTGATACGATTGGTTTTGCTCGTTTTCGGTTTTTTGGTGCGCTTAATATGGAACAACGAATTGTTAGACGCATGAGGCGAGGTTCGATAGTCAGAGCATTCCCCTGTAAGGGAAAGATTGCGGGTTCGAATCCTGCCTGAAGTGATTCAATTTTTTCTATCTTAATCGATTATTTAAAAATGTCATAATTTAAAGAAATACCCTATAGATAATAAAATTTAACATAAATAATAAAATAGGTACAAAATAAAACAATAAAGTATAATAAAATATTGTAATATTTTTCCATCAATTTTCATATTTTTTCATAAGAACATTCATTGAGTGTCGGCGTTATAATTAAATGGAACACGAGCTAACGTCAAGAGCGCTGGTTATAAAGTGTGTCCGTGGCGAGTAAGTTGATGGCTCCTTTGACTTGCACTGCGAAGCCGATATTCACAGCAACATTCGCGGCACGAAGAATATGCCATCCCCATCACATCTCTGTCTATTTCTTTCGCCACTTCTCTCGCTCATCGAAGATTTTGTGGACGCAGTATAAGATCGAAGGACATCTCTGTTAGACCTCCTCCAATCTCTTCTAACCTGTATCTAAGCATTTTAGGGCATTGTGATGTCATATTCTGTCGACAATCTATATATTTCGTGGCAGTTCTATCATTTTGAGTAGCAACTACTGTTAGAAAAAGTTAAGAGAATGATAAAGAACTAAAAATATAGTTCCCTTAATTTAATTAATTGCGTCTTATTTCATAATATTACAATATTTATCTCCATATGAATATTTAGGTCGGAATAACTTAAGTTATCTGGAGTGCACAGCTTTAGCAATAACATTAAAACACACTATAACTAGCTGTTGTCCGCAGCAACGTCTGCGCGAATGTCGGTTATTGCGACCAAAGCTTTATTCTATCTTAAGGTTTAATCTACCCCTATGCCAAGTTTCATCAAAATTAGTTCAGATTAGTCGTGAAAGCGTAACATACAGATAAACAGACAGGCAGAGTTACTTTCGCATTTATAATATCAGCATGGATAAACTAGTCTAGTATATTCTGATATTCTAGAATATTTCATCAGATTATCAGATTTAATCTTCGAAATTCGATTGCCCGTTGCTGACATAGAAGGAGACCATGAAATAAGGCCCTTCTCAAATCGTTATTATTTTATGAGCCTTATTTTATGGGATCGATCATCCCCTCTTTCAATCCCAGTCCTGCTTTGTCCTCTACACTGACGGCACAGATACTCTGTGCTTACAGGGTCAACCACTTTCCATCAGGTGGGTCGTGCGCTTGTCTGTCATCTAAGTGGTATAAAAAAATCCCCTTGAAGCTTCCTTCACGAAAAACCTAACGTAGCGTATGTCCCTTCTCAAAATCTAGCCACTTCCTATACCAAAACTCATGAAAATCGTTCCAGTGGGTTAGGCATGAGAGTGTAACAGACAGATAGTCAAAGTTAGTGACGCATTTAAAATATTAGTATGGACATGGATATATATGTGATATTCAAAATGAACGTTTTAAGCAGTTTTCATTATCATCCTTGAGATAACCTCAAAGATAATATTGCTAAAAAATAGGCAGGTAAGAAGTACCTATATAAAAGAACCTCAGATTTCAAAATCTCGTTACAGAGGCATACTGTTCTTCAGGTGAGTACCACAAAATGGTAATTGTTATTGAGTGTCACTTTGTATCATTTCCATGGAAAATATGTCATCATTATGAGGTATACGGTAGCATTCGTTGAACCTTGAGACCGCTTGTTGTGCTCAACCGTCCAATATGTAGTTATTAAAGTGGAGATACTGACACCTACGACAAACTTCGGACGAGGCGAGAGCAGTTTTGTGGAGAGATACTTGTACCTCCCTTTTTACTCCCATTTTTAAGTTTTCATATAACGTGTGATAAATATAAATACTTTCTTTATTTTTAGATCACAATGTGGGCTTTAAAGATAATCCTATTACTTCTACCAGCTGTAGTCTACTGTGGCATAAGCATTAAAATATCCCCAGGTAAGACAGAAGCTGAGACCACTGTTTCCATCAGTGGCTCTGATAAAGCTTTGATTAGTGACCGAGAGCGAAAGACTTTCAAACTTGACGAAGCATCTTTGAATAAAGCTGTAAAAGCGTATAAGGGCAATACTTGTACAAGTGTTTTCGTGAAACCACCGACGGACTTTGGGGACGTATATGAAAAATATGGTTGGAAACCTGTGGAGAGAACTTTGAGGCCAGTAGGATACAAAATAATTGGCATTCAACCAAAACCTGATATAGCCGTGACTGCAGAGTATGAAAATACTCATGATAAAGTAGATGCAACATATAGTACAAGTATAGAAAAAAGCGTCGAAGAGGAGGTCAGCCATGGTTGGAGCAAATCCGGAGAACTGAGTGTCGGGCAAGAAATCACCTACAGTATCGGTGTTGGAGCGGCAGAGGTTGGTGGTTCAACCTCATTGTCATATACTTCGGGTTGGGGTGAGGAGAAATCAGAATCCAGAACTGTCAAACTTGGATCTACTTCAACTATACAAGCTACAGTTCCTCCAGGTCAAAGGGTTGTAGCAACACTTACCGCTGAAAGCGCTACGTTGGAGGTTGAAATATATTATGAGGCCACTCTTAATAGAGGAGATGTATTTTGCAACTATGAGAATAAGTATAATGGTCATCATTTCTGGAAGTGGCCTCTACGGAGTCTACAAAGTGCCGGAAAATTACCCACAACTGTAAAATCCACAGAGCGTATATCTGTTGGTTTTTATTCGAATGCCAAGCTAACAATATCCAAGTAATAAATGTTGGAGAAAAGAGTAAAGTAGTAAAGAATAGATAATATTTTCGCGTTCAGTAAAAATACTGATTGTGCATCTAATTAAGTTCAGAATGATCACCACCCACCCCGAAATGGATAGGTTAGGTTAGAAGACTAAGGCGGGAGCTCCGCTTCGCTTCGCTCCCGCCTTATGTCTTTGTGGTAATTTTTTTTATAATTGGTTGGTTGGTTAGTTGCTAACTAACTACTTACTTGCAGTAGTTTGTTGGTGCTCAATCAGTATTTTTGATGTGAATTTGGATTATTTTGTCGTACAAAATGTACTCTTTTTGATATACGTTTAAATACCATCCAATAACTATGGTATTATTTGTTTCATTCAATAAAATGAACATTTTACGGTAAATTGTTTTCTTTCTAATTGCTTCAGTCATTCATTCTTATATTGTTATCAGTAGAACGGTTTCCATCTAGTATACTTAATACACCGAAATATGACATAACATTTGACATAATATTCAATGATCTAAAACTTCGAAGGCAATTAGAATTTTACTTTAGCAAAATCATTTTGGTAGAATATTCATATAACCAAAGTAATAATAAATTATAAAAAAGTAATTATAAATTGTGTTTGTCTATATTTGCATGTTGGTATATACGTCAAATATTTTGCCAACAAACGCCAAGCTAACACAAAAAAGCCATGTGAAGTGCCACCATAACCTTCACAACCATTTTGCGATATTGAAATTCTATCTCTAGTCTATTATATCTATTTAGAATAGTCGGACTTTTTTGAGCACCTTCTATTCGTTTTAACTGCTCTCTAGGACACGGAGACATCATATTCATATTCATGGAAACAAATATTTGCGCTGAGCGGGAATAGAATCGAAACCTAAAATGCACTACAGTTACGCCTCTCAATAGTTAAGATGGAATTAATTAACGTACTAAATTAGACTATACAATAAAATTAGTTCGTTAATTAATTCTGTCTTAACTATTTCGAGATATTACAATTATTATCTTTAAATTAATATTTAGGTCAGATTTACTCTAAGTTATCTAGACCGAATAACTTATGCAGTGATATTAAAATATATTATAATAAACTAATTGTTGCTCGCGGCAACACCCTAGTACGTTATGGCCTGTCTTTTGCCAAATCTTAAGCTGTTTCCGTACCAAATTTTATCAGGTGATCTTTGAAATTCTATTGCCCTGTTGGTTCAGGGCGGAGTAGAACAGGGCCACCCCATCTCTTAACATTCTCTTACGGGTTCAACATCTGACAGTTAATATTAAAGTATGACAATCACAAAGCATCAGCTTTTATTTCGTTTAAATTAGTGTTCCGGTTAGGTCAGAGAAGAAACAATTCACCAGTGTGATTACGAAAAATTGACAAATGAATTATTGTATACCAAATATTCATAGCGGGTTCAAAATTCCTAACAAGAAAGTCTCTCCTATCATTCACTATTTGAACCCCTTTGCGCTTTTTGATGACAAAGGTAGCCTATGTCCTTTGTCATGTTCTCTATTCTCCGTATCAAACTTCATCAAAATCGTTTCAGTGGGAGCGTATCAAACACACGGACAAAGTAACTTTCGTATTTATACTAATAGTATGGATATATCTCTGCTATTATTTTCTGATAATAAAAATTAAGTGGTTTAGCAATTTTTTAAAAACATTATGATTCAGATATATCTCAAGGATAATATATAAGAACTTCAGATTCCAAAAACTCGTTACAGAGGCATACTTTTCTTCAAGTGAGTACCTACTACAAAATAATAATTTTAATGAGCGTCACTTTGTATCATTTCTAAGGAAAATATTAAAAAAAAAAATGGAGAAGATAGTAGAATCATTTTTTTTTAGTCTGATAGTTGTGATCAATCGGTCCAATATGAAGACCTGGAGGGTGACTTACTTGCACTTATTTCCATTGCTCGCGTCATGTTTTCTAGATCAGCACTGTCGTGTACCTGTAAGAAGTCTACTTATTAGGAGACGCACTTCAATTAGGAGATGGAAGCGCCTCTCTTCTACAGGGGAGACACTATCGCCTACGATAAATTCCAGCCGAGGCGTTAGTAGCCCTATAGAGAACTTTTCCACGTGTCCCTCTAATCGGAATAGACCCTAGGATATTACATCACTATCAACGCTGCTTAATATACGTCCAAAAGTGTTTGGGATTATTTTTTATCGAGTGGACGACCGATGATATGTAATTAAGGTTACATTTTAACTACAATCTCTTAATTCTGTTCTTCAGCAATGTAAAAACTTCAAGGTCATTAATTCTGAGTGATAAACTGTTACGATACATTTCGTAACGAGGCGTAGGTTGGTCTAATTTTACGCTAATTCTTTCTTCTATGTTAATTAATTGTAATACACCGTCTTCTTAAGTCACGACTGCGTTTTAAACTCGATGTCACTCAGAATAATGCCCAAAGTATATCCTAATTTCTTATTTTTATCAAAATATTTATGTTTTTCTTTGATACGCTTTACCAATGCGGGGGATGCGGAGAACGCGCGGGTATATTATAACAGAAAATTACGGGTCTGATTTGGTTTCATAATTGGTATAACGTTTGTTAAATTCATCAATCTATAAGACTATAAATATAGTCAATCAAAGCCTCGACATTCTTGTTAGATAAGCAATGAAAGAAGAAGATCTATATCTTCTTCGTTTGGCAAAGTTTTTCAGTAAATGCAATGTCACTAAAGTTGCGATGTTAGAGATAATGTTGATGCATGTATATGTGACCATAGAAGCGTAGAAGTTGGTGAAGTATTCTCCACAGGCTGTTCCGTTTGTATATGTATGTGTAAAGCGTTCCATATGAATACACTTCTAATCCCGGTGTCCACGCGTCTATGGGATTCATTTTGTATTGTATCGTGCATGTAGGACATCCCTCCATTACAATCCACTTTATCTAAGAATCTCACGTGCATAGAACTGTGTTTAGGGAATTTCGGTATTCTTTTTTCTTTTAAAATCTTACCTTCCTCTTTGTACTCCTACTTATATGTTTTTATTAAATGTATGATAAATGTAACAGCATTCTTCATTTTCAGATAAAAATGTGGGCATTAAAGGTAATCCTATTACTTCTGCCAGCTTATGCATACTGTCGCATATACGTTAGAATTACCCCAGGTAACACAGAAGCTGAAACCACTGTCACCTTCAGTGGCTCAGAAACATCTATCATTAGCGACAAAGAACGGAAGACTTTCAAACTTGATGAGGCACATTTGAATAAAGCTGTAAAGGCATATAAGGGCAATACTTGTACTAGTGTTTTTGTGAAACCACCGACGCCCTATGGGGACGTGTATGAAAAGTATGGTTGGAAACCTGTGGAGAGAACTCTGAAACCAGTAGGCTACAAAATAATTGGTATCCAACCACAACCTGATGCAGTCGTGCGTGCAGTATATAATAATGCTCATGATAAAATAGAGGCAACATATAGTACAAGTGTAGAGAAGAGTGTTGAAGAGACAATCTCCCATAGTTGGAGCACTTCGGGAGAATTGACTATCGGACAAGAAATCAACTACAGTGTCGGTATTGGAGCGGCCAGTGTCGGTGGTTCTTCTTCATTTTCATACACTTCAGGCTGGGGTGAGGAGAAAACCGAATCCAGAACAGTTACTCTGGGAACTACTTCAACTACACAGGTTACTGTTCCTCCAGGTCAAAAGGTTGTGGCAACACTTACCGCTGCAAGCGCCACGTTAGAGGTTGAAATATATTACGAGGCCACTCTTAATAGGGGAGATGTATTCTGCAACTACGAAAATAAGTATAAAGGTCATCATTTCTGGACGTGGCCTTTACGTAGTTTACAAACAGCCGGACATTTACCAAAGAAAATAACATCCACAGAGCGTTTATTAGTTGGTTTTTATTCGAATGCCAGACTAAACATATCCAAGGAATGAAATCTGGAGTAAAAGACTAAAATAGCAAAGAAATATTTTTTTTAATACTGTTGATTGACGGTGCTTGGTTTTTTTTTTTTTTTTTTTTTTTTTATAGCACACGTCAATTGGACTTCGCCTTGCCGGATGGTAAGCTGAAGGCAAAATCCCAGAAAAGAGGGTCACCATTACATACACATACCGTGTGACAATGGTGACACTCAGCTTGACGGCCATATCATATGCTTTTTCACGCCCCGCTTAAAGGACCCGGGACTGTAGGAAGAAGAAAACACGTGAGCTGGTAATGAATTCCAGGCCTCAATGGTGCGACAGAGGAAAGAGTCTCCGAACCGCTTGGTTCTTGATCGGATGTTTTGCACCGTGTGCGGATGACATCTAAGACCTGCACGCTGTGCGTGGTGGAACCTGCTACACAAATTGAATAATATACTTTGCACTTTTCCAGAATATTTATTTTTCACCTGACCGAAACCGGTCAAAATATAGGTATAAAACTTTGTCAAACATTGTACTATTTAAAAATATAACTTTTGATAATGCCGTGAGGCGTAACCGGACACGTGAAAAAATATGGTGGCAAAAGTACAAAGTGTCTTATTCAATTAATATTAATTTCATTTTGTTCTTAAATTAAATGATAATTGTGTGGTGAGTTGTTTTCTTTCTAATTGCTTCAGGCATTCGTTCTGATATTGTTACCAATAGAACAATTTGTAATTAACAACAACTTTTACTCTATACGTGCACAATGACTATACTTCTTCTAATTCTCACTATTTTAATATAAAAAATGTTGAAAGCGAAATTGTGTATAAAATGATCCTTTTTAGTCCTAAATTTATGTCACAATTTTGATTCGCATAAAAACTGTGGTATAAATTCTATTAATATGCCTTCTTAGAATTTAATTCTGTTCCACACACACGTCCCTTTTTTTCTTTAGAATAGCATAAAATTAAGATCTCTTTGCGCAGTCTTAACGTTATATACACGACATTGTAATTTGGGACTTTCATAACCTTCACCAATCTCTTCTGCGGTTTTATGCGGATAATAATTTATATTGGCAGTAGATTTACCATATACGGTGGCAGATATCATTTTAAAGATCAAAAATATATTTCTCTTAACCAATTGCATCTAATTTCAAGATATTACAATCAATCAATCAATCAGCCCACCGCAGTCCACTGCTGGACATAGGCCTCTCCCAATGTGCGCCATTTTCTCCGATCCTCCGCCTTCCGCATCCAGTCTGTCTCAGCCACCTTTTTCAGGTCGTCCGTCCATCTGGCTAGGGGGCGTCCTACCTTTCGTTTACCTTCTCGCGGTCTCCACTCTAAAACTCGTTTGCTCCAACGGCCATCGGTCCTTCGGCAAACGTGGCCAGCCCACTACCAATTCAACTTGCTTATTCTGTGGCCTATGTCGGTAACTTTAGTTCTCTGTCGGATAACCTCGTTCCGAATTCTACCCTTCAGAGAAACTCCAAGCATAGCTCGCTTCATTGCCCGCTGCGCGACTTTTAAGCAATGGACCAGCCCCACTGTAAGTGACTACGTTTCGGCAACGTAAGTCATAACAGGAAGGACGCACTGTTCAAAGACCTTTCTTTTGAGGCATTGCGGTAGGGGTGAAGAGAAAACTCGACGTAGTTTGCGAAATGCTGCCACGATATTACAATTATTATCTTATATGAATATTAAGGTCGATTTAACTTAAGTTATCTAGACGTGCAGTCTAGATAACTTATGTTATTACAATTGTATTTAAATATATGTGTATTTTAATAGACTAGCTTTTGTCGGTGGCACCGCCCGTATATGTCATGACCAAATTTAGCCTATGTCCTTTTCCAATCCTTTATGTGTCTGTGTACTAAACGTCAGGTTTAGTTTTGAAATTCGATTATTGGTTCCCGGTGGAGTAGAATAGCAACCCCCGTCTTCTCGTTGGTTTCGCAGAAGGTAACTACAAGATAGGACTGTCCACCTGACAGCAAACATAGCACATGTCAAATTAACAGCTTGATGTGTTCGCTATTTATGCTATATTTCATCAAGATCTTTCCAGTGGGTTAGGTATGAAAGCGTAACAGACAGATAGACAAGCGCCTATAATATGGGATTCTTCAAGAGGGGCATCAGAAGGTTTCTTCATAGTCGGCAGCGCGAGTGTGACACCCCTGGTGTTGGATATGTCCATAGGCCACGGTAACCGCTTCTTATCAGGTACATCGTGTGCTTGTCTACCAACTAAGTGGTATATAAAAAAAAGACAAAGTAACTTTTGCATTTATAGTGCGTATATGGATAAATCCATGCTTTTATTTTCTGATAATATAAAACGAGTGCTTTAGCAAATTTTTTGTATCGTTATCCTTGAGATAATCCTTATTTAAGGATCTCAGGTTTCAAAATCTAATTACTCAGGCATACTGTTCCTCAGGTGAGTACAATAAAATAGTAATTGAGTAATTTCCAGTAGTTAAAATAAATTATTTACCTGAGCTTAAGAATACTAAAAGTGTGGTAAAAGTGGTGGCGGGTCTTAATTTTACATTTTTTTAAATTTTTAATTCCACCTATTAATATTTAATGATTTGACTATTAAATATTATGACGTCTCAATAATTTATTTCGTAGAAGTTTTCTTATAACTTAACGTATTGACGATAGGTAACTAATTTGACCATTTTTTTTTATACCACTTAGGTGGCAGACAAGCACACGGCCCGTTTGATGGAAAGTGGTTACCGTGGCCTATGGACGTATGCAACACCAGGGGTGTTATACTCGCGCTGCCGACCATGAAGAAACATTCTGATGCCCTCTTAAAGAACCACATATAGTAGGTGCTTCGGAAAACCGCAGCAGGGAGGTCATTAAACATCTTAAGTGTGCGTCAAATAACCAATAGGTTATTTGACTTTCTTTAACTTGCGAATATCGCATTTATTTCGGTCTACGTTGCGTTTACAGATTTCTAATAAAAGTAATTTGAATTTGATTGTTTGTATTTGTATTAGAACAATCCACTGCTACGCAGGAAGCGCGGGTTCGATTCCTGTTCATTGCAAAAATTTGTATGCACGAATATGTATATTTGCATTGGTCTGGATGCTTCTATGTATAATATGTATGCATTTCCAAAAAAAACTATATAAGTATGTATATCCCTATTTTAGATTCCATAACACAAGCTAGTTAAGCTTTGCTTACTGTGGGCCTTTTTTTTTTTTTTACGTGCGCAAAATCCCCACGGATACCTCCCCACCGGAGCCGGTGGAGGAGGTTATGTCGGACTCGAACCGACTAAAACGCACGCCGCCTGTCGGTCGTTTTGGTTGCCGAAGGTGAGGTTGACAGGCATATCCCTCGCACCCCGGTCGACCCAGGACCATCTCTCACGATCTGGCCCTCGTCTCGGGTGTGGGGACTACAGAGTCCCCAACTCGACCCCGGAAACGGGGAGGCGCGCCAGGCGTGCCACCGCCGCGGCCTGCTTCTGCCAGGGTACTTACTATGGGTCTAGATAGCGTTGTGTAGAATGTTGTAGAATATTTATTATTATTTATGTTTTGCTTAGTGGCCTAGAAACACGGTAGCCCAGTGGTATGTGTAATGGACTGCTGAGACCAGGTCTCAGGTTCGATCCCAGGTATTACCATGGCACACATCAATGACTTTTCGATGCTTTTCGAAGTTATGTGTGTATTTATCGCAGGTTTATAAGTGCCCGGTTAATGGCAATAAGCTCGCCACCTATTACATTGGGACCTAAACATAAACTGGCGAAACGTGGGTGCTAGCACCTCTGCCTATCCCATCGGGGTTATAGGTGTGAGTTTTTGTTATGTTATTTATGTTTTGAGTTTCAGTTTAATTAAGCAATATTTTAATTTTGCAAGGAACGTTTTTTCAGAACAAGCTGACATATTAAATTTGGAATTCCATTTCCAGTTGCACCAGAGGCTTACACTTAGAAACCCAGGGACCGTTTCATCACCCCTCTCTTCGTTTTTCTGGAAGCAAATGCTAAGTTTAGATAGCTATCTAACCTCTTAACCCCAGGAGGGTAGCCTGACACAAGGCCTCGTCGGTTAATCAGCAGGTATACCGGTTTGCTTTACCTACCTGGCTTGGGGACCGACGAACTTGGTGGGTTCCAAAAACACCCTAACACTCATAAGCTCACCTTAAATTGTATCGTGCAAGTGGAACTCCATTCCACTCCCTTATATATGAAAATCTCGCTTTTACAATTTTGTTAAACTGTCAATTCCATTGTTTTTTTCCAATTTTTAAGTTTTTATTAAATGTGTGATAATACGTTTTCAGAAAAATCTGTGGGTATTAAATGATATTATTTGCCAGCTATTGCTAACTGTCCACACTATAAACATTAAAATTAACCCGGGTAGGACAGAAACTGAGACCACTATCTCCTTCAGCGGCTCAGATAAAGCTCAGATTAGCGAACAGGAACGAAAAACTTTCAGATTAGACGATGCATCTTTGAAAAAGGCTTTAGACGCGCTTCATAAAGAGTTAAAATCATTGGATACTTGTAAAAATCCTTCCGTGAAACCATTTTTTCTTATATAGAACACGCCAATTAGACTTCTCCTTGCCTGATGGTAAGCTGAAGGCAAAGTCTCAGAAACGAGTGTCACCATTACTTACACATACCGTGTGGCAATGGAGACATTCAGCTTGACGGTCTCATCATATGCTTTTTCTCGATGACGCAACAATGGATAGTGCAATGGCTCCACTTTTCTGGATTATCAAGCCAATCATATCTTTAACTATATTTGGAATATGATACCACTCGACTAAACATCATTATTTCATTCGATTTAAAAGCTTAAAAACTAACGTTTATTGTTTGAGTATAGAAAACACTCATAAAGACTTCGTTTTCAACTAGGTTTTGATATCGCCAAAGCTTTCGATAGAGTCTGGCACAAATCGCTTCTCTCCAAGCTACCAGCCTTTGGTCTGCCTCCTAGACTCATTGGAAAATGATTCTTTCGCTGGTTCGGTAGGTTAGTTCTACTGAGAAGATACCAGCAAGAAACTCAGCGAACTATATTAGAACTAGATTATTTTTCTTTTTTAAATTTGCTTAGTTTACAATTTATTTTGTGCGAGCAAGCAAGAGACTTATGTCGACCACGCATTAACATCACTAAGATACTCATCCACTTTATAGTAACCTTTGCTCATTAAAGTTTTTTCACTTCTATATTAAATTTACTTATTGGCATATTAATCAAATCCTGAGGAATTGTGCGAATGGATCTCCAGCTTTTTGTCCAACAAAAGCATCCAAGCCGTCGTCGACGGCAGCTGCTCGGACCGCATGAACATAAACGCTGGTGTCCCACAAGGCTCCGTGTTCTCTCCAACGCTGTTTCTGTTGCATATCAATGACATGCTGTCTGATGGCTCCATTCATTGTTATGCCGACGACAGTACCGGGGACACGTGTTACACGGGCCGTGCAAATATCCCTCAGTCCGAGGTGGAGAAGAGTCGCGAACAACTTGTGTCTGAAATCGAGACTACTCTCTCTGGAGTGTCCGATTGGGGACGACTAAACCTAGTCCAATTCAACCCCACTAAGACACAAGTATGTGTATTCACCGCTAAGAAAACCCCATTCATTGTAGCGCCGCAACTCCGCACACCGCTTACCATCTCCCCGAGTATCGGGATCCTTGGTGTCGATATCTCCAGTGACGTCCAATACCGAAGTCATTTGCAGGACAAGGTTAAGTTGGCATCAAGAAAGCTCGGAGTGCTCAACAGGGCAGCAACTCCTTCTTTATAAAGCACAAGTCCGGCCTCACATGGAGTACTGCTGTCACCTTTTTGCTGGAGCACCTGCACACCAGCTTGACCCCTTCGACTCGTTGCAAAGACGGGCATTGAGGCTGGTTGACAATACCATACTCACAGGTAGAGTGGAACCTCTTAGCCTTAGGAGGGATTTTGCCTCACAGTGTGTGTTCTACCGCCTATACAATGGTTTGTGTTCAGATGAATTGTTTGACATTTTTTTTTTTTTTTTTTTTTTTTTTTTTTTATATAGGACACGTCAATTGGACCTCGCCTTGCCTGATGGTAAGCTGAAGGCAAAATCCCAGAAAAGAGGGTCACCATTACTTACACATACCGTGTGACAATGGTGACACTCAGCTTGACGGCCTTATCATATGCTTTTTCACGCCCCGCTTAAAGGACCCGGGACTGTAGGAAGAAGGAAACACGTGAGCTGGTAATGAATTCCAGGCCTTAATGGTGCGACAGAGGAAAGAGTCTCCGAACCGCTTGGTTCTTGATCGGATGTTTTGCACCGTGTGCGGATGACATCTAAGACCTGCACGCGTTGTCCTGTGTAGGAAAGGGGAGGGTGGGACTAATTGGAAGAGCTCATCAGAACACTCCCCATGGTACAGACGGTAAAATACAGCCATGGACGCAACATCTCTACGCAGCTGTAAAGGTTCTAGGGTGTTCGTGATCTCGGGATTCCCAATGATGCGGATCGCACGTCGCTGCAACCTGTCGAGAGCATCTAGTAAGTACTTTGCTGAACCGTCCCAGAGATGCGAGCAGTACTCCACACAGGAGCGAATTTGTGTCTTGTATAGAAGACACCGCTGCTCCGGCGTGAAAAATCGTCTCACTCTGTTCAGGACTCCGAGTTTTCGTGAGGCTGTTTTGATGATGCTTTCGATGTAGTTTTTGTTATTCAGGTTGCAGCGAACATCCATACCTAGGATATTGAGATTGTCCTGCAGCGGCAGTGGCGTGCTCTGAAGAGTGGGGAGGGGAAGGAAAGAAGATACTTTTGCTGTAAACGCACATGCCTGCGTCTTCTTGGCATTGAACTCAACCAGGTTCTCAGAGCCCCATTGAGAAATGTGATTCAGGACCCCGTCAAGCTCAGTGACAAGAATCTGCCTTTTCTCCGCGATATCTGACTGCTTGGCCGCTGGATGTCCATGATAACTCCCATGTAAAGTGCTATCGTCTGCATAACAATGAACATTGCCGGTAGACAGCATGTCGTTGATATGCAGAAGAAAGAGAGTGGGTGATAAGACGGACCCCTGGGGCACGCCAGCATTAACCTGCAGAAACTCCGAAGCTCGTCCGTCACAAAGGACGCGAATACGGCGCCCCTGCAGGAAGCTAGCAACCCAGTTGCACAGCCTAGAAGGCAGACCAAAGGCAGGTAGCTTAGAAAGAAGCGATTTGTGCCAGACTCCATCGAAAGCTTTGGCGATGTCAAGACTAATTGCCAGTGACTCGCCGTGCTTGTCCATAGCCTCACCCCAAAGATGGGTAACGTATGCTAGAAGATCACCCGTTGACCGTTTCGGTCTGAAGCCATATTGCCGGTCATTAATTAAGGAGTGATCCTCTAGGTGCCGCATGAGCTGTTTGTTAATTATGTGCTCGAACACTTTGCACAGCACTGAGGTGACGGCTATGGGTCGATAGTTGGCTGGCTCCGAGCGATCCCCCTTCTTGGGAATCGGCTGAACATTCGCCTCTTTCCAAGGCAAAGGCACTGTACCCGAACTGTAGGATAGCCGGTACAGGCGCGTAAGCATTGGAGACAACTCCGCTGCACATTTTTTCAAAACTACCGCTGGAATACCATCCGGACCACTGGCTTTCCGGACATCGAGTGATTGCAGCACTGCACGGACATCGCTTTGCCTGATATGGATATCAGGCATCGCGTGGTCACTGTCGGGTAGTGTTGGTGGCTGGGTACCACAATCATCGATTCGGGAGTTGGCCGCAAAGAGATTAGCCAGCAGATTTGCCTTCTCTTGCGGCTCATGGGCCAGGGATCCATCAGGGTTACGCAGCGGAGGCAGCGAAGGCTGACAGAAGTTGGCTTGCACGGCTTTAGCCAGTCGCCAGTAGCCACGGCTTCCCGTGGGATGCATCACTAGCTCTTGACCAAGCCGCGCTATGCGCAGGGCATCCGCTCTGACATAGGCCCTTCTACAGACCTTTGTGGCTCTGTTGTACGCCGCCTTGAAGTGGCCCAGATTGGGATGGCGCGTGGCGCGCGCCCTTACCCAAGCGCGGTACGCAGACTGTTTTTGTTCAACAGCTTCCGCGCACTCGCGCCCGAACCAAGGGCGCACCCCGCACACACATGATGCTTGACATGATGCCCGTAGCTACATTCTATCATCGCACCTCTCGCCATAGGCAGGGAATTCATCCCCACACATTGCGACCTGAGACGGTGCGCACTGTGCGGTATGAAAGAAACTTCATCCCACGCACACTCAATCTGTGGAATGACCTCCTTGCTGCGGTTTTCCCAAGCGCCTACAATATGGGGTTCTTCAAGAGGGGCATCAGAAGGTTTCTTCATGGTCGGCAGCGCGAGTGTGACACCCCTGGTGTTGCATACGTCCATAGGCCACGGTAACCGCTTCTCATCAGGTGGGCCGTGTGCTTGTCTGCCAACTAAGTGGTATAAAAAAAAAATATTTTTATGCAGCTGCCTACAAATGAATCACCAACCTTGTGAAGCCTAAGTTTTGGTACAACTAGTTTATTTTTGTTTCTCGTATTAAAATGGTGTACATCAGATAGTTTTTCGAAAATATTTAGGTTTTTTCGTACATATAAAATATTATCATAAATATATTGAGAAGCAACTGTTAAAATATTAATTTCTTTGAAAACTTCTTTCAGCGAGTCACGGGGTCTGAGGCTATAGATCGCTCGTATCGCTCGTTTTTGTAGTACAAATATAGTCTCAATATCGGCAGCTGAGCCCCACAGCAGCAGACCGTATGACATAACGCTATGGAAGTAGCTAAAATAAACTAATCGTGCAGTTTCCTCATCAGTCAGTAACCTTATCTTTCTCACCGCATAGGCAGCTGAGCTAAGTCTTCCTGCCAAGGCTGTGATATGAGAACCCCATTGCAGTTTACTATCTAGAGTTATTCCAAGAAAAACTGTGGTATTGACTATTTGGACAGATTCATTATTCATTTTGATATTAATATTTGGCTGTCTTACATTATGTTCTGCACCGTGTGCGGGTGAAATCTAAGACCTGACGTGTTGTCCTGTGTAGGAAAGGGAGGGTGGGACTAATTGAAAGAGCTCTTCAGAACACTTACCATGGTACAGACGATAAAATACAGCCATGGACGCAACATCTCTACGCATCTGTAAAGGTTCTAGGGTGTTCGTGATCTCGGGATTCCCAATGATGCGGACCGCACGTCGCTGTGGAAAGAACTCTTACACCATGAATATACTCATGCTAAATTAAATGCAACATATAGTACAAATATAGAAAAGAGCGTTGAAGAGGAAATTTCCCATGCTTGGAGCACCTCAGGGGAACTGAGCATCGGCAGAGAAATCACCTACAGTGTCGACGTTGGACCTGCCAGTGTCGGTGGTTAAACATCCTAATCTTACTCTTCGGGCTGGGGTAAGGAGAAAACAGAATCCAGAACAGTTTCTCTTGGAACTACTTCATCTATACAGGTAACTGTTCCTCCAGATGAAAAAGTTGTGGCAACACTTATTGCTAAAAGCGTCACGTTAGAGGTTGATATATATTACGAGGCCATTGTTAGTGGACTTGTATCTATGATGAGGATGGTTTTAAAGTGGCATATAGAGTATTCGGTCTATAACAAAGGTGACTTCTATAGAGCATATATCAGTTGGTTTTTATTCGAATGCCAAGCTTAAGGTGACCTAGAATTAGCAACGGGAGAGATATTAGAATAAAGCAGTGAAGAAATACTGTTTTGCTAATTTCATTTTTAAATAAAATAAGAATTTTGAAGTAAATTGTTTTCTTTTTGATTGTCTCAGTCGTTCACCTGAATTTAATTGTAGTGATGACGGAGTGCATGACTCTTTTTTTGGCGTGGGTGTTATAAGTGCGGCTGTACAGGAAATTTAACTCCTGTGACATTTCCCCTACTCTTTCCGCAGTTTAATTGGGATACGGTGCTTCTCAAATTCGAGGGGTCATCTTAAAACTGTAGACCCGTGATGGCGATCGGTTTTATTCGTTCCGTAATCCGACATAACTGCCCCCAATTATCAGCGAAGGTGGTATCCGAAGATATTTTTGCACAAAAACAGCAATTGGTGCCCCAATATTTATTTTAATAAATTCGTCTGCACATTGGCCTGACTCGAAGCAAATTCGTTTTTTCCCATTTTTCCGCAGTTGCAGACATGATTACTTGGTATAAATTATATGAAATTGATGCCTTTACACATTCCTGAGAAAAGGGCCTTGACAGACAGACGGACAATGTATTAATTCTATAAGGGTTCCGTTTTCGTCCTAGAGAGAGTGATATTTTTATTATTTGGTATTCTCTAGTGGTTTACACCACTAGATATTAATTAAAAGAGAAACTGTAGGGGCTGATATGAAGCGATACTTTTATAAATATCCAATTAAACAAAAAAAGAAATGAGTTGTGAAAATATCAAATATCGAAATCCCCATTGATCCAAATTTTTCTTCAATGTTATACGTCGAAAATGTTGTTTATTTTTAACAAGTAAGTTTGCGATCAATTTTTGGAGATAATTGCATGACATACAACTTTTCCCAAATATTTTAGCAATAATATTCGCTGTGACAAGAAAAATGAAAGAATACAATATTTTTGAAATCTGGCTTTTTATATATTTTTTTGCACAAGTTCTGTGGCATGGGACTTGATATTTCTTTTATAATGATGTATTTAGGACCCCAATCACTTTTTAACTCTAAGCAAATTTTGCAAGCCAACCATTTTTTTGTCGTTTTTTTTTTATATAGGACACGCCAACTTGACCTCACCTCGCCTGATGGTAAGCTAAAGGCAAAGTCTCAGGAAAGAGGGTCACCATTACAGACACTAAGTGCTACAATGGTGGCACTCAGCTTGGCGGCCTCATCAGATGCTTTTTCACGCCCCGCTTAAAGGCCCCGGGACTGTAGGAAGAAGGAAACACGTAAGCTGGTAATGAATTCCAGGCCTTAATGGTGCGACAGAGGAAAGAGTCTCCGAACCGCTTGGTTCTTGATCGGATGTTCTGCACCGTGTGCGGATGACATCTAAGACCTGCACGTGTTGTCCTATGTAGGAAAGGAGATGGTGGGATTAGTTGGAAGAGCTCGTCAGAACACTCACCATGGTAGAGACGGTAAAATACAGTCAAGGAAGCAATATCTGTACGCATCTGCAAAGGCTCTAGGGTGTTCATGACCTCAGGGTTCCTAATAATTCGGACCGCGCGTCGCTGCAACCTGTCGAGAGCATCTAGTAGGTAGGTATTTCGCGGAGCCATCCCAGAGATGCGAGCAGTATTCCACGCAGGAGCGAATTTGTGTCTTATAGACAAGACACCGCTGCTCCGGCGTGAAAAAACATCTCACTATGTTCAGGAGTCCGAGTTTAAATTTCCTCTAAGGTAAATACTGTTGTTTCCTCTAAGGTAAATATGGCTCTCGATGTAATTTCTGTTATTCAGTTTGCAGCGAATATCCATGCCTAGGATGTTGAGATTGTCCTACAGTGGCAGTGGCGTGCTCTGAAGAGTGAGAAGGGGAAGGAAAGAAGATACCTTTGCTGTGAACGCACAAGCCTGCGTCTTCTTGGCATTGAACTCGACCATGTTCTCAGAGCGCCATTGAGAAATGTGATTCAGGATCCGGTTCAGTTCAGTGACAAGAAGCTGTCTTTTTTCCACGATATCAGACTGTTTGGCCGCAGGTTGTCCGTGATAACTCCCATGTAAGGTGCTATAGTCTGCATAGCAATGTATGCTGCCGGTGGACAGCATGTCATTGATATGCAGAAGAAAGAAAGCGGGAGATAATACAGACCCCTGCGGTACGCCAGCATTTATCTGTAAGAACTCCGAAGCCCATCCATCACAGAGAACGCGAATACAGCGCTCCCGCGGGAAACTAGCAATCCAGTTGCACAGTCTAGGAGGCAGACCAAAGGCTGGTAGCTTGGAGAGAAGCGATTTGTGCCAGACTCTATTGAAAGCTTTGGTGATATCAAGACTAATTGCCAGTGACTCGCCGTGCTTGTCCATAACCTCACCCCAAAGATGGGTAACGTATGCTAGAAGATCACCCGTTGACCGTTTCGGCCTGAAGCCATATTGCCGGTCATTAATTAAGGAGTGATCCTCTAGGTGACGCATGAGCTGTTTTTTTTTTTTTATAAATATAAATATTCTACAACATTCTACACAACGCTATCTAGACCCATGGTAAGCATAGTTTAACTAGCTTGTGTTATGGAATCTAGAATACGGATAAACATACTTAAATACTTTTTTTTTTGTAAATATATACATATTATACATAGAAACACTTTTTGTTTGTTAATGATGTGCTCGAAGACCTTGCACAGCACTGAAGGTGATGGCTATGGGTCGATAGTTGGCTGGCTCTGAGCGATCCCCCTTGTTGGGGTCGGCTGTACAGTCGTCTACTCCGAACCCAACGCTGCCAGACACCGCGTATTTACCTTAGAGGAAATTTACTACAGAGCATATCATAGTTTTTATTCGAATGCCAAGCTTGAAGTTTCCAATGGCATAGAATTGGATTCAGGAGTAAAAGAGTAAACTAATAAAGACAGTAATGTATTATTAATTTCATTCTTTAACAAAATGAGATTTTGGTAGTAATTTATTTTCTTTTTAATTGTATCAGTGGCTACTTCTTACATCGTGTTTGGAGCTTATTGTTTTATTGTTTATTGGTATTGGTTGTCATTGTAAGTTTTTATTTGCTAGAAACTGTTAAATTAAATTATATTACATTAGAATTAGACATTTACAAAATCATAATTTGAGAAATTTTATAAATGAATAATATAAAAAAATAGCCACGTGGTTTTAGGTATAGTAGAATTTGGGCCACCACACCTTTTCATCCACGCGGAGTCGTACAAAGCGAGTAGGGTATAGGGCTATTTAACATCAGACAAATACCTATACATAATATACAGCCCAGACTCAGCCTCAGATGTATGGCTGGAGTCAACAATTTATAGTACCCGGAATACGGCTCATATATAATAAATAAATATTCTACAACATTCTACACAACGCTATCTAGACCCATGGTAAGCATAGTTTAACTAGCTTGTGTTATGGAATCCAAAATACGGACAAAAATACTTAAATCCTTATTTTTTAGTAAATACATACAAATTATACATAAAAACACCCCGACCAATGCAAATACCATTATTGTATTGCTGTCGAAAAATTATATATTTATAAATTGACACATATGTGTACCTATTTATATATATATACATATATATATAGGACATATCAATTAGACTTCGTCTTGCCCGATGGTAAGCTGAAGGCAAAGTCTCAGAAAAGAGGGTCAACAGTACTTACACATACTATATAATATTCTACACCGTGTGCGGGTGACATATAAGCCCTGTACGTATTGTCCTGTGTAGGAAAGAGAGGGTGGGACTAATTGGAAGAGCTCATCAGAACATTCACCATGGTACAGACGGTAAAATGGATTCCCAATAATGCGGATCGGACGTCGCTGCAACCAGTTGAGAGCATCTAGTAATTTCGTAACTGCGCGTGTTTGTGCAAGCCGACAAATTTAAAATGGTCTAGTTTTACACTAGTTCTCTCTTCTGTGCTAAGCAATGGTAATCCACAGTCTTCTTACGTTACGACTGCGTTTCAAACTCGATTGTAACTACACTACACTACAGAAGTAACAATGAAGCTCTTGGTAAGTGATATTATTCTCTTCAAGTTTACTACTTAAATCCAAGTGAAAGGAAATAATTCATATGCCAGAATGCAGGTAAAAAATGGCATTACATATATTATAATGGCCTATTTACATCCTACCATTATGGTGTGCAAATATTTAAATGATTTAAATATTGCTGTGGCCTTACAGCGTGCATGCACTCAGTGATTATTTTGGTTTTTTTTTAATAAATTAATCCCCTCAGTTTCTTTTTGTAATCCGGGCACTGATTGTTTTCACTTACCCATTTGATAAAAAAAACACCTTCAAACAGTGCGTTTATAGTTTGGTCTTCCATTAAAGTGTTGTTTAGTATTTTAGACAACTATATTCTTATGCAATTAAATTTTATACTAAAATACTGATAAATAATCCTTTCTTTCCAGATCACAATGTTGGCAACTAATTTAGTTTTGTTACTTTTACCAACCATTGTGTACAGTAAAATTAGTATCAATATAAAACCAGGAAAAACAAAAGATGAATCTGAAGTTTCCTTCAGTGGCCAAGATGTAGCTGACATTAGTGAGAAGGAACGGAAAACTTTTAAACTCGACGACGAAACCTTAAAAAATGCTGTAAAAAAGTACAAAGGAAGAAGACCTAATGACGTGTATTTAAACCAGCCGACGCGTTTTGGAAATGTGTATGACAAATATGAGTGGGAAGGTATTAAAAGGTACCTTATGCCAATTAACGCCAGGGTTATCGGTGTTAATTCCAAACCTGTTGCAGTCAGTACTGCAGAATATGTGAATCATCACGACTCAATTCAAGCCGTATACAGTACGGCGATAACGCAGACCGTTGAGGAAACAGTCAGCCATACTTGGAGTACTGGGGGTGAACTAACTGTCGGACAAGAAATCGAGTATGAGGTCAACTTTGGAGCGGCTAAGGTCGGTGGTACTACTTCGTTATCATATTCTGCATTCTGGGGTGAGGAGAAAACGAAATCCAGATCGGTTACTCTTGGAACCACATCTACTATAATGACCACTGTACCTGCAGGTGCCACTGTATTAGCGACGATTACTGCTACACAGGGTACAATGGATATTGAAATTGAATACATGTCTACTCTTAACAATGGAGATGTATTTTGTAACTTTGAGGATACGTTTGAGGGACATCACTTCTGGGCGTATCCTTTAAGGGCGTTGCAAGGCACTGCGAATTTACCGTCACGATTTTATCATACTGAGAAGTTAAAAATTGGTTTCTATTCTAATGCTAAAATGATAATCACTAATGGTACGACTGATTCGGTAATTGACGAAGGTCCAGTCGGATTGGTAGGTGTGGGTGATGAAACAAATAATTTAATTTGAATTAAATATGAAAAGAGAAAGTATGAAATAAATTGATAATATATCGTGCAAAATTCTTTTATTCTTAATTCTTGTTGAAGTAGAAGATTCCTTTTGTCCTTTCTCTTTTTCGAAGTGTAACTCCCGGTTGCATCCATTCTCCTATAATAGATTCATAATTTCTTCCACATTTTGTTTTTGTTAATACCACTTAAGTGGCTGGCTTTTTTCTGGCCACGGGTCACCTGATCCTGATGGGAAGACGGATAATTCAACACATATAAAATTTAAAAATAGATACAAAAAGCAAAAATAAATAAATTACAGTACTGAATAGCTTGAAGGTTACTGAAAATAACAAAAAAATATAAAATCCATAGGAGGTAGGACACGGCGGTATTTCCGCCAAATTGAGGAGTCCGACTGGGGAAGTGCCTCCGCCCTACAGAATAACGCGGTTATAATAACTTCGTATCGTGTTCCCAGCGATGAGTAAGGTAGACAGAGCTCACTGAAGAATTTGTTCTGTCAGTGGAATGACTAAAGGCTTGTCCTGCTTTGTCCTCTACTCTGACGGCACAGAAACTCTGTGCTTACAGGGTCGGCAGCGCGAGTGTGGCTTCTCTGGTGTTACACACGTTCATAGGCCACGGTGACCACTTTCCATCAGGTGGGCCGTGCGCTTGTCTGCCACCTAAGTGGCATAAAAAAAAGAAACACAATATTATTTAGTGGCAAGTGTACCCATACATATAATAGCTAAATACTCAGGCCGTGAACGCCCGATAATATAGTGGTTGTCTTTGGACATCATATTTACTTTATTACTGCCTACTAAGTAAGTAAGTAACGCGCAGTGGGCTATGGAGCGAGCTATGCTTGGAGTTTCTCGGAAGGATAGAATTCGGAACGAGGTTATCCGACAGAGAACTAAAGTTACCGACATAGGCGACAGAATAAGCAAGTTGAAGTGGCTGGCCACGTTTGCCGAAGGACCGATGGCCGTTGGAGCAAACGAGTCCTAGAGTGGAGACCACGAGAAGGTAAACGAAAAGTAGGACGCCCCCTAGCCAGATGGACAGACGACCTGAAAAAGGTGGCTGGGACAGACTGGATGCGGAAGGCGGAGGATCGGAGAAAATGGCGCACATTGGGAGAGGCCTATGTCCAGCAGTGGACTGCGGTGGGCTGATTGATTGATTGATTGATTCTTACTGCCGACCCGTTAAGAACTTTCTGATGCCCTTTGTTGAAAATTGACAATTGTAGTCGCTTGGTAAAATCATAGCAGGTAGATTATTGGATTAGTAGAACGAAGTCCCTTTTATACAACATTATTTCAACATCCGCATTGCTTCCAGTAGCGACGTTTGAGGATGTATTCCCTGCACGTAGCGCGTAAGCGGTGCGATGATAGAATGTAGCCGTAGGCATCAAGTCTAGCAATTCTTCTGCACAGCGACCCAAAATCTCTCATGAGACTGAAAGGTTTAACTCCGCCTGTAAATATGAGATTGTCTACGATCCTCAGTGACCGTCTTTGCACCAATATTTTATTTTATTCAACCATGTAAAACTTTATGGATCTCATATCCATCACGTATTACTCCAATTCTTCGTACATACTGATTACTATATTATCGGGTTCGTCGCGTTAGTACTCTAAAATATTGTAATAAATTTTTCATTGGTTATATTAGAGTCAATACAGATCAAGCAGCAAAATGCTGGAGCAGTTTTTAAGTATTAATTAAATATCAACCTAATTACATTTTGAGTAAAGATGAAAATAGTGATAAACGTTAAATCTTTTCTGATAAAATAGTAGCACGTTATTATTAGTAGCCCCCGTTTTCAGCATGGTCTTGACTGACTCTTATGCTCTATGAGACATATGTACAGTGATAATGTTTTTCAGTATTATTCATGAACAATTTTTACACTGTGTTTGAACATTTTTACAATAAATAGTATTAATAATAAAGGTAATAGCAGTATTACATGCAAATTATACATTTTACCATGCACCAATTATATAAAAGAAATCGGACAGAGGCTCATCAAGGCGACCGGTGACACTCGTTCCGGGGCGTTCCTGGTCCAAAGACGGTCCATTGCCACCCAACGTGGCAACGCAGCAAGTGTTGTGGGCAATTTTGCACCGGGAGCGATCAGGGGCGGGTTATTTGATTAGTAGTTTTGACATATTGTATTACAATAAATGTACTTATATATTGAAAAAAGAATATAAATTTAAATAAATAAGTAAATGAAAATGTCAAATGTTAAGCCAATGAAGTCATCAATTATGTCAAGATGTTTTGGCAACGCGGGGTTTAAAAGGTTAAAAATTGTATGATATCATTAACTGATAATAATTAACTTCAATATATATTATATAATACAGTGATTTCATAACTATAGTTTGTGTAGTGCTAATACAGCAATGACGATGAAAATCTTGGTAAGTTACATATTTATAATTCTTCAAGAAATCTACACTGTACAAATAGATAATTACAGAATAATATGTGTCGTGTAATTAATGAACGCGACCGCTACGCTAGAGACGCGGTCTTTTTTTTTTATACCACTTAGTTGGCAGAGAAGCACACGGCCCACCTGATGGAAAGTGGTTACCGTGACCTATGGACGTCTGTAACACCAGAGGAGTCACAGTCGCGCTGCCAACCCTGTAAGTACAGAGTTTCTGTGCCGTCCGTAGAAAACAAAGCATGACAAGCCTTTAGTCTTGCCACTGGCAGCACAAATTCTCCAGTGAGCTCTGGCTACCCTACTCACCGCTGGGAACACAACACGAAGTTATTATAGCCGCGGTATTCTGTAGGGCGGAGGTACTACCCCAGTCGGACTGCTCAATCGGGCGGAAATACCGCCGTGTCCTACCTCAATCCCCGCTCAGTGCAAATATATGTATGCATGAATATGGGTATTAACTTTGGTCTGATCTGGTGCCTCGGAGACCACATTAAGCCGTCTCATCGGTTCCGGTTGCCATGTATTCTTTCTATTATTAATATCGCCAATGTATTGTGGAGGTCAGTTTTTAGTGCAGCATATCCGATCAAAAACCAACCGGTTCAGTGACTCTTTCCTCTGGCGCACCATTAAGGCCTGGAATTCATTACCAGCTCACGCGTTTCCTTCTTCCTACAATCACAAGTCCTTTAAGCGGGGCGTAAAAAAGCCATTGTCACTATTGTCTCATGGTATGTGTAAGTAATAGTGACCCTCTTTTTTGAGACTTTGCCGTCAGCTTACCATCAGGCAAGGCGAAGTCTAATTGGCGAGTTCTAAATAAAAAAAATATGGCAATCGCTTTACGAAAAATATCAAACTATTTACACTGTTGATTGATGGCACTTAGTGGAATTTGTTGTTATACATATTGAGAACACTTTTTTTTTACGTGCGCAAAATCCCCACGGATACCTCTCCACCGGAACCGGTGAGAGAGGTTATGTCGGACTCGAACCGACTAAAACGCACGCCGCCTGTGGGTCGTTTTGGTTGCCGAAGGTGAGGTTGACAGGCATATCTCTCGCACCCCGGCCGACCCAGGGCCATCTCTCACGATCTGGCCCTCTTCTCGGGTGTGGGGACTACAGAGTCCCCAACTCGTCCCCGGAAACGGGGAAGCACGCCAAGCGCGCCTCCGCCGCGGCCTGCTTCTGCCTATTGAGAGCACACTTGTACTTTTTCACGCAAAAAGTACAAGTGAGTTCTCAATATGTGTAAATATATCGAAGTTCAGCAAAATCCGCAGTTAAGCTGGTAAAATAGACCCTAGAGACTGAGGTGAAAACTGCGGATGTAACTAGGATTAACGCTAAAATGAATAAGAAGAAGAGATTGTAGAATAGATAAAAAAAAAATCAATAGTCTGTCTTTAAATTAAGTGTGTAACAAAATTAATTCCTGGAGGGATTTTGCGTGGTATTTGGTTCGTTGCTTTCATTTTTAATTTGACATGAAAAGTGGTCCTTTAAATAATTCAGAAATAAAATTGCCATTCAGAACTTTTCCTGTGTCAAAAAAAAAGTCAAGAAGAAAGATACCTCGGTATCAAGCCCCAAATGAAATATCTAGGGCTCGTATTCAAATGTCGGTGGGACTTCGAAAAGCATTACCGAAGTATGGGTCCCAAATTGGTAGGCACGACTAACGCTTTGGCGTGGCTGCTGCCCAACTTGAGGGGCCCGGAAGACTCCTGCAGGAGACTCTACGCGGGTGTCGTGCGGCCCATGGCCCTGTACAGGTGCCCCATGCGGGCGGACACCCTGAGCAACAGGCGCAGCGGAAGATGACCTGCCGGCTTATTAGGAGGTACCGCACGATATCGTTTGACGCGGCGAGTCTCCTCGCCGAATCGCCACCGTGGATCCTGGAAGCGAGATCCCTTTCGGCGCTAGTGAGAGCACTCACCCTCGCCACCTTGTTCACGGCGATGGTTCGCTGCGCCGATGCGTGGGCGGCCAGCACCTTTTTCTGCCAGCAAGTAAATCCCCACACCCGAGGAGAGGGCCAGATCGAGAGAGATGGCTCTGGGTCGGCTACGGTAACCGCTTCCCATCAGGTGGGCCGTGTGCTTGTCTGCCAACTAAGTGGTATAAAAAAAATATATTCCTGTTGACTCACCTTCGGCAACCAATAACAACCCACAGGCGTCGTGCGTTTTAGTCGGTTAGAGTCCCACCAGTTACGGTGGTGGATAGGTGGTGGGGATTCTCCGCACGTAAAAAAAAACAAAGATACTATCTTTTGTAGGTATATATAACTCGATATACTTATATATCGATCCTAGAAATGGTGAATAACAAAATTGTAGGAAATTTATTTCGAAACAACTTAGCTACGAAATTATTCCTCCGTTATAACTCTGTGGCGTAGCGGTAGAGTATTCGACTGCTATGCCGGCGGCGCGGGTTCGATTCCCGCTCATGTATGCATGAATATGTATATTTGCATTAGTCTGGGTGTTTCTATGTATAATATGTATGTATTTACAAAAAAAAAGTATCTATGTATGTTTATCGGCATTCTAGATCCCATAACACAAGCTAGTTAAGCTATGCTAGCCATGGGTCTACATAGCGTTGTGTAGAATGTCATGGAATATTTTTTTTTCTAAGACATTTTTCGTGTAAAACTAAAAATAACACAAAATATTCAGTAAACAAAAATTCGTCCTCAAATTATAGATGGCGAAAAACGCAACGAACCGAATACCACGAAACACCAAATGTAGACTGCCAGTGACCTCTACGAATTCTAAAAGTTGTTACTAGGATTTTTTCCTTTATCAAATCCTATCTCTGTTGTGTTATTAATTAATTCTGATGAAACTTGGCATGTTTTGAGTTCATATACCTACTGAAGTACGTTCTTAGGCAGTTTTTTTTTATCCAGAATACAGTACAGCTCACTTGCTGGAGAGGATGAATGTTATTCTTTAAAAAAAAAACAATACAACACACTTACTATAATACAAGGCCGAACTAAATCGTGTACAGCAATATTTTTTTTAGTTATGATATATTTTATTCGTTCATTTTACTTCACTATTACAATAAAATATATGCAATTACTTATAAAATGTATACGAAACTATGCTAACTATACAATATTCGCATTATATTATTTTAACTTTTTAGATTGATCTATGAATATTTCGACATGTATTGCCTTTTCAGTTTTTCAAAACTAAGTATTATTTTATTGTTCGAAAATATTGATAATTTTAACTTTTTTTTCAGATGCTGGCTATAAATTTAATTTTATTCCTTTTACCAGCTATGGTATTCAGTCAAATATCTATTAATTTTACACCAGGCAAAACAATTTCTGATTCGAAATTTGAATTCAGCGGCCAAGATGTAATTGACTTTAGCTGGGAGAAACGGAAACCTTTCGGTATATGGGACCGCATTTTGAAAGATGCTTCTAAAAACTACGTAGGAAGACGATGTGATGATGTATATTCTACTAACCCGACTTATTGGGGAGATGTTTTTGGAAGATATGGCTGGGAATGTGCTAAAAGATATCTAAAGCCAGTCGAAGGAAGAGTTATCAGCTTAAATTCCAAACCTGTTGCAATCAATACTGCAGAATACGTAAATAACCACAGTACACTACCATCGGTATATAAATCAAGTGTATATCATAATGTTGAACAGACCGTCAGTCACACTTGGACTAAGGAGAAAGAGTTTACTATTGGACAAGAAGTCAGTTATAAATTCTTTTTTGGATCCACTGGCACTACCTCATTTTCGTATTCTTCAAGATGGGGTGAGGATCATACAAAATCAAGATCAGTCACTATTGGAACTTGTTCTTCTATTGAGACTACCGTTCCTCCAAAGACGAAGGTGCAAGCAAATATTATTGCTTCACAAAATACGATGGAGATAGAAGTTAAGTACAAGGTTACTTTTGGTGGATGCGTGTTTTGCCACTTTAGAGGAAAGTTCAAAGGGCATTACTACTATTGTTATTCTATAAACGATTTGCTGAACGCTGCGCATATGCCCACGGAGTACACTATCACTGAGAGAATGCATATTGGCTTTTATTCTGATGCCAGATTGGAAATCAATAATGGTAACTGATAAAGGTCTAGCAGGACCCCAAGCACCTACAATATGGGGTTCTTCAAGAGGGGCATCAGAAGGATTCTTCATGGTCGGCAGCGTGAGTGTAACGCCTCTGGTGTTGCATACGTCCATAGGCCACGATAACCACTTCCCTCAGGGGAACCGTGTGCTTGTCTGCCTCCTAAGGGGTATAAAAAATAAACCCCCAATTTCCCTAATGTTAACCACTGTTTTGTTATTGAGAATGCGAAAACGTCATTAAATTTTAGCTGGTAATAACATAGATTTAATATCCAAGATTAAATTACAAAGGCTTCATTACATTTATTCATTCACTTTAACAATAAAACATGTAAGTTGCAATTAGCAAACTTTGAATACCTTTTAAATTTCAATGGAATCAACTTCAGTTAAAAAGTACTTATATTTTAATAGTTTTTCAGCAGTTCTAAATTAAAAATGAAATTCGTTTAATTCAGGTATCAATGATTTTGTCAAAAATAATTTTGGGGTCATTTAATTTTACCATAATTATACACACTTCACGAAGTGTCACGAAGTGTATAATTATGGTAAAATTAAATGACTCCAAAATTATTTTTGACAAAATCATTGATATCTGAATTAAACGAATTTAATTTTTAATTTAATTGGTAATAATACCTAAATGTGGAAACTGATAATTGGCCTTCATCCTATTTATTATATAATATTGAACCTTTTTTAGCTGTAAGTTTCCCTAAAATTGTCAAATAAAAGTAATTTTTTATAATAAATTAGTAAGTGGTGAAAAGAGTGAATTGATAATCATATTTTTTAAGTTTTTTAATTTATGTTATTATTACATAATCATTGTTTATAGCTGTAATATTCTTGATGTTATAGTAGAATATAATTAGTATGAATATCAAGTTCACAATAAGTATGAATATTTTATCTTATATATAAAATTCTCGTGTCACAATGTTCGTTCCCGCACTCCTCCGAAACGGCTTGACCGATTCTCATGAAATTTTGTGAGCATATTGAATAGGTCTGAGAATCGGCCAACATCTATTTTTCATACTCCTTAGTGATAAGGTTTGTCCACCCTTAACATTTTTCTTTAATTTTTAGACATTTACTTAAAAATTATTTAGGTTTAGTAGGAATGCACTATGCATTCGAAAAGCTAAGACGACCCTTATGTGGAGTAGTATATTTTGCTCAGCGCCAAAAATATACAATAAGACATCTAATAGCTGGAAAAAATTGAGTATTGACATGTTTAAAAAAAAATTAAATTACATGCTTTATGATTAATGTTATTATAATATTGACTATTTTTAAATGATGCAATCTAATCAAACACTGACATCTTAATTTTAAAATTGTACCTATTGCATGTGTTCATATTTTATTGTAAAATCAATATAAAATTTGTACGCCAGAACCGGCAGAATATGAGATCTGAACATTATGTACCTAAACACCATTTTGTACCATATTCAACGAATAAAGACTTTTATGATACAGTTTTAATCATAAATCTTTGATTCTTTCTCGATCATCATAATAATTGCCGCTTTAATGGTGCTCTTAGGAACTAAATGCATAATAGAAAAAGTAAATCGCACAGGCGAAACTAGAACCCACGACCAGTCCCTTAAAGGGGGAATGCTCTAACCACTGAGTTATCGAGTCTCATCTGTAGCGTACAAAATTCTCCTAAACAACCCTCTTGGTGCGACAGTGGGAGCTATTTACAGATTTTCCTTCTAAAATAAAATCGATTGAAATATTTAGCATACTAATTGCTTTAAAATTTAATTCAAAACCTCTTAACTATTAATGTTAGCAAAACTAATTATATTATCTTTTCAAAAATAAAAATATACCTGGCTTTCCGCCACTTCAAATCAATGGTCAATCACTACAAGTAACGAACGAGGGAAAATATTTGGGACTTATATTAGACAATAGATTAAGTTTTAAAGCTCACATATCCTACGTAAGATCAAAAATAATCACGCTAACCGGCGCGTTGCGAAACATGGCAAAATGCGTACCCTATAATCTGCGATACACAATTTATGACACCCTAGTAAAACCTCACCTTGAGTATCTGATACAGTTGTGGGGGCAATCTGCAACAAGCAACCAGCAACAGTTGCAAAGAACTCAAAATAAAATTATAAAAATCTTGTTTAACTATTTTACAAAAAAACAAAATTATTTAATTTACAGCAGCTATACACTTTTCACACATGTATAATCATATCGAAAAATAATGACCACTAATATTCATTCATAAACCACATTCCAACAATAAAGCCACAGGTATAATGCACGTCGTAACAACTTAGTGGTACCCCTAGTCAGAACTTCTTATGGCAAGAAAAATATCAGACATGATGGAGTTAGACTATATAACATCATATAATCCTCATCTGTGAATGTTGTTAACGACTTCTTTGCAAATATAGGGAAAACTCTAGCCGATAAAATTGGTACACAACAAGGCCGTAACAATGTTCCAAGCCCCCCAAATCTTTCCCTCATAACAAATGACTCCTGTAACCTGCGGAGTACCTCTATGGGGCTCATAGGTGTGGACGAGAATGAACTGGACTCCATTATCTTAGGCTTACGCAATGACTGTGCTGTTGGCTGGGATGGCATCCCAGCTAAACTCCTGAAGGAAGCACGTGCCTTTATAATACCTCCTTTAATGCATATCATAAACCTATGCTTCTCGCAGGGTGCATTCCCTAGTGTCTTCAAAAAGGCACTAATACATCCTATCTACAAGGCTGGGGATCGGGGCAGTGTTACGAACTACAGGCCAATCTCAGTGTTAACCACTCTGTCTAAAATTATAGAAAAGACTTTAAACAAACGACTAATACAGTACCTAGATACAAATAATATTATTGCTCAGAATCAGTTCGGTTTTAGACAGGGGAAATCGACAGAAGACGCTGTTATTGGTCTGACAGATCATATCATAAAGACGCTAGACTCAGGCAAGAAATGCATAGGTATATTTCTGGACCTATCAAAGGCGTTCGACACGGTTTCGATTCCCATCCTTGTGAATAGACTTGAATCAATAGGCATAAGGGGAATGGTACTTGACGTTTTCCGTGACTATCTCACTGAAAGACGTCAATATGTTAAGATAGGTAATGTCACTAGTGATGAACGACCTGTCACCTACGGTGTCCCGCAGGGCAGTGTGCTGGGTCCAACATTGTTCTTGGTTTACATAAATTCTCTATGCAAACTCAACTTACCTCACGCCAAAGTCATAACATACGCTGATGACACAGCACTTCTGGTTGATGGTCAAAGTTGGGGTCAAGCGCGTGCCTTCGCAGAGAATAGCCTAAAGATTGTGTCAGAATGGTTGTCCCGTAACCTACTAACACTTAATGTAGAAAAATCGTCTTTCATAACATTTTCGTGTACGTCTGTGGGACAGCCAGGTAGTGGGGGGTACTCTGTCAGGGTTCATGATTGTGGTGTGGGGGCTATCTCCTGCAACTGCACTAGTCTCACTAGGAGACCCGAAATTAAATACCTCGGCGTATACTTGGACAACACACTTAGTTGGCAGACTCATATAAGTGCTCTGGTGCCTCGCATTAGAAAATTAATTTATGTCTTCAAAAGGCTCAGGACAGCGGCGGATCCATCGACTTTAAAAATGGTGTACTATGCTCTTGCACAATCTCTCATGGATTACTGCATTGCGGCCTGGGGAGGCACCCATTCCTCAAGCATGTTGCGACTGGAGAGAGCACAGAGAGCAGTCCTTAAAGTTATGTTTAGGAGACCCTACAGATATGCTACCGAAATACTTTACAAGGAATGCCAGGTTTTCACCATTAGACAGCTCTTTGTGCTCAAAACAATAACACGCAAACACTCCGACGCACCGAAATCTTTAAAACTTAGGGTTGGTATGCGCAGGAGATTAAAACTTTTTAACACAGAAAGGCACAGAACCTCCGCCGCGGAAAGGCATTTCTGGATACTGGGTGCGAGACTTTACAATAAAGCAAACCAACAATTAAATATATCTACACTCACTCGGTATAGTTGCATACGCGTAGTTGGAAACTGGCTCAAGACATTGACCTATGATGAGACTGAAAATCTTCTCTGTATAGTTACGTAGGTAAGCTGCACGCACACATACACACACACACACACACTCACACACACACACACGCGCGCACACACACACGCACGCACACACACACGCACGCACACACACACACACATACACAAAGTAAATCATATCTACTTTATGAATAATAATAAAAAAAAAAAAAAAAAAAAAATGTATTTAAACATAATATTAATGAAATTATTTTTATAGCATGACAAGTTATTATTATTAATTTTACAAATCTCATTATTGTATTCCTAACTATGTAAATAATCAATTCAATTTCTATTGATTGAAGTGTGGTGTGGGTGATGTACCTAACAATGTACATTGTTAGGTACATCACTTATACTACATTTTAATTAATACTTAATTAACTTTTAATATTTTAATTATTTTAACATTTTAATTAACTTTAATTAGTACTTTCAGACTGCAAGGAAGGTGACGGCACTCGTGACACAGGGTCACCTAGTACGAGTGCCACAGCACTCCTTGGATATTATATCTCTAATAGATACTTACTATTATTCACAAATCTTTGTCACCTAAGGAGAATGTTGTACTATTTTACAGTAATAAATGAATTATGAATTATGAATTATGAATTATGAATAATAAATTACCGGAACATGTCAAAGAATCTGCATACAATGCATGCAATGCAATACCTATTTTTAAGAATATATTACGAACTCATATACTATGGATAACATAAATTTAACTAACCTACTTACTGTGTCATTCGGAATCGAGTTTTTTTGTTTAATTTGTTAAAATAAGTGATGAAGGTTCTCAGATATGGACTCGTATTCTACTCGCGAAAGTAGCTATAATACTTATCTACTAACATTAGTACTATCCTATAGTTATAGTTGAATGCCGTATTCGAGCATTTATCTTAAATGTAATTAGTGTAATAAGTTTCTCTTTTAAGTGAACAATGTAAGTTCTTTGCGAAAAAAAAATCTTTAAACAGAAATATGAAAAAACAAAACAAACTGATTGTTTTCTGATAAATTAAACGTATAGTACTCTTTCTATTACCATTATACGTATTATTATTTCACAATACTATTAATTGTAAATTATACCAGTCAGGTTGAATGGGTAGGTCTATATAGGGATTATTAGGCCTGTCCTCTTACACAACAGAGAGGCGTGGCAGTTGCAGGAGCGACATAAGCAGGAGCTACGTGTCACGGAAATGAAAATACTGCGGAAACACTTGTACAGGCCGCGCGAGGATCTCTCCCGCGGTAACCTTCAGCGCGCCTCTCCGTTTCCGGGGACTAGTTGGGGACTCTGAAGTCACCACACCCGGGGAAGGCCAGATCGATAGAGATGGCCCAGGGTCAGCCGTGGTCAGCACTGTGTCATAGCTGTGAGGGATATGCCTGTCAACCTCACCTTCGGAAACAAAAAACGATCCACAGGCATCGTGCGTTGTAGTCGGTTCGAGTCCGACATAACCTCTCCCACAAGCTCCGGCCTCTAGTCTACATTGACACTTGACACATAATTCATGCTGGTTTTTGCGGTGCATTTCGTAAGCAATACTGTGTCTAAGGTGCAAACTTAAACTACTCTCATGTATGTTACCTACCTTCCCCGTATATATTGCCAATTGTAATAATTAAAAATGAGGGGTCAGTTGTAATGATACAAAGTGAAAAAGTAAGTGTGTAATCTCCTATTTAAAAGAAATAAAAACAAAATTGGAAGTACATTACCATAAAAGTTCGGGCGCCTTGGAGATACACATGCCTAGGATAATCAGCGGAGCGATCCCCACGGATACCTCCCCACTGGAGCCGGTGGAGGAGGTTATGTCGGACTCGAACCGACTAAAACGCACGCCGCCTGTGGGTCGCTTTGGTTGCCAAAGGTGAGGTTGACAGGCATATCCCTCGCACCCCGGCGGACCCAGGGCTATCTCTCACGATCTGGCCCTCTATGTATGTTACCTACCTTGTGCTCTTGCAAATTACTATTTTAGGATCAAAATATTATTCCGGACTATACAATGGGGTATTTCTTGTAGTTAAAATAAATTATTTAACTGAGTTCATTAAATTACTAACGGTAAAAGAGTGGTAAAATTTGCGTCGGTTATTATTTTATATGTTTATTATGTTTAAATCAACCACCCAATCTATAATTGTAATTTTTTTTTTTTTTTATATAGGACACGTCAATTGGACTTCGCCTTGCCTGATGGTAAGCTGAAGGCAAAGTCCCAGAAAAGAGGGTCACCATTACTTACACATACCGTGTGACAATGGTGACTCTCAGCTTGACGGCCTTATCATATGCTTTTTCACGCCCCGCTTAAAGGACCCGGGACTGTAGGAAGAAGGAAACACGTGAGCTGGCAATGAATTCCAGGCCTTAATGGTGCGACAGAGAAAAGAGTCTCCGAACCGCTTGGTTCTTGATCGGATGTTTTGCACCGTGTGCGGATGACATCAAAGACCTGCACGCGTTGTCCTGTGTAGGAAAGGGGAGGGTGGGACTAATTGGAAGAGCTCATCAGAACACTCCCCATGGTACAGACGGTAAAATACAGCCATGGACGCAACATCTCTACGCAGCTGTAAAGGTTCTAGGGTGTTCGTGATCTCGGGATTCCCAATGATGCGGACCGCACGTCGCTGCAACCTGTCGAGAGCATCTAGTAAGTACTTTGCTGAACCATCCCAGAGATACGAGCAGTACTCCACACAGGAGCGAATTTGTGTCTTGTATAGAAGACACCGCTGCTCCGGCGTGAAAAATCGTCTCACTCTGTTCAGGACTCCGAGTTTTCGTGAGGCTGTTTTGATGATGCTTTCGATGTAGTTTTTGTTATTCAGGTTGCAGCGAACATCCATACCTAGGATATTGAGATTGTCCTGCAGTGGCAGTGGCGTGCTCTGAAGAGTGGGGAGGGGAAGCAAAGAAGATACTTTTGCTGTAAACGCACATGCCTGCGTCTTCTTGGCATTGAACTCAACCAGGTTCTCAGAGCCCCATTGAGAAATGTGATTCAGGATCCCGTCAAGCTCAGTGACAAGAAGCTGCCTTTTCTCTGCGATATCTGACTGCTTGGCCGTAGGATGTCCATGATAACTCCCATGTAAAGTGCTATCATCTGCATAACAATGAACATTGCCGGTAGACAGCATGTCGTTGATATGCAGAAGAAAGAGAGTGGGTGATAAGACGGACCCCTGGGGCACGCCAGCATTAACCTGCAGAAACTCCGAAGCTCGTCCGTCACAAAGGACGCGAATACGGCGCCCCTGCAGGAAGCTAGCAACCCAGTTGCACAGCCTAGAAGGCAGACCAAAGGCAGGTAGCTTGGAAAGAAGCGATTTGTGCCAGACTCTATCGAAAGCTTTGGCGATGTCAAGACTAATTGCCAGTGACTCGCCGTGCTTGTCCATAGCCTCACCCCAAAGATGGGTAACGTATGCTAGAAGATCACCCGTTGACCGTTTCGGTCTGAAGCCATATTGCCGGTCATTAATTAAGGAGTGATCCTCTAGGTGCCGCATGAGCTGTTTGTTAATTATGTGCTCGAACACTTTGCACAGCACTGAGGTGACGGCTATGGGTCGATAGTTGGCTGGCTCCGAGCGATCCCCCTTCTTGGGAATCGGCTGAACATTCGCCTCTTTCCAAGGCAAAGGCACTGTACCCGAACTGTAGGATAGCCGGTACAGGCGCGTAAGCATTGGAGACAACTCCGCTGCACATTTTTTCAAAACTACCGCTGGAATACCATCCGGACCACTGGCTTTCCGGACATCGAGTGATTGCAGCACTGCACGGACATCGCGTTGCCTGATATGGATATCAGGCATCGCGTGGCCACTGTCGGGTAGTGTTGGTGGCTGCGTACCACAATCATCGATTCGGGAGTTGGCCGCAAAGAGATTAGCCAGCAGATTTGCCTTCTCTTGCAGCTCATGGGCCAGGGATCCATCAGGGTTACGCAGCGGAGGCAGCGAAGGCTGACAGAAGTTGGCTTGCACGGCTTTAGCCAGTCGCCTGTAGCCACGGCTTCCCGAGGGATGCATCACTAGCTCTTGACCAAGCCGCGCCATACGCAGGACATCCGCTCTGACGTAGGCCCTTCTACAGACCTTTGTGGCTCTGTTGTACGCCGCCTTGAAGTGGCCCAGATTGGGATGGCGCGTGGCGCGCGCCCTTACCCAAGCGCGGTACGCAGACTGTTTTTGTTCAACAGCTTCCGCGCACTCGCGCCCGAACCAAGGGCGCACCCCGCGGTCACCGGTGACATCGGTGTATGAGATATAGTATTCCATACCCAGACCGATCTCACCGGCGACAGCAGTAGCACAATCCGATGGGTTCTTACCTTCAAAGCAGCGCTCAACCCACGGGATGGACGCAAAATAGTCACGAAGTCCATCCCAGTCCGCTGACGAGTAGTGCCAGAGACGCCGCTTCCCCTGCACGGGTCGTGGGGGCGCTATAATAGGCACCGTGGAACAGACCAGGCAGTGGTCGGCGTTGCCTAAAGCGGCTCGCACTGGTACACTGTACCGGTCCGGATCACTCGTCAGCAGAAGGTCTAGCAGAGAAGGTGCTAGGCCCGACCTTCTTGGTATCCTAGTGACCTCGTGCACCAATTGGGTCAGGCCGTGCGCCAGAGCAAATGCGTGGGCGGCTCTTCCCGCATGGTCTGTTTCGGAGGAGCCCAACCAGATCTCGTGGTGGGCGTTAAAATCCCCCAAAAATACCATTTCGGCATTCGGAAATCGCTCCTGCGCATCATCTGCCGCCTGACTCAGATATTCAAAGAGTGAAAATTATTTAATTATTAAATATTATGACGTCACAATAAATTATTTCTTACAATAACTTACCGTTTTGAGTTTTAGCAAAAAGTATCTAATTTGACTAGGTAGTCAGTCAAATATCTAAATATATATAACTCAAAGGTGACTGACTGACTGACTGACATAGTGATCTATCAACGCACAGCCCAAACCACTGGACGTATCGGGCTAAAATTTGGCATGCAGGTAGCATTATTACGTAGGCATCCGCTAATAAAGGATTTTAATTAATTCTATCCCCATGGGGATAAAATAGGGGGTGAAAGTTTGTATGAAACTTTGTCAACTTTAAACCGATCGGGCTGAGACTTTGCATGCTCAATAGCGTTGACTCAATACTAAGCGATAACCGACACCCACGCGGGCGGAGCCGCGGGCCACAGCTAGTTCAATTATAAGAGACATTTATAATAGACTCAACGATAATGATATTCCTACTCATATTAATATGTGCACCTATATTTATATATTATATTATATTTATGCTATATATATATATGTGTGTATAAATTGTATGTATATGTTTAATTATTCAGATTTATTTATGTCTGTCTGTCTGTTTGTTCCGGCTAATCTCTGAAATGGCTGCACCGATTTTGACTGGACTTTTATTGGCAGGTAGCTGATGTAATAAGGAGTAACGTAGGCTACTTTTATTTAAAAAAAAATCTATGCTCAATAGCGTTGACTCAACATAAAGCGATAACCAACATCCACGCGGGCCAAGTCGCGGGCAACAGCTAGTCTTATATAACTTGCATCTCAAAATCCTTTCTTAGGGAATGCCTACGTCATAGTAGCTTTATGTGTGCAAAGTCTCAGCCCGATTGGCTTAAAATTGACTAAGTTTCATACAAACTTTCATCCCCTTTTTATCCCCTTGGGGGTAGAATTAATCAAAATCCTTTCTTAGCGGATGTCTACGTCATAACATCTACCTCCATGCCAAATTTCAGTCCGATCCGTCCAGTGGTTTGGACTGTGCGTTGAAAGATCACTATAATGTCAGTCAGTCAGTCAGTCACCTTTGAGTTATATATATTTAGAAGATAGAAGATAAGCTTGTGTTGTCGATTAAGATATAAGTTCCCGGCGGTGAGTAGGGTAGCCAGAGCTCACTGGAGAGTTTTTGTGCTGTCATGGCTTACAGGGTTGGCAACACGGATGTGACTCCACTGGTGTTACACACGTTCATAGGTCATGGTAACCACTTTCCATCAGGTGGGCCGTGTGCTTGTCTGCCACCTAAGTTGTATAAAAAAAATAAAAATTATTCGGTTCAGGCGGGATTCGTTCGTACAAGTATCGGTAGATGGCTCCCACCGTCGCTGCACGACGGATATATTTGGGAAAATTTGAACGGCCTCAGGCGAGGTTTGGTAGCTCAGTGGTTAGAGCATTCCCCCTGTAAGGGAAAGATCACGGGTTCGAATCCCACCTGAAAAAATTAAATTTTTTCTATCTTAATCGATTTGAATAGTTAGCATATGCTTTAAAATTTCATTGAACTATGTGTTGCGTTTCTGGCGGTGAGTAGGGAAGCCAGAGCTCACTGGAGAGATTTTGTGCTGCCAGTGGGAAGACCAAAGGCTTGTCCTGTTTTATCTTCTGCACTGACGGCACAGAAAGTTTTTGTTCTTACATAGTCGTCAGCATGAGTGTGACTCCTCTGGTGTTGCACATGTCCACAGGCCACAGTAAGCACTTTACATCAGGTGGGTGGTGTCCTTCCCTGCCACTTAAGCAGTATAATAAAATGATAATTAATTTAATACGGGTATGTATATAATTTTATTATGGTTTTAACGCATACTTATTCTTCGAAATATGTCAAAGCCGGCGATGACCGGCTAGTATCTTTATGAGATCTTCACTAGTCTTTACAGGTAGGTTAATCCATCGGTATGAGAATACTTTTATTTTGGACTAGCATTAGAGATTTCCAATCTAGCATCAGAATAGAAACCAACATTCAACTTCTCAGTGTAAGTATGTTCCTTGGGTAAATTGCCAGCGTCTTGTATATTACCAAAATTATAACAATAAAAGTAATGGCCTTTGAACTGTCCTGTGAAGTGGCAAAATAGACACCCGTTAAAAGTAACCTTGTATTTAACCTCAATCTCCATTGTATGTTGTGAAGCGATTATCTTCGCCGACACCTTCGACCTTGGAGGAACAGTAGTCTCTATAGTAGAAGTAGTTCCAATAGTAACTGTTCTTGTTTGTGTATTCTCTTGTCCCCATTTCCCAGAAAGAGAAAATGTGGTAGTGCCACCTAGTCCTAAGAAATTATAGCTGACTTCTTGTTCAACGGTTAGCTCGCCCTCCTTACTCCAGCTGTGGCTGACTGTATCTTCAACATTGTGAGATGTACTCGTGCTATATACAGATGGTATTGAATCATGATTGTTCACATATTCTGCAGTACTGACAGCAATTGGCTTCGATTCAAGACGAATAATTTTGGCTTCGACTGGTGTCAGTAATCTTTGTATTTGTTGCCAGCCAAATTTATCATACGTATCTCCCCAAACTGTTGGATTTTTTAGAAAAAGGTCATCACATTTTCTTCCTACGTATGTTTTAACAGCATCATTTAAAGTGTGGTCCCACAATCCAAAAGATTTTCGTTCTTCCCAGCTAAGTATTGCTACATCTTGGCCGCTAACTTCAACACTTGATTCAGCAATTGATTTGCCTGGTCTAATATTAATATTTATTTTACTGTAGACGAGAGCTGGTAATAGTACCAGAACAATATTTGTTACCAACATTGTCATCTGAAAATTATAGTATTAAATTATTAACAACACTGAAGTATCGTAATAATATAACATGCAAACTTTATACAGTCGTCAACGTTTGACATACGTTGACATAAAAAAAAAACTGAATTAAAAAGTTATAATTTTTTTAGTTCAATGCCTCCCCACAAGGGAACTGTACTGAACTCGATATACGACATATAATATCTAGGGCATTTTATTTTATTTCCAGACAGACAAATAAAAATTGACTTCAGTATCGATTACACTAAGCAACATGGTTTTTTGTGTCACAATTTTAAGACCTGCGGGTCTATTAAGGCGACATTTTTTTTTATATATCACTTAGGCAGCAGACAAGCACACGGCCCACCTGGTGGAAAGTGGTTACCGTGGCCTATGGACGTTTGTAACACCAGAGGAGTCACAGTCGCGCTGCCAACCCTGTAAGTACAGAGTTTCTGTGCCGTTAGTAGAAGACAAAGCAGGACAAGCCTTTAGTCTTCCCACTGACAGCACAAATTCTCCAGTGAGCTCTGGCTACCCTACTCACTGCTGGGAACACAACACGAAGATATTATAGCCGCAGTATTCTGTAGAGCGGAGGTACTACCCCAGTCGGACTGCTCAATCGGGCGGAAATAAAATTTGTTAAAAGCCACTCATATGAGCAGAATCACAATGATTCATTTACTAAGCATATTCTGATTTCGTTTAAATATTACCGTATGGTAAAATATTATCCCAATACGATTTTAGACCTCCTGATTTTGAGTATTTTGTCAAGTTAAGTATTTAGTTTCTTTGTGTCAGTTCTGTTTTTTTTTTGCACACAGACTTTTTAGAATATACAGATTTGTGATCATTTAAATATATATCGTTTGAACTTCTATCAAACTAGACTTTGAATAAAATTGAATGATGAATATTTAATTTCTTTGTGTCAGTTCTGTTTTTTATTTCGCACACAGACTTTTTAGAATATCTTCAATATACAGATTTGTCATCATTTAAATATATATCGTTTGAACTTCTATCAAACTAGATTTTGAAGAGTTAAAAAAGTGTCACTTACCAAGATTTTTATTATCACTACTCTCTGCCTGTCCAACATGCAGAGTACTAAATAAACTCTACTCATAAAATTGATATCTTACACATTATATATCTAAGTTCATTATCAATTGAGGATATCGTAATTATATTTTGACCTTTTTAACCCCGTGGTACCAATGACGTTACACGTGATGATTGTACCGAACCCAATGGAGAGCTTATCATAATATTGCACGATCTGGAAACACATAATATCGTTAAACGTAGTTATTTTAACCTTCACCTCTCATACATATATACATACGCACATATAACCACGCCTTTATTCCTAGAGGTTTAGGCAGAGGTGAATTAACATAACATAACATAAACTCACGTATATATCCCCGAAGGGGTAGGCAGAGGTGCTAGCACCCACGTTTCGCCAGTTTATGTTTAGGTCCCAATGTAATAGGTGGCGGTTGCCATCAACCAGGTGCTTATAAACCTGCGATAAATACACACATAACTTCGAAAAGCATCGAAAAGTCATTGGTGTGTGCCATGGTAATACCTAGATTCGAACCCGAGACCTCGTCTCAGCAGTCCATTACCTATACCACTAGGCGAAGAGAATTAACACCCACATTTCACCAATAATTGTATTCAGTCCCACGTTATAGGAGGTGAGCCTATTGCCGTATTCCGGGCAATATTGTTGATTCAAGCCATACATCTGAGGCTGAGTCTCGGCTGTATATATCCGTTGGTTAAGATGGACTATATTTAATAATAATAATAAAAATATATTTTGGTAAGTTTTTTATACAAATAAAACTGTAAATAGCGATACGGGGCAGCTTTCGTATCGTTCAATCGTTACCGGTGTTATATTCTAAGAACACAATACACAGCCTGAACTAACTTACTGAGTAGGGTAGCCAGAGCTCACTGGAGAATTTGTGCTGTCAGTGGGAAGACTAAAGGCTTGTCCTGCTTTGTCTTCTACACTAACGGCACAAAATCTCTGTTCTTACAGGGTCGGCAGCACGGATGTGACTCCACTGGTGTTACACATGTTCATAGGTCATGGTAACCACTTTCCATGCCACCTAAGTGGTATAAAAAAAAACTGTCAATATTACAAAAAATCATCATCATCCTTGGAGACCACTGGCACCCACTTAACCCTTAATTTCATGAAATCAGCACTTCTTGAGGCATTATGCCTCCTTGTGGTAGCAACTAAATGGAAATTGAAAGAGGACTCTTATGTCCGCACTCAGCCTCTTTACTTGGGTCGTTATGCGTGAAGAGCACTGGCTAGAGCAGCCGGCCTAGCTCCGCCCAGAAACGCAGATGCATACAAGGGACTTCACAGGCTTCATGGTACGACCTCACTGTGCCGAGGATTAGAGATCATTGGGGGGCTACTGCCTAACATTCCAGTATTACGTTGGTGGCCATTTCCTCCTAGGGGGTTATTGCGAGATATGTTTTTTTTTATACCACTAAGGTGGCTGTGACAAGCGAACGGCCCACCTGATGGAAAATGGTTACCGTGGCCTATGGACGTGTGTAACACCAGAGAAGCCACACTCGCGCTGCCGACCCTGTAAGCGCAGAGTTTCTGTGCCGTCAGTGTAGAGGACAAAGCAGGACAAGCCTTCACTCATCCCAATGACAGCACAAATTCTCTCTCTCTCTGAGCTCTGGCCTTTTTTTCTTAAAGAAAATTAGTATCTGAAATTCAAATATTCATTCTTGCCACAGGTATTACTTAACATATGTTGTTATTTACATAGGTTAGATAGGTATCACTGTAGCTTGTCTGGTAAGACGTGCAATAAGATTATACAATCACAGACTTAAAATGAAATTGAAGATATAATTATTTGAATAAATCTCTTTATTTACTTTATTTTTATTTCACCACGAGACAAAAAGTGTGTGTGTGTGTGTGTCTGCCTGTGGTATCGTAGCTCCTGAGCGGATGAACCAATTTTGATTTATTATGTTTTTGTTTGAAGGGTATATTAGTGGGGAGTTTTCTTAGCTATGTTTGATTAAAATCGGTTCAAGATGGTCGCCTCTACAAAATGACGGAGAATATATTTTTCTCAACTCCCTCAATATGGGTATCAAATTAAAGGGTTTGTGTAGTAGAATACCATATAATATGACATATTTTAAATTCAAGATGGCCGCCACCACATAATGACGAATTACTTTTTTTTCACTACTCCCTCAATATGGGTATCAAAAAATAAACCCCAAAAGTTGAAAATATTTTTTTTATATTTATTTATCGAAAAAACATAATATTTACAAAATGATTTACAGTGCATTTAGAAACCACTGAGGTTTGTAGTAAATGCAACACGTTATTTTTCAATAAGAAACTAAGTAGGTACACTATATACAACAATAAAATTATATATGATAGAAATGGAGTTACACAGGTTACAAAAAATAATTACTAGAAATCACAAAGTAAAATATAAAAATAAATGTAGGTAGCTTAATATTATAACGTAGGTGTACCGGCGCAGAACGGCGACACGTACCTGCTCATGGCTAAGCAAACATCCTTATTGAATTGGTACATATTTACAAAAATCCAATTTCTTCCAAAAAGAATCGCTTCAAAACATGTTTAATATTTTTTCATTAAATTTTTCCTTTATAATTTTTGCGGGTAGTTTATTAATTAAGCGCGGTACAATGTATCGCGTTGTTCTCTCACCGAATACGTTAGCAGCGCGTGCGGTTTGTAACCGGTTCTGTGAGACTGCTCTTGTGCATACATGATGTTCCACTTTATCACCCAAATAATATTTAAAGTAGTTTTCTTTTAATAAACTGTTTTTAATTTTAAATGAATGGGTAAAGCTTTACGTTGCGATGATTTTTACGCTATAATAAGAAAGCGGAGAGCGTCAATGTCTGCTCGACTGCTAGGTAGCACCAACAGCATCCTGAAGGTATTGTCCGAGAGGTGGGACCTTCCTGTCCTGCAAAGGTGGACGCGCTTACATGCGTGTCCTCGATTTATTTTGTAATTTTGTATTTTGTGTATAATGTAGTACCAACATAGTTATAAGATCATTGTTACTAACACATATGCACCGATGTCTGAGATTAAATGATTATTATTATTACTGTTGTTTCTCAGTATCTTGACTCTCGGGACTATGGAGTCCCGGACCTTTGGAAAGCGTGCGTCGGGCCGAAGCCAAGACGTAGAGGCCTTTTTATGAGAATTTAATATGCTAGGAATACACACACATGGCGGATATCATCCCCGAGCGCACAATATGATACACCGGGAGATGGTCCCCGCCAGGTGCAGAGACTATTGCTGTGCGGTGCTGTGGCCGCGATGGAAACTAAATTATGGGCTATGGGATTGAGAATTGGATGGACTGGTGAATGGGCTATGGGGAGAAACTAACGGACGCCTGCCGTGACAATAAGTCTCAAAATTGTAAAAAGGCAGGCGGTAACTGGCCAACTCATAGCATGGGCCCCATTAAAATAGCCACATATAGTGCGACTATGGAGCAACAACTGTTGAGCGGCTAAGGTTGTCGAGAGGTGAGTCTGCGGGGCGCAAGTTCCCGGTATACCAGTCAGCGTGCTCCCGGCGTTATGATATTTTACACTTCCAACCTGGAGCATAGGTTCTGCTCTTGCAACTCCACTCATGGCCGGCCAATAAAGGCAAGCACACAAGGTGAGGGGGAATAAATCCTAATCCTAGGGAGAAACGGGGTACGTGGTGTCGCCACGCACCAACAGCTCGCCACAAGCTGCCCCTGCGGGGTTATTATTATTATTATTATATATTATTTACACTGTTTAAAAAGACCCAGATCATCGTTGCTATATTCTAAATTAATTTGCGGCGATATTATTGTCTTTAATATTTTCAATTGCAGATTATATATTTCATTTATGTGTGTTTTATAAGTCCGTACAAAATATGAGACTCGGCTAGAGAGTTATAAGGTAGTATTTTCACATGATTGGGGATACGACGATTTAAGATTTTAATGTTTGCCAGTAAGCTTCTCAGCTTATCACATACTTTATCAATATGGATTTTCCAGTTTAATTTATCATCAATGACGAGGCCCAGATATGTATGAGAGGTTACAAGTTCAATAGTTGGACAGCAGCAGCCGTCACTATTAAAATTATGTAGGCATGCGTGATCGTGAGCTATTATCCGGTTGTTGGCTGTTGAGGACTTTAAGTATGGTGACCTGATATGTAACAGTTTAATTTTGTTTGCGTTAAGGACAAGCCATGCATCATGACACCATTTACAGAGGGTACTAAAATCTACCTGCAGGTACTCGTACGCTTTATCTAGGTACCTATTACTAACTAGTAGACATGTATCATCAGCAAATTGGTAACAGGTGCTTTGTTCGATACAATCACTCATATCATTGACGTATGTCCAGAAATCAAGGTCCCACCACTGATCCTTGTGCTGTGCCCTTGAACACAGTCACCGTATCACTGAACGCATCGTTGAACGAATTGTGTTAGTTAGCCCTATAAGTTTTATATACCTAGTTATACATATTTTGATTCAAGCCTTGTCATGTCGGGGGACCCTAACTGGTAGAGCACTACGTGATATCATCGGAACGATCCAAGGTCCCCCCGACAGTGACAAGGCATGAATCAAAATATGTATTACTAGACATATCAACGTTATAGGGCTAACTAACATAATTTATTTTCGAATTTTGGGGTTTTTTTTGTGACGAGGGTTTTTTAAAGTTTTAATAAAGAAGACTTACAGACTAATACAGAAAAATATAGAAATTAAGTACTCAATTAACATTCACAGTTTGCTAATTAAAAGCCTACACATTTAGGTAATCAAATAGAAAATAATTGAAAACACAATTGCCATAAAACAAGAATTACACAAAACAAGTTTTTATTTTTATTTTAAATTAATTGTTGTTACTTTCAATTATGTAAGCAGTCAGCCAGTCAAAGCAACAGTCTGGTAGCTGTTGTCTTATTGTCACCACACTAGTGCTGAAAAGGTCTATATCATCTATGCAAAATTTTATTAAATTTAGATCCGTTTCTGATCGAGAAGGCTAGTAACAATATTATAGCTTAAATGCCTTCCCAAGAATACAATTAACATATGAAGTTAAAGGTGAATGTCAAAATTACTAATATTACCTGCCGTTAACCCCTCCAGCTAAGCTAAATTGCTTGTGTTAGTAATAGGTTCACGTCTGTAATGTAATGGCCAGGATTCGAACCCTGCACCTCTGATCGTGATGCCGACTTCTTAACGGTTACACTGCCCACGCTTTTTGTAGTCAACGGCTTTAATCTAGACCCCAAGTCGCAAGAGAAAGGTGGTATAAAATACAGTCCGATCTATTTCAAATATATACCCACACTGGAAAGGAAATAACAGTTTTCTAAAGAAAGAATTCTCTTTTAAAGAAAAAGACACTAAAAGCGTTAAGCTAATATCGTTTTTTCTTTTACTCCGAGATCGGTAAGAAAGCAATTTACTTTTAATCTAGCGCCTTATTCTACTTGACAGCAACGCCAGTAGACGGATTTTAATTGATTCACAAAGAAGATAGAACTGGCGTAAAACTGAACAAGCTCAACCGAAAGTGAGGTTGACAGGCATATCCCTCGCGCCCCGATTGACCCAGGATCATCTCTCTCGATCTGGCCCTCCTCGGGTGCGGGTACCTCAGGGTTCCCAACTCGTCTCCGGTAACGATTCCATAATGTACAATAATATTATCAGGAATAAACACGATCATGGTATAGGTAAATATATACTTTGAATTGCCGGACTTTCTCGTTATCATTATTGTGTTTATTCTTGTGGTACAATATGGGGTTCTTCAAAAGGGGCATTAGACGGTTTCTTCAGGGTCGGCAGCGTGAGTGTAACACCAACGGTGTTGCACGCGTCCATAGCCCACGGTAACCACTTCCCGTTAGGTGGGCCGTTTGCTTGTCTTACCCTCTGGGTAATTTCACGCATGCCTAATTTTTTGCTAATTTCGGTGGTATTTTTCAATCATAGGCTTTCCGATGAAAACAATTAATGGTGTTCTTTTAGAACACATTAGTATTCTAGATATTTAGAAGGAAACAAATAGCTACATATGTTATGGAAATAGAACAACCACCGAAATTGTCAACCCACCGAAATTTAAAATTTCAAGCGAACCGAAATTAAAAAGCAGACCTTTCACCGAAAGTGCAACATCTTGTAAATTGCGAAATATTTATTAAACAATGTGTATTAACGGCTCGGATGCATGATGCAGATGCTACATAATGCTGCCAAAGCTGCCAAATGCAAAAAAATCCCATTGGTAATACCTGAAAGCATTGATTTTTCGTATTCGGAACACATTGCACTGTCAACATTTTCAAAAAACGACGTGGAGAGCATAACATCCAAATCAACATCTTCAATATTCAATGAGTGGTCTAATGTCGCGAATGATTTTGAAGGAGTGTTTGCTTTGCATAGTTTCTTATCGAATGGATTTATGGAGTGTTCGGTCTTGATTGATTGCTTTAGATTGAATATTTCAAATTTCTCACAAGCTTTAAAACCTTGCACGCTTAAAATCTGAACCTTAGGTTCAGTCCTTCTTGTGAAACATTGTTGAAGATCAAGCTGTCTCATAATATTATCTTTTTGGTCGTGCTTGTGAGTTATCATTGCAAATAAGATAAAAGAACAAGTGTTTTGCATGAGGACATATTGTTGCCTTTTTCAAGCAGTTAGGATGAGTACAAGATAACGATCGCAAAGCTAATCGTCGCGGCTCTTCTTTCATCCAAAGTATCTGGTGTACCTTCAAAGTACCCGGGAACGTTTTCAGTTGGTTAGGAACGAGTCAGTCTTTTTCTGCTATTTCGTAATCTTCCACTATTTCTATTTTTACACCTTTAACTGAAGTTTTGAGGTTCTGGACTAAACTGTCAATAGCAGCAATGTTTTTTCCACATGCAACCAGTTGGTCAGCAATTCTTTTTAAAACTTCGCCGACACCATCTGGAGCTCCCTTACCATGGCAACATTCACTGTAATGCCATATAAGTTTGCTTAACTGTGGACAGTAAGTACTCAATTGAGATATATACAATACTTTTTTATTTCGATAATGAGCAGAAGGCGAGTCCTTTGCTTTAATCCTATGGTATTTTCGAAATCTGGCATTCAAATTCTTCAAAAATAGAGATACATCCGATAAAGATACAGGGCTACTTGGCCAAACAGTATATACAGACTAGCTGGACATAAAATAGATACAGGGCTACTTGGACATAAAGTTGATTTAGGAGTTTGGACTTTGCTGAGACTTTCATTTAGACGGTACATAAGAATGAACCGAACTTCTAGTAAATGTTACGCTCTTAGAACGTAGACAGCAAGAAGTGCTTGCTTGAGGACTAAGACTGCGAGGACGTTGAAAGTTGGAATGGGATAAATATATTGCTGTTTCTTTATTATGTAAAATAATTTAGAATAGCTACATTAGAATTTCTATTACGAGAAGGTCCTGGTTATAGACTAAGCGAGCGGGAACGATTTAGAATAGAAGGACTTCTGGGAGATGAGGCACCTGAAGGATGAATTATATCTTTTTGTTTAGTATTTCTTGACAGTAAATTTGTTTCACGTGATAACTGAGTATTTCTTTTTTTCTTTCATTAAATGCTTTAAAGTTAGCTCTGTTTTTTTTGCTTCAATCTTCGTGCACATGGAATCATTTCACCTAGCGATAAAAAAAATCTTCTTCTTTTTCTTTCTATATCTTTCTCTATCTTTTCTTCTTAACTCTTCACCTAGTACTGGATCATCTTTTATTCTGTTCTTTCTTAATCTTTCAGCCAGTCTTTTTATTTTGTAAAGTCTCTTCCCTCGATTGATTTTGCTTTCGTTTTCCCATCCTAAAATGAGACACAATTGAGTAGGCAAAGCATAAAGGGTTTAAATATTAAAGATTTATTAATACACTCAGGTCTGTAAAGCACAAGCCTCGCAGTTACTCTTGGTATCAAAGTCCTAAGGAGAATTTAATGAACCGTATGGAGACAGGTAACCAGCTCCTTATCCATAGATAGTTTCATCGCGCTAAAAAGGATACAACCCCATAGTTGACTTTTGCAACATGTCAGGTTGTTTATTATAAGCAGCTGGACACATTGCAATATCGATGGCAATAAACCTACCACCGAAACCACCGATATTGCACCACCTAAGTTAGAAACATCAAGAAAAAATAAAATAAAACAAAATTCAGTGATACGTTCGTCACGTGAAATGTATGATTGCTGGGAGTACCTAACAACACACAACATACTCGCAAATCATAATGTTAAAACCTAATATTCCTTCATACAGTAACCCACCGAGATTGTATAATTTCGTACTACCTCTTAGAATTAAAAAGGTACTTACGTATTGGTGCGAAATCTGGGAAGGACCCGACACGTCACTACAGCGCGAACGCAAGAGCACGACTGGAACTCCGCGTGTGTAAGAAGATAGATCGTGTAAATTGACGTGTATACGTTGTTTAAGGGTTTAAACAAAACACACCGAAATTGCACTTTAGGCGCGGACGTTCCTTATCGAAATTGTCTCGATGTCTGCTTTATAATAGAAGTAATGAAAGTAATAAATATGGTTGCTTCACATAATAATCTTAATTTAAGTACTAAATTAGCCGATTTAAAGAGGTAAATGCGCTTAAAAGTGCATCATGGACATACCACCGTTATTGAAATCTAGCATATTTTTATTTTTTTAAACATTTGTATTTAAGAGAAATGTATTTTCAGTAGTGGCTTCATGTAAGCTACTAATCTTATTACATGAAAAAAAATATGGTGCTTATAAATAAACGTTTTACATAGTGATTTCATGCGAAGAAACTCTAAAAATGCAGGCGGTGAAATTACCCCTCTATTACGTTGATGAAATAATTCGGGTGTGATGAAATGAAAGGTTACACAAAGCTGTATAAACCTTTGTGTAACCCTTCGGAAGTTACGTATTTATTTACAATGTTTATATGTATAATGGATATGAATAACAACATTAATAAATAAGTATTATTTCTTCCTAGCTAAACTGATTTGCATTCCTATTTAACGTAAGACACTGCAAGATCATTAAGACCTGTTTCGTCAAATAAAAAATTCATTCTGTACAATTTAATAGCGAAAGAATTCCGCACAATTCTTCAAAGGGATCGGAAAATCTAATATTTATGCGTTCATTCCACCTCAATTAAACCCTATCTCTTTGTCATAAGGCTTCTTTACACACCACTTCCAAGGCAGTTAACTTCGGTCTGTCTACAGTTTAAACTCAGTTATTTTTCCATTTCTTCTTTCTAGTTTGTGTTGTATAGGAACTGTATGAGTTTGGCTAAGTACGGGATAAATCCAGGATGATTTTGTTTGCCTACGATTTTCCTTGATAGTGCAATATGAATTATCTCTTTAGGTCTAGGTAAAATAGGAAATGAACGGCCCAAGACCGACTAATGAACTCATTAACTTTTAATAATTAAATAAATATTCCATAACATTCTACATAAAGCTATCTAGATCCGTGGTTAGCATAGCTTGACTAGCTTGTGGTACGGAATTAATTTTATCCTTCAATCATATTATGTTATCTTTTCAAATTAATAAAATTAGTTAGTCCATCGTAGTACACTTCTGGACATAGGCCTCTCCCAAAGTTGGGAGGCTTTGGCCCACTGGTTTCACGCTGGCCTAATGGGGTTGGGTTATTGGGTTTTCTTTCGAGTTTTCCTTCTCTAATAGTGATAACGTCTACGTATTTTGCCGTTAGTCGCCTCTTACGACACCTACTGCTGGATGAGATGGGTTGGTGATACTTGTATTCTTACTCTATCATCTCACAGAAAACTGTGGCAAACATTATCTTTAACTGATATCTATATCTGCTGGCCCTTTGACAAGTTAAATAGGGTTGTGTTCTATTCTTTTTTTTTATTATCGTAAACTGTACATTTTACATTAATATAATGAATTGTAAAAATGAAACTTTCTTATAAAAAATATGTACTTTTAAAGAAATTTGATTTTAACAATTCAATCTCTAGCCCGAAAACGCTCCTTATAAAATCGTGGCATGTGCTGATGCCACAGTACGCTAGCGCGTACGTATTTGGATCATTTTGAGTAGGTACTTTGTTACTCTGCAGAGTATTTGCTGGTGCTGACTGTACATCATGTTAGTAGATGGCAATCGTAAGCCATAAAAGTTTTATCAATTTTACTGTAATACCTTATTTTAGCAATCGTTTGTTAGTTTAACATTTATGAAGGAAAGTAAACACTAGGAATATCCTCGTTTGTCCCAAAAACTAGTCACCCTGTAGAACCCGAGGCGAACTGAGCTACTCAACCCGCATGCCCGTTTGTGTTTGCCACAGTTTTGTTTTGAATACAGGAACCAACATAGCCTCGGAAAATTAGGATGGACAACAATTTGCTGCTTCTGTTTTTCAACTATCCAATGTTTTCATTTTGTTAGTATGGCTTGTCTAATGACCGCTCTACAGGTTGGTGAACACAGTGGCAAACGCATTTGCCAATATCGGTTTGAACGTCTCTAGCGGGGGTTTGTGCCATGTTTGATGTGGCTGGATATACAGAGGGTGTTTTGACCAACGCGTTTGGCACTGTGTTCAAGACTGGAACTGCGGTAGCCTAGTAGTATGGGCAATGGACTGCTGAAACGAGGTCTCGGGTTCGATCCCAGGTTTTACCATGGCACACACAATGACTTTTCAATGCTTTTCGAAGTTGTATGTGTATTTATTGCAGGTTTATAAGTGCCCGGTTAATGGCAATAGGCTAACATAAACTGGCGAAATATGGGTGCTAGCACCTCTGCCTACCCCTTCGGGGATATAGGCGTGAGTTTATGTTATGTTATGTTATGTAAATAGACTTGCCCCTCTAGACAAGTGGCAATTAGTAGGCCAGCGTATTGTAAAATAGAATGACGAATGTATGGGATTTGACGTATATGACATGTGTTGACGACTGTCATATACGTCAAATACTATACATTTATCATTTTATTCGATCATACACTGGCCAATGAATTGCCACTTGTCTAGGGTAGTTGGTTTCTATCTTTCAGTAGAGTATAAGGTATACCCCACACGTGTACCCTATAAAGATCCTCGAGACATCAACCTTACATCATCCGAGGAGGGCCAGATCGAGAGAGATGGCCCTGGGTCGGCCGGGGTGCGAGGGATATGCCTCTCAACCTTACCTTCGGCAACCAAAAACGACCCACAGGTGGCGTGCGTTTTAGTCATCTTGAGTGGGGGGAGGGGGTTACGTGGGGATTATTCGCATGTAAAAAATAGCCAATACCTACTTTTTTACACCACTTAGGTGGCAGACAAGCACACAGCCCACCTAATGGAAAGTGGTAACCGTGGCTTATGGACGTGAACAACATCAAGAGAGTCGTCACACTCGCGCTGTCAACACTGTAAGCAGAAAGAATTTCTGTGCCGCCAGTGTAAGAGACAAAGCAGGACAAGCTTTTGATTCTCCCACTGACAGCACAAAAACTCTCCAGCGAGCTCTGGCTACCCTACTCACCGCCGGGAACACAACACGAGGTTATTAAGCCCGCGGTATTTTGTAGGGCGAAGGTACTTTCCCAGTCGGATTACTCAATTGGACGGTAATACCGTCGTGTCCTACCTCCTATAATTATTATACATATACTGAAATCTTCAATGAATAGACACAATTAATTTACAAACTATAATATATATAATAACGTGACCATGACGTCTGTACATTGGAGATGAAAAAAAATACTTGAGTTAATTAAACAAAAATATTTTTTATATTCTTGTCTGTTTGTTCGTGATGGACGCAAAAAAGTCGTGTTAACTGACATTCCCCTCGGGTGGGACTGCCAGTATAGACTAGTTTTATAATAACTCTGTTAAATAGGCCATTTCAGTATCAAAACAACCGGGAACAAGCCAAAACAAAATTGCGAGTGGATACAGTAAGCATCGTGTGTCGTGAACGTGATCGAGATCGGGTTCGAGTTTGTAGTGAGAGTGAAACCAGTGGTAGTGCAGATACGCGTAGTAAAAGATCTCGAAAGATGGTATGATCGATATAATTACTCCTAGAAAAAACTTTTTCTTTGTTCACCGCCACTACTCCAGTTCCTCCGTGATCATGGTGCTTGCAACAGCGCCGAAATATCGGAAGCTCAAAACAAAGACACATGGTAAATATCCCGTTTATTTTCATACTGATGTGAGTGACCATGATAGTTTAAATACCTAAATAGGCTACTGTTACACACTTGCGTGTTTTATTTACCCGAGTTACATACAAATTAATTTGATAATTAATGTACGTACAGCAAATTAAGTATCCGGCACATCAATTATGATTGCGTACAAAGTAATTAATACTCGTACTCGTAGATAGCATCAAAGATTTTTTTTTTTTTTTACGTGCGCAAAATCCCCACGGATACCTCTCCTAAGCCTAATATATATATATATATAATATTACTTAGGCTAACAAAACAATACATTCTAGGTAGAAGTGACATACGACCACGGCTATCCTTAATATTTTCTTGTTTAATACTTTTTAAAGCATGATTTTTCAATAGTCGAGTTTTAGTTTTAACTTTTTTTTTTCTTTTTTTTTTACTTATTATTTTATCTAAGTATATTGTTTCGGGGCCAGCAACACCTATATTTTTTACATATTTGTAATGTGTTAATTAAGCTCTTTCAGATGATACCAAACACGGTATATATATCTCTAATTATTTTTTTAACACAGTACTTTATGACCGCTAGAGGGCGCCACATTAGATTCAGTGATACGTCATGTAGCCTATAACTAGCGGATGTCTAAGACGTTTAAAATTAAACCTCATTTGTCTAGTTCTAATAAGTAATTCTCGAGCTATGGGGGAACAGATGAACCTACATACATACATACATACTTACATACACAGCCTGTCAAAATCATAACCCTCCTTTGGCTTCGTCGTAGTCGGGTGAAAATTACGGGCTCAAAGGGGCGACATAAGGGTTCAAAAATACCTCGGACAAAGCCGAGGCGATTCAGCTAGTCAATAGTAATTAGACAGCCTCGGTGGCGTTGTGGTAGTGAACACGAGTGCTACGCGGAGAGTGCGGGTTCAATTCCCGCTCAGTGAAAATATTTGTATACCTGAATACGGCAATTTGCATTGGTGCCGTCAGAAAACACACTAAGCCGTTGGTCCCTGTTGCCATACAGACATCTATGACTGTCGTTACCTGTAGTTGAAGCCCTAAAAAAAGTTCAACATCTGATCTAACTGCAACACTATCGCCAATAAGATGTGGAGGTCAGGTGGCGGTCGCTTCACGGAAAATATTGAAGATCAGGCAAACCCGCAGTTTTTTTATACCACTTAGGTGGCAGACAAGCACACGGCCCACCTGATGGGAAGTGGTTACCGTGTCCTATGGACGTATGCAACACCAGAGGCGTGACATTGTGAGTTCTTTGTGACTTTGTCATGTGGTCATGTGAAGGAATATTCTCGCTGTGTGTATATTTTGAATATATGTGGATAACCAATATATGTGTATGTGGATGAATGTTTATGTTAATATTATACAAATTGAATTTAAGTATGTTCTTAGGTCTATGAAAAATACTATCATAGTATAAAGTACTTATTATATATACCTATTATATATAATATATTATATAGTATTATATACATTATAGGGGAGACGTCAGTCTCAGGGGAATGAATTATTACACAAGATGTGAGTATAGAGTATATTGCACAGAATGATTATACTAAACTTAAAGATTACGTGGTCACACAATGCCTGAAAGTTTTTAAAACTACGTTGAATACAGTTATTATTGCTCCGGCGAGTAATTATTGCAAATAGTAGTTATACATAGGAGGTAGGACATGACGGTATTTCCGCCCAATTGAGCAGTCCGACTGGGGAAGTACCTCCACCCTACAGAATACCGCGGTTATAATAACATCGTGTTGTGTGCCCAGCAGCGGTGAGTAGGGTAGCCAGAGCTCACTGGAGAATTTGTGCTGTCAGTGGGATGACTAAAGGCTAGTCCTGCTTTGTCCTCTACACTGACGGCACCTACGGTACAGAAACTCTGTGCTAACAAGGTCGGCAGCGCGAGTGTGACTTCTCTGGTATTACACACGTCCATAGGCCGCGGTATCCAGTTTCCATTAGGTGGGCCGTGTGCTTGTCTGCCACCTAAGTGGTATAAAAAAAAAGTAGAATGGCGTATGTATAGGATTTGACGTTTATAACATACGTTGACGACTGTGACACACGTCAAATTCCATGGCATTTATAGGTACATATACATATACTATATATGTTATAGTATATAGGTCAGCATATGGTCTGGGTGTTTCTATGTATAATATGTATGTATTTACAAAAAAAAAATTTCTAAGTATGTTTATCCGCATTCTAGATGCCATAACACAAGCTAGCTAAGCTATGCTTACCATGGATCTAGATAGCGTTGTGTAGAATGTCGTGGAATATTTATTATTTATTATTATTATTATTATATATAGGTACATTCGTGGTTCTATTCTACAATACGCCGGCCAGCGAATTTCCACTTGTCTATGAGAAGCAGGCACTTATTTGAATCCGATTGAATATTTACACTATGAACACACCTTTACCACTATGATTGTTACTACTTTAATTATTTTTATATTTTTTAATTAATAATATTGTATACCTACTTAAGAACCATTATTAGTTTTGAAGCATGATATATTTTAAATCCAATTATTATTATTATGTTACTACTCTGTCGCATTGGGCAATACCTGTAAGGACACAGTATGTACGAATGAAAAATAAATAAATAAATAAATAAAAAAATAAATAAATGATGAACACATCTTTACATCTACTTGGAATTAAAATTAAGGAAAACGCCTAATTATAGGTAAGCTTGCACTCAATCATCTAATTGTGACCGGAATACTGCGTTTTTCTCGAAATCAGTTTAAACCTAGTTAAGGTGATTCTCGTAAGTATTGCTTGCATGCACATAGTACTGTCAGAAGTTTACGTGAATATCACTCATTGAAATAAAACTGCTTATTAACGGTCTATATCGAAATATATTTGGTATTATTTTACTATTTACACTTAGCCCGACGTTTCAACTACTTTTTAGCAGCAAGAGTGAATGCAATATTACCAAATAACAGTGACAAAAAGTGATATTGTTCAAAATTTAAGCCGTTGGAAATAAATTTTACCTCTTATAGAATGGCAGCAATTTTTTATGGAATCCTGAACGTTCTAATTTCAAATACTGAATTTTAAATATGGAATTGAACTTCAAAAATAAAAAGAATATGTACAAGAATAAATAGAAATGTATTTTTTTATTTTTTTAATATCTGAAATTAAAGTGAACAGTGCTGTACATTCCATTCAGTTTGAGATAATGAATTATGTATATTATTTGTAAGAGTATGCATTTAAAAATTATTTAATTTTTTTTTTTTTTACGTGCGCAAAATCCCCACGGATACCTCCCCACCGGAGCCGGTGGAGGAGGTTATGTCGGACTCGAACCGACTAAAACGCACGCCGCCTGTGGGTCGTTTTGGTTGCCGAAGGTGAGGTTGACAGGCATATCCCTCGCACCCCGGCCGACCCAGGGCCATCTCTAACGATCTGGCCCTCTTCTCGTGTGTGGGGACTACAGAGTCCCCAACTCGTCCCCGGAAACGGGGAGGCGTGCCAGGCGCGCCACCGCCGCGGCCTGCTTCTGCCAGGGTGACAGGCGGCTCCACCTGTCACCCCCAGGCCGGCGCTCATGGGGGGCGGAGGTCGTTCATCGACCTCCGACGTCCGAGTTGCCTTCGTACGCGGGCAGCTTGTCTTGCGATCCTCGTACATAGACCTAACAACCAGTTTGTATAAAATTATGTGTATCGAATAGTGACAAATATTTTACGCTGTTACAGATCTGAATAATCATGGGGTCCAGCACCTCCACGGCAGCTCTGCAAGCAGCTCAGATACCTATTGCTCTGTTAACGTACTTAGGTCTGGACGGGGTTTCCTGGCCTGAACAAGCCCCACTGATAAGTAATTGATTTCTGATGAATCATAATGTGTGATTATAAATTGAAAGAGGTATGTTTCCAGATATAGACTGTTCCAGGCTAGTTGTTTTTTTTTTTTTAATATTAGTACCCGAAATTAATAATATTCCCGTTAACCCTCACAGCTAAGCTAAATTTGGCTGTGTTAGGAGTGAGTTCAAGTCGGCAGAGTTGTGCCCAGGGTTCTATAACCTAGGGTTAATCTCTGTCGCATCGGAAGCCAATTGTCTTTTATGCTTTTTTGCCAGATAACACTTCATACGACTACATAGTGCTCGGAGCTGGTACTGCGGGGTCCGTGGTAGCCACGAGGCTAGCAGAAGATCAAACCAACAGTGTGCTAGTTTTAGAAGATGGTGGTAATCCCCCTGTCACTGCCCTTGTATGTAAAACTTATTTATGCATGAACACGCTTACTTAAATGCAAGTTTCATTATAATAATAAAACAAATTCTGTGGCGTAGCGGTAGAACGTTTGACTGCTACGCAGGGAGCGCGGCTTCGATTCCCGTTCAGTGCAAAAACTTGTATGCATAAATATGTATATTTGCATTGGTCTGGGTGTTTCTATGTATAATATGTACGCATTTATAAAAAAAGGTATCTAAATATGTTTAACCACATTCTAGATTCCATAACACAAGTTAGTTAAACTATGCTTACCATGGGTCTAGATAGCGATGTGTAGAATGTTGTAGAATATTTATATTTTTAATTATTTCTAAAGAAAACAGTTACTACGAGTATTGATAACGCATAACTATTGCAAAAAATAAAGTAACAATATAACACACAACGGACACATAATAAAGCAACAATTTAACATCAAGATATGTCAAATAAATGATTTGACTTTGAATTATGTTAAAACAAACTTTTGAAGTTTGTCAACACTATAAGTGCACACAGCTAAGAACATAATCTACACTTTTATGCATTGGTATTTCTTTGTCCATTTTACATATTTTTATAATCGAATCCAACAAACAAGGTGGTTTTTCACAATAAATGCAGTTTCATCAAAAACTTAAATTATTATAAAAGGTGAAAGTTTCATTAAAGGGATTTTTATTATTAATGTTTGTATATTGTGTACTCCAAAATTGTAATTCCAATACCAATAAAAATAGTACCGATAAAAATTATATCAACTAATCGAAATGAAATTTAATGGATCCATAGTTCACAAATACATTTGTATTATAAGTACACACGTTCTCTTTTTTACAGCTGGCAGGATTGTTTGTCACCTTACCTCATTCAATTGCAGACTACAACTACACATCTACTTTCGACCCTTATGCAGCTAGAGCGCAAGATAATTACACTATGTTAACAGCTGGGAAGACCCTCGGAGGCTCCGCAACTATTAACCATTTTCTACACATAAGAGGCGCACCATCCGATTACAATAAATGGGCTGAGATATCCAACGATGACTCTTGGCGATACGAAAATATTCTAAAATATTTTATCAAAAGTGAGAGGGTTGACGATGAAGAAATTCTAGACGAAAATTCTTATTATCATGGCATATATGGACCTACGGGCCTCACTAGACAAGTAGACGATAATGAACTTAGAGATTACTTTAAAGCTTTTTCTCAAGCAGGTAATCCAATAGTTCTGGATATAAACGCAGATCAACCTGTAGGATACACATATCCTCAGTACATGTTAGCTGACCGCAAAAGACAGACACCAGCCTATTCTTATTTTAGAAGAGTTAAAAATTATCCAAATTTTCATGTATCTAAGAACACGCGGGTCATAAAAATTGTATTTGAGAATAAGGTTGCTGTAGCTGTACAAGCAGTTCACGAAGGAAAAACTTATACTTTTAGAGCCAACAAGGAAATAATACTGAGTGCAGGAGCATTTAATACGCCTCAAATATTGATGCTGTCCGGCATAGGCCCTAAGCATCATTTAGAATCAATGAAAATTGAAGTTATTTCAGATATGCCAGTAGGAGAAAATCTTGTTGATCAACCTACTATCACAATAGTCTACAAAACAAAGAAACATTTAATTCCACTCCTTGGTTTAACGAGACTTGAAGCTGACCTTACTAAAATTCCATTCCCTGTTATAGTGGGGTCAGCAGCCTTAAATAAATCTGATTTAATGAACCCTGATTATCAAACATATAATTTATTGTTTGCTCATGATACTCCACTTCTCACACTAGCATGTCGCCCTGCTTTTGGTTATCGAGATGATATATGTGATAGATGGAACAATCAAGTTAGATCCAGAGACTCATTTTTCAATCTCATTGTAAATGTCCAACCGATATCCAGAGGCACTGTTCGCTTGAAGAGCGGCAATCCATTTGACAGGCCTGAAATTACTATGAATTATTTCACTGAAAAAGAAGACATGGACAATATGCTGAAATATGTAAAAGATTTCATTAGAATCGGTGAAACTGATTCTTTCAAGAAGATGAAAGCAAAAATCGTTGGTTTAGATTTGCCTGAATGTGCAGACAAGGTCAAAGGATCAGATGAATTCTGGAAATGTTACATTTTAAATAGAACAATCAGCGTATTCCACTATGCTTGCACTTGTCCCATGGGAACTATCGTTGACAGTACCCTGAAACTTAAAGGGTTCGAGAGAATCAGAATAATTGACGCAAGTGTTATGCCTATGGTGCCTAAGAGTGCTATAAATGCAGCAGTTATTATGTTGGCTGAAAAGGGAGCAGATATGATTAAAAATGAATATTATTATTATTACTAAAAAAATGTATACAAAAAATATAATGTCAGTTATTGTATCCTGTTTTATAAATATTGTTAACATATAAAGAATATTATGTTATTGAGAAGTTTTTATTTTTCTGCGATCTCCGATGCCTCCGCTCGTTGCGGGCTGTGCGGACCATCTCCGCCGTCTCCTAGTTGGTACCGACTATACCGAGGCCCTCAGTTCTTAAGTGATCTGTGATTTGGCCAGGCACTCTATGATATAGTGGATAAATAAAATCATGAATTTCCAAGGTCTTACACATGTTTAAAAATGCAAATTAATTCACATAAATTGATAATAGTAGACAATGGTGAAACTAGATGTAGTACTGACCCCATTCGCCATATAGTTCTGTTATTACTGAGGTACCTGTGATTCTGAGGTCAACCGCAGACAGCAGCAGCAGACGCAAACCGTACCATGAAATAGACTTGAGTATGATATTTTGTTTATTATTTTTATTCATTGCGGCTTTTCAATGCCAATGCCGATATCGAAGTTTAAAAAGTAATCTACGCGAAAAGACGACACATAAAAAAAAAACATTCATTAACTTTTTTCACATACATTACTTGTTAAGCTTGAATATGGATAAACGGCATCATTGAGAAACCGCAATGAATTTAAATAATAAACAAAATTGTCTCATTCCTGTCAATTTCATGGTACGCTCTGGGTCTGCTGCTGCTGTCTGTGGTTGACATCGGAATCATACCTTAAAACGTCGATGTAAACTTTTGAAGCTACTTCAGTAAAATCTGTCTACTTCCCAATTAGTCGGGATTATGAATTTGAGCACAAACATACAGACATACATCACAGCTTTGTTAATCCAATCATATTCAATGTATACCTTAGTCAGAATGATATAAATACCTATATTGATGTCAGAAATAAATGTTAAGTTGAATATTATAATGCAAATTGGACAGATGTTTCTAAAATACCAATAGTCGGTAGGAGACCATGTGCCAAATTTACACAATTTTAACCTTTAACTACCGATGGGCCTGTGAGGCCACAGTGGGTAAACAATTATCTACCTATAGATAGATAGTTAGATATTTGCGCTTTTTAGCAACTGGGTGTTTAGCTGCACTGACACAGTTATTATATATAGTATAGTTATTATATGTAGTATAGTAATTAGTAGTACGGGTAAATTTGATATTGATGAGGTTTGGCTTGGTAGATTACTCTGTTCGGTTTGTTTACAATAGTACGCCAAGCAAATGTAAAAATATTGTTTAAATATGACTAAACTTGTCTTACATTTTCTTCATTTGTTGAAACCTATCACAGTCTGTTTATTTTAATTTTCTAAGAAAAAAAACCGTAAGTGTTAGGAAAATTATTTATAGCAGTTCCTTGGGAGTTATGTTTTCAGGTATTTATTCTGTGTCTTGGTCATTTTTAGTTAAGGAAAGCCAGAACCAATAAAATTACATACATACATATAATCATGCCTTTATACCTGTAGGGTTAGACAGAGGTGAATTAATACCCACATTTCACCAATAATTGTATTCGGTCCCTCGTAATAGAGGGTGAGCCTATCGCCATATTTCGGCACTATTGTTGACTCAAGTCATGAATCTGAGACTGAGTCTGGGCTGTATGTATCTGTCTAATGATAAGCAGCTCTAGCCCTTAGTCGCCTTGTACGACACTGCATGGGAAGAGATGGGGTGGCCCTAATTCTACTCTGACGGAAACCACGCGGCGGCACCAATAAAATTAACACACATAATTACAAATTTTGGTAAAGTTATTCATTTTAATTTTTCTTTTCTAGATCACAAATTATGATAAATCTAAAATTCGATACATATTTTATTAGCGGTTGCTCCGACCCCATGTCGGTAGCTAAAGATTAAATAAACATTAAGGACACAATTTGTCTAAGTAAATCATATGATATTTATATAAATGTGTGTTATATTATCATTAGTATTACAGACGTCACTTCAAGCACCAACCAACGTCAACACTGGGCTATATTATTTCTGTTCTGTGGCTGTATCAGAGATCCGCACACGGGTGAGACAGACAAAAATGTATTAGTTAGAGCTTTAAATATTCTAACTGCAATGTTACAATATCGCCCACGGGTTGCAGAGGTCAGGTGACAATCGCTTCAAGGAAAAATCGAAATTCAGTCAAAGCCGCAGTAGTAGGTAGGAGACCATGAGCCAAATTTACAGAGACTGGAAAATATGGACTCTTGACTACGAAATGAAAACTTTGGATGCGACTAGTATTAATGCTAGTATGAAGAAGAACTTCAAAGTTCATTTCATTCAAATTGAAATAAGAAGTTACAACCTTGTTACAGATCTGAACAGTCATGGGGTCCAGTACCTCCACAGCAGCTCTGCATGCAGCCTAAATACCTATTGCTATGTTAACATATCTCGGTCTAAATACTGTTTCCTGGCCTCCGCAAGCCCCACTGATAAGTAATTGATTTTTTATGACAACCTTTTATGGTAACCTTCAAAGAAAAAAATAATAGTTTTAAAAACTAAAAAAACACGCACTCAAGCGTCTTCCCTGTGCCAAATCTTCATTAGATCGCAGGTAAACATAAACAATTTCAGTTCGTGATGAACGATAAATAATTATATGCGAAATGGTTTTATGTTGGTAATCAACTTTTTTGAATATTTACTATGATTTATGGATTATGAAAGAAAGCGTGGAGCGTTATGTCCAAAAACAGAAAAGATTACATACACGCTCACGCTTTCTTTGGATCGGAAAGTGAGTGAAATTAAGATTTCAAGGTTTTCTTACATATACATTTAGTTACAAGTGAAGCTAATAAAAGCGTGTTAAATATTAAAAACAAACAATATTCTATCATCAATGATAGACTATAGAAACGAGCATACGGTGCAAACAATTCCATTAAGAACCAAGCGGTTCTTGGAATTCTTTATTAGCACACATGTTTTCTACGGCCCCAAGTAGTTTAAGCGGAGCATGATAAAGCATTTGATGAGGCGTTAGGCTGAGGGCCATTGTCGTAACATAGTTGATGTCTGCTAGAACTCACCTCATTAGGACGCCATGGCGACATATCCAACCATTTAATATTGAATGGTACCTAACTCACTTGTCGACGGCTTGGCAACGTTGAGCTACAGCTCTCTAAGTAGTTTCCGGATACCCTGGCGGCCTGGCGACGTTGCCAGTGTTTCCACTACAATGTACACGTGCACCTTGTTCACTAAGTAGCCAATCAGCCGCTACTTGTTTGTGATGTAAAATCAAAGAAATACGAACAAGACGTAAATATACTAACGGTCGAGACGCCATTGCCACTCGACTTGGCGGAGAATTAGCCAGGTCTTCGCCGCTGGTGAAGTCACCATGGCGTCCTAATCAGGCAGAGCTCTAATATTGACCCCTCTTTCCTGGACTTACCATCAGGCGAGGTGAAGCAATATTCACGTTTTCTATATAAATTTTCACCTGGGACCTCAATCACATCACTCATGTTCGCCATTACTTCGTACAAAAATTATATGGAAGTGATATTTTTAATTTTTAATAAATTACCTGTTTTTCTAGATAACACTTCATACGACCATATTATTATCGGCTGTGCAGGGTACTGTGCAGGGTACACTGCAGGGTCCGTTGTGGCAGCCAGGCTAGCAGAAGATCCAAGCAACAGCGTGTTAGTTTTAGAAAATGGCGACGATCCCTCAATTGCTGCGATGGTGTGTAACAGTCTATTTATTATTACATAAATACATATAAACATGCCTTTATCAGAGGTGAATTAGCACCCATATTTCAACATCATTATATTCGGTCCCACGTAATAGGGGGTGAGCCTGTTGCCGTTTTTCGGGCACTATAGTTGGCTCCAGCCATGTATCTCGTGCCTGAGTCTGAGCTGTATATATCTATTTGATGTTAAACAGCTCTGTCCCTTAGTCGCCTTGTACGATACCGAATGGAAAGAGATGGGGAGGATCAAATTCTACTCTGCCGGAAACTATTAGAGTTGCCTAGTAATTGATCGGTGGTAACCGCTGCACCACGTCTTGAGCATATGTGCGGGGATACGGGAGAAGTATAGATCAATCTACAGTCTTGGTCAGACCGCGGGCAACGCTCATGGCGAACGGTGGTATCTCGCTCGCTCTCGACTTGTGATCTTTTTTTTATGCAACTTAGGTGGCAGACAAGCACACGGCCCACCAGATGGACAGTGGTTACCGTCCATCGTACATCCGTGCTGCTGACCCTGTAAGAATAGAGATTTTCTGTGCCTTTCTTTACCTTGTCCCCCACCACGCCACGTGTACAGCAGTCACGGTCTGTCTAAAGATAAAATGAGCGTGCTAATGATTGACATTGCGATGCAAAGTGTCGTAAGCCATGCCCCGCCGTGCACGATAGCAAATGGCTACAGAAGACCACTGAAACTCCTACGTACTGTAGCCGCTATTTTATAATTAGGCACACGACAAACTTCAATTACCGTAAGCAATGCGTTGTTTTAATATCATGGTATAAAAAGCGGCACAACTTGTATACCTATTTATTATTATTACCTACTATGTTATTGGTTGGTATTATTGGTTGGTAAACTATATAATTTATTACAGGTGCCAGGATTATTCACCACCTTACCTCACTCAGTTCTTGACTATAACTACACGTCAACTCACGACACCCATGCAGCCAGAGCCCAAAATGATTACACCATGTTGACACAAGGGAACACTCTCGGAGGTTCTGATACCATTTGATTAACCATTTTCTAAACATTAGAGGCGCACCATCCGATTTTTATAACTGGGCTGAAGTATCTAACGATGACTCTTGGATGTACAAAAATATTTTAAAATATTTTATCAAAAGTGAGAGGGTTGACGATAAAGAAATTATGGACGAATATGCTGATTATTATGGCATAGATGGACCTATGGGCCTCACTAGACAAGAAAATGATAATGAACTTGAAGACTACTTCCAAGCCTTTGCTGAAGCTGGTAATCCAATAGCTCTGATTATAAACGCAGATCAACCTGTAGGATACACTTGTCCTCAGTTCATGATAGCTGACCGCAAAAGACAGACGCCGGCGTATTCTTATTTCAAAAAAGTTAAGCATTATCCCAATTTTCACGTGTCTAAGAATACGCGGGTTACAAAAATTATATTTGAGAACAAGGTTGCTGTAGCTGTACAAGCCGTTTACAAGGAGAAAACTTATACTTTTAGAGCTAACAAAGAAATAATATTGAGTGCAGGAGCATTTAATACTCCTAAAATACTGATGTTGTCCGGCATAGGTCCTAAACATCATTTAGAATCAATGAACATAGATGTTATTTCTGATATGCCGGTAGGAGAAAATCTCGTTGATCAACCTACTGTTACAATAGTGTACAAAACCAAAGAATATACAATAGCAAAACTTGAACCAGACGTTACAAAAAATAATATACCGACTACTTCAGTTCCTGTAATAGTGGGAACGGTGACCTTAAATAAATCTAATTTAATGAACCCTGATTATCAAACGTATAATTTGTTGTTTGCTCATGATATTCCCCTTTTCACGCTGGTATGTCGTCCTGTTTTTGATTATCGAGATGATATATGTGATACGTGGAACAATCAAATCACTTCTAGGGACTCATTATTCAATCTCATTGTAAATGTTCAACCGAAATCCAGAGGTACAGTTCGTTTGAAAAGCAGCGATCCATTTGACAGGCCTGAAATTACTATGAATTATTTCACTGAAAAAGAAGAAATGGACAACATGTTAAAATATGTAAAAGATTTCATCAGAATCGGTGAAACTGATTCTTTCAAGAACATGAAAGCAGAAATCGTTGGTTTAGATTTACCTGAATGTGCAGACAAGATAGATATGGAGGATCTATCGAAGCTTTCGGATGAATTCTGGAAATGTTATATCCTAAATAGAGCCATCAGCGTTTTTCGCTATGCTTGTACTTGTCCTATGGGAACTATCGTTAACAGTAAACGAAACTTAAGGGTTTCGAAAATATCAGAATAATTGACGCGTGTTATGCCTATGGTGCCGAAGAGTGCTATAAATGCAGCGGTCATAATGTTGGCTGACAAAGGAGCTGATATAATTAAAAATGAGTCTTAAAATATAAATGTACCTGTTAAAAATATATTTCATAGGCAATTAGTTATGATATTTTTTTCTGATGAATGTTTTTTTAAGTATTGTGTATCTGATCGTACCTGGTGCTGAGGCTGGCCATCACAATCCAGCACCTTTGCACCGTTAGTGATCAGGAGTGGGTTATTCAAATAGTCTTGACATCATGGCCATCCACACTATAAATAAGCCTTATCTTAAGCCAGTCATTCTGGTCATGGCTGACTTAAGATAAGGCTTATTTGTAAAGACATAAACTCAGTGTTACTTGCTTCGTAGTATTACAACCAGGTTGTGTGAAATTGCATAAAGACCTATATTTTTATTAGAGAAAACATGTAAGTTTTATATTTTGTTATATCAGATTATTTTCTTTGCATTTTATAGTTTTTAATTATTTCACTCAAAGATCTCAACATCATATGGACTATATGATTTCTTTCAAATTGTTATAATAATAATAGTGTCGCGCAATAATTATTGATATCACCATCCCGCATGACGAGAATCTCGTGAAAGCCGAGAAAGATAAACAAATAATATATTTGGATCTGGCTCACGAGGTTGTCAACATGTGGAATGTGGATTCGGTGATTATTGTTCCGATAGTTGTATTGGTCTGACTGATTGCCAAGAGGCTCGACCAACATATTAAGAGGCTCGCTTAGACAGTTGGGTCAAAGGCCTGATGCAGAAGGCGGTACTCCTCGACACGGCACGCATTGTGAGGAGATTCCTCTCTCTGGAGCCCTAACCGCCGGTAGTTTGGTCCCTGTACCCAATGCCGGTGGAACACTATTTTTTATTTTTTAAATAGATGATTTTATAAATATTTAAAAACATAATTTATACATATGATGTTGAATAATAATAAAGTTTATTTATTATTCTTCATATTTAATTTATATTTAATTCTTATTTATTTTTCTGAAGTGTAACATTTTGTGCATGCGTAAAAAAGTTGTATAATTTATTTAAAATTGTGTAGTAAATTGTATGTGTAGTAAATTTATAGGTTCATTTTTTTCAAACACAATGTAAATTGTTCATGAAATAAATAAATCAAATGAAATCAAATCAAACTGTAATCTATTAGTGTACAATAAAGAATTATCAATCTATCTATCTATCTATCTATCTATATATACAAATTGGTATACAAGAACAAAAAATATAGTTTATGTATAACACAAGTGAATAAATGTTGAAATATCAGATTGCTGTATATACGTTGTTGATACATCTAAGGGTGTTCCTTGGAACCACGTATCCAGTGTGTTATTTCCAGGCTGAACACAAAAATAATAATTCAAATATAAGCAGTAGTTTAGCTAAAAGATATTATTTTTAGTTTTACTAAAAAATATGTTGCTAATGTTCAAGAGTCAAAAAATTGTTCGAAAGTTTTTGAACGTAGATGCGACCCTAGACGTAGACGCAGTATCGAAAACTAAAAATCAGATACCTTTTTACAGATTCATACAATCATGGGGTCCAGCACCTCTACGGCAGCTCTGCAAGCAGCCCAGATACCTATTGCTCTGTTAACATATCTGGGGTTGGATGGTGTTACCTGGCCTGCACAAGCCCCACTGATAAGTAATTGATTTCTGATGAACCATATTGTGCTTATTATTTTTAGCTGATACGCCACCGGTTCTACTGGGAGTGACTGCCTGACTGACAAGCGGGTGTGACTGTCTTGAGACACAAAAATGATAGTAAGGTTCTTGTATAAGCCACCGAATGGGTCACATTGTATGCTGATTGATTGACATTGACAGAGACCTGCTTAAGCGAGTGTGACAGGTGACTCCACTTTTACCTCCAAATCTGGCTCATGGAAGACGGAGGTTGCTATACGACCACTGATGTCTGAGTTGCCTCTTCCGTGTTCACTGTCTCCTTGCACTTTGCATCATGACTGCGAACATGCCATGCCAGAACTCATGCCCAGTGTTCGATTTTTCTTTCGATTTATGATCAGCAATAGGGTACAGCCTGCTATCAAACTTGTTTAGATCTTTTAGACAGCAAGTCCGTATTATTATTTTATAATATTTTTAATAGGCTAATTTTGTTTTTTTTATTATTGAAAAATGAGCACCTTATAATAATATAATGAACTGCTAAAGTGAAATATTCTTACTACTAATAGTTTTAAAGATATTTGATTTCAAGAATTAAATTTTTCGCGCCCCTCGAAAACACTCCATACAAAATCGTACTTGCGAGTGACGTCACACGCTAGTCGCGAACAGTGCACATGTATGGAATGTAAGAGAATAACATTTACACATAAATAGTTCATAATAAAGTAATTTGTAATTTTATGAGGAATCTAAAACGTTAAAATTTGGAATTGAATTTCGTTGTTTATATTTGACTTGCTTTGGAAATTTAAAATAATAGAAAGTCATAGTTGTAGTTTAGTTAGGCAATATCTTATTTTGCAAAGCATATTTTATGATAACAAACTAACATATTAAGCAGTATTGGGAAGAATTGGATGACCTTGTCAAATGCCTATTACAGTTGTAATTTTCCCAACACTGCCTTTGGCACCTCACATATATACCTAGTACTTTATGATTTGCTAAAGTATTTTATGATTTGTTAGAATATTCAAGTACGCTAATTTTTGTCTTATATTCTTCTTTACGTTTCCTTTAAAAAGCGTTAGTATTCGAACTATTCACATTGATTTATAATAATGAATACTCAGGCAAGACTTGCTCCAGGCCTCAATAGGTCAGTGGATAGAGCATTCCAATATATATGAGGAGGTAGAACACGGCTGTATTTCCGCTCAATTGACAAGTCCGACTGGGGAAGTACCTCCGCCCTACAGAATACCGCGGTTATAATAACTTCATGTTGTGTTCCCAGCGGTGAGTAGGGTAGCCAGAGCTCACTGGAGAATTTGTGCTGTCAATGGGATGACTAAAGGCTTTTCCTACTTTGTCCTCTACACTGACGGCACAGAAACTCTGTGCTTACAGGATCGGCAGCGCGAGTGTGGGTTCTCTGGTGTTACACACGTCCGTAGGCCACGGTAACCACTTTCCATCAGATGGGCCGTGCGCTTGTCTGCCACCTGAGTGGTATAAATAATAAAATAAAGGCTGGTCGCGCGGGTTCAAGTCCCGCCTGAGCATTCACCTTTTTCAATTTAAATCAAAATAATAACTTTTTTTTTTCAGATAACACTTCATACGACTATATAGTGATTGGAGCAGGCAGCGCAGGATCTGTAGTAGCTACGAGGCTAGCAGAAGATAAAACCAACAGTGTGTTAGTTTTAGAAGAGGGCGGAAATCCTCCCGTCACGGCCCTTGTATGTAACAGTGCTTTTATATATCAGAATGCATTGTAAGATAGTATAGTATATTCAAACAATAACATAATTATTTTTTTTAAATAGACCCATTTTAAGCATAGTTTAACTAGCTTGTGTTATGGAATCTAGAATACGGATAAACATACTTAAATACTTTTTTTTTTGTAAATACATACATATTATACATAGAAACACCCAGACCAATGCAAATACCCATATTCATGCATACAAATATTTGCACTGAGCGGGGATCGAACCCGCGCTTCCTGCGTAGCAGTCGCTTTCACTACCGCCACGCCACCGAGGCTGTCGACATTATGTACTTATGTATATGATGTATGTTATTGTACAGTAGGTACAGTATACACACATACATACATACATCATACATACATACATACATACATATCATCACACCTTTATCCCCTTAGGGTTAGGCAGAGGTGAATTAACACCCACATTTCACCAAAGCGTCGGTAGCTTAATGGTTAAGAAGTCAGCCTTACGATCGAGAGGACTCGGGTTCGAATCCTGGCCATTACACTGCCGACGTGAACCCACTCCTAGCGTGCTCGACGGCCGGTGGGACTTCGGGAAGCACTTCCGAAGTCTGGGCCCCAAATTGGTGGGCACAGCCAACGCTCTGGCGCGGCTACTGCCCAACCTGAGGGGCCCGGAGGACTCCTGCAGGAGACTCTACGCGGGTGTCGTGCGGTCCATGGCCCTGTATGGGTGTCCCGTGTGGGCGGACACCCTGAGTGATCGGCACATGCTCCTGCTGCAGCGTCCGCAGCGGAAGTTGGCGTGCCGCATCATAAGGGGGTACCGCACGATATCATTCAACGCGGCGAGTCTCCTCGCCGGATCGCCACTATGGATCCTGGAAGCGAGATGCCTTTCGGCGCTATACCGGTTCCGAAAGGCGGCGCGGGAGCGGGGTCACGATCCCGAGCCCGAAGAAATTCGGGCCGTGAGATCCCGGCTCCACAGGGAAATGGTGGCGGAATGGGAGATACGACTTGGGCGACCATGCGCAGGGCACGCCGTAGTAACGGCGGTAAGACCCATCATGGGGGAGTGGCTAGAGAGGCCACACAGCAGCCTCTCGTACCGTCTGACGCAGATGATCACCGAGCACGGATGCTTCGGAAAGTATCTGCGTCGGATGCAGAAAGAGCCAACGTCCGAGTGCCATCACTGCGACGCGAGCGAGGACTCAGGTCCGCACACCCTCACCGAGTGTCCGGCGTGGGAGATGCCGAGGCGGGAGCTTGTGGCGGCCCTGGGAGTGAGGTTTCTCACGCTCTCCACCTTGCTCGCGGCGATGGTTCGCTGCGCGGATGCGTGGGCGGCCGGCGCCTCCTTCTGCGAGCAAGTAATGCTCGTGAAGGAGGAGGCGGGGCGGGAGCGGCAGCGGGAGCGACGAAGGATCGCAAGACAAGCTGCCCGCGTACGAAGGCAACTCGGGCGTCGGAGGTCGATGAACGACCTTCGCCCCCCATGAGCGCCGGCCTGTGGGTGACAGGTGAAGCCGCCTGTCACCCTGGCAGAAGCAGGCCGCGGCGGTGGCGCGCGTGGCGCGCCTCCCCGTTTCCGGGGACGAGTTGGGGACTCTGTAGTCCCCACACCCGAGAAGAGGGCCAGATCGTGAGAGATGGTCCTGGGTCGGCCGGGGTGCGAGGGATATGCCTGTCAACCTCACCTTCGGCAACCAAAACGACCCACAGGCGGCGTGCGTTTTAGTCGGTTCGTGTCCGACATAACCTCCTCCACCGGCTCCGGTGGGGAGGTATACGTGGGGATTTTGCGCACGTAAAAAAAAAAAACCCACTCCTAGCACAAGCAATGCAATTTAGCTTAGTTGGAGGGGTTAGAGGGAATATTAGTAATTGCGGTTGATAATATTATTTAAAAAAAAAGAAAAAGATCATTGCATTCAGTCCCACGTAATAGGGGGTGAGCTTATTGCCGTTTTTCGGGCCCTATTGTTTACTCGAGCCATGCATCTGAGGCTGCGACTGTATATATCTGTCAGATGTTAAACAGCCCTATCCCTTAGTCACCTTGTACGACGCCGCTTGGGAAGAGATGGGATGACCCAAATTCTACTCTGCTGGAAACCACACGGCTTCTAGCAATAAATTCAAAAATAAATACAAACATTTTAATGAAGTTTACTATTTGTTTAGGTCAAGGTTTAATGTATAAATATTACAACAAAAGATAATGTAACTACAATACACATGGTAATCTTATCACTTAATAACAGTCACGAACATGTTGAAACAAATTTAGAATTTTTTTTTAATTACCTGTTTATTTATTTATTTAATATGTGCAATAATGTAATTCAATAGTACTGTAACAAAAATCAGTAATAATTGTTTGTACACTTTCCAGAATTGTATATAGTTTTAATATAGTTTTAATTGTGTGTAGTTGTACTATGTTCCAGATATAATATAGGAAAAAAAATATATTTTGAATTTGATATAAAATAATTTATTATGTTAGATAAAAACTTAATGATTTTGTTCGAAGTTCAAACTATTCCTGCTAATTATGAATTAATTTGTTTTGTATTGCAGTTGGGTGGACTGTTCGCAACCTTACCTCATTCTATTGGAGATTATAACTACACGTCTACTTTCGACCCGTATGCAGCAAGAGCACAAAATAACTACACCATGTTAACAGCAGGGAAGACTCTAGGAGGCTCTGATACTATTAACCATTTTCTAAACATAAGAGGCGCACCATCTGATTACGATAATTGGGCTGAAATATCAAACGATGACTCTTGGCAGTACGAAAATGTTTTAAAATATTTTGGTAAAAGTGAAAGGGTTGAGGACGAAGAAATCATAGACGAATATGCTGATTATCATGGAACAGATGGTCCTATGGGACTCACTAGGCAAGTAAATGATAATGAACTTGGAGATTACTTCAAAGCGTTTGCTGAAGCTGGTAATCCGACAGTTCTAGATATAAATGCAGATCAACCTGTAGGATATACATATCCTCAGTACATGTTAGCCGACCGGAAAAGGCAGACGCCAGCTTATTCTTATTTCAGAACAGTTCAAAAATATGCTAATTTTCATGTATCTAAGAACACGCGTGTCATAAAGATCATTTTTGAAAATAAGGTTGCTGTAGCTGTGAAAGCTGTTTATAAAGGAAAAACTTACACTTTTAGAGCCAATAAAGAAATAATATTGAGTGCAGGAGCATTTAATACGCCTCAAATATTGATGCTGTCCGGAATAGGCCCTGAGGAGCATTTAAAATCAATGAATATCGAAGTTATTTCTGATATGCCGGTAGGAGAAAATCTTGTTGATCAACCTACTGTCACAATTGTATACAAAACAAAGAAACATTTAATTCCACCCCTCGGTTTAACAAGACTTGAAACTGACCTTACAAAAATTCCATTCCCTGTAATAGTGGGGTCAGCAGCACTTAATAAATCCGATTTAATGAACCCTGATTACCAAACGTATAATTTATTGTTTGCTCATGATACTCCACTTCTCACACTAGCATGTCGTCCCGTATTTGGTTACCGAGATGATATATGTGATAGATGGCATAATCAAGTCAGATTTAGGGACTCATTATTCAATCTCGTTGTAAATGTTCAACCGAAATCGCGAGGCACAGTTCGTTTGAAAAGCAAAAATCCATTTGACAAGCCCGAGATTACTATGAATTATTTCACTGAAACAGAAGATATGGACAATATGTTAAAATACGTAAAAGATTTCATCAGAATCGGTGAAACTGATTCTTTCAATAACATGAAAGCAGAAATCGTTGGTTTAGATTTGCCTGAATGTGCAGACAAGGTCAAAGGATCAGATGAATTCTGGAAATGTTACATTCTAAATAGAACAATCAGCGTATTTCACTATGCTTGCACTTGTCCCATGGGAACTATCGTTGACAGTACCTTGAAACTAAAAGGGTTTGAGAGAATCAGAATAATTGACGCAAGTGTTATGCCTATGGTGCCGAAGAGTGCTATAAATGCAGCGGTCATAATGTTGGCCGAAAAAGGAGCTGATATGATTAAAAATGAATCATAATTATAAATATATGTATTAAAACTATACTACTTCTTACCCGATTACGGTGAAGCAACCCTCCTTGGTTTTGATTTTGATAGGCTATGTATGTATGTATGTATGGCTCGTCTGTTCCCTCATAGCTCCTCAACCACTGATTAGAACTTGACAAATGAGATATAGTTAGAAGCATCTTAGTCGTCCGCTGATTATAAGCTATTTAACGTGTCACTGAATCTTATTTCGCGCCTTCAAGCGGTTATAAAGTAGTGCGTTAAAAAATAAATTCGAGATAAATATGTCATGTTTGGAATCAACTGAAAAGGCTTAATTAGCAGATTTCAAGTACCGTAAGTTGCCGTAAAATAATATAAATAAAAGATAAGTTTAAAACTTGATATTTTCTTATTTAATACTTTTTTCCGTGGGGTACTTGCAAGGTCACGTGCTCCAACTGATGACGTTATTGTACAGTTAATCTATTAGTTTTAAACTTTTTTTTTTGTTATTAGGCAATTAGTTATGATAATTTATCCGATAAATTTTAATGTTTTTTTTGTATAATTATTGTTGATAAATGAAATATTTTTTCAAATTAATAAGTAATTATGTAAAATGCAACGATTTTTATTCCATTACTCAAAATCTTCCTCGACCTACTTACCCATGTTAGTTTATGTTTAGGATGAATACGAGAAGCGCCATCTTAGATGCATCATGCATAAATAAGATGGTTCAAAATTAGATAAAGCCATTCTCTTTTATCCATCTAACCTTTTATCAGGTGGGGTGTAGTCGATTTGACGATCTGTGGATATATCACATTTTTTATACTACTTAGGTGGCAGACAACCACTCGGCCCACCTGACGGGAAGTAGTTACCGTGGCATATGGACGTATGCAACACCAGGGGCGTCACCCTCGCGCTGCCGACCCTGAATAAATCTTCTAATGCCCTTCTTGAAGGACCCCATATTATAGTCGCTTGCGAAAATCGCAGCAGGGAGTTCATTCCACAGCTTGAGCGTGCGCGGGATGAAATTCCTTTCACATCGCACTGTGCTCACCCTTTCCGGTCGCAATGTGTGATGATGAATTCCTTGTCTATGGCGAGTGGTGCAGTTATAGAAAGTAGCTGTGGGCATCACGTCAAACAATTCATCTGAGCACAAACCATTGTGTAATCAGTAGAACACACACAGCAAAGCATATACACTACATATATACAATAGCACTGACACTGCAAAAATGCCATGAAAATTATTTCATTATAGTATATTTTATTCACTTTGCAGAATTTCATTTATACACTTTTTAAATATTATTTTTTTAAATTTAAATTATTGATTATTCGTCAAATTAATACAATATGTCAAAATGGTACAACAAGCAATGCTTAGTCCATGTACTAATTAAATTGAAGTGTTTGCTGTAGGACAGAGGTTGAATCGAGGTCCAGGTGAATGGGCTACCAGATGAGTTTGGCTTGGGTCCCAAAGATCATGGCGATATCCTATAACGTCAGTGGCGCAATTATGCAATTATATTTTAATCCCTTCGAGAGTAAGCTGTCGTAAGTACCTACATGACAAACTGTATCTACATATATTATAAGTTATGTACAATGTGCGTTTTTTTTAATTAATAATTAAAATTATTTTTTATTCTATTTTTCTTTCAAAAGAAAAAATATTAAACGTGAAGCAGTTGGTAATAATTAGTATGTACGTGATTATAAGTATTTTTTTATTTGTATCCAGTCTTGTCATGACTGATATAAGATAAGGTTTATTGTTTATTTGACATACAACGAGTGTTACTAGCTTAGAAGGTGTAACTACTAGGTTGTGTGGAATTACATAAAGACCTATCTTTTTATTAGATAAAACATGTAAGTTTTCATATTGTATTATATCAGATTGCTTATATCCGGGATTGATACTCCGAGGGGTGTTCCATGGACCTACGTATGCAGCTATTTCCAGACAGGACACAAAATAGTAGATTGTATGACAAGGGAGTAAAGTAGTATTTTTACGGCGAGGACGCTACTTGGAATTACGAGTGAAGCGAAGAATTCTACGTTAGAATCCTCCACTTCGGTTGTGATTCTATTCTAGAATCCTTTGTTTCGCTCCTCTATATTTCATTTCTATGAGGAAATAGATATGTACTAATCACTTACAAGAACTGAGTCAAAATTATTGAAAGTTTATTTTTTTACACAGTACTTTATGACCGCTAGAGGGCGCTACATTAGATTCGATACATATAGCATATAACCTGCGGACGACCATGATACCTCATTTGTTCAGTTCTAATAACTAGTTCAGGAGCAATAAGGGAACAGATGAACCTACGTACATACATAGCCTGTCAAACTCACAACCCTCCTTTAGCTTTTCCGTAGTCGAGTAATAAAAACATGTATATTTTAAAATACAAAATAATAGATATTAAACTACACGTAACATAGAACGTAACTATTACTTCACACAATCAATATGATTACGTCGTGAAGAATGTATCAAGTGTACCTATTAATCTTATCACACACATTAAATGAATTCTATTTAACGCTATGCAACTAAACAAATTGAATAATTAAGCCACTATTAGCGTAGTCATTTGTGTTAAGGCAAATACACACAGTAAGTAGCAAGCACATGATATTGTTTCTCCTCTTTAAAGGAGACTTTTATACAAACGTACCTGCCGGTCCCATCCCACCTTTTAAACATACTGAATTACCCACAAATCGTTGAATAACTTTAAATACACTATAAGCAGCTTCATAGTGTACACAACATTTGCTGAAAGATAGGACACGGCGGTATTTTCGCCCAATTGAGCAGTCCGACTAGGGAAGTACCTCCGCCCTACAGAATGCCGCGGTTATAATAATTTCATGTTGTGTTCCCAGCGGTGAGTAGGGTAGCCAGAGCTCACTGAAGAATTTGTGCTGTCAGTGGGATGACTAAAGGCTTGTCCTGCTTTGTACTCTACACTGACGGCACAGAAACTCTGTGCTTACATGGTCGGCAGCGCGAGTGTGGCTTCTCTGGTGTTACACACGTCCATAGGACACGGTAGCCACTTTCAAAAAATAAAAAAAACCCATACCATTATAATTCTTAATTCTTTATGTACGCACACAGTACAGAGAGCATACACGAAAAAATTCAAGGAACATGAATTTAACAGTCTGCATCAGATCAATCGTTACAAACAAAGTTGTCAAAATGATCTTAACACTGTTTCCCCCTTTCTGTTGACTGATTATTCTGACATTTGGTACACAATTTTAGCTCGAATGATAAAACATTTCCAATCTATGAAGCAGTTTGAATTGATCTTAATACCTTCGTCTTAACATCATTTTGAGATATTGTAATCAAGAACGGTCTGACGCTTACTGTAATAAAGGCGAGCATAACTCAATATGAGTTCTCTCCCAGGAACCTTTGAGTACCTAGCTGAAAAGTAGTTATGGTAATGAAGCGGGATGTGCAGTGTACATAAAAAATATAGATAATATTGTAATACCCTTTGAATTTAATCATAGTAGTGTAGCCAGTAGTGTAGCGGTGAGTAGGGTAGCCAGAGCTGACTAAAGAATTTGTGCTGTCAGTGGGATGACTAAAGGCTTGTCCTGCTTTGTCTTCTACACTGACGGCACAGAAACTCTGTGCTTACAGTGGCGGCAGCGCGAGTGTGGCTTCTCTGGTGTTACACACGTCCATAGGTCACGGTAACCATTTTCCATCAGGTAGGCCGTGCGCTTGTCTGCCACCTAAGTGGTATAAAAAAAATGGTTCATCCTTGGGGATTTCGCACACGTAAAATAAAGAAAGGTTAATTGTCAATGAATGTACATTCGTCACGTGGCAAAATAAATGATAATAAGTATGTTTTTCCCATGTAAAATTGTTTGTAATCATTAACATTTATCTGTGTATTTTAGATGAACTTATAAAATCTTTTAGATAAAAGATATTCACAAATTAAATCTATTTTAATATATACATTAATAAAAATAATAATTAAATTAAACAAAAGTTTTAATACGTAGTGGAATTCTTGATTAAAAATCAAAACAAATCAATGTGTAATAAAGTGTAATATATGTTGTTAATTGATGTAATTTAAAGCTTTACTTTTATAAGTTGTAAGTATGTCTGTGTATTATTTGTACCACACAACTAGAAAAAAAAGTTAACAAATAAAAAAAACATTATTGGACATTCTACACAGTGCTTTCGTGACCGAAACTAAGCATAACTTAAGTAGCTTGTGGCATGGGTTCTAGAATGCGGAATAGTTTACTTAAATACATATATTTGTGCACAAAATCAGCTATACTTATTTAAATACGTTCCTGGCTGTAGCCTTATAATATGGTCGATATAAAAGTGTTTAAAAAGAAAGGAAGGAGTTGTTTTAATAGCTATTCATTACAGCCAATATACTCCATATGGTCAGGTACTTAAAAAAATAAGCAATTTTGACGTGACTTCTTACATAACACATATAAAACAAGGTTTAAGGCGTATTTTATTCTAAAACTAAGTTTCTTGAAAAAAATTACAAAAAAAAATTATTATTACAAAAAATCACCCAACCAAACGGAGTGCAGTCGCATAATAGGTATTTATCATTTTAAATATTGCCTACTTTCTATTGTTAAGGTGTATATAACCCCTCCATGGGGTGACGGGTGGAGCCACCTGTCACCCTAGCAGAAGCAGGGCGCTTCGATCACTATACCTGGGGTCTATTTGGGAACTCCATGGTCCCCACACCAGAGGAGGGCTAGATCGAGAGCAATGGCCCTGGGTTAGCCGGTGTGTGAGGAATATGCCGGGCAACCTCATCTCCGGTAATCAACAACGAATTTAGATTGTGAAAATGTTTTTTTTTTTTTTCAGATTCATGTAACAATGCCGTCAATTGCGGCCACTGCAGCAATACGGACTCTTCAATTACCAATTGCTTTCCTGGCTAGTCTCGGAATTGATGGTATCAATTATGAAACTAAAACGCATCTAAAAAGTAATATTGCCTTCCTTATCTTTATTTATCACAATAAAACAGTAGAATAGGCTGCGGGAAAAGCGTAGTCCCTCAGGCTCTGAAGCAGTTTTCCTCTCGTGATTGGATGGTTATCTCTCCTATAAAAATCAATATAACCGAAAAAAGAGTTCTTATACCACGTGGGTGTGTATGAAATGTGGTTACCGTGACCTTTGGATGCCTGGAACACTATAGGAGTTACACTCGCGCTGTAGACTCTGTAAGCACAAAGAGTTTCCAGTTGTCAATCTAGAAGACAAATCAGGATAAGCCTACGGTCTTCCCACTGACTGCTCACAAACTCTCCAGTTATTAATTATTAAATTATTTATTATTATAAAGAATGAGAAAGAGTAGGAAAATACGGATCGTTTTTGGTTGCCAATAGTGAGGTTGACAGGCATATCCCTCGCACCCCAGCCAAGAAAAAAATACCCTGGACACCAAGAAGCAGGCTTGGATGCAACCCACTAGATGAATGACGTGAGATTAAATGAAGAATTCATCTCATGCATACATAATGACCACGGTGGCGTAAAAGTAGAGTCATTCGTAATAATAATATTCTGATTTTGTTCACCTAATTATTTTAGCTCCATTATGTTGCTCCAGATATAACTGCTAATGAATTCGGAGCTAAATTAATCAAATCAGTGTCTGCAGCCTTAACATAAGTCATAATAATTTTAGACAATACATCATACGATTACATTATCGTGGGCGGTGGCAGTGCAGGCTCCGTGGTGGCTACAAGGTTGGCAGAAGATAAGAAGAACAGTGTATTACTGTTGGAAGCTGGATACAACCCACCTATAAGTGCTAACGTATGTATCGTACCTAGAAAATTCCCGCAGCTCTGCCCTGCGTGGATATATAGACAAGTAGCAATTAACGTGTAATAGTAGAGGTTTTCCATGCAAGTTCTTAAACTTTCGCATGCCGTAATATACATATAGTAAAAGATAAACATTTAAGCCAATTTAAGTGTACAATACTATTACCGCGTTGATGCCTGTATATATAAAGAAAGTTTGTATTATTATTATCTATCCCTGTAGAGACGGAGAGATCTCACCCGTACATTGTCGTAAAAGCAACTAATGCAAGATCTGCAGACGAAATCACTGCGAAAGAAGGAAAACCTTGAAATAAGGCACTGTAACTACTGTTTCCACGCTGGTCAGATGGGTTAGCCATCTGACCAGTGTGGAAACAGTTGGTTTAGCCTCTTAACATTGGGTGAGGCCTAACTTTAAGATGCGATGAGATAATTGATTGAAATTAACTAATTTTATTATGGTAATAGTATAAAATATTGTGAATTAAAAGTAGACTTTTTAATTCCAGTTAGCAGGGCTCTTCGTAACACTTCCAAAGTCGTACGTTGACTATGACTATATGTCAACATTCGATCCATACGCTGCTGGAAGTCAAGGCAACCATACAACTCTCACGGCAGGGAAGATGCTTGGAGGCTGTGATTCTCTCAACCATCTCGTACATACAAGAGGGTGCCCTAGCGACTTTGATAACTGGGCAGAAATAACAAATGATGAGTCTTGGAAATACGATAATATTCTGAAATACTTCATCAAAAGTGAAAGAGTTGATGACAATGAAATACTTGAAAAGTATCCACAATATCATGGTAAAGATGGTCCTATGGGATTAACAAGAGAGACTACAGACAAATTAAAACCTTATTTAGCATCTTTTGCTGAAGCTGGTCACCCTACAGTCTTAGATATAAACGCTAATGTGTCTATAGGATATACGCAATCACTTTACATGATTGCTGATAAAGTAAGACAAACACCGGCTACATCATACTTAGGTAGGGTCAAATTGAACGCTAATTTAACTATATCTATTGAAACTCGTGTCGTAAAAGTTATCTTTAAAAATAATGTAGCAGTGGCTGTAGTAGCCGTTAACAAAGGTAAAACTTATATTTTTGGAGCTAAGAAGGAAATAATACTTTGTGCTGGTGTATTCAATACTCCACAAATATTAATGCTTTCTGGTATAGGACCCGAAGATCATCTGAATGACATGAAAATAAATGTGACTGCCAATCTACCAGTGGGTAATAATTTTACAGATCAAGTTGCAACAACAATACTTTTTAAAACCAAGAACCATATACCACTGCCTAGTCCTCTAGATTTGGCATCAGATCCAACGAAGTTGCCGTTCCCTGTAATGGTTGGTTCTGTGGCTTTAAATGAAAAGCAACAATGTCCTGATTATCAAGTTTTCTCTTTGCTGCTTCCTCACGACACACCTCAAATAACCTTGGCTTGTCATAACACCTTTTGGTATCGTGACGATATCTGTGATAGTTGGCAAAAGCAGGGAATAGGACGAGACGTATTATATAATTTACTAACTCATCTTGAACCAAAGTCTAAAGGCACAGTTCGCCTGAAGAGTGCAGATCCATTTGAAAACCCGGAGATCAAGACAAACTACTTTATTGAGGACGAAGACCTGAAAGACATGGTAAAATTTGTCAAAAATTTTATACTAGTCGCTAATACTTCCTATTTCGAAGAGGTGAAAGCTGAATTGATTGGTTTAGATCTTGCTGAGTGTTCAGATAAAGAACCTGGTTCAGATGAATTTTGGGAGTGTTACATTTTAAATCGGGCTGTGAGCCCATACCATTATACAAGTACGTGTGCTATGGGAAGTGTGGTTGATGGATCTCTTGTGCTTTTAGGGTTTAAAAGGATTAGAATAATAGATGCTAGTGTGATACCAGATACTCCTAAAGCTGCACCAAATGCAGCTGTCATAGCGTTAGCTGAGAAAGGAGCTGACATGATTAAAAGTGAAAGTTATTATTAGTACCAATGAAATGATTTTTGCCTTTGTTTTGAAATAATCACTATTGTGTATACTTGTAATTCCTCAAGTGTGAACTAAGGTTAGAATTACGCTTTTTCTGTATTTTTTTTTTATTTACAGTCACCTGAACATTCACTGCCTTTCACACAGTCAATCTATCTTTTCTTAGGAATTCTTCACTTCAACTAAGAATTGACCTTTTATTTGAAACATTAAATTAAATGCGTCAAAATAAATTTCCTGGAATTCTTATAATTAACAATTTTGATAAACTGACTTTGAACAAAAAGAGGTTTCAATATTAATTAAATGCGTAGATAGCATTAAGATTTTTAATTACTAATTTAACTCGCTGATTAAAATATTATTCAAAAGTAACTATAGTTCTTACTATTACAACTCAGAACTCATTGATTCATAAGAATATTACTCGTCACATAAATACATCTTAGCACATATTTTGTCGATCATTACATATCTGACTTACAGTGATTTCTTATCAATTATAATATATACAAAAAGATAAGCATAAAATAAAAATGTCAGGTAAAAAGTATAAAATATCGCCATATTATAATAATAATATTTAGTTAACAGTTACAGCCTATGTCACTATTTAAAAATTACAGGTTTCGGGTCAAACAATTACAAGTTACAGGATGTATACAATAATATGTCAAAACCATCCAAAATTTTGACATAGCAGTTGTACCCTGTGTATTTTTTTAGTAGTAAGGACCTAATTAAAATAATTATTACTACTGGATAAATCGGAATATTTACCATTTATTGTTTTGAGTCTAATACCGATATCTCTAATAATAATGCGAGTGACCATGATAGTTTAAAATACGCAGCGCCGACAGGGGTGAAACTGTGCCAGGCGACCTGTAACCCCCCGCCTGCAGTCTCCACTGCCCACGGTGCACAGCGTGGAATAAACGGACGATACACCCCATAGTTTACATACTTTTAAATAATTATTTCGATTGAAACATTCTTGGTATAATAATTTAACAGATTCAACGGCAAGATTTGAAATGAGAACTGACAAACTTAGAAATTATGTAAAGGACTTTGTTGATTTGTGAAAGCTATTCGGCTTCATCAAGTTTTGGCGGTTCACTGTCGAAAACTATGATCAAGATGAAATTACTTTAGGACATGATGAGACAACATGTTGATTTTAGTTTTCATTACCTGCAGGTGACCTGGCCAAGAGCACTTATCTGCCAAAGTAAGTCAGTGATTTTATGAAACCAGAAAACGGAAAATACCGTGAATTTTGTAAAATATTGCTATTGTTATATAATAATAATTATTAAATAACCGCGGTAGCCTAGTGGTATGGGTAATGGACTGCTGAGAGGAGGTCTCGAGTTCGATCCCAGATTTTACCATGGCACACACTAATGACTTTTCGATGCTTTTCGAAGTTATGTGTGTATTTAGCGCAGGTTTATAAGTGCCCGGTTAATATATGGTTAATATATGGCAGACAAGCACACAACCCACCTGATAGAAAGTGGTAACCTATGGGCGTGTGCCAACCCTATAAAAACAAAGAGTTTCTGTGACGTCAGTGCAGAAAACTAACAGGACGAGCCTTTGGTCCTTCCAATGACAGCACACAAACTCCAGTGAGCTTTTATGGGTGCCCTACTCGCCGCTGAAAACACAATACGAGATTAATATGGTCGCAGTATTCTGCAGGTTCAGATGATCAAGTAAAAAACTTGTGAAAATAATAATGGGCATTTTAAGGCAATTACTACGCTAACTTTAGAAAAACTGGAAATCCAAAACTGACTGATGACATTAATTCGCAAGAATTTTTGTAGACAGCCCCTATGTTCTGGCAGAAGTAAACCGGGGCGGCGTTTCCAGGAATGAGTTGGGGACTCTGTGGTTCCCACACCCGAGGAGGGCCAGATCTAGAGAAATGGCCCTAGGTCGGTCAGGGTACGAGGTTTATTCCTGTCAACCTCAGCTTCGGCCACTAAAAACTAACCACAGACGGCGTGCGTTTTAGTAGGTTCGAGTCCAACATAACCTCTCCCACTGGCTCCGGCGGGGAGGAAGGGGGTATCCGTGGGAATTTTTCGCACGTAAAAAAAAATAGCCCCTATGGTACCCCAACGTGTATTTAGATATAAGAGTATTTTGAGTTCATACATAAAATCTCATATTACAACCACCAAAAACTAATCGACCAGATTATCACTTCCCAACGAATTATAGCGCTGTCCACCCTCAAAATGATAAAGATTCTTGTCTTGAAGACACGCAGCAATTTGTCTGTCACCCCTGCACTCTGAAGGTCGAGACCTCTGGGAACAAATTGCTGTGCTATTAATTATTTGCACGAAGCGCCGGCGAAATTTGAAGAAGGTATTATCTATGATTAAAAATCCAGAGAAAGGGATGCTTAGATTGTTCGGATGTGAAGACGATGGACGAAACAGATTTATGAGGAGAGGGGAATGGGCAACCTGGTGAAAGCCAACCTAGGTGAGCGTGTGTTAATCCGTATTTTAATCATTGCACCACTCATCACAGGCAGGGAATTCATTCTCATAAGCTGCAATTATAAACGGTGCGCACATTAAGGTATGAAACCTCCGTCTTTTTTCCTTGGTACTGTTGGGTAGTACAGTTGGCAAAATTAATAGTCGTACAGTTAGCCGGACTAGGCTTCGTTTTCGTAACCGCATGTCTCTAAAACTCAGGTCAAGAGGTAGCCCTCTTGACCTAACTTTCTGATTTAAAATTTCCATTACCGTGTTGGTTACCGGTAGAGTAGTATAGGGCTGCCACTCTCATATCGTGGGTGTTGTAGAAGGCTAAGGGATAGGGTTGTTCTCCATTCGACAGTAAACACACAGACACAGCCTATGACAAAATGTAAAATGCAAGCTTAACGCATCGAAAATTCCCAAGCGCCTACAATATGGGGTTCTTCAATAGGGGCTAAAATTAGAAGGTTTCTTCAAGGTCGTTAACGCGAGTGTTGTGCCCCTGATGTTGCATATTCCTATTGGCCACGGTAACCACTTCCCATCAGGTGGGCCATGTGCTTGTCTGCCACTTAAAAAATCGCCTTATTTATTCATTAACCTGCAAAAACACACTACATAAAACTGTATAAATCAGTAAAGTGATCCATCTTATTATCCGTCCTAGCGCACTTAAAGTTTGGTTAATTATACTAATATGTCCTGATCCACCCAGAGGGTGTTTTGAGCGGCTAATCTGCGGTTTGATGGCCGCTATTTATCTAAAGCCACCGAAACACCATGATTGACAGTTTGGTCCCTTGAATGAACTGTTACAGGACTTAATGAATATAAACGACGGATATTCGTGATTTTAATTTGTGAGCTTCTGATTTGTATGAATCTTTTACAACATAATTTAAATGAGGGGTTGTTGTCTCTGCCTACTCTACATTCGTATGTAATATTTCATTAATAAAGCAAAATGTTGCTATTGGATAGGTTATCATTCCTTTGACTAGTTACCGAAAAATTATGTCAATAAAAATATAAATCGCGCCTCTTCACACCCTGGGCTATATGGGACACTGCGGCTTTCAAACAAACGGCTTGCTCATACGGTTCGTTTTCATACAAAAGTTGACAGGCATGTTCTCATTGACACAATTCAGAATACAATTTTTTATATAATTTTAAATTATCTTGTTCCGAAACAAATGTACATTCGTCCATATTTGGTCTTAAGAAATTGCTAGTTGTAAATTAACGTCTCAAAATGCCGCAGTGAATTTTATTGCACCGTTTCTTCTCCTCTAGCGCCTAGGAAGCGGTAGTAAACTTAGTTTTAAGCAAGATTTGACGTCAAAAAGATGTAATAATGTTGCACCAATTTGAATTTACAAGATCTGTAAGGAATATTGTTCAATAGTAAAAAAGTTTGTTGTCCAAACAGTCTCACGATTCTTGTGTGCAATAAAAAAAATGTGATTAATCATTTTCAACTGTTCTTCACAAAATGTTTATTGTCTATTACTACTAAAACTTAAGTAACAATATAAATCAGTTGTATTAAGTTACTATTCTCAGATCACTCTCCCATTTTAGACAACATATCTTACCAACAAAACTGCAACTAATATCGCGTACAAAAGTTCCTCGCAACTATTTCAATAAAACAATTCCCGTCAAGCCGGTGATAACTTTAAGACCCTCGTATAGCCTCTGTTTCAACTACCTTTGACTACAGTTCCGCCTTCATCCCTTAATATACCCCGTTACTTTAAACATTGCTAAATTCAAGAGTTTGTTGCGCAAATTTCTGAAGTATTTTGTAGATGACCTTGAATAATATCTCTGGAAGGGCTCTCAATATTCAAAATGATTAAGTTTTGGGAAACTAGAGTACCTGGTTCCCACTTAACCCTAGTAGGTACTAGGTGGGAATTCCCAGCAATTCTAACATGCCTTTGTCTTGTTGGTCACCCCGAGGCGTTGTTTTGAGTACAATTTTTTATTCTATCTCATGCTACATTGCGCTATCTAAACATAGCATAATGTAGCATGAGATAGAAGCTATTATGTAGCAGCATAATGTAGCATGAGATAGCTTGTGATATTATGGGTTTTAGAAAGTAGGCTAAACAGTTACAATTTGGGAAGTACATACATATCATACCTCAAAACACCTAAATCCATTACATAACATAACATAAACTCACGTATGTATCCCCGAAGGTGAGGCAGAGAATGTAATAGGTGGCGAGCCTATTGCCATTAACACACGTAACTTCGAAAAGCATCGAAAAGTCATTGGTGTGTGCCATAGTAAAACCTGGGATCGAACCCGAGACCTCGTCTCATCAGTCCATTACCCATACCACTAGGCTACCGCGGTACTACACCTAAATTCAAAATTGCCAAATATTGTATACAAATTAAAACCACGATCTCTGATTTCTCGACCATGGGCTCCGAGGCTAAAGTCTCGGATGATACTCAACGCTAAGAGAATTATAACTATTTCAATATTTCAATAACGATTTGATATCATTCAACCATTCTTGTATAAAAGAATTGAATTGTTTGAGCAATAACAATCTCTTCCAATATGACATGAGTATTCGGTTGAGGAATCAATTTTATAAATAGAGGACTATTGTTTTCTGTACGTATCAACGATTTATTGATCAGTTTTTTTGCTGACTAGTGGAGACAATAATAGTGAAGAGTTTAAACGTTTATAACATCGTGTATAAAATTTGGTTATAAAAAGTGTTGAACGATTTTGAATTGAAACTTAGTAGCTGAGACTCCGAGTTAACGCTGGTAAACCGAAGGTACTGTAAATTATGTCAATTCTAAAATGGGCTGTGAACCATTTCGGTTCTGCTCTGATTATATGATAATTGATGGATGATTGATCATACGCGTGGCCATAATGAAAAGTTTTGGATTTAGGTCAATCCAGGATTTCTTATTTATAGGTTTAGGCACACTACAATTACTACTTTAGCGTATACATTATTAAAAAATAGTAATGTCTTGCTGTTACATAAATTTTAACTGACGCTAGTCAGAACTACGTAAAACTACAGTCCACTGCTGGACATATGCCCTTTGTATACCACTTAGTTGGCAGACAAGCACACGGCCCACTTAATGGACGCCGTGGCCCATGGACGTGTGCAACACGTCAAGGTAACCACAAGGTAACCACTCGCGCTGCCGATCCTTTAAGAACCTTTCTCAATATTTCCGCATCCATATTAAGTTCAATATTATAAAATAAAAAAAGCATCAATTACTAAAATCAACAAATTATAAAACTATTAACTTGTGTTTCACAATATATTTTCACTATTTAGTACAACGCAAACCCATAAATTTTGACTTCACCACAGTAGGGTGAAAAGACACATCCAGTATCTATATATCTTTTGTGATAGTCGTTTCAAACTTCACTTAGCTTTACAGGTGGTGTAGTTCTTGCCTGTGAGCCCCGAGCCCCGACAGGCCGGGGCTCGCTCGATTTAACTCGGCGGTGATGCATCATTGCACGAGGGAATCGTTGTTGCGATGTCTGTTTTCTGTTCGATATGATTTGTGGGTAATATTTTTTAAGATCAGCCCCCAGTTCAATGGCCGGCGTATTGTAGAATAGAATGATTGGTGTATGTAATCGACACGTATTTTAACGTTTATAGCAGTCGTCAACGTATGTCAATGACATGCATTGATCAGTCTATTATACAAACGTATTGCTTCTAGTCTACAGGGAAAGATAAGATAAGACAAACAATTAATTGATTTTTTTATAGCAGTAAATCAAGAACACGCCATTTTGATGGTAAATTAGACATTTTTTTTTTTTTTACGTGCGCAAAATCCCCACGGATACCTCCCCACCGGAGCCGGTGGATACCACTAGGTTACCGCGGTACTACACCTAAATTCAAAATTGCCAAATATTGTATACAAATTAAAACCACGATCTCTGATTTCTCGACCATGGGCTCCGAGGCTAAAGTCTCGGATGATACTCAACGCTAAGAGAATTATAACTTGTAAATTAGACATTTTTTTTTTTTTTACGTGCGCAAAATCCCCACGGATACCTCCCCACCGGAGCCGGTGGAGGAGGTTATGTCGGACTCGAACCGACTAAAACGCACGCCGCCTGTGGGTCATTTTGGTTGCCGAAGGTGAGGTTGACAGGCATATCCCTCGCACCCCGGCCGACCCAGGGCCATCTCTCACGATCTGGCCCTCTTCTCGGGTGTGGGGACTACAGAGTCCCCAACTCGTCCCCGGAAACGGGGAGGCGCGCCACGCGCGCCGCCGCCGCGGCCTGCTTCTGCCAGGGTGACTGGCGGCTTCACCTGTCACCCCCAGGCCGGCGCTCATGGGGGGCGGAGGTCGTTCATCGACCTCCGACGCCCGAGTTGCCTTCGTACGCGGGCAGCTTGTCTTGCGATCCTTCGTCGCTCCCGCTGCCGCTCCCGCCCCGCCTCCTCCTTCACGAGCATTACTTGCTCGCAGAAGGAGGCGCCGGCCGCCCACGCATCCGCGCAGCGAACCATCGCCGCGAGCAAGGTGGAGAGCGTGAGAACCCTCACGGTAAATTAGACATTATAATCTTTGCGTGAGTTTCGCCTCACAGTTCGGGGTTGGTTTTTTCCAACATACTAGTGATACTACTATAATTCTATCCAATTTTATGTGTCCATTGCCTATGTAACTGTGTGTGTGATTATTATTATTATGTCACTTATCCATGAGAATTTAAAACAAAGTGTGAAAAAATATTGCTTGTGAAGTTACATAATAAATAAATATTATTATATATACTACCGATTGCCTAACTGCCATACTTCAAACACAACAAGCAATAAGTAGGTACATGGCTCAAGAAAGATTTTTATCAATTCGATCCAGGAGTTTCTAAGATTAGCGCATTCAAACAAACAAACTCTGGATGTGTTTTTCCAACGAATTATGCTATATGAGTATAGATAATATTTATATTTAACCAAGCGAGCGATGCGAACGAGAATCTCCGTTTCGACAAGGTGATCGATTTTGATTTCGTACGTATGTCTGTTTGTTTGTAGGTGCCGGTATGGTGGGCGAGTTTCTTAACCGATTTTCACCAAACTTGGCACACATATTCTTCAATTTAAAACTCGACTATCTGTCTTAAGCTTTTCTTGTGTTGAGCTTTTTTAATACGAGGAAAAATGAGGAGAAAAGAGGGGAAGTTTGCTGTCGCGTTATGCATGACTTAAACTTGATGATCTTTGGCTGGAACATGTAGGACACGATTTCTCACTGGTTGTTGTAAAAAAAATCATGCTTCGAAAGGTGAACTTTATTACAATAAAACAGATGTTAAAGAAGGGTGGAGATTTGCTGCAGTTTTTTTTTAAAACATTATTTTTTGGTGAAACATTCAGAACTGTTTAAAATAAGATGAATTTTTTAAAGCATTTTTTTATCTAGGACATGCCAACTATTTATTTTTTTTATTTTTTATATAGAACATGTCAATTAGACTTCGCCTTTCCTGATGGTAAGCTAAAGGCAAAGTCTCAGAAAAGAGGGTCACCATTACTTACACATATCATGTGACAATGGTGACACTCAGCTTGACGGCCTCATCAGATGCTTTTACACGCCCCGCTTAAAGGACCCCGGACTGTAGGAAGAAGGAAACACGAGTGCTGGTAATGAATTCCAGGTCTTGGTGGTGCGGCAAAGAAAAGAGTTTCCGAACCGCTTGGTTCTTGCTCGTATATTCTGCACAGAATATATATGTGAGGGTGACATCTAAGCCCTGCACGTGTTATCCTGTATAGGAAAAGAGAGGGTGGGATTAGTTGGAAGAGCTCATCAGAACACTCACCATACCAAATTTGAAATGGTACGAAATTCTAAGTCTACTTTGCACAGACCTACTAGTTTTATTTATCGTATAATTTTTGAAACTTCGTGATCGAACTGAAAATCAGGATTTAACTGGTGCAGTTCTTGGCATTAATTATGTTTCGCGCCCGGTACATCAATCTATGTCAACGTGGTACAGACAGCAACCGCGTTGCTAATAATTTACTGTGAGTTTATGACTGTTATGTGGACTGTACTTATGTTTATGTAATGGGTAGCTCATGCTTATTGCACAGTCAGTGTCAGATCGGTCTTGACTACCAAATACTCAAAATTATCTTAATATCTACTAATGATGTTATTACCAAACAGTTTCACTGATTTAAATTGTATTGACATCCGAAGTAAAGGTGTAACAAAATTCATTTTACCCATTTCTGACAGATATACAAGCAATATATAACTATACGAGGTAGGACATGACGGTATTTCCATCCAATTGAGCAGTCCGACTGGGGAAGTTCCTCCACCCTACAGAATACCGCGGCTATAATAACCTCGTGTTGTATTCCCGGTAGTGAGTAGGGTAGCCAGAGCTCACTGGAGAGTTAATGTCATTGGGAAGAACAAAGGCTTGTCCTGATTGTTTCTTCTGCACTGACGGCATAGAGACTCTCCGTTCTTACAGGGTCGGTAGCACGGGTGTGACTCCTCTGGTATTACAAACGTTCATAGGCAACGGTAACCACTTTCCATCAGGTGGGCCGTGTGCTTGTCTGCCACCTAAATGGCGTTCAAAAAAGCAAAACTTAAAATATGCCTACTTCAAGATTCAAGATTCATTTATTTGCTCAAACACGGGTTACATGGATGTTGTTACAATATAATTGTCATAGTGCCAACATGTTTTGTCCAGACAGGCTTCTTATGAAAGGTAAATAAATTCGCGACTTGTGATACAAACCATCCAATCTATATAATCTATTACAATATATTTTTGTTCATTCTGAATAATATTTTCAACTACCAATCAGGCTTATCTGACACGGAGCTTAAAGTTCATTTTCTTATAACAAAATCCCACACGAAAATACCTTTAGTTAGTCCAAGAACACTTGCAAACAAATTAAGTCTTACCCTTATCAATCGATGAAGATTTTATAGTGTCACTCCTCCGATAACCCCTTAACATTTTATCTTTTATATTCAAAAACGTGCATTCACAAAACTTCAGCATTCAAAGGGTTGCGTCCCAACTTTCCCGTACATTACAAAACACTGTACTGTTAACAAAATTGTCACATAAACCGCTTTCACGAACGCAAATATAAATTTGTTTTGTTCTATTTTTTACGTAACTCCTTTATTCTTGTTGAAAAATGATTCTGCTGTTCGAAACTCAACTCTACTGCGAATAAAATTTTCATTTTGCAGCTAATTGAAATTCAACTTTCTCCCTTCGAATTTAAGTTTGTCTTTCGCTTGGTTGGAACCGATATCATTGTTTTTTTTTCAGTAGCAAGTTTCGCTATTGTCTACCAAGTGTCAGCAATATACAAAATCGCTTGTAAGTCTATATTTGAAGTTTCGAATGCTTTCGTTTGCTTGCTGTTAAATTGGTTGGTAAAACAATTTTTAGGTAAAGATGTACTTTGTTCTTGATTTGAGAGGGGCAGAGTTGGAGGGATTTTGTAAAGAGTAGATAGGATTGTTTAGGATAGTTGTGTATTAAAATTTCGGGGTGTTAGGGCATAAGCAGTTCTGTTTATTTTGCTGTACTACAACGACTATCTAAGATAACCCAGTACGCTAGCAAATTGCAAGTTTAGCAGCAGATAGTATAGGGTCAGCAGCGCGAGTGTAGCGCCCCTGGTGTTGCATCAGGTGAGTCGTGTACTTGTCTGCCACTTAAGTCTTAACATAGAATGTGTGAACATCAAAAAAGTGAATAGAACAATCTAAACACTTCGATACCCACCTTGTACCGTAAATAGTATGATGCCGGCTACCATAAAAACTTCTGTGGTATGAGTTATGGGTGGATGGATGCCTAAAAAGTCGGAAAACCTGGTGTAACTATCGAACTTCGATACCTTTCTGGAGTAAGGAGATCAAGAGATAGGCGTTCCCACAAAAATTGTATAACCCAAATCAGTAGACAAGAAGTAAGGTACTCCGAGCTAACAGTTGAAAGCCTCGAATACCACTGGGAACAGGGCTATCGCGATATCACGAAACTAAGGCCTGAAATTCATTACATAGTGTTTAATTCTTCCTACAGTCCCGGGTCCTTCAAGCGGGGCGTGAAAAAGCATTTGATAAGACCGTCAAGCTGATTGTCACCATTTACACATGGTATTGATAGGTAATTGTGAACCTCTTTTCCGAGACTTTGCCTTCAGCTTATAAAAAGAAAATCCCAAAATGGGTAGACAGAGGTGTATTAACATCAAAAATTCCCCAACAATATTTTTTCGGTCCTACGTAAAAGAGGGCAAGTCTGTTGCCGTCCGCGAGGGATATGCCATTTGCGAGGGATATGTCAAAGGCTACCTCAGGTTTTACTCCGACCTAGTTACCTGTGGAGAGGGGTATGTAAGGGGATTTCCACATGTTTTTTTCTTCTTCGAGTCAATGGCTATGTCTAGCATATAATGGTCAAGTATTTGAATTTTATTGGCCCTAAATTTGGCCACAGCAACAACGCCTCCGTTGCTCTACAGAGGTCATCGGTAGTGCAAGTGAAGGGGCACGTCGTGCAGGAAACCAAATGTGACATGGACTGGGATTGGGCTCCGCAATCGCAGGACTCTTGCAATAAGTCGATTAAGTTCCATTTTGCCATGTTTTCTTGGGTCCGCAGACGTTTTAAAAACTTCCAAGTTGGCCACTGGAGATGGAATCCAGGCGGCAGGGTACCATCAGACAGGTGCTTAATCCAGGACTGTATAAAGTTATTATTGAATGGAGAACAACCCTATGCTGCTCGTCTTTTACTACACGAAGAGATAGGGTGATCCTATTCTACTCCACCAGGAACACGGCATATAATATGAATAACCTATTATTAAAAATATAATACTTCTTCTCACATTTCTTCTCACAATATTATTTTGTGCCCATTGCGGTGGAGACTATGGGCAGTTGGGGGTCGGACACGAAGAGGTTGATCGCGGAAATTGGCCGCCGCATCCACGACTTGAGTGACTTCCGATCCGGCTCGTTCCTGGGGCAAAGGTTGGCTATTGCGATTCAGCGGGGCAACGCGGCCAGCATCTATCTATATATCTTTGCGCCGGGAACGATGCGGAGTGGGTTGTTTGACGCGACATGATAGCGAGTTTGTGTCGTGTATTTATGTTTTAATTATTTTGTATGTGATAAATAAGATTGTAAATAAACGATTCAATAAAAAAAAAATACTTCTTCTTCATCTTAAAGTTAATCCCAGTCGCATCCGACTCGGCGACTCCATTTTAATCTCGGCGTCTGGGGTCCGCATTACCAGTCTAACTGTGGATTTGGCTGAACTTCGATATTTTCCGTGAAGCAACTGCCATCTAACCTCCAGAACCCAAAATAAAAAATTTCAAGAATCACAAATTACGTGATAAACTCTAAGTGGGTGTTTTATAGGCAGACTAGTTTAGTTGATCTACGCGGTAGTGTACAATAGGCTTCAACGCCGTGAAAATCGCACCGGGAAAGGTGCTAGAAAAAACAAAAAAAATTCCAGAACCCAAAGACGATATCGAAGCATTGCAGTTAAACCAGTTATTGGACATTTTAGGGCTCCAACTACCAGTACAGACAGCACCGAGCGGGAATCGAACCCACGCCTCTTGCGTAGCAGCCGCGTTCACTACCGCCACGCCACAGAACCTGTCATTATTAAATATACTACTAATATTATTTCATAGTTTTAACACCTATCATTAAACTTTTACAAGATCCCATTGTGTAGTATTCCCATAATTCCCACATAATCGTAGGGACTATAATTAAAAATGGACGTTTAGCTAATAACACATATTTTGTACTTTCCCAGTGGGAAACGCTGGGAAATTTCGCCAATGGCCGACGTATTGTATTCTCTGATAATTTGCAGTTGCTATGTCAGGCGTCCAGTGGCAGAAAAAATATTAGTATCGACATTTTACAGTTTCTATTTATAAACTAGTTCATATTTTCTCAATATTGTATTACATACGAGTACTAATTGCTTTGATATGTCATAATTATATAAATAAGTACTCTACAACATTCTACACAACGCTATCTAGCTTAACTTGCTTGTGTTATAGAATTCATTTACTTTTTTTTGTAAATACCACAGCGAATTCCCCTGTAAGGTGCTGTTTGCAGGACAAAGTACCGTTTAAATATTTCATTTTCTCCAATCTTAATCCATTGAATACTTAGCATACTAATTACAAATTACTTTAAAATTTCATTAAAAATTAAACTGGTCCTCCTTTAATAGGACTGCATATTATCAAATCAAATCAAATTCATTTATTTGCTAGAACATGGTGTATAGAGGTGTTATAATAACATAGTGTAGTTCGCTCATATTCTGCCATGTGATGGCGTGCAAATTTAGTACTCACCGTTCTCCAAATATGTATTCTATTGTATGTATTTTTTTTTGTGAACATTTTGTTTTGTGTGTTATGTAAAGTTTGTACATAAAATGTTTGTGGCACCGTAGCCCCGAATGGATGAACCAATTTTAATGTAACTTTTTTATTTGCATGATGAAATTAGTTCTTAGCTATATTTGATGAAAATCGGTACAAGATGACCGTCACCATAAAATAGCATATTATATTTTATTAAAAATATGTGTATCAAATAAAACGGCTAAACAAGTAAATTAACTTAAAAAGCAAAAAATAAACATTTAATTTGATATTACGAAAATCCCGGGCAATAAAGATAAACCAAAAACTACAAAATAAACTCGTTGCTCTACCGACTATAAGATATACTTGTTGTTAGCCTTGACGGAAGTATATTATAGCGTTACATATTCCAGTATATCAGATGTATCACATACCTTAATAGTCCATTGTAGGGAAGACTTTTGTCTTGACATGGGAATCTCTCTAATGGTCGCCTCAGTTTCCTTTCGTTCTGAAACAACAACATTCCGTATTGTCTGCGGATCAGTTTAAATAGCGAATCGATCAGATATTATTACATACCTATATATAATCACACATTTATTCCTGGAGGGTTAGGCAGAGGGGAATTAACACCCACATTGAAAATAAAATAATTTATAATAAATGTAGAGACAAGACGAATAAATTATTAATTTTAGAAAAAATAAATTCTACAAGAGAGAAATTGTACAAAATTTTGGTAATTAAAAAAAATTGTGGCAATTAATAAATAGAAAGAAAGAAAGAAAAAAAAATGTTTATTGCGACACAGCATACAGTACAAAAAAAACAGAATGCAAAAGGAGAAAATAAAATAAAAATACAAAATAATTTTTATATGCTGTGGCGGGTGAGGTGCCACGTCATTTTGATGCCAAATATGACATTTGACAAGTCTATGTTATATCTGTCAGCAGCAGGACGTGACGTGTCACACAGAACACCGCTACGTGGCAGATTCTTCCTTTTACACTACTAAAATAAAAACACAGGCGGTACTTAACCCCACAGGAGGTACGAGTACGCTGCGTCTACAAAGGATGGGCACTCAGCATACACTGCGATGGGTATCTGCTATCACAGCACTGAATTATGTGGCAAGGTCGCTGGTTCAGTTGATGAAAAGATTCAAAAATACTTTTCTTTATCATATTATGACGCCGCGAACTTTTCTGCCGAATTTAAAAAAACACACAAATGAATTTAATTTCTTGTGAGAAGAAAGGAGTCTAGGCTACCACTCGACAAAGTGAACCAATGGACTACAGTATAAGAACCTTTTAATGCTCTTCAAGAAGAGCATTAAAAGGTTCTTAAAGGGGTGCGAGTGTAATTCCTCTGGTGTTGCACACGTCCCTAGGCCACAGTAACCACTTTTCGTCAGGTGGTTCGTGTGTACCATGGTGAGTGTTCTGATGAGCTCTTCCAATTAGTCCCACCCTCCTCTTTCCTACACAGAACAACACGTGCAGGTCTTAGATGTCATCCGCACACGGTGCAGAACATCCGATCAAGAACCAAGTGGTTCGGTGACTCTTTCCTCTGTCGCACCATTAAGGCCTGAAATTCATTACCAGCTCACGTGTTTCCTTCTTCCTACAGTCCCGGGTCCTTTAAGCGGGGCGTGAAAAAGCATATGATGAGGCCGTCAAGCTGAGTGTCACCATTGTCACATGGTAGGTGTAAGTAATGGTGACCCTCTTTTCTGAGACTTTGGCTTCAGCTTACCATCAGGCGGGGCGAGGTCTAATTGACGTGTTCTATATAAAAATAAATAAAAAAAGACCGATGTTCTATAGTTAAGCCAGTTGTCGAACTTTTGAGGGCACTAACTACCCGTAAAGATAGCCATAGATGTTCATATGGCAACCGAGACCTGATGACTTGAGGTCTCCGAGGCACGCCGTGGTCTCAGAGTCTTAAAAATGGTCACCTATCATAGCATTGACTAGGCAAGTGTTGCTTAACCTTTGAATGTGTTAACTTACTCGGTAACTTACTAGCCTCAAATATGCTTGTTAGCCTCACCTTCGGCAACCAAAAACGACCCACAGGCGTCGTGCGTTTTTGTCGGTTCGAGTTCGACATAATCTTTCCCACCGGCTCCGGTGGGGGGCATTTGTGGGGATTTTGCGCACATGAAAAAAAACCTCAAATATACTACTATTTAAATAACTACTTCTCTGATTTCTCTAATGTTCTTTCAAGCAGCTAATTGATGAAATGCATGGACTCTAAGCTTTTACAAGATTAATAGTTGGTTTATCGGAAGCCAGTGAGATTTTTATTTTAACTACTGACTGATCCTACAAATATAGTTTTACTGCCACTAAAAATTGGGGACGGTTTGGGTGAAAAATTTTGTAATTCAAAAAAAGTCCAAAAATCTTATAAAAAAGATTCTTTCAGAGAAGTTAGCAGACGGATATTGTGTCACAATCAGTAGATTTTCAAATACAAATACTTAAAACATATACTGTATAGACACAGCTGTTTTTAAATGTACTTTTTTAACAAGAAAATACATTGAAAATACGGCAATAAAACGCGTTTTGTGTATATGAGCTAATGACAATATTACACAATAATGTTTACGGGAATAAATGCGATCATGATATAGGTACAAAAATACCTTTGATTTGCCTGACGTTTTGACCAGGTTGCACCGGTCGTGGTCACAGGCTGGCGTGGTCAAAGGTTACCATGATATAGGTACCATGATCGCGTTAATTCCCTTTAACATTTTTGTGTATCATGGAACACGAAAGTATAAAAGTTAGTAATGTCAATATTATTCATTAAACTGTCAATGTGTGTATGTATTTATGTCAACTTATATCGTTTTTTTACGCCGCGTTGTTATTGCACCTGCTGCGTCTAGGCACAGAGTTTGTATCTAGTCTTAGTATAAATTCATCACAAGGTTTCTTTTAAAAAATCTCTTTTAATATCAATCACAGGATGTCAGAAATGACTAATGGATTCCCAAGAATGAAACTCCTACCTGTATAATATAGGTATGCCCATTTATATAGAATGCACACATTTTAATTAAGGAAGAGAAAATTATTTGACGCTCACTGCTAACAAGATGGCGGACAGGAATTTAAAGGGGCATTAAATTGAACAAGTTTAATGCAGTTTTTAAATTGCGACGGCATCAAAATTGGGCGGAAATCGTGTGATGACGTGATTAAGAGCATTTTTTTCAGTTGGTAAGAGAACGAGAATTTCGTGTTGCAACAGCATTGTTGCAGCTAGGATTACGAAATGTAGAGGATTTGCGGACGTGGGAGGGGAATGTACAGGATGTAGGGGGCAGGAGAGTATTCAGGATGTACATTATAATCACACGGTTGTATTACACAATACTCATGAAGTAGAAGTTGTTCCACATTCTTGTGACCTAAGCCAATCTTACTTGCGAGTAATATTAACAAACCTAAAAACCTAATATTTTCAAATCTCAAAATTCATATTGCGTCTCTTATAAAGCGTTTGCTTTTTAAATAAAGCCATATGTGTTATGAATTGGGGAAAAAACCTAGTGCGGTTTTCTCAACTGCCCACAATATGGGGTTCTTCAAGTGGGGTATCAGAAGTTTTCTTCATGGTCGGTGGCGCGAGTGTAACGCCCCTGGTGTTGCATACGTCCATAGGCCACGGTAACCACTTCCCATCTGGTGGGTCGTAAACTTGTCTGCCACTTTAGTGGTATAAAAAAATAAACTCCTCTGTGTACGTATAATGTATGATATCTAATTGACGGGTGTAGTTCCTCCTGGGGTTGACCTCAAGTCAGGTGGCAGTTGGTAAAAACTAAGTCAGGTCCGTTTACTTACCTCAGGCTGAGGTGGTCGAAGAAAATAATCGTAAAACTAAACAATCTCATCAGCTCCTGGAATCAAACCCCGGACCACACATTCGTTTCCCTTCCATTGAACACTCCATTAACATACCACAGTCATTAACAAATCTAATAGCTTTACTTAACAGCCCACCTCTATCAGGCGGGATTCGAACCCGGTACACTATTGTGGTGTAATCGTCTGTGATTATGTGTTGGGTACACAAATGATTACATTAAAGGTGTAAACGACCTATTACAGTCTAGGGTTTAACATGCTAATTTATTAATATTCTTGTATTTAGTTCACTCGTTTGGTTTAAATGTACCTTTACTGAAACCTGTGACTAGAGACAGATGATTGGAGACTTTCTACGGAATTACTTTTCTTACTAACCCACTCGCGTGGTTCCCGGCAGAGTAGAATTTGGACCACCTTATCTCTTCCCATGGAGTGTCGTACAAGGCGACTAAGGGATAGGGCTGTTTAACATCAGACAGATGAATACAGTCCAGACTCAGCCTCAAATGCATAGCTTAAGTCAACAATAGTGCCTGGAAGACAGTGATAGGCTCACCCCCTATTACGTGGGACCGAATCCAATGATTGGTGAAATGTGGGTGTTATTTCAACCCTGCTTAACCCTCCGGGGATAAAGGCAGGATTATATGTACGTATGTACGTACTTCTAAAGGTCATACTTATCTCCTCAAATATTTGAAGCACCAACCAGTACCCTTCTGTTATAGTGCAGATATTATATTGCCACGAAGCAATTGTAAAGTAAATAAAGTAAGTGTTGTAAGGTAACCACTTCCCATCAGATAGGCCGTGTGCTTGTCTGCCACCTAAGTGGTATAAAAAAAATTTGTCATCTCCACACTCCACAACCCATGGACGATATTGCAATTAGATCAGTAGTTAGACTTTTTAGGGCTCCAACCACCCATAACGATAAATGTTAGTATAAATACTGCGGTTGACGGCTTCACGTGCTCTCCGAGGCACGGAAATACTCAGACCAATCCAAATAGATATTATTCATGCATACGAATATTTCCACTGGGCGAGAATCAAACATGCGTGTGTGGCTGTCGCGTTCACTACCGCCACTCCACAAAGTATTATAGTAAAAAGCACAGATGAATACAGAACTAGCCCCGTGGTTTCCGACAGAGCAGAATTTGGACCACCCCATCTCTTCCCATGCAGTGTCGTACAAGGGGACTAAGGGATAGGGCTGTTTAACATAAGACATGTACAGCCCAGAGTGCATAGCCTGACTCAACAATACTGCCTGGAAAACTGCAATAGGCTCACCCCCTATTATGTGAGACAGAATTCGATCATTATTGATATGTGGGTGTATTTCACCTCTGTCTAACCCTCCGGAGATAAAGGCGTGATTATATGTATATGTGTGTATGTATGAATACAGAAATTACTAATTGTTAGTATACTTGAAAGTGCACTGTTGACAAAGAACCTTATACAATATCGTACATATAGCGCTCGCCTAGTCCGCCTGTTGTATCCTCTCACGCTTTGAAGGATAAATGCATCGTTATTTAGGGTTGCCACAATTTTCGCGATGTCAACACTGAAGTACTTTTTTATATAGCTGCTCTTTAGTGTTGCACATTTCTTTAGGCCTCGCTAACCACTGAGCATGAAATAGGCCGTGTGTTCGTCATTGGAATAAAAACGTTTGAATTTTTAACTGCTTAAACAGAATCGATAAATATAGATATTATATCATGTAGAAATGTGTGTATTTTATATCACATTAGTTTATCGTTACTGTTTAAACGATACAGTGCGATTGTAGCGATTTCTTGCTTGTGAAATTGCCGCTCATTAGTAGAGAGTTCAAATAACAATTTTTCAGGAGATAATTAGTGATGATGGATGTGCAGTATCTGTGTTAGAATATTTTTACTCTCCTTACCCTAGTAGTCTAGTGGTATGGGTAATGAACTACAACCGCAGTAGCCTAGTAGTATGGGTAATGGACTGCTGAGACGAGGTCTCGAGTTCGATCCCAGGTTCTACCATGGCACACACCAATGACTTTTCGAGGCTTTTTGAAGTTATGTGTGTATTTATCGCAGGTTTATAAGGTTAATGACAATAGGCTCGCCACCTATTACATTGGGACCTAAACATAAACTGGCGAAATGTGGGTGCTAGCACCTGTGCCTACCCCTTCGGGGATATAGGCGTGTGTTCTTGTTCATCGTTGGCGTTGTTCATCGTAGTGTTAATCTCGGTCGCACCTGTAGTTTTCAATTCGGAATCTGGGGTCCACTTTTTCCAGTCTAAGCCCGCAGTTTAGCTTAACTGACTGCCATCTGACCTCCACAACCCATTGGCAATTTTTTCACTTTTAAGGTCAAAAAATTCTGAACGGATCCGAAATTTTTTTTCTTGTAAAATAGATTGTACTGGTGGTATATAAATTACTATTTATCTCGGGGATAGGAATAGGTACGAAACCGGGATCCGAATACCACACAACAGCCAATAAATACATATTTCTAAAATAACTCAGTAGGTACTCTCTCTCTCAGTACTCTATATATGTATATAGGTAGGTATTTATTTTCTTCAATATTATTCTCTTCACTTCTATTCTTTAAATGCTATACTAGATACAAATGTTAAATAGTTTTCTAGGAGGTAGGACACGGCGGTATTTCCGCCCGATTGACTAGTCCGACTGGGGAAGTACCTCCGCCCTACAGAATACCGCGGTTATAATAACTTCGTGTTGTGTTCCTAGCGGTGAGTAGGGTAGCCAGAGCTCACTGGAGAATTTGTGCTGTCAGTGGGAAGACTAAAGGCTTGTTCTGATTTGTCTTCTACTGACGGCACAGAAACTCTGTACTTACAAGGTTGGCAGCGCGACTGTGATTCCTCTGGTGTTACAGACGTCCATAGGCCACGGTAACTACTTTCCATCAGGTGGGCCGTGTGCTTGTCTGCCAACTAAGTGGTATAAAAAAAAAATAAGTTATAATTTAGTGTACACCGCAAACTGCCAGAAATCAGGGTTCATACACTGGTTGTCTGGAAGAGATCGTAGACCGCGATAAGACCGCCCATTGTACAACTATTTAGAATGTATGTATCCATTGCATGTGTCCTATGTTTGGTGTGCAATAAAGAGTATTATTATTATTATTACTCAACTTTTTCGTGACAACCCTAGCTGCAGTGCAGGTATGGTGCCGGTGGAATCTCACACTTGCCTTCCCCCTTTTCTAACTACAATCCTTGTATAGTGTTCTGTATATTTTTAGCTTTATTTTCTTTATATTATAGCTGAGTGTACAGACATGTTACATTTCAGTAATCTATCTACAAACCTTCAATCCCGTGTCCTTTAAGCGGGGCTTCAAAAAGCATCAGATGACGCCGTCAAGCTAAGTACCACCATTGTAACGTTCTACGTGTATGTAATGAGGGTTATCATTACTGAATAAATAAATAAATAAATATTCTACAACATTCTACATAATGCTATCTAGACCCATGGTAAGCATAGCTTAACTAGCTTGTGTTTTGGAATCTAGAATGCGGTTTTCCCAAGCGCCTACAATATGGGGTTCTTCAAGAGAAGAAGAAAAGGTTTCTTCATGGTCGGCAGCGCGAGTGTTACACCCCTGGTGTTGCATACGTCCATAGGCCACGGTAACCGCTTCCCATCAGGTGGGCCGTGTGCTTGTCTGCCAACTAAGCGGTATAAAAAAAATACGGATAAACATACTTATATACTTTTTTTGTAAATACATATATATTATTACATAGAAACATATTCGTGCACTGAGCAGAAATCGAACCCGCACCTCCTGCGTAGTCGAATGTTGTACCGTTATGCCACAGAAAGATTACCTGAGACTTTGTCTTTAGCTTATCAAAAAAATTCTTGTCTGAAAAAAATTCAATTAAATGAAGCACCATTAACTTAGTGGTTAAGGAGTGAGGTATTTGATGGAGAGGTCCCAGTTTCGACTTTTTAAGTGTCCAGCTACTCGTAAAAACGGTCATAGATGTTCTTATGGCAACCGGCTCCGATGTGTTCACCCGGACATGGAGAAACTGGTCAGAGAGAGCAGTAGAAGCTACTCTCTCCGACCAGTTTCGGCCACGGCGACCACTTCAAAGAATTTTAACTGGATACCTCCACGCATTACTGATAAACAAGACGAACAGTTAGAGAAAGTGACCATCACCACCCCTAGACAAGACGCGATTGGTTGACCGGCGTATTGCAGATTTTTTTTTTGTATTCTACCTAGTCTTTTTTTATACCACTTAGGTGGCAGACAAGCGCACGGCCCACCTGATGGAAAGTGGTGTGTAACACCAGAGAACTCTCGCGCTGCCGACCCTGTAAGCACAGAGTTTCTGTGCCGTTAGTGTAGAGGACAAAGCAGGACAAGCCTTTAGTCATATCACTGACTTCGCAAATTCTCCAGTGAGCTCTAGCTACCCTACCCACCGCTAGGAAAACAACACGAAGTTATTACAACCGCGGTTTTCTGTAGGGCGGAGGTACTACCCTAGTCGGACTGCTCAATTGGGCGGAAATACCGCCGTGCCCTACCAAGTGCCAGACAAGCACCTGATGGGAAGTGGATATCGTGGCTTATGAACGTATGCAACACCAGAAGAGTTGTACTCGCGCTACTAACCCTGAAAAAATCTTTTGGTGCCGTTCTTGAAGGACCCCATATTGTAATCGCTGCAGCAGGGAGTTCATTGATCAGCTTGAGCATGCGTGGAAGTCCTTGCCGATCGCAATGTGTTTCGTCAGTTTATGTTTAGGTCCCAATGTAATAGTTGGCGACCCTATTGCCATTAACCGGGCACTTATAAACCTGCGATAAATACACACATAACTTCGAAAAGCATCGAAAAGTCAATGGTGTGTGCCATGGTGAAACCTGGGATCGAACCAGAAACCTCGTCTCAGCTGTCCATTACCCATACCACTAGGTTACCGCGGTTTATACAAACTATAGGACGCTTAAATTAATACTTGCTAGGTAATTTCTGAACATTCACCTCTATGTAAGTACATTAGGAGGTACATAATATATCTCCATTCGCTTTGTACAGAACCCAGCACCGCCAGGAAACTTTGTAAGTTATTTAGTTGCGTAACTTAGAACAATGGCCTTTTGCATGTTAATCCTAAGTTTATAGCATCCGTTGGGAGAACAGGTTCCACAAGCTAGTATTTAAAAAAAAGATGTTTATATTACGGTCTTTTTAGTGAAAGATGAAACAATATTTTGTTTTAAAGCTTTTTGGAAGCGCTAATGGTCAGGTGCAGACAGCCTCTACGGCATGGCGGTAATGAACTCGACCGCTACGCAGGAGGCCCGGTTTCGATCCCCGCTCAGTGCAAATATTTGTATGAATGAATATGGGTATTTGCATTGGTCTGGTCGTGCCTCAGAGAGCACCTTAAGCCGTTGGTACCAGTCGTCATACAAACATTTATGACAGTCGTTACGGGTGGTCCCTCATCGGATCCAACTGCAATGAACGCACAACGGTCCAAGAAAAAAGGCTAGATGCGGACAAAAGAGTCCTTTTTTCAACATGCTTATGTATCGCCATTGTGTTAATGGAGATCAGATAGCTGTTGCTTCATGGAAAATTTCAAAATCAGTCAAACCTCTGGTTACCCGGTAATACGGACCCCAGACTCCAAAGTGAAAACTTCAGATGCTACTTACTGGGATTAACGCTAAGATGAAGAAGATGAAGTAGTATCATGGTCACTTACATTAATATTAAAGCTATAGTATATTTATCACCATTTTATATTTAGTTTCCGATATTTCGGCGCTGTTGCAAGCACCATGATCACGAAGGATCTGAAGTATTGGTGGTAAATAGTTTTTAGGAGTAAATTACAACGATCTACCTTCCTTCGAGTTCCTTTACTACGCGTATAAGCAATAGATACCACTGGTTTCAATCTCACTACAAACTCGAACCTGATCTCTATCACGTTCACGACACACGTTGCTTACTGTATCCACTCGCAATTTTGTTTTGGTTTGTATCCGGTTGTTCTTGCAAAATGTCACAACATGGTAAATATCTCGATAGCGTTTTTATACCTGCGAAAATCCCCACTGTAACCCCTCCCCACCGGAGCCTGTGGGAGAGGTTATGTCGGATTCGAACCGATTAAAAGCATTTTATTGAGGAGGTAGGACACGGCGATATTGCCGCCCAATTGAACAGTCCGACTGGGGAAGTACCTCCACCCTACAGAACACCGCGGCTATAATAACTTCGTGTTGTGTTCCCAGCGGTGAGTAGGGTAGCCAGAGCTCCCTGGAGAATTTGTGCTGTCAGTGGGATGACAAAAGGCTTGTCTTGCTTTGTCTTCTACACTGACGGCACAGAAACTCTGTGCCCACAGGGTCCGCAGCACGAGTGTGATTTCTCTGGTGTTACACACGTCCGTAGGCCACGGTAACCACTTTCCATCAGGTAGGCCGTGCGCTTGTCTGCCACCTAAATGGTATAAAAAAACCGCACGGCGTCTGTAGGTCGTTGTTGGTTGCAGGAGGTGAGGTTGACAGACTACTCTTTACCACTAACATACAACCCAGGCGGTCGCTCCCAATATACTGATGAAAACAAAGTAAAAATATTTTCTCTCGATAATACAAAACTACGGGTCATATTGATAAGAATCTACCTATATAAAGGTGTCAAGTGCCGGAGAAACGTCACAACTCTTATCTTAGGTCATAAATAACCAATAAATCAATCAAACCGTCTGATTGTTTTAATGTTTCCTTAATAACTCGTTTTTATGACCATTGCAAGCTACCGATAAAATGTTAGCCCAGGAGCCGGGATTCCATTTCAATAACGTATTTATTTTATGTTAACAGTTCGACTGGGGAAGTAGGACACGGCGGTATTTCCGCCCAATTGAGCAGTCCGACTGGGGAAGTACCTCCGCCCTACAGAATACCGCGGTTATAATAACTTCGTGTTGTGTTCCCGGCGGTGAGTAGGGTAGCCAGAGCTCACTGGAGAGTTTTTGTGCTGTCAGTGGGATGACCAAAGGGTTGTCCTGCTTTGTCCTCTACACTGACGGCACAAAACCTCTGTTCTTACAGGGTCGGCAGCACGGATGTGACTCCACTGGTGTTACACACGTTCATAGGTCATGGTAACCACTTTCCATCAGGTGGGCCGTGTGCTTGTCTGCCACCTAAGTTGTATAAAAAATAAAAAATGTACCTCCGCCCTATAGAATACGGCTGCCATAATAACCTATTACCTATGTAAAAAGTTGGTAGCTCATATATTATCCCAGACTATAATCTATCTCTATACGATATTTTAGCCAGATTCGTTACGCTATTAGAGCGTGATTGAATAACAAGCAAACAAACATATTCACAAACACATTAATCATAATTATCATTTATTAAAATAATTGGAAGGCAGTAGGATACACGCAGTGGAGGTCCTAATTTAAATTTAATTGAAAAAATTTAATATTATGAGTGTCTTAAATAAATTTTGAACTGTCGCGTTCCATGATATACAATAATGTTAACAGGAATTAATACGATCATTATCCACCACGGCGGTTGTAACCTGGTTGAAACGTTAGGCAAACACATAGGTATGTATATACCTATACCATTAATATTACATTACCATTATTATTCCCGTTAATATTACGGAGTATACTTGTTTTCTAAATTGTATTTTTATATATTTGTACTTTTACAATTGATATTTTTATTATGTAAATAATCCTATGAATGTGACCCTCGCTGCGGGTCATTCCTGGTGCAGAGGCTAGCCATCACAATCCAGCGTGGAAACACAGCAAGTGTAATGGGCACCTTTGCACCGGGAGTGATCAGGGGCTGGTTATTCGATTATTATTGACATATTAATTAATTTAAAAAATATACTATAGTGAATGAGAGTTATGATTATAAAATACGAAGGACATGGCGGTATTTCCGCCCAATTGAGCAATCCGACTGGAGAAGTACCTCCGCCCTACAGAATACCACGGCTATAATAACTTCGTGTTGTGTTCCCAGCGGTGAGTAGGGTAGCCAGAGCTCACTGGAGAATTTATGCTGTTAGTGGGAAGACTAACCCTGCTTTGTTTTCTACACTGACGGCACAGAAACTGTATGCTTACAGGGTTAGCAGCGCGACTGTGAACCCTCTGGTATTACAAACGTCCATAGGCCACGGTAACCACTTTCCATCAGGTGGGCCGTGTGCTTGTCTGCCACCTAACTGGCTTAAAAAAATTATTAAATAATAAAAGAGAAAAAGAACTTGTATGATGAAAATATATAACTGGTAAAACCGCTGAGTTATTTAATCGGATTTGACTTAGAAAGAAAAGAAAAAATGTTTATTGCGACACAGTACAAAAAAAAACAGAATGCAAAAAGAGAAAATAAAATAAAAATACAATAGGTATAATTTTTTATATACTGTGGCGGGTGAGGTGCCACGTCATTTTGATGCCAAATATGACATTTGACAAGTCAATGTCATATCTGTCAGCAGCAGGACGCTATTTTTAGTATCCTAGCTCCTGTGCTATCGAGGAGCTAGCAGCGTTTACCCGCTACATTCACAAGACTATTTCCATTGTTTCATTTATATTGCTAATCGACTCGGCAGTACTTTATAACTACGATTGTTTGTTATTGATTTGTATGCACTAAATTGCATAATAGTCTAGATTAGACTATTTTACTACGTACTAGCTGTGACCACGACTTAGTACGCGTAAACTACGATCTAGTTTTTTTCTTAGCGCAGAGCCCTAATTTTATAAAAGAAAGAAAGCGTAGCCAAATATACGTGGCTGGGGTGTGAGGGATATGCCTCCGGCAACTTACGACCCTCAGACGGCGTGGGTTCGAGTCCGACATAACCTCTGCCACTGGCTCTGGTGGAGGGGGTACCCGGGAGGAATTTCGCAAGGTAAAATAAATGTCCAAATTTACGTCTTATAACCCTGTCAAAATTCCGTGGAAATCCCGTTAAAAACAGATCAATAAAAGCACACATTTTATTTATAGTATGACATAATAGTCCAATCTATATTATTTCTATACATCTATGGATTTACAATGTTCAATCCCACTCTAGAGCTTATAATACTGACCTAACTTACATGAATACTGACTAAAAACTGACTCAACTAACTTACTTAGACAAGTGGCCGGCGTATGGTAGAATAGAATGATCTGTAGCGGATCAGCTGCGACGGCACTCGGTGATCTTCGGATGCGCTCGGGCCGCGCGCGCGCCACTCGTACTGAGGCTACTCCCTCCAGGCAGTCTATTGTTCGCCGCCGTCACGGACGCTGTACCACTTTGCGGATTATAATTACATACGTATTAGCACCGCGCAAGATTATTTCATTTTTCAAATCAAATCAAATGCATTTATTGTTTGTCACAGGTAATAGAAGATGTTATTAATTACCTACATAAATAAGTAGGTATCACTGTGGCATGTCTGATAAGACGTACAATATGATTATGAATTATTAAATTTTAGAATATAATTAATTGAATAAATGATTATTTAAGCTATTACATTATAATTGGCATTATACCAATTTAAAAAATTATCAACAAATGAAATTATAGGTGAATGTCAACATTGTTTCTAGTCATTTACATAGTCGTCATGCTAATATTAGAATAATAAATATGTCACAGATGTAGTTTTATCAAATTAAATAATATAATAAAAATAACAAAATAAAGTAACTATTTAATATAATATCAAGTCACAGTGCTTCGATCATCCACAAATTCAATAATTAAATCAAATCAGATCATTATTCATTCAAAATCATCATTCAAGTATTCTGTAACATTGTAATATGCTTTTTGCAGTAACACTTTTTTTTTTTTTTTTTAATACCACTTAGTTGACAGACAAGCACACGGCCCACCTGATGGAAAGTGGTTACCGTGACCTATGGACGTCTGTAACACCAGAGGAGTCACAGTCGCGCTGCCAACCCTGTAAGTACAGAGTTTCTGTGCCGTCAGCAGAAGACAAAGCAGGACAAGCCTTTAGTCTTCCCACTGACAGCACAAATTCTCCAGTGAGCTCTGGCTACCCTACTCACCGCTGGGATCACAACACGAAGTTATTATAACCGCAGTATTCTGTAGGGCGGAGGTACTACCCCAGTCGGACTGCTCAATCGGGCGGAAATACCGCCGTGTCCTACCTCCTTAAAATTTTTTAATACTGTTTTGAGTTGGTTACAATTCAACTCCCTTCAATCTCTAGGTAATTTATTATATATTATAGGCGCCATACAAACGATGCTTTTGCGCGTGAGTGCCGTCTTCGTTACGAGTATTTCCTTTTTCTTTCTTCGCAAGCTATTATAACTATAAACTGTAACTATTCGTTCGTGTATCTGTGCTTTCTATTCTTCTGTACTTAGTGTTACTGTGTACCTTCTTTCAAACATTATATTTTGCTATTCTTAAATTCACTATCTTTTTACTTTCCTCGCCCGCACATCGAACACTCATTAGTAGTACAACTACAGATCAATCAATTGAGATAGGAAAAAGTTAAACGATTCAAGCGGGACTCGAAATACGTTTCATTTTTTCCTCTCACAATTTATTTTAATAGTTAGTAATTGCTTGAAAATTTCATTTAAGGATGATGAATGTGTAGGATTGACACGTATTTTGACGTTTATGACAACCGTCAAAGTATGTCAATGCCATACATTGATCAAATTTATTATTTTCTATTCTATAAACGTGGTAAAAGTAGGATTTGGACCATCCCATCTCTTCCCATGCGGTGGCGTACAAGGCGATTAAGGAATAGGGCTGTTTAACATCAGACAGATAAATACAGCCCAGACTCAACCTCAGATGCATGGCTTGAGTGAACAATAGTGCACGGAAGACGGCAATAGGCTCACCCCCTATTACGTGGGACCGAATTCAATGATTGGTGAAATGCTGGTGTTAATTCACCTCTGCCTAACCCTCTGGGGATAAAGGCATGATTGTATGTATGTATAATCGTATTGCCACACGACATGTGTACCAAGTTTGGAGAAAATTACTTAAAAATGCGTTCTCTAAACAGCAACTGACATATAGACGAAAGCAAAATCGACCATCTTGTCGAAACAGAGACTCTCTATGTAGGAATTCCCTAGAACATTTTGTTTTTCACTCCGTAGTTTGAACATACCCTCAGAGTGAAACAATTTAAAAGTTACATCAAGTTTTTAAGTGTAACAAAATAAATGTCTAAAACTTATTCAGCCTGTAGGCTTAAAAATTGTTGTGAAAGAATACGAAGAGTTTAAGTTCGAACTATGTGTTAAGCGGTTTGAACTTTGTTTGGCGAATGTTTGTTTAACTTTGTGAGTGAAGTCCCGAATACTGGAGCACTAGATACTTCTCGTTTTTGTGTCCAAAAGTCGCTATACAGTTAAATGTCTATTAAGTATTTGAACAACTTTTTACGTATAGATTGCTTTGTCTATCTAGAACCATATTCTAGAACGACACTCAGTTCTGAATTTAGATTTATTTGAAGACAGTTCCATAGACGGATCATTAGAAGTGCAGGGCTTAGATGTCACCCTCACACTGTGCAGAATATACGAGCAAGAACGAAGCGGTTCGGACATTCTTTTATTTGGACAAGACCTGGAATTCATTAAAAGCTCAAGTGTTTCCTTCTTCCTACAGTCCCGGGTTCTTTAAGCAGGGCGTGAAAAAGCATCTGATTAGACTGCCAAGCTGAATGCCACCATTGTAACATTACTGTCTGTAATGGTGACCCGCTTTTCTGAGACTTTGCCTTTAGCTTACCATGAGTCGAGGTGAAGTCAAATTGGCATGACCTAGATAAAAAAAAATAAAAAAAACTATTTGTGCTGAGATGATTCGAGATACAGAATTAAGTATACTTTTTTTATATCGTGCGAAAATTCCCCCGGATGCCTCCCCATCGGAGGTCTAGGAAAAAAATCGGTGGCTCAGTGATCAGACCATTACCTCTGTAAGGGAAAGATTGCGGGTTTGAATCCCGTCTGAACTGATTCAAAATGTTTCCTATAAATAGTCAGAATAGTCAGCATACTAAATGCTTTAAAATGTCATTCAATGTACTTCAAACGTCTGCAACCGCCAGGAAGCGATATCCTTCGATCATTTAGCGTACACTGATCCACATAAACTCACTTCCGCACTTACCTCTATAATATTATACCCATAAACTTCCAACGATCACTCGTTTAACTGGTCCTGATATTCTCTAGATAATTACTTACGCGCTAGCGATTGATATAACATAGACTAGTTGCTGCTTACAGCTCTGCTTGAGCACAGAACAGATAATAGTAGTACCCTTGAGTGAAGTTCCCGTTCCCACGACCGATAACAATATATCCCGGGTTAAAAGTAGTTGCTATATAGACTTCTTTTATCCCGGGAATAAGTTTTCTTAGGTCGTCGGTGCCAATGATGTATTATAAATTGTAGAGATATATTAATGTCTGATACTCAAAAATGGCGACATTTAAATGATGACCAACGTCATCATTTTATGCACCAATCACTCAAACGTGATAATGCGCTACGCAAATAAAAATGTCTTGAATAATAATAGTAATAAATTCAAATCTTCTTCATCTGGCCTTTTCCCGTTTTTAATCGGGGTTGGCTCTCATTATCCTTTCTGTCCAGAGACGTTTGTTCTGGGTCGTCGGGGGGTGCACTTTCTTCCGCGGTTTTTATGATTGATATCCATATAGGCCGATTTTTTTATGCTACTTGGTTGACAGACAAGCACATGGCTCAACTGATGGGAAGTGATTACCGTTGAATATGGACGTGTGCAACAAGACGGGAGTCACAATCGCGCTGCCAACCTTGTTAGCACAAGAGTTTCTGTGCTGTTAGTGTAAAAGACAAAGCAAGCTTTTGATCTTCCCACTGACAGTATAAAAACTCTCCAGTGAGCTCTGGCTACCCTACTCACCGCCGGGAACACAACACGAGTTTATTATGGCCGCGGTATTCTGTAGAGTGGAGGTACTTCCCCATTCGGACTGCTTTATTAGACGGAAATACCGTCGTGTCCTACCTCCTTCTTTTGCTGCCGAGGTCTGCCATGACCTATTGTACCCGACTCTAGTTGCATTGATATACTATTAGTAAAGAGCCTACTTTGTGCCATTTTTGAAAGCGGCCATATCCTTGCATGAAGTATTTTTTATTATACGCCATTGGTCGGAACAGGATCTTCTAAATTAATATAATCTAGCTTTTTTTTATATAGAACACGTCAATTACACTTCGCCTTGCCTGATGGTAAGCTGAAGGCAAAGTCTCAGAAAAGAGGGTCACCATTATTTACACATACCGTGTGACAATGGTGACACTCAGCTTGACGGCAACATCATATGCTTTTTCACGCCCCGCTTAAAGGACCTGGGACTGTATGAAGAAGGAAACACGTGAGCTGGTAATGAATTCCAGGCCTTAATGGTGCGACAGAGGAAAGTGTCACCGAACTGTTGAGCTGTTATTCCCGGTTGCTTTCCTAATTTTAGTTTGGTTTATGCGGCTTTTATTAGGGTGACTGTCGCTGACCTCCCAAGCCCACGAAAAACCAGCAATAGAAACTAGTTCTTAAAATTGGTATGTGTACCGGATCCAAGCAGTGGGGTCCCATAACCTCTATCACAGTTAATTAAACATTTGGTAAATTTTATTTTAATGAAGGTCAGATAGACCTAAAAGATGGGATAAAACATAATTCGGTTTCGAGGGCATACATATAAGTAAGCCGCGTGGTTTCCGGCAGAGTAGAATTTGGACCACCCCATGTCTTCCCATGCGGTGTCGTACAAGGCGACTAAGGTATAGGCTGCTTATCACCAGACAGATATATAAAGCCCAGACTCAGCCTCCGATGCATGGCTCGAGGCAAGAAAAATGCCCAGAATACGGTAATAGACTCACTCCTTATTACATGGGCCAATGATTAGTAAAATGAGGGTGTTTGTTATTCTACTGCTACTAAGCCTTTTTTTATACCACTTAGGTGGCAGGCAAGCGCACGGCCCACCTGATAGAAAGTGGTTACCGTGGCCTATGGACGTGTGTAACACCAGAGAAGCCACACTCGCGCTGCCTACCCTGTAAGCACAGAGTTTCTGTGCCGTCAGTGTAGAGGACAAAGCAGGACAAGCCTTTAGTCATCCCACTAACAGCACAAATTCTCCTGTGAGCTCTGGCTACCCTACTCACCGCGGGGATAAAGGCGTGATTATATGTATGTATGTACATATAAGAAATGTACGTAAAGAAGATGCAGAAATATGATTTTATAGATCCGGTATTTATATTTATTTTAATAAACCTATCTTTATGAACGTTTGCATCATTAAGTGCGTGTGAAGAAGCAATCAGACATCGGATCTCATAAATAATTACTTTATAGGTTACTCGTCGCAAAAGGAAAAAAATAATTCGGCCAGTAGTGAATGAAGGGTACATAGTTTAGGAGCCCTATATAGTGCGACCGAGCAATTTTATCAATGAAAGTAAATATTTATATCACATTAAAGCATATAATATAATAACCACGGTAGCCTAGTGGTATGCGTAATGGACTGCTGAGACGAGGTCTCGGGTTCGATCCCAGGATTTACCATGGCACACACCAATGGCTTTTCGATGCTTTTCGAAGTTATGTTTGTATAAATCGCAGGTTTATAAGTGCCCAGTTAATGGCAACAGGCTCGCCCCTTATTACATTGGGACCTAAACATAAACTGGCGAAATGTGGGTGCTAGCACCTCTGTCTACCCCTTCGGGGATAAAGGCGTGAGTTTATGTTATGTTATGTTAAATTAACCTTCTATCTCTCTTCGAGGTACGACCAGACCAATTTAAATAGCCATATTCATGCAAACTATTACTATTTGTACTTAGTACAAATAGTAATAGTATGCGGGCATCAAACCCGTGCCCTCCTGTAGCGTTTACTACCGCCACACCACAGAGGTTGTATCACCATCATCAGATATTAATTTATAGGTTAAAAGACCATAAGTAAGGTATCTACCATAAGATTAAAATAATGAACAGGTATTACACAATTTTCCATATTTGAACTACAGAGGAACTCGCTCCGTGACATTTCTAAGAAATTATAGTTTATGTCATCCGCGATTTTTAATTATTATTCCTATTTACATAATACAATGTGTGGGTGTCTTTTATAAATGTGCTCATCGCCTTAGTAAGGACCAGTTAGTTTGAAATGATGGCAAACTTTTTAGATAGGCTATGATGATACTACGGTGAGCAAGCGCGTGGGTTGCTGCTGCCTCCTTCTGCGTAAGTGTTGCTCGAGGAGGGAACAGCGTAGTAGGCCCCGAAGGGACTTAAGACTCTCCCAGTCCACTGTGCCCTGCGAAAGAGACTTAGACGTCGGAAGCCATTTCACGACCCTCGTCCTGTGGACGATAGTTGGCACTGCATGTCACCCCCAGGGCCCCAGGGTAATATTTGATGGAGGTAAGACATGACGATATGTCCGCGCCCGGCGAAGTACTTCCGCCTTACAAAATACCGCGATCATAATAACCTTGTGTTGTGTTTCCGGTGATGAGTAGTGTAGCCAGAGGTTTGTCCTGCTTTATCTTCTACACTGACAGTATAGAAACTCTCTGTGCTTACAGGGTCGGCAGCGCGAGTGTGACTTCTATGGTGTTGCCCCCGTCCATAGGTCACGGTATCCATTTACTATCAGGTTGGCCGTATTGTCTGCCACCTAAGTGGTATAAAAAACTCTTACTCCACTACACTCTGGAATCTAAGACCATAGACGGGCGTGTAATTTTAATCGGTGTTTATGATCACCCATCTAAAATTTACCTGACCAGTATTGCTGTACCTTGGCTACCAGTGAGAGCTTCTGAAGACACGATTCTATCAGCTGACGATTAAAACGACACAAAAATCAATTCACTGCATATTTTTATGAGCATCTAAAGCATTTATATCTCAAAGAATTTATGTTTGGATCGGCGGTATCGTGAGAACGCAGTGATACTTACTGGTTTGCTGACATCACGAAACTATTAAAATAGTCCTTAAAATATAAGTAGTACGGTTGAATATTCCCTGTACAGTGTAGAGATATTCTTGTAAAATTCGCAAAAGGGCAAACAATTAATATTCGTTGCAAACAAAATTAAAAATATTGTCTGTAATTTTGCACATGTGTTGCTATGTCCTTTTGTAGTGGACATGTGTTTAAAGCGGCATTGGAGGGTTAAATTTTTATATTTATTGCAGTATCATGCTTTAGTTTTGTATTTACTACTAAGGTGGCAAACGGTAAGTCTTTTTTATAGTCCCACCTAACATCACCCTGTTTTTCGGATGAGGTTCTTCTGGCGTTATACTACTTAATTTAGGAGTTGGGGGATCAGACAGCAGTCAATGAACCAAGGTAAGCCAATCTATTAGGAAAGGAGAAATTGGCAAGCAGTATCTGAGCTACAGTGCCAGTTTTAAATGGCCATAATCTTGAAGCGTAAAGTTAAAGTATCCTAAGATTGAAATACAGAATATACCTTACCAGCTCACGTGTTCCCTTCTACCTACAATCCCGGGTCCTTTAAACAGGACGTGAAAAAGCATCTGATGAGGCCGTCCATCTGAGTGCCACCATTGTAACTTGGTACCTGTCTGTAATGGTGACCCTCTTTCCTGAGACTGCCTTTAAAGATAAAAAAAATCCTATAGCGCATGAAAGTGCTTAGTTGAGGTCAATAGCCTCACCTCCCAAACAAAAAAACATAGTTGCTGAAATCATCATCTCCCTGCCCTTGTCCCAACTAATTAGATGATGCAACATGGCATTTTCCTCCATACATTCCTGTCAGAAGTCTGTTCCTCAATCACTCCCTTTGTGCTATGTAGTTACTGAAATGTGGGCGTAAATTGCTTACATCGCTGCCTACCTTTGGGAGATATAGAACCGTGAGTATTACATGCGTATGAATGAATATCTAATAATTATTAAAAAGATAAACAAAGCCAGTACTAGCATTTTTACTTCATAGATATACACATCAATAAATCAACCCTTTCATTATGCAAACAAAAAAAAGCAACATCGCTCCCACGCGACCTCGTTCGGTTTTTTCCGTCAACGCTCGGCTATCTTCGCCCACGTTCGACGCACGCGCCTTCAACCTTCGGCAACGCTCGACAATCTTCGGTTGACTTCGACATGCAACCTGTTCCCGCTACCGGTCGTTTGGTCCTTGACCTACCATTAGTTCTTTTTTCAAATTGTACGTTGGCGCGTAATCTCCGTAACGTTTTATTGCCCTTTTTGAATTCAGAATAATTTTTATTTTTATATGATTACAAATTTTTGACAGATGGACGTTAGTTAAGGCCGTAAGCACACTTCGTTGTGTACTATTATTTATTATTTGCCTTATTCACGTACAGCGAAGTATAGTGTACTTATTCGTGTATATTTGCATGCATATCACATAATTAGTACTAACAAATATGTGTAACCGTTCACTTCTTAGTTTTTTGACACACATTTTAATGCTAGCGGCTATTCGTGCCTTTTAGGGTACGAATAAACATATAAACAGCTTGTAACACATAAAGTGCATGTATTAGAATAAAAACAGAAAACTGTGTGAACTTTCTTCCCCTCTTGGCTAGTGGCAATTTCTGAGTAGAAGGGAAAAGATAGATAGATTACTCTTTATTGCATACCCTCTTGTTGCAGTCTGCGATTTCTTCCAGACAACCAGTATATAGACTATTGCTAGAACCGGGGTTTGCACTGAATTATGACTACTTAATATATGCGTTGAGTAGGGCAGCCAGAGCTCACCTGAGAGTTTTTGTGCTGTCAGTTGAAAGACCAAAGGCTTGTCCTACTTTATACACAGAAATACAGAGAGTTTCTTATTGGGCTTACAGGGTCGGCAGCGCAAGTGTGACACCCCTGGTGTTGCACACGTCCATAAGCCACTGTAATCAATTTCAATCAGGTAGGCCGTGCGCTTGTCTACACCTAAGTGCCATAAAAAAGAATTCACAGCTCGAGGGTGCACAATTTGAAATAATAATTTCAGTCACCACATTATTTGGTTGTATGCAATCTTGTTTTTAATAAATAAATCACCATAGATTTAGTGACTGACAGACAATCTTCGTGGGAATAAGCACTATCAACTAGCTGCTGTTCTCATGTTCAATTGACTTCTGTATTTGTTTATAGTGCACGATATTATTAATCGTGATAGGTTATCTATCACTTTCAATGAGTTTATGTTTAAACGCTGTGTTGCTGTCAGATAATAAATATATACAGACGGACAGATGGTGTATGGTGTAACGGTATAGAGTTCTAATCTCAGTGCAAATATTTGTATGAAAGAATATCATAACCACAATCAACCATTCGTTAGTCTCGGTCACAACCAAGCCCTCCATCTTGGAGTCCAGGGTTTGGTTTTCGATTATAACGGTAAAGCGACTGAACTTCAATATTTTTCATGAAGTTACTGCCATATAACCTCCTATGCCCATTGGTGATTTATCAAAGTTCTGTGGTTAGACTAGTTGTCAGACTTTTTTCACTTTTTTTCAATTTTTTTTACGTGCGGCTAATCCCCGCGGATACCATCACCACCGAACCCGGTGGGAGAGGTTATGTCGGACTCGAACCGACTAAAACGCACGACCCTTGTGGGTCGTTTTTGGTTGCCGAAGGTGAGGTTAACAGGCATATCTTTTTTTTTCTACCGCTTAGGTGGCAGACATGCACACGGCCCACCTGATGGAAAGTGGTTACCGTGGCCTATGAACGTTTGTAACACCAGAGGACTCACAGTTGCGCTGCTAACCCTTTAAGTACAGAGTTTTTGTGCTGTCAGTGTAGAAGACAAAGCAGGACAAGCCTTTAGTCTTCCCACTGAAAGCACACATTCTCCAGTGCGCTCTGGCTACCCTGCTCACCGCTGGGAACACAACACGATGATATTACAGCCGCGGTATTCTGTAGAGCGGAGGTACTTCCCTAGTCGAACTGCTCAATTGGGCGGAAATACCGCCGTGTCCTACCTCCTAATTATCTCTCGCACCCCGACCGACCCAGGGCCATCTCTCTCGATCTGGGCCAATCTTCGGGTGTGCATGGCGCGCTGCCGCCGGCCTGCTTCTGTCAGGGTAATAGACGGCTCCTCCCATCACCCCCAGGCCTGCGCTCATGGGGGGCGGAAGTCATTCATCGACCTAGATTTTTTCACTGAGAATATTACAAAGCAAGGATTGAACCACTTTCCATCAGCTGAGCCATGTGCTTATCTGACACCTAAGCGGTATGTAAATAAAAGCATATATTCAATCAGGTCTGTACAAAGCTTACAACTTTTATCCCGGAAAAAATAAACGGCCATACGAAGTAATAAAATTAAAAATTAAACAAAATTTTAAATAGAGATACGTTTTCTATAACAGTTTCACAAACAAACAGACACATGCTCCACACATTTGTACTCGTAGCGAGTTTTATAGCTCACAACGGACAGGCGGATGAAATTAAATAGTAAAAATACATGTTTAAATTAATATTCGGATGGTGTGGGTGGTCGCACACCTTTATTTTGGTTTAAAAAATATATTTCTCGGAATTTTCGATATAACTCGGTTTGATATTCAACCTCGAGGCGTCTGTTTAACTTTGTAACATAATATTTTTAAGTAAACAAAACAGAGGAACAGATTTTAACAGTGCCCTTAGCACGAAATACTATCGAAATCGTAACGTAAACGTTTCGAGAGAACGGAGCATTGTGATTGGCCGGCTTCACACATACAGGTTCACAGTAGGCAGGTGGCCAATCGCAATGCTCTGTTCTCTCGATAAGTTTACGCTCAAAATTTCTGGGATCAAAAATTCTGTAAATCTGTATTTTACCGTCTGTACCATGGTGAGTGTTCTGATGAGCTCTTCCAATTAGTCCCACCCTCCCCTTTCCTACACAGGACAACACGTGCAGGGCTTAGATGTCACCCGCACACGGTGCAGAACATCCGATCAAGAACCAAGCGGTTCGGTGACTCTTTCCTGTCGCACCATTAAGGACTGGAATTCATTACCAGCTCACGTGTTTCCCTCTTCCTACAGTCCCGGGTCCTTTAAGCGGGGCGTGAAAAAGCATATGATGAGACCGTCAAGCTGAGTGTCACCATTGTCACACGGTATGTGTAGGTAATGGTGACCCTTTTTTCTGAGACTTTGCCTCCAGCTTACCATCAGGCAGGGCGAAGTCTAATTGACGTATTCTATATATAAAAAAAAAACCAAAGCCTAAGGGTATGATTCCAAACTCTGCAGCACACAGTAGTGTTACACAGTACCACGTACCATGAAGTAGACTTGAATATGATAGTTTTGTTTATTATTAAAATTCCTTGCGGATCCTCAGTTGCTTAGTGGTTGAGGAGTCGGCCTTACGATTGAGAGAGAACCTAGGTTCGAATCCTGGTCATTACACTACCGATACCCTCCTATTAGCAATCCCTAACAATTTAGCTTAGTTTGAGGGGTTAGAGAGAATATGACGACCTATGTGGCGTAGCGGTAGTGCATTTGACTGCTATGCAGGGGGCGCGGGTTCGATTCCCGCTCAGTGCTAATATAATAATAATAATAATAATAATGACGTCTTTATTGTACACCAATTACACATTACACTAGAATAAGTGATACAAGATCCGTGGTACGTACAGATGGCGGCCTTATCGCTCTGCGGCAATTTCTTACAGGCAACCATAGGATGGAGATAAGAAAGTAGGAGAAGAATATTTTAGGGCAGTTAGGTGTACATAGAGAATATATAAAGTAAATAAAATAATAATAATGAAAAAGAAAACACAATAGCCATAGGTAAATACAATTATACATACACAAGCATACACACTATATATATCTTAGAAAAAGTCACAATACATTAACACAAACATAGACATACTTCATTCTACCTTGTCATTCCACCCTTTCATAGTGACAGGTAGTATTCCTTGACGAGTCTTTTGAACACAGGCAAGGACTGAGCTCGCCTGACATTCACTGGCAAAGCATTCCACAGCCGAGCCGCCTGAACCGAAAAGGATTTGTCAGCAAAGTTGGTGGAATGGCTCGGTATTTTCAACCTTAGATTCTCCGATGATCTCAAAACCTTTGAGTGAGTGTCGTGTAAGAACTCAAATCGCTGTTTCAGGTAAGAAGGAGTTAGTGGGTTAAATAAAATGTTGTATAGTAAGGAGAGAATATGCGCATTCCGGCGAAAGCGTATAGGTAACCACTTGAGCTTTTTTCGAAAATCTGAAACATGATCATATTTACGTAATCCAAATACGAATCGTATACAAAGATTTTGGAGTCTCTCAAGCTTGTTAAGTTGGTCTTCAGTGAGATCTAGATAGCTGGCATCAGCATAGTCGAGAATAGGAAAAATAATAGATTGTGCAAGCGCAGTCTTAGTGGCAGTGGGTAGAAAATTTTGAAGCCTACGCAGGGACCCTGCCGCTGCAAATACTTTACGCCTTAGTTCCAGGAGATGCGGCCCCCAGGATAAGCGACTATCAATAACGATCCCCAGATTTTTTACTTCATTGCTATATGGGACTATTGTTCCATTGCAAGTCACTTGAGGTAGGGTTAACCAATCTATTTTATCAATCAACCTGGAGCTCCCGACAATAATGACTTGTGTCTTGCATGGATTTACTTTTAGACCGTACGAGGCACTCCAGCAGCATATCGAATTTAGGTCAGTATTTACTGTATTGACAGCTATCGCCAGTTTGTCCAGCGGGGCCCGAGAGTATATCTGCAAATCATCAGCATACAGGTGGTAGGAAGAAGATAGTTCGTCGGTGATAGAGTTTATAAAAACTGCAAATAGTAGGGGAGATAAAACGCCGCCCTGTGGTACACCAGCGGTTGTTGTACACCAAGAGGAGACGGATTCTTTGACACATACACGCTGCCGGCGACCAAACAGGTAACTACGAAACCAGTCAATCACCGTTGGAGATATGTTAAGAGTGCTCAATATGCCAAGTAACACGTCGAAATCCACGGTATTAAATGCGTTACTGAAGTCCAACAAAGTTAGTACTGTCAGCTCACCGCTTTCCATACCTGATCTGATATCTTCCGTAATATGAACCAAAGTAGTAGTAGTACTGTGACCAGGACGAAATCCAGACTGGAGAGGATTCAGTAGTGCGTTTTTTGAGAGGAAATTAGATAGTTGAGTGTTAATGAGACGTTCAAGTACTTTAGAAAGAAAGGGCAAGATAGAAATAGGGCGATAATCAGAAAAAGAGGAAGGATTTTTCTTTTTAGGAATAGGGATTATCTGAGCCTCTTTCCACGTTTTTGGAAACACGTTGTTAGTTATTGAGAAATTCAGGATATGACAGATGACAGGAAGGATTTCATCAATGATAGGGTGGATCATATTACGGCTGATACAGTCCGTACCCACAGCATTAGACGTGATTGACATTATGCTCCTCCTAACATCACAAGCAGAGAATTGACTAAATAAGTAAGGAGAGCAGTTGGGAGTAGAGACAGATGAAAGACGCTGTAATGTATTTTGTTTTGTCATTTTATCAAATTTTGACGAAGAGGAGAAATGTTCATTAAGTGAATCTAAGTTTACGTTATTAGGGATCGAGTCTTGACGAGATTTGCCAACTCCCAATGTCCTTAGAAATTTCCAGACTTTTGCTGGATCCTCGTTTTCTACTGAGTTATGAATATAACGGCGTTGCGCATTCCTACAAACCCGATTGCAGTGATTTCTAATAGCAACATAGTTTTCCCGGTTCACTTCGGTCGGACGCCTTTTATATTTCGACTTGGCTGTCGCTTTTTTATTTATAAGTATTTTGATCTCACTTGTTAGCCAAGGTGCTGGAAGATGTTTTACCCTTATCCTGCGAACCGGAGCATGTACATCATATAGCGTACGTACATACTTAGATACGTTTTTGTAAAAGCTAATAGGTATACATATTCATGCATACAAATATTTGCACTGAGTGGGAATCGAACCCGCGCCTCCTGCGCAGCAGTCGAACGTTCTACTGCTACACCACAGAGGCCGTCCGACCTCAATCATATCTGCTTAACCTTCCGGGGATAAAGGCGTGATTATATATATGTTATGTTATTTTCACTGGTGAAATCCAACTCAACGAAATTTTTTTTCTTCACTGACTATGACATCATTAGATACTATGTATCATCTAAAAAGGACTTCTTCCTTTTCTAAAGTCGGTTGAAATAAGTTTAATAATGTTGTAATACAATCTGATCTAGGCATATTGTATGTATAATCGTGTTTGTATGTAAATTTGAAATAATTTAAATATTGATAGTATTTTTAACATAATAAAAGTTCATGTATTTAGTATTATATGGTCATTAACATTTTGGTGAATGAACAATAAAAATATTAATTTATTGTTATTTAAATAAATTACTACCACTTGAGGCTGTTTTCTGTAGGTCATTATTAGTCGAAGCGAAGTCATATCGGCGTAAAAAACCTGGTCAAGTGCGTGTCGGTTTCGCGCACGGAGGGTTCTGTACTAAATAGTACGTGCAATACAATAGTATATATATACTGTACTTTGCAACGTTTACAGACATGTTCTGACCTCATTTAGTGTCGACGGTATCAAACTAATTTATCATTAACTTTACATACACAATACATTAAAGACAAATTAGTATATAATCAAGCTTTCTCTCTCGTTTGGGTGGGCAGTAATCCTTTCATCATTCATATCTAAGCAATATGTATACATCAAGGTGAGCATTACTCACCTATTGGTAAGACACCTACATGTCTTTTAAGTTCATTATGTGTGGTCTAAATTATAAGATATTCATGTAATTATATCGCGTGAGTAAGAAACTTCATGTCTTCACTTGTGTTAGTTATTTTGTTGCAAAAGAGTATTAGTAATCGTAATTATTAATATACCTCTAACTCCTCTAGCTAAACCAAATTACTTGTGCTTACACCTATAGAGTCAGCCAGGATTCGAATCCGTCACTTCTTGTTCGTAAGGCCGACTCTTCAACCACTAAGATAACTAAAGAATATGTAAGTCTTTCAGGACTACGAAAATCTTTACCCATCAGCTTATTGATAGATGAATTCCTAGAACCGGTTTTTTTTATACCACTTTGGTGGGCAGACAAGCGCACGGCCCACCTCATGGAAAGTGGTTACCGACGGATGCCGTACAGAGTTTCTGTGCCGTTTTCTTTTCCGAGTAAAAACTTCAAACGTCAAGATAATCTTTTATGTCAATTAACTGACTTACTGATAAAGAAAATTATTTCAGTTTCTTTATCTGTATTTATAAAGATGATCTCGGTCGCAACGGAAACTTTCTGGTCTGCTTTCCCCTCGGAGTCTGGGATACGCTTTATCCAGCATATTAGCTGGTTTGCCTTCTGAAAAAAACAAAGCAAATAATATTCATGCAAATAAATGCATGCAAGCCCGCCGCGTTTGAGTACTTCTGACTTTTTTTAAAAGTTCAACTAATTTGGTCAATATAATGTACTTTTTTTTTACGTGCGCAAAATCGCCACGGATACCTCCCCACCAGAGCCAGTGGAAGAGGTTATATCGGACTCGACCGGCTCGATCGGGTCGTTTTGGTTGCCGAAGGTGATGTTGACAGGCATATCCCTCGCACCCCGGCCGACACAGGGCCATCTCTCACGATCTGGCCCTCTTCTCGGGTGTGGGGACTACAGAGTCCCCAACTCGTCCCCGGAAACGGGGAGGCGCGCGAGGCCAGGTTCTGCCAGGGTGACAGGCGGTTCCACCTGTCATCCCCAGGCCTGCACTCATGGGGGGCGGAGGCCGTTCATCGACCTGGTCAATATGTGTACTGAAAGGTTCCAATGTGTTGCTTATAAAATGTGAATGAACTAATGAATAAAATATGAATTTAAATACTTAGTGGAAGTCAATTAAATTACCTATTGTACTAAAGTACCTATTGTAGTAAAGTAACCGACGTAGCCCAGCGGATTAGCTCTTTGAAGTGGCAATGGGCGGGACACATAGCGAGCAGAACAAATGGCCGATGGAGCAAAAAAAGGTTCTGGAATGGCGACCGCGTACGGGCAAACGTAGCGAAGGAGGCCCTACGGCCAGGTGGAAGGACGACCTCATGAAGGTCGCCGGGAAGCACTGGATGCGGGCTGCTTTAGTTCGGTCATTCTGGAAGTCTATGGGAGAGGCCTATGTTCAGCAGTGGACTATGTGTAGCTGACATGATGATTAATAATAATAATAATATTTCTTTATTCAGAACAGTGATACAGTGAGTGGCCAGCTGCTTTCCTAGATAGACTACAAGTAGCCTGTGTTAAGGATAAGCAGTGCCCTTCCCTTTAGTATGGTCGACAATGGTTTTACTTAAACTCTAAAATTACGCAAGGCTATTAAAAATAAGATTAATTATTGTGTGCGTGCGTGTGTGTGTGTGTGTGTGTGTGTGTGTGTGTGTGTGTGTGTGTGTGTGTGTGTGTATGTGTGTGTGTGTGTGTGTTTGTATGTGATGTGTACCTATCCACATTATCAATATCATAAATATGTGATTTCACTTCATTAATAAAACAGTCTTCCGTCTCATCGTAGTTCAACTGTTGGAGAAACTCCCAGATAACTATCTTAGCGTTGAAGCGTGTGAGTCCAAAAATAGGGCATTTCAAGTTCATTTTGTTATAAAGTGACGGTGCAAGATAAGTCGGCAGTCTCTTTATAAAAGAGGTGCGTGGTGGTGGAATGGAACAGATTCTGTCTTTCCGTCGGTGGGTAATAAGACGGTATGGTGTTCTAGAATGTTGGAAGAGGACTATGTACAATATATATAATTGTCTAACAGATAAAACTTTACAAACTCTATAAAGATCAGTGGTTGGGAATAATATAGGTCGAAAGGTGGCAACTTTAAGCATGGCTCGTTGTGCAATTTCTACTGGAAGCAAAAACGTCTTCCCGGCTCCGCCCCAGCTACATATACAATAAGTAATCAAAGATTGACAAAGCGTATAGTATACCTTTTGGATGATAGATATGCTTGCCACTTGTCTCAATGTTTTAAAAACATAAATTAATTTTCGAATACGGCCTGTGAGAGTTATACAATGATTCTTGAAGTTCAAGTTTTTGGCTATGATTATGCCGAGGTACTTGGTTTGGGCAACTGAACTTAAAACTGGACACTGGCAATTTGGGTGAGGTGAAGACGAACAAGAGTGAGCTTTTAATAAAAGGGGTGTAGATGGTTGTGATATCGAGGTTATAGAGAATGTTATAAAATTTGTTTTAGTTGCATTCAAGGTTAAGGTGTGTGATGACAGCCATTTTAGTACAGTATTGAAGCCGTTTTGCAAAACAGCTTCCAATTCAGGCCATGAATTTGCGTAGAATGTGATTGCAGTATCATCCGCATAGGACACAATTTGAGCATTCGGTAAGTTTATATTGCATAAGTCATTAATAAATACTCTAGGAATAGTGTGGGACCCAGAACGCTGCCCTGAGGCATGCCGTATTCAATAGGAAGTGTTTCGCTGGTGTAGTCATTGATACTGACAAATTGGTAGCGGTCTGAGAGGTAACTTCTAAGTAAATCTAGTGCTATACCTCGAACACCTACATGTTCTAATTTGTACAAGAGGGTCTGAATTGGGACGGTATCAAAAGCTTTCGCAAGATCCACAAATATAGTCAGTACTTTCTTTTTACAGATGATGATGATGATGTCCTATTGTAGTAAGCTAACTATTCAAATCGATTAAGTTTGAAAAAAGAGAAACGTCTCAAATGGGACTTGAACCCGCAACCAATCTCTTAAATTTTGATAAATTAATATCTTAATTATTGCTGGAAAAAATTACCTTGCAAAATAATATTTCCTAACCCAACTGAAACTATGACTTTTCATTATTTTTAACTCACAAAATAAGTCAAAATATAAACAATCAAATTCAGTTCCAAGTTTTTACTTTTTAGATTCCTCATTACATTTCAAATTACTTTTATTACAAGCTATACACATGTAAACGCAACGTGGACCCAGATAAATGCGGTATACTCTTGTTCTCCATACATTTGCACTACGCGCGACTGGCGGGTGACGTCACTTGCAAGTACGAGTCTATATAGAGCGTTATCGGCCGGCTTGAGAATTTGGATTTTCAAAATGAAATACGTACATACATACATACATAAAATACGTCTGTTTCCCATAGGGGTAGGCAGAGGATCTCCACTTGCTACGATCCTGACATACTACTCTCGCTTCATTCACTCTCATTACCTTCTTCATGCATCGTCGGTTTAGAGCACTCCTGACCTGCCCCTTTTCTAAAACTTCCCCGATTTGGTCCAGGTATGTGCGCCTAGGTCTTCCCCTTCCGACGGTACCATCCACACTCGCCTCATACACCTGTTTCGTTAGTCTTCTTTGATTCATTCTCTCAACATGACCAAACTATTTGTCGTAAGAAAATTTCTCTTTAGTAGTTCATCATATTATATCTTATTCGTTATATTATAGTGATCATTTATCGACAGTAAAATAAAAATTGTCAAATAGCCTATTGTCACGGCTATAAAACTTAGCTTATAACTTGGACCACACAGATTGACCACTGACCTCTCCGCCCACATAGCAAGTTGACACGCAATAGCTCAACTCATTAAAAATGTTAGGTGTACACGACTTTGTATGCCCACTGAGATTTGCACTTGGAAGTGGTTATGTCGAACTCGAACCGACTATCACGCACGCCGCCTGTGGGTCGTATTGGTTGCCGAAGGTGAGGTTGACAGGCATATCCCTCGCACCTCGGCCGACCCAGGGCCATCTCTCACGATTTGGCCCTCTTCTCGAGTGTGGGGACTACAGAGTCCCCAACTCGTACAACAGGCTCGCCACCGCCGCGGCCTGCTTCTGCCAGGCTTCCCCAGGCCGGCGCTCATGGGGGAAGCATTTAGTATGTTAACTATTCAAATCGATTCGAAAGAACGAATATATGTATAGAAGAATGTGGATGGTTTCGGGCGAAGGTTCTGTAGCTTAGTGGTCAGAGAGTTCCCCCTGTAACGGAAAGCTCGCGGGTTCGAATCCCGCCAGAACCGATTATTTTTTTCTATATCTTAATCGATTTGACATAACATAGCATAAACTTACGCCTATATCCCCGAAGGGGTAGGCAGAGGTGCTAGCACCCACATTTCGCCAGTTTATGTTTAAGTCCCAATGTAATAGGTGGCGAGCGTATTGCATTAACCGGGCACTTATAAACCTACGGTAATCGATTTGAATTTTGAATATTTGCTAGTCAAGATCGATGTGAAGCTGACTATACGAATTAATAGCACAAAAGTTCCACTATCAAGCAGACTCGTCCCCTATTATGTGCGACCGAAAACTTAGTTGGCGAAATGTGGGTATTAATAAACCTCTACCTATTGTTACCTACAGATTAAAAATATGTGAAGGTAGCTTCACACAACTAGTTCAACTAATAGCCACAACAAATCACCCACCGTAATTGTTTAGTTTCCGTTATCCTAAGGACCACTACTGTCTCCCGGAGTGAGCAATAGATTACCCTAAAAGCATTAGTCCAGAATAAACAAAATAAGTTAACTTTAACGAATAGTGGTCGCCGGTGACCACAACACTGTATAAATGTTACACTGGACCTTTATAGGGATGTAGTAATGACTGGAATAGCCACCAATGGAGAGAGCTGAAAAACGCTATTTTGGTGGATGATATTCATCTCAGTGTATGCTGAGCCTCTTTTTTTAAATCACTTGGTTGACGGACAGCACACGACCCACCTGATGGAAAGTGCAACGACGTTTGCAACACCATGGGAGTCGTGCTGCCAGTCCTGTAAACACAAGAGTTTTTGTGCCGTCAGTGTAAAAGATAAAGCAGGACAAGCTTTTGGTCTTCCCAATGACAGCACAAAAACTCTCCATCGAGCTCTGGCTACCCTACTAACCGCTGGGAACATAACACGAGGTAAAAACTTCGAACGCAGCTGAGATTAACCCTAGGATATATTAGAAAATATAAATGCCTTGTCCTTGACTCAAAATGACAATTTGAAATGACAAGAATGGAGAGAATAAGGAATGAGTATATTAGAGGACATTTGAAAGTAATAATAATAAATAAAATAAGAGCTTGGTCCCTGTACCTGATGCCGGTGGGACACTGTTTTTTTTATATTTTTAAATATGTATAATTTTTTATCAGAATGTATTTAAAAATGTAACTTATTTGTAATTTATTTATAAAGGGAATACTAAAAATTTAATAATAATAAATATTCTACTGCATTATACACAACGCTATCTAGACCATGGTAAGCATAGTTTAACCAGCTTGTGTTAGGGAATCTAGACTGGGGATAAACATACTTACATACTTTTTTGTGAATACATACATATTAAACATAGAAACACCAAGACCAACGCAAGTATACATATTCATGCATAAAATATTTGCACTAATCGGGAATAGAACCCGCGCCCTTTGCGTAGCAGTTGAACGTTCTACTGCTGCGCCATAGAAGCCGTCACCTGGCAATGAAAAATTGAGAAGCGAGCGACTGTCGTGGTATCGACATACTACGCTCGCAAACATTATTCTGCACCATCCAGCGTCAAAACATCTCTGTCGACCCTTAAAAACATAACGCCAGCTAAATTAGGTCGTATTCGGTTAGGCTGGCGTGAAATTAAATATTTTAAACGTACGCAATCCTTCTGTAATGCCCATTAATCTCGGTTTAATCGGATTACTGTTGTTACAAGCCCTCCCTAACTACATAGTTTTAAAGTTAGCAATGGTTTGTATATTCTGTCTGAAGGTGCTCCTACATCAAGGGACGTTAAAACTGTGGAATGAATTCCCTAATGTTGTCTTTTTCATCTTTTTCATACCACTTAGGTGGCAGATAAGCGCACGACCCACCTGATGAAAAGTGATTACCGTGGCCTATGGACGTGTGTAACACAGGAGAAGCTACACTCGCGCTGCCGACCCTGTAAGCACAGAGTTTCTGTGTCGTCAATGTAGAGACAAGCCTTGAGTCATCCCACTAACAGCACAAATTCTCCAATTAGCTACTACTACCCTTATCACCGCTGGGAACACAACACGAAGTTATTATAACCGCGGTATTCTGAAGGGCGAAGGTACTTCCCGAGTCGGACTGCTCAATTGTTTTCTTCTGCTTACAGTCCCGGGCCCTTTAAACGGGGCGTGAAAAAGCATCTGATGAGGCTGCCAAGCTGAGTGCCACCATTGTAACACTTAGTGTCTGTAATGGCAACCCTCTTTCCTGAGACTTTGCCTTTAGCTTACCATCAGGCGGGGTGAAGTCAAGTTGGCGTGTACTTTATAAAAAAAAATACCGCCGTGTCCTACCTCCTATAAGTTCTTTCCAAGCGGCTACAAGTGGAGTTCTTCAAGTAGGGCAATAGAAGGTTCCATTAGGGTAGGCAGCACGAGTGTAACACCCCTGAAGTGTTGCATACGTCAATAGGCCACGGTAACGACATTCGTGTATTGCCTCTATGGCGTAGCGGTAGTACGTTCGACTGCTACGTAGGAGGTGCGGGTTCGATTGCCGCAAGAATATGTCGCGTGAGATGCATGCAGAGTAGAATTTGGAACACCCCATCTCTTTCCATGCAGTGTCGTACAAGGCGACTAAGGGATAGGGCTGTTTAACATTAAACAGACATGTACAGCCCAGATTCAGCCTTAGATACATGGCTTGAAACAACAATAGTGCCCGGAAGACGGCAATAGGCACGCACCCTATTACGTGGAACTGATTCAATGATTAGTGAAATGTGAGTGTTAATTCAGCCTAGCTGCCTAGCTCTCCGGGGATGGAGGCGTGATTGTATGTATGTACGTATGAATATGTATATTTGCATTAGTCTGGGTGTTTCTATTATATAATATGTACGTATTTACAAAAAAAAATAAGTATGTTCATCTGCATTCTAGATTCCATAACACAAGCCAGTTAAGGTATGCTTACCATGGGTCTAGATAGTATTGTGTAGAATGTTGTAGAATATTTAATTGAACAAATATTTAATTTCCAACTACCGCCATTTTCGTCACCAACATTAATTAACTACATATTGTGTCGTCACTATCCTTGACAGGTGTTGACACTTACGTCATCATTATGACGTAATGACGTGTTGAGTTATGTGCGTGGGGTGAGACTCGATCTTCGCGGCTTCGCACTAAATTATTAGTGTGTGTCTTAGGGATGGGAGATTGATATATTGGTGACTGGGTTTGGAGGAAACACGGGGTATTAAGTACATACATACTGTTGGCGCGATTGGCCACGTGAGCTAGTGGACTGTATTTTGCAGGGATGAAGTTAACTGTTCCATTGACGCTTTACACACAAACAAGACAGGTGATCGGGTTGCCGCGGATGTGATTAGGCATTGAATGCAACCCGAGAAATTAGGAGAGGATGCACTAATCTTTACTACGCCACGTGCTGTTTTGTCATTTGCTGGCTGGGCCGTTGCACCGATCTTCTCTTCCTGGCTCAGGAGCTGCTGTCCACATCACTAAATCACTTGAGGGACACACGAGAGGCACAATCCGATCGGTAAAGGTCTATGAAAGCGGTTAAAATACAACAAATATTATTCATTTCTGAGAGACGCGAGCGCCGCCGCCATTGCGCTGGCTAGTTCAAAGCGGGACTGAATAAGCGTCTATTTTCACAATTGGCGGGCGAAAACTATTGCTATCTTTCACTTTAAAAGGTAGCGCGGGAGGGAGATGGGTACAGGAAGTGTGTGTTTCCGCGTCAATGATTTGAATTAATACTATTGAGCAAAGAAAATACAAATTCTACCATCGGCGCAACCACATACATATACTTACGCCTTCAAATCACCGAAGGGGTAGGCAGAGGCGTATTAACACATTAATTTCCGTAATTGTGATTTTAATTCCACGTAATTATTCGGAGCCTATTGCCGTCAAGACTGTCATGAGCTGTATGTTTACAATCAAATGGAGAACAGTTCTGTCGCTTAGTCGCCTTTTACGACACCTACAGAAATAGATGGGGAGGGGTCTTGTTCTACCTCCCCAGGAACCAACAATGGTATTAAGCAAGGAATTTGTCCTTAAATATCTTTGAAATGAAGGGAATGAGAAGGGGCTCATAACCAAGTGATAACCGAGTAGGTTTATAAATTGTGAGGTTAAACAACACTAGCCAAGTCAGTCTTAGGATGGCTAACCATTCTTAAGACATTGAGACCCTTCCATGCCTTGAAGAAGCACGTTAAACGGTGAGTTCCGGTTGCCATACGAGCATCTATCTATGGCATTCGTCATGGTTAGTAGTTAAAATTTTCAAGAGTTTGTGACAGGCATAACATAAATACCAGACACAAAAACAATCTTGTAGTCTGTGATAGTAGACTTCAAAAAAATTGTCATTCTTTCCATGGCTTTTTTTACAAGCTGCCCAATGTTATTAGGGATTTACCTGTGAATAAATTTAAAAAAGTAAAAAAAGTAAATTGTGCCAGAAAGGCTATTAGGTATATAATCTAAGAATACTGAGATTATAAAGAAGCTTGGAAAATAGTTCTTCGCTCAACTATGCCACTTAAGTAAATTATAATATTTAGACTAAGTAGACTTAGTAAATGTTTATAAATAGACGAAAAAAATCCCCGCTGAGTTTCTTGCCGGGGTCTTCTCAGGTCGTGGCCGCTTTTTGAACCGAGGTGGTCCATTTGCTAAACTTTTTGTAAGTGCTGATTTAATGGTCTAGATAGTCTAGAAATTCGGACAACTGGTCTAATTACAAAACTTAGATATCACCGATTGATTATAGAGGTCATATGGTAGTGCTTAAAATATTGAAGTTGCTACCACTTTCTAGATAAATTGAGAAACGTCCCAAAAGTGAAGGCCTTGGATGGTGACACCTAAGTTAAATATTTGACCAGTTGTCAAACTTTTTAGAGCTTCATCTACCCGTAATGATTGTCATAAATGTTCGTATGGCAGCTGAGACCTACGGCTTATCGTGCTCTAAAGTACGGAAGGGTCGCAGAGTCTTAAGAAAGGTCACCCATCCTAACATCAACTTGTGTTGCTTAACCTTGGATGTTATATATTATACCTACTCGGTTACCAATAAGCCAAGAGTCACTCAACAAAAAAAAATTATGACAGTTTTTGAGGACTGCCGATGGAAATCAACCTAAGTAAGTTGCATACGTTCATAGGTCACGGTGATCACTTTCCATCAGGTGGGACGTGTGCTTGCCTGTCACCTAATTTGCATTCAGCAATGGCCCAAGCCTTTGGTTACGAAGACACGAGTTCAATTTTTTTCTTACACTTAAAATGCTTGTGTGTGTGTATAAAACGCCGCTTTTTAATCAACAACTGAATTTTACTCGTAAATATTCGTATATTACAGTATCAACAGAATCGTTCGGTCCAGCTCGCAGATTGGTTGTACCGTTGAATGCTCTCTAATGATGCGTGCGGCACAATTAAAATAGTCCGATTCCCTTTATAGAGTGCAACGATGGTAATGAGACGTGAATTGTGTACGTTAGAAAGATGTGGATATTTTAAGGATCCTATTAAGATTATACATCGATATTATTCCATAATCGCACAGCTACTTTCTATCATGACACTGCTCGAAATAAACAGGGAATTCATCCTAAAATAAACTTCATCCCACACAAGTTCTTTCCACTCCCTTAGGCGTCTTCAGAATTTCCTTCCTTTTAAAACCAGAGTCTGTCTCGCTCAATCTCTTCTCCTTCCTCTCCTAGACTATGCTGATATCACCTTTCTGGATGCAACTGAAGAACTCTGGAACAAGATGGAGCGACTGCAAAATTTATGTATTCGTTTTATTTTCGGCCTACGTAAGTACGACCACGTTTCGGAGTTCAGAAGGCAACTGAAATGGTTACCAATTCGGCGGCGTCGAGATGTTCACATTCTTTCCCTTCTCTTTTCTATGGATTACGCTCACGAAGATATGAAGGAGAATGACTCCTTCATATCTTCGTGAGCGTTTTGAGTTCCTTGTGCCCAGGGGTAAGCCCTGTCGCACTTCGTCTTCTCTTTTACTTCGAACTCCCTCGCATAGTTCGACTTGCTACGACAATTCCTTCACAGTTTCTGCAGTACGACTGTGGAATTCTCTTCCTCACTCCATACGCGATAGTCCTTCTCTGAATATTTTTAAAAGACGTATAAGAGATTACTTTCTCTCTCAACAATAGCAGACATACATGATATGTATTTGTATGTATGTATGTATGTTTATTTATGTATTTATGTATGTATGTAGGTATGTATGTATGTATGTATGTATGTATGTACGTGAGTGTATGTGTATATATGTGTATGTGTATATTTGTGCCTTTTGTCGGGGGTATACACATCTTATACCTTCTTATATTAATTTTACACTTGTGCACTAGACTTAGCCTCTCGTATTGCAATTCCTCTGTGCACTCCCGGGTTTGCTGGAAGAGAACTCAACTTTGAGTTAAGCTCGCCTTTGTACATTACATCTCATCTTGTTATAAACACCTCAACAAAGTCTAGGGAACAAGATGACCCCAATTTTTTTTTTCGTGTAAATCTTGTTTTGCAAATAACTGGCAGCAAATAAATAAAAATAGAATAAAGTAGATTACAGAGTTTGGTGGCGCGATTCTCATGCCACCTGAGCTAGTGGACTGTATTTTGCGGGGGGTGAAGATAACATGTTTCATATGACACTTTACACAACAAACAAGATAGGTGATCGGGTTGCCGCGGAGGTGGTTTAGGCATTGAATGCAACCCGAGAAATTAGGAGAGGATGCACTAACCTTTACTACGCCACGTGCTGTTTTGTCATTTGCTGGCTGGGCCGTTGCACCGATCTTCTCTTCCTGGCTCAGGAGCTGCTGCCCACATCACTAAATCACTTGAGGGACACACGAGAGGCACAATCCGATCGGTAAAGGTCTATGAAAGCGGTTAAAATCCAACAAACATTATTAATTTCTGAGAGACGCGCGCGCCGCCGCCATTGCGCTTGCTAGTTCAAAGCGGAAGTGAATATGCGTCTATTTTGACAATTGAGCGGTGCGGAAACTATTGCTATCTCACTTTAAAAGGTAGCGCGGGAGGGAGATGGGTACAGGAAGCGTGTGTTTCAGTGTCAATGACTTGAATTACTACTATTGAGCAAAAAAACATAAATTCTACCATCGGCGCAACCAGAGTTGTTCGAAATTTAAAAATAAATTTAAATAAGTAGGTAATGATTTTCGAATATGGAGGGAAAACTTTTCAAAGTGTTTGATTGTGCAGTTTCTCTGAGGCAAAATAAAAATTATTTTCTTTGGTTGTAAATAACGTTTATTATCAATAATACGTCTTTTACGTATGGTTTGTGCATTTTTGTGACTGTAGTCATCATGTCACGTCGTCATTTAAGTCGCGAAGAGATGTTAAGGGCTGTTGGTATGCTGCAAGCTGGACGAACTCAACGCGACGTAGCGGATGCTGTCAATACCCAACCAAGCGTAATTTGCAGATTATGGGCACGCTACAGGTCTACAGAGGATATTGCCGAATGTCACAGGGGACGAAATAGGGTTACTACCCCGCGACAAGATCGTTTCTTGCAAAATTCCGCAAGGCGGCAACCCACGATTACTGCTCGTCAGTTGGTCGCAGGCCTCCAGTCTCAGCATCAAGTGGTTATTAGCGATCAAACTGTCAGGAGAAGACTACACAAAGCCAATCTTCATGCTCGCAGACCGCTTAGGGTTCCAGCTCATCGACGTGGAAATCGAGGTCGTCGCTTATTGTGGGCTAACGCACATTTACAGTGGACCGACCATCAATGGGCACGGGTTCTGTTTTCCGACGAATCTCGCTTCGGTTTTCATCCTGATTCGAGAAGAGTGCGTATATGGCGAGTTCCTGGACGTCGGAGTCGTCTCCAGAATCCGCAAGAAGTTCATCCTTACCAAGGTGGAACAATCATGATATGGGCTGGAATTCGCCTTGGTGGAAGGACCGACCTCGTTTGGATACGGGGCAATTTGAATGCAAACCAATACATTCAGGAGGTTATACACCCCATAGTAATCCCTCATCGACAGCAGTTCGGTCAAGATTTTATGTTCATGCAAGATAATGCACGGTCACACACCGCGAGGGTATTGGTCAATGCGTTAAGCGAGCACAATATTACGACGTTGGAATGGCCTGCTCAGTCTGCCGACCTCAATCCCATAGAGCATGCCTGGGATTTGCTTGGGAGAAGAGCTTTCAGTGATTCTTTGGAAAATCTGAACACTGAAGAACAACTTTTTTTACACCTTCGCAGTGTATGGAGCCATATTCCACAGACGATGTTTGACAATCTCATACTAAGTATGCCACGCCGTTGTCGAGCTGTTGCTAATGCTTTAGGAGGTCCTACAGATTATTAAAAACGTTTAAAGTACGGTTAATTACTGTATTTCTTACTGCCCCGTTATTTTTGTGCCTAATCATAGAAGGTTGTAATACTCAATATTGGCACTATTCAATTCTTTCTTAAAAAAATTAATTTTTGATATGAGAATGTTTTTATTAAAATAAAAATTAAAAACGGTACAAAAATACCCTTCTATTGATATAAAACACTCACTATTACAAGAAAGGGTTTTTAAATAAAAACTAGAAATGTCCTTGTTCCCTAGACTTTGTTGATGTGTGTATTAATGTAATATATGTGTGTACAATAAAGTATAAATAAATAAAAAAATAAAAATAAGTTCAAGCTGTGTAATGAGCTCCCCGCGGTGGTTAGGGTTCTTCGTGAAGGGGGTACTTGGTGGGTAGAACGAGTGTGACGCACTGACGACCCCGGTGTTGCACACATACATGAACTGAGATAATCACTTTTCATCAGGCCGTAGGCTTGTTTCGTATACTGGCATAAAAAATATGTATTTGATAGTTTGTGAAGACGTTTGATGTTTGTTGAGTAAATCTGACTGTTTTTTTTTTATAAAGATATATTATAATTTGAAATAACATATAGGTTTTTTATCCCGGGAATAGGTTTCAAGGGGTTGCGAGACCATGATTAAAATTTGAAAAATTTTTTTGTTCAATAAGAATAGACCCTTTGCATGTAAAGATGACCTTCCTTTTATATTACTTGTAGTTTGTTAAATAATGTCATTGAATACGTAACAAGTGTCTAATTTACCCTGTTTCACCATGTATATATAATGTGAATGTCTTTTCTTCCGTCTGTCAGTTGACAAAACTTTTGTTATAATAATGTGCTAAATTTAACACCGCTTGTGAGTAAAGGGATCGAGTTTGTTGAACTTCCTTATTTTATATGACAAAGGTTGTGACGTCAAAGGAAGTTGCCATTTTAACTTTGAGACATTTCACAATTTTCTAAAGCAGTTTCTTAGTAAATTTATATTGAAATGGAATATCGAGAATACCACAGTTCAACCAAATTCGGTACTGGTAAAGCGTACCCCAAGTACGCTTTACCACTTCGAGGTGAAATTGGGGTACATCTCGGATTAATGCTAGGATGAAGAAGATTGATAAGGATATCTTGTCTGCCACCTGAGTGGTATAAAAATTAATATTTTTTATGTATATACCATCGAACCCTAGACTTCAAGGCGAAGTTCACGCATACGACCAGGACCGCGTTATTTCTAGTTGCGGAACTAATGTCTGCTTCTATTTATCTTGTTGTTTTGGCTTTTATGTTAACGACTACCATCTGATATCCCCACCTGACTTGCAGGCAAGGTTGTTTTGAACACCCAACTCCACCTGTAGTAGATTAGGTCCTGTTGGGCTTTGCCAATCCAGAAGACGAGCCCAGCGCTTGCGGGAGTCGGGCTCCAATTACTCATAACGACTGCCATAGATGTTCGTAAGGCAACCGGGATCGATGACTTAACGTGTGGAGAGCACTGAGTCATGTCCACACTATTCTCAACTAATGTAACCTGGGTTCGCATCAAGTAATATTGGGCGCTTTTTATAAGTAATTGTAAAACATACGTTGAATGTATTTTGTTCTGTTTTATTTTTATTTATTTATTTATACACATATTTTCCACGATACCAAATAATCACACAAATTTCCAAGAGTTCATTTCGTTATACTTTATATAACAAGCAGAGTCTAAATAAATACATTTAAACAAAAAAAAATACTGGTCGTCTCAACCGTTCTGTAATAATAGGTCGTTACATATGAACTTGCCGTTTTTTTTTTTTGAAGAAATGGGTGGAAACCTAATTTTCAGTTCCAACATTTTTGCATTTTTTAGGAATGACTAATCCAATTTTTATGATTTTATTTGTGTGTGATCGAGAAAACATTAAGCCAACAAAAACTTTTATTACATTTTTGAAAAGTGACAGCTGTAAAAAGGTAATACAAAATTTATCATCAAAGTGCATAGCATTAAGGAAGTACTGTTTTTGAAGATCGAATTTAATTTATCAAGCTGGCAATAAAAAAAAATTAATACAAAGTTGTAGAATCTTGAAATCAACTTTCAAACAAAATAAAAATAATGGAAATAGCTATTAAATTACAGGAATAACGAACTCACGAATCTGTTAGAAAAATTTCGGCAATTTCATAGGTAGATACCTAATATTTACATCCATCGCGAAAAAACCGACAAGAAGTTATAACATAACCTAAGTTTCGTATTTTTTTAATTTCCAATGTACAGACACAACCACACTACAAATATAGTATATAAACGAAACTATATTAGTTCTAATTATCATTATAACTGATTCCCGGAAGACATCGCGCTGTCTACATAATCGGTGTTAGTTGAAATTAATTACTTCAGCGACGATAATTATAACGTATGCCTGTTAGATGTCATGATTATGACTTTGTATGTATGTAATTATATATGTCGATACCTCCCACGTAAGTTGTTGTAACTACAAAACCGTAATTTTACAGTAGAGCATTCTAAAGATATAAATTGAAATAAAATCGTCATTTTTTAATATATGTTTATAAAATTCGGTATGTACATATAAATTTAGGTACTTGTAACTACAGCGATAGATACTTTATAAAAATAGCCCCCGTTTTTGAGATTTTGTTCATACGACATTTTACAGCGTTGTGTGACGTAGAAAAATATTGTATGTGATACTTTCAACAACTTACACTGGAAAACAAATGTTGCATTCAATTGTATGTGCCAATTACTATAGTATACGTTGATCATAACTAAATATATTAAGGTAGTATGTGTGATAGGTAACATTAATTGGACATAGAAAATAGAAAGTAGGTAAATAAAAATATTAGTTTTATTATCAATTATGTTTAACATTAGAAAAATATTAAAACTGAGTATTATACATATTACAACAGTAGAAAGTTTTCATTATAGGAACTTAATTATTATATTGCAACATTGGCATTACACAATAACATTACAAATAATAATGAAATAGATCAAAAATCACAGTGATTGTTTATTAAAATAAACAGTCAAAATTAAAAATAAACAAAAAATCTAAGTATGTACTATCGGAGGGTTGCCTTTAAGCAATAAATTAATAAACTACTCTTAGTCAGTTTCTAAGTAAACATTAATAACTAAAAATAAATCACGTTTTTTTTTATACCACTTAGTTGGCAGACAAGCACACGGCCCACCTGATGGAAAGTGGTTACCGTGGCCTATGGACGTTTGTAACGTGATCCATACGTACCCAAAGAGTTGACAGGTCCCTGTCTTCAAGGCCTTGAAGACGGCGGCAGCAAATATCATCCCGGACGTACAAGCATACCCCGGCGCGACTCAGGAAGTTACTCTCGAGTTTGTACCCGGGGTATATTAAGTAGGCTGTATCGGCCGGGCATGATATTTGCGTCTCTGTCAGAAAAAACAAGGTGGGCTGCGCAGTGTCTAAATGGAGATGGACCGCGTTAAGGTTAGTGTGTAGGCCACTGATGTTACAGAAATCCACATGTTCTGTGTACGATGGTGCCGCTGTGGTAACGTTTTTCTTGTTTTTATTTCTTCTCATGACCTATGTGGGGAGTGGGGGGGAGGAAGGTAAAGAGAGTTTCTGTGCTCTCAGTGCAGAAGACAAAGCTAGGCTTCGTACCACCATAGACAAGTTGTGTGAATGGCTGGCGCGGCGGGCGGAAGGGCCCCCGGTCCCCTCCTAAATACTGTAGCCGAGTCCACTCCGGTTTCCTCCTCCGGCACGACTACAGCATCGGGCACTTTACACAGGCTGCTGGTTCAGCCTCCTAGGGCGGATATTAAGTAATCCCCAGGTTTGGGAACCGTACAACCTGCGGGCAGCCAGCGGTTAACCGTTTCACCGGGTCTCCCTGACCGCCGCGCTAACTTTTCACGCCCCTTCAAGTCAGTGGTGTCATTTTAAGCCTACGGTCTTTCCACAGACAGCACAAAACCTCTCCAGTGAGCTCTGGCTACCCTACTCACTACCGGGAACACAACACAAGGTTATTATAACCGCGGTATTCTGTAGGGCGGAGGTACTTCCCCAGACGGATTGCTCAATTTGAGACGGGAGATACCGTCGTGTCCTACCTCCTTACAAAAGTACCTGGGATTAGCCCACTGTTACAAAGGTTCATTAAGTCGTCATATTTTGCCTTTGATATGGGTATATGGTTAGGGTAAAGGGGAGAAATTAGACCCACGCGATTTCTTTGACGCCTCCGGGTATTGGTGTTAATAGCAATTGTCATGGCATTGGGGTCTGCTAAATCGTATCGATATTCGATTTTAAATGGGTCTTCTGAATTTACACGAACTTCCTCCCCATCAGCAACTGGTAACGAATATTTCAAAAAGTATTTACGTCTTGAAACTGTGTCTGTATAGACTCTACGTTTATTTTGTTTCTTTACCAAATTAGCCACATAAATCCACTGTTTCTCACGATCACCCAATCCCCAAAACTTTCGAAAATCTTCCTCCGATTTTCTTCACTTAATTTATCGAAATATTTTGACCGACACTGACAAGGTGGACCCATTTTTCTTTCTGGCTGAATTTCACCTTTCCTAGCAACATACTCCTTTCCCAAATTTCGTAGAGCTTTCCTTTTAACATCTATCCATTCTTTTACGTGCCTTTGCCTTATATTACCTTTATCTCTCCTTGCACGGCGCTGACGGTTTATTGAAGCAGTCGGACTGTTTCATATTACTGATAGTGGGCTATTTACTTGTGGAGTGGAACAGCTAAATTCACCTGGTGATGGCTGGGGTGAAATATCTAGTGTTGGTAAATTCTCTTTTTGAATGTAATACGGGCAGAAATTATTGTCACAATCATAGTCCAAATGATTTAAACTACAGGTAGGTGATGGATGTGGTGAGTTAATATAGGCCGAATTAGAAACGTTTTCAGTATCTATAGCTTCCATATTATTGTCAAAAATGTCATTATCTAAAATATTAGCTAACTCATTCATCTTAGATTCGTTCAAAGTTATTGGCAAGGGAGACTCTGAAACAGCACAATATCGGTAGTATTAATTTTATATTTATGGCCAATTATATGATAAGAAATGCACCAAAGGCCAATCAGATGACTTGTTCAAGTAGGTTATATGAAAAAGTCAAAGAATTTTACGCAGCTGTAGAAAGAATTGAAAGCTTTTTAGGAAAATCATGTTGTATGTAAGTAAAAAAAAATTTCATAGCCACGTAAAATGTACTATGTCAACATAAAATAGAATTTTGAGTAACTTATTCCAACGTAAAATGTTTTACGTATTACTTAACACATAACTTGTCATAATTCCACAACGTAAATTGTTGTATGTCTTTTATACCACATTGCTTTAGGTATACTTTACGACGTAAGTTGTTGTAGGTAATCTATACAACAGTTTAGGCAGGTTCATCGTAATATAATTAGTAAAACAACAAGATAGAATAGGATATTGGAAATTAAATAACACCTGTGACATTACGGGGGCTTGAGTTACATAAACTTTCGAGTACTATTTGATTAACGAGAATATTATGATTTTCCATTGCTTTTTCTGAGTAATTTTCGACGGATTTCTCTCCATAGTTTACCATTTCACAAAGTTTTCGGCCCCTACTTTTTATTCTTAGTATACCTTCCGTATTATTATTCAATAGCTAAATAATTATACTGAGAAAACATTAATTTCGTACTAAATTTTATCACAATCAGCGTGAAGTCCACTGTGAACGCGAGCCCGCGCTAACTTGTTGTATGTGACACATGCACGGCGCGACCGCTCGGCGCGCTCTCGCTTTAAACGTTGCAAAGGTCAATACAACGGTTTACGCTGTTGTCTTAATGACGATACAACTTTATACGTCTTGTAAGTACCTGAAATATAACTATTTTTCAACTTTTTAAATGTTGAACACGTAAATTTATGAATAAAAAGGTGATTAGATAAAAAAAAGTAAAATACCAATTTTGTGGGTTACCACACAATACGTGGGAAGTATCGATGTATGTGAAGTACTTATCACCATACCATAATAAAAAATATATTTTGGTCGTGACTTTACATTGAAGATAATTAAAAAAATACTTAGGTTAGGTTATGTTAAATAAACGATTCTGAACTACTCTTTTTATTTGTTTTTAAGTATCGCGATATTTTTGTATTGTTTATGGTAAATATCTCGATAACTCTAATACTAATGTGAGTGACCACAACAGTTTAAACATTTCTTTTAATTTGGAATTTTTGTTTGTTTATCCGCGATGGTCGCAAAAACAGGTGAACAGATTTGGATGCAGTTTTTTTGTTAGAAAGTCCTTGGTTAGACTTTAAATCTTTCATTTGTTTGATTGCAACTGATGGAGTTGAATCGGAGATAATGACTAAAAGTCAGCAAACTGGCATCTACGCGGAGTCATGTGCGTAGACTTGTTTATATTATTATTATTCTTCCAAAAACCCCACGAATACACAAATAAACATAAATAATTGGGCACAAAGTCTTGTAACATCATTATCTATAGTATTCATCACAAAGAACCACCTCTCAAAAATTAAGTTCCTCTTCACGTGAACCTTCGTGGTACAGATTCCCTGAAGCTGGCTGTAGTGTAGCCATGAAGTAATTAGTAGAGCTTTCGATCTAGTTGACTTAGGTGCTAGGTCGCCAAACAAACAGTCTCGACTTATACAAGTTTAATTAATTACTTGCATTTACACTTGAGGCCGTGAAAATGCAGTTCTATTTCATTGAGCGATTTTCGATTTAACTGCAAATTTTCGACATTATTTGCTAGAAAAAACTCAACAATTAATTGAGCTCGCTAAATATCCGTATACTAATACTTTTTCCCCGGAAATAGGATCCCATGGGTTGCGGGTACGGGATCAAACCTCCACCCTACTGAATACCACGGCTAAAATAACCTCGTGTTATGTTCTCGCCGGTGAGTAGTGTAGCCAGAGCTCACTGGAGAGTTTTTGTGCTGTCAGTGGGAAGACCAAAGACTTGTCCTGATTTTGTGTTCTGCGCTGAAGGCACATAAAATCTCTATTCTTACAGGGTCGGCAGCACGGATATGACTCCACTGGTGTTACACATATTCATAGGTCACGGTAACCACTTTCCATCAGGTGGGCCGTATGCTTGTCTGCCACCTAAGTTGTATAAGAAAAAAATCAAATTTCGTCAGAAGTGAAGCCACAGGCAACAGCTGGTATTGTCATAACTATGAATACAGTCAGGATCAGATTCATCTTGACGAATAAAGTACTCAAAATGATCTTAATATCTTTGCTCTTTGTTAATGATTGTTCTGATATTTGTTATATATCTTTAGTTCAGACGATAATACAGTACAGTTTGACTTGTAATACTTTGGTGTTAAGATCATTTTTAGACTTCGTAGTCAAAATCGATCTGATGCCAACTGTACATCTAACAAAACACGCTCGTATGCATCGCTGTTATTTTTCTTGGCACAACGCAATATTCACCAAAAACAACATGCTCTTTCACTTTATATTCTTGATATTATGTTTTATAAATATTAAACTTTCATAAATGTACAAACCAGGGGATGTCATTAAACGAAATTCTTGAAAATAGAGCTTGCATCTTTTGGCTTTGTGCCAAACAATGGTTTTAAGCACCAATTTTCGGTCTAAACATGAAGAGCCAATCGCTGGAGCTTAAAAAAATACCATCCCATTGTTTATGGTACGATATTGCAATTGTACTTCGGAACCTACTCGATAAAAGTAGCTCATATGAAATTTAATGATAAATAAAATAAAATTAAAATTCGTTTATTGTCAGACCAGCGATCCATAGTGTTAGAAACAATTAAACTTAAGAACTAATGTCAGTAATAAATACATATGAAAACACTCCACTATCTGTGACACTTGTGGAGTGTCATCCAGTGCTGCAACAAGGGGGAGTCCCATCTGTCCTTAAACACACTCAGGAGACTGTTGGAACTGCGGCGGAGTCGTGCGAGTCGATTTTATCCGTATTCGTTCAGCTGTTTTGGAGTTATTGAGTAACAAGTCATGTATCTAATAAATCCATAGTGAAGACCGTGAGAAGGCAAATGGAAGGTGGGATACACCCTATCCAAATATACTGACAACCTGAAAAGGTGGTAAGACAAACAGAATGCGGAAAGTGGATGATTGGGAGCAGTGATCAATTGGCGCACATGCCTCCAGCAGAAAATTAAATATTACAATCAGCTCCGTATCTTTGGAGCTGCAAACTAATTAACTACATACTAGAAAATCTTTAAATGTTATCTGATGTAGTCTGATAAAAAAGCCCAGAATATTATCATGTGAAAGTACGCATATAGGAGGTAGGACACGACGGTATTCCCGTCTGAATTGAGCAGTCCGACTGAAGAAGTACCTCCACGTTCCCGGCGGTGAGTAGAGTAGCCAGAGCTCACTGGACAGTTTTTGTGCTATCAGTTAGAAGACCAAAGGCTTATCCTGTTTTTGTGTTCTGCACTTGAAATCTCTGCTCTTACAGGGTCGGCAGCACGGATATGACTCCACTGGTGTTACACACATTCATAGGCCACGGTAACCACTTTCTATTAAGTGGGCCGTGTGCTTGTTTGCCACCTAAGTTGCATAAAAAAAGGCAGGGAGTTCTGAAAATTTTAATACTGAAACTGTGCGTCGAACTTTGCACTGTAGTGTACAAGTGAGCAAGCTACAGGGCACCTATCAGCCTGCATATGTTATCTAACACCGTTGTTCGTATATTGTTTAAGTGTAGTCGTTGAAGCTGGTAATATTATGTAAACAGAAAATTAAAAAGTCGAACTATGACTTTTTGGTCATATCTTCAGATCTACTTAGTCGGTTGTGATCTAAATTAGGTAAAACTTTAAGTCTGCATGATTGATATGCAATAACGATTGCTTTGTTTTGGAACAATTTTATACACCAAGTCCTTTGAATCTTTGCTCAACTCAGTCGTGGTCGGCTTTCCGTCCATGAAACGACTACCTATCTGACCTTCACCACTATTCTACATCGCGCTGATAGAGCGCGTCTCATTTTTGACATGGTGGTTAATTTACTTTTGTTCGTATGTTTATGTGTTTGACAGTACTAGTCCAGATGGCGCATTTCTTAACCGATTTTTACCAAACTTGGTACACGTGTTCTTTTATTTAAAACATAAGTTTCGTTGAGAGCTTTGTAGATGGGGATAATAGGAAGCAAGGTGGGAAGTTTGCTTTCCTGTTGCTTATGAATGTATCTCGATGATTTTTAGCTGAAGTACCGTGGAAGTGATTCCGTTCATTCATTTTGAAAAACAAGTATGCTTGCGAAGTCTACTGTTCACAGAACTACTAGTATTATACCAGTTAATGAATTTAACAATTATGTCACATCATATAGTTCAATAACATAACTAAAACTTTCGTCAAATGTCAATGCTTAAATGTAGCTGAAGACATTATGTGGCAATACAGTGGTGCGACAGAAATTTCAATTATACTCATAGCCTCTAACATTACGATTATTCCGGGTCATAAGTGCGGTGAGACCCGAAATAGTTTTTAGCCATATCAATAGACTAACGATACAAAACTTTGGTGAATAGTTCACGAAGTTCCCTCAAAGATTTATTACGAACAATATCCCACACTTGACGAGAGCCCAAAATAATTAGTAAAATACCCACCCGTAAATAGTTTTAGGTTTGACGATACGGTACCGACACGATCTCTTTTTAACGTCTAGAAAAAAATGCCGTAGTGGAGTTTGTTGCGCCACTTCTTCTCCACTAGCGCCTATGAAGCGGTGGTAAACTTAAGTAGAATTGACGTCAATAAGATAAAACAGAAAAAAAGACAAACAATGTTACAATAAATTGGGAAATCAAGAACAATAAACTACAGAAATATGAACGTCAGTTAATCTAAATAGCTTGTGTTGCAGGTTCACTAAAACTGAGTTCACGTTAGCCATATGGGGTTCAAAATCAAATCAAATCTAACATCATAACCACTAGGCTACGACCGCTAGTCAAAGTATACAAAATTTTATATTATCATCTCAGCATTGCATCTCGAGGCCAATGGTCCAGTTTTCAGCTTTTATTACCCTACTTCACACAGTTTGACGTGAGACAAGCATACCATTCGTTAGTTATGTTACTTCTTGAGTCTTCCCCTACCGTGGTCCAGTAGGGGAAGAATGACCAGATATTTTTCATTTGTCAGATTTTAGGCAGGCGACAAACGGTGCCACTCTAGGTTAAGTGACTTTCCTGCATTTTACTGTAGACTCGAAAGTTCTTCAAGACTTCTGGGGTCTGTCTTATATATTGCTTCTCCATATTATTCCATTCTTTCCCCCTCTGCAGAAGACCTAAGTGATACCTTTATTTATGAAATAAAAGCCTTGACAGACTATGATTATGATCATCAAATGGATCGTACGTTATTTGCTGACAAAAGTATGAAAAATATGCTTGTATTGTGTACTTGTACACGAGAGGTTTCCGAAATGTCGGTATCGTGTCGTCCAATGTAAAAATATTCTTTAGTTAACACGACCCAAGATCAATAAGTAAGTACATTTGACCCGCTCTCGCCCTACACGTGTAATGCTACAGTGAGTTTGAAATAATAGTTCATTATGTATAAAGTTTACTATTTTATACCTACTGCTTTCGTATAGGAAGAGGTCGACGTAGACATATATATGTCAAACAAATCGAAGAAATTTTGAAAAAAGGTCATGTCAAGAGTACCCGAAACCGGCGAGCATGTATGAAAATAATTATGAAAGTAGAAGAAGCGAAAGATATATGCCAGGATCGTGGCAAGTGGAAAACAGTAGTCTCTGCCTACCCCACTGGGAAAAAGGCGTGACTATATGTATGTATGTATGCTTTCATATTCACATAACACACAGACATAAAATACACTCCCTCATTTATAATATCTAGCTGCTGGGTATACATACATACATAAGTCACGGTAACCACTTCCCATCAGGTGGGCCATGTGCTTGTCTGCCACCTAAGTGGTATATAAAAAAAACATATAATCACGCCTTTATCCCCAAAGAGTTAGGGAGGTGAATTAACACCCACATTTCACAGATCATTGAATTCGGTCCCACGTAATAGGGCGTGTGCCTATTGCCGTCTTCCTGGCACTATTGTTGACTCAAGCCATGCATCTGGTCTGGGCTGTATATATCTGTCTGATGTTAAATGATGCTACAATGTAAATCGATTAAGACTGGTCAAAAGTAATCGGTTCAGGCTGGTTTCGAACCCGCGATCTTTCTCTTACAAGGGGAATACTCTGGCCATTGAGCCATCGAACCACGCCTGAAGCCATCCAAATTTTTCTAAGCGGATCTTTTTTTTTAATACCACTTAGGTGGCAGACAAGCACACAGCCCACCTGATTGAAAGTGGTTACCGTGGCCGATGGACATTGGTAACACCAGAGGAGTCACACTCGCACTGCCAACCCTGTAAGTACAGAGTTTCTGTGCCGTCAGTGTAGAAGACAAAGCAGGACAAGTCTTTAGCCTTCCCACTGACAGCACAAAATCACCAGTGAGCTCTGGCTACCCTACTCACCGCTGGGAACACAACACGAAGTTATTATAGCTGCGGTATTCTGTAGGGCGGAGGTACTTCCCAGTCGGACTGCTCAATTGGGCGGAAATACCTATTTGAATATTTTTTTCTTTGGCCGGCGGTGGGAGTCATCTACCGGTATTAGTACGAACTATTTGAAACAATGATCGCGTGGGAGAGGCCGAGGCGGGAGCTTGTGGCGGCCCTGGGAGTGAAGGTTCTCACGCTCTCCACCTTGCTCGCGGCGATAGTACGCTGCGCGGATGCATGGGCGGCCGGCGCCTCCTTCTGCGAGCAAGTAATGCTCGTGAAGGAGGAGGCGGGGCGGGAGCGGCAGCGGAAGCGACGAAGGATCGCAAGCCAAGCTGCCCGCGTACGAAGGCAACTCGGGCGTCGGAGGTCGTTGAACGACCTCCGCCCCCCATGAGCGCCGACCTGGGGGTGGCAGGTGGAGACGCCTGTCACCCTGGTAGAAGCAGGCCGCGCCTGACGCGCCTCCCCGTTTTCCGGGAGCAAGCTGGGAACTCTGTAGACACACACACCCGAGGAGAGGGCCAGATCGTGAGAGATGGCCCTGGGTTGGCCGGGGTGCGAGGGATATGCCTGTCAACCTCACCATCGGCAACCAAAACGACCCACAGGTGGCGTGAGTTTTAGTCGGTCGAGTCCGACATAACCTCTCCCACCGGCTCCTGTGGGGAGGTATACGTGGAGATTTTGCGCACGTAAAAAAAAAAAAGTATGATCTTCCTGCCCTTCATCATCATTTAGACGGCTTTACTGGCTTAGCGGTAGTGCGTTTAACTACTACGTAATTGGCGCAGGTTCGATTCCCACTCACACATCCAAATATTGATATGTCTTAGTAATCTATGAAATACTTGAGATGAAGTTATTTCACCAGTTCTCTAGGTTTATCATTGCAATGATGAGATTTTGACCTAAATTAAACATAACGTAAACTAACGCCTATAGCCCCGAAGGGGTAGGCAGAGGTGCTAGCACCCACATTTCGCCAGTTAATGTTTAGGTCCCAGTGTACCTAATAGGTGGCGAGCCTATTGCCGTTAACCGCGCACTTATAAGCCTGGCATGTGACATATTAAAACATGGGATCGAACCCGAGACCTCGTCTCAGCAGTCCATTACCTCTTCTTACCGCAATTTAACCCTTTCTCACATTAGGAAACTTACAGACAATTCGAGTCATGAACTAGCGTCGCCGCGATATCGCCAAAGAGTCTCTTACATTCATTTGAATGACAGTTTCAATTTCGCGAAACCCGCCTCCCGTCTCAATAAGTGTCGACAACATAGTGGAACAACAATGACAGTGTCTGAGGCATAGAGGTAGAATGTTCCACTGCTGCACAGAGATGGCGGGTTCGATCTCCACTGAGAGCAAATATTTTTTTGCATGAATATGTATATTTGCAATTGTGTGTGTGTCCTCTATTCCACACCCAAGCCCAACTATGTAAGTATATAACTAACTAACTGCTATAAATATGTATTTCTTTGAATAGTTAATAAGTAAGTACTTAGTATAATTATTTCTTCTTGGTTTTTCTATTTGCACAAGTTTTTGGATTGCAGTTCAGACTTTGATTGTGTAATCTTAATTTCATGATAATCACAATTGTAATCAATGTTGTGTGGAAAAAAAATGTAGTCTGGATGTTTCTATGTATAATAATGGTGTACGTATTTATAAAAAAAAATCTAAGTTTGTTTATCCGTATACTAGAGTCCCTAACACAAGCTAGTTAAGCTATGCTTACCATTGGTCTATAGAGCGTTGCGTAAAATATCGTAGAATATTTATTATTACTTATTATTCAATACTCAATTTCGACAAGAAATCAAGAAAAAAATCTTAGTTTTCAGTAGGTTAATGTACTTACCTCGAGTTGCGAACAATTTTCCAGTCGCGTTTCCATAATACGCGACTGAAGTCCTAGCATTTTCTAGTTTCTTAATGTAAGATATATATAGATGCCTTAAATAGTATACTTCCCAATATTAAACCGATTTTATGACCCCACACTATCAAATACATACCAAAATTCGCGCTATCAAACCCAAACGGATCATAAAATCACGAACCTCCCTATATCACCCGACGTTCTCAAAGTAGAATTTCAAGAGTGTGTCTCCACTACATCCATGTCCCTCTGAGACAGTTATTTTAATTTATAGCTCATGAAGTAAAGTTAAGTGAGGAATCTTGAAAGAAAATGCTGGTAAACTTTAATGAGACACGGAACCGTATGTACAAGGAGTTTTGTAGCAATTTACGATACATTTCTAGACGGAAACTCTTTGGTTGTGGAGTTAATGGAATATTTACGGAAGTTAAGACCACAGAACATGACGTGTGCAAGCTAGTTTTTAGATATTCTCACAAAATAAATATGACTTCTCGATATCATTAAAATTCCAAAATGGATCAATTTGGAATTCAATGCATAACCAAATAGGCTAGTATTATTGCGAGTTTAAACAACATTAACTAATGATTTAAGATTTACATGGTCATTTACATAATGTTAAACTCGCCGGGATATTTATCATGTTTATTATTTTTGTTGAGCAACCGATATTTCAGCGCTGTTGCAAGCGCCATGATCACGGTTGTAACAGTTGTGTAAACAGGGTCGGAGACAACACGAAGCCTTGTGGCATACCAGCATTTATGTCCATGCGGTCCGAGCAGCTGCCGTCGACGACGGCTTTGATACTTCTGTTGGACAAAAAGCTAGCAATCCATCCGCATAGGCCCTCGCGAATGCGAATGCGAAATGCGCCAGGATGAAGAAGTTGGAGCTCTAAAAAGTTCAAAAACTGATATAACTATTAAAGAACATCGCCAGTGGGTTGAAGAGGCAAGATGGCAACTACAAGAAAAAAATAATCAATATTTGAAAAGGTGTCAAAAATTGAATTGAGCTAATAGTATATAGTAAAAATATAATTAATTAAATTATGAATTCAGAGCGTCGTATTCTACATAAAATTTAGAACAATGAACTGCCCCAATGAATTTCTAATTGTCTAGGTGGGCTATTTGAAAAGATTGGGGGCAAAAGAACCGCGGTAAAAACTGCATATTTACCGCGATTCTTTTTCCCACATCTTCTGAATTTTCTTCTTTTTTTTATACCACTTAGTAGACAGACAAGTAAACTGCCCCTTGATGGAAAGTGGTTACCGTGGCCTACGGACGTGTGCAAAACCAGAGGGGTCACACTTGCGCCGCCGACCATGTAAGAATCTTCTAAAGCCCTTTTTGAAGAATCCCATATTGTAGTCGCTTGGGAAAACCACGGCAGGGAGTTCATTCCACATTCCACACACGGCCCACCTGATGGAAAGTGTTACCGTGGCCTATGGACGTTTGTAACACCAGAGCAGATACAGTCGCGCTGCCAACCCTGTAAGTACAGAGTTCCTGTGCCGTCAGTGTAGAAGACAAAGCAAGACAAGCCTTTAGTCTTCCCACTGACAGCACAAATTCTCCAGTGAGCCTACTTACCGCTGGGAATACAACACGAAGTTATTATAGCCGCGGTATTCTGTAGAGCGGAGGTACTTCCCCAGTCGGACTGCTCAGTTGGGCGGAAATACCGCCGTGTCCTACCTCCGCCGTGTCTAGCTTACTGGAGAGTTTTTGCACTGGCAGTGGGTAGATTAAGGCTTGTCCTGCTTTGTCTTCTACACCGTTCTTGTAAGGTTGACAGCAAGATTGTGACTCCCCTCATTTCAATCAAGTGGGCCGTGTGCTTATCTGCCACTTAAGTGACACAAAATGTGGTGGGGCGCATAATTTCATCAAGATAAACATTAACTTCAGAATGACTAAGCCAACGTCTTCCAAATATCAAATATTTTAAATTAAAATAAGAAACTATTTATTTAGTTATTAAACAAAATGTTTGCAAACAATAACCACTCGTTAAAATAAAGCTATTTTTTTATACTACTTAGGTGGCAGACAAGCACACAGCCCACCTGATGGATAGAGGTTACCGTGCCCTATGGACGTTTGTAACACCAGAGGAGTCACAGTCGCGCTGCCAACCCTGTAAGTACAGAGTTTCTGTGTCGTCAGTGTTGAAGACAAAGCAGAACAACAAAGATAAAGATAAAGATAAAAATTAAAAAAAAAACAAACCTTTAGTCTTCCCACTGACAGCACAAATTCTCCAGTGAGCTCTGACTACCCTACTCACCGCTGGGAACACAACACGAAGTTATTATAGCCGCGGTATTCTGTAGGGCGGAGGTACTTTCCCAGTTGGACTGCTCAATCGGACGGAAATGCCGCCATGTCCTACCTCCTGGAAGATCCTGGAAGATTAAGCCTGGAGGAGATTGGGGTTATTGTAACCATAAATAAATATATTCACACCCGTATGTAAATACCCGAAAGTGTACTCAGAGGTGCATTAACATTAATATTGTGATGGTGGATTTTAACTTTCTTCTCATCATCTATTTATTTATTTATATATACTTTATTGTACACTATTTAAATACATCCTACAGATGACAAAAATAGCTAAGGAATAAGTACAATTGGCGGCCATATCACTTTAAGCGATTTCTGCCAGACAACCTTTGGATGGGGATTAAGTGGTAGTTGTTTGGCGTACTTTTATAATAAGTAAGTGCGTAGTACACAGGTATATTTATACCTAATACACACATTAATATAAATAATACAGTAATGCTATCTAATACTTACATATAATAAATATAATATACTGTAAACCTGCTATAGAGCATTTTTCACATTGAAATACACACATCAACAAAGTCTAGGGAACAAGGACATTTCTAGTTTTTATTTAAAAACCCTTTCTTGTAATAGTGAGTGTTTTATGTCAATAGAAGGGTATTTTTATACCGTTTTTAATTTTAATTTTAATAAAAACATTCTCATATCAATTTTTTTTTTTTTTTAAGAAAGAATTGAATAGTGCCAATGTTGAGTATTACAACCTTCTATGATTAGGCACAAAAATAACGAGGTAGTAAGAAATACAGTAATTAACCGTACTTTAAACGTTTTTAATAATCTGTAGGACCTCCTAAAGCATTAGCAACAGCTCGACAACGGCGTGGCATACTTAGTATGAGATTGTCAAACATCGTCTGTGGAATATGGCTCCATACACTGCGAAGGTGTAAAAAAAGTTGTTCTTCAGTGTTCAGATTTTCCAAAGAATCACTGAAAGCTCTTCCCCCAAGCAATTCCCAGGCATGCTCTATGGGATTGAGGTCGGCAGACTGAGCAGGCCATTCCAACGTCGTCATATTGTGCTCGCTTAACGCATTGACCACTACCCTCGCGGTGTGTGACCGTGCATTATCTTGCATGAACATAAAATCTTGACCGAACTGCTGTCGATGAGGGATTACCATGGGGTGTATAACCTCCTGAATGTATTGGTTTGCATTCAAATTGCCCCGTATCCAAACGAGGTCGGTCCTTCCACCAAGGCGAATTCCAGCCCATACCATGATTGTTCCACCTTGGTAAGGATGAACTTCTTGCGGATTCTGGAGACGACTCCAACGTCCAGGAACTCGCCATATACACACTCTTCTCGAATCAGGATGAAAACCGAAGCGAGATTCGTCGGAAAACAGAACCCGTGCCCATTGATGGTCGGTCCACTGTAAATGTACGATAGCCCACAATAAGCGACGACCTCGATTTCCACGTCGAAGAGCTGGAACCCTAAGCGGTCTGCGAGCGTGAAGATTGGCTTCATGTAGTCTTCTCCTGACAGTTTGATCGCTAATAACCACTTGATGCTGAGACTGGAGGCCTGTGACTAACCGACGAGCAGTAATCGTGGGTTGCCGCCTTGCGGAATTTTGCAAGAAACGATCTTGTCGCTGGGTAGTAACCCTATTTCGTCTCCTGTGACGTTCGGCAATATCCCCTGTAGACCTGTAGCGTGCTCATAATCTGCAAATTACGCTTGGTTGGGTGTTGACAGCATCCGCTACGTCGCGTTGAGTTCGTCCAGCTTGCAGCATACCAACAGCCCTTAACATCTCTTCGCGACTTAAATTACGACGTGATATGATGACTACAGTCACAAAAATGCACAAACCATACGTAAAAGACGTATTATTGATAATAAACGTTATTTACAATAAAAAAAAAAAAAAATATTTTGCCTCAGAGAAACTGCACAATCAAACACTTAAAAGTTTTCCCTCCATATTCGAAAATCATTACTTATTAAAATTTATTTTTAAATTTCGAACAGCTCTGTAATCTACTTTATTCTATTTTTATTTATTTGCTGCCAGTTATTTGCAAAACAAGATTTACAAGAAAAAAAAATTTGGGGTCATCTTGTTCCCTAGACTTTGTTGAGGTGTTTATATAGTGTTCCTTCGCCATAGTTTTGAATTTATTTAAATTCTGGGCATTTCTTATATCCACTGGTAGCTGATTCCACAAACGAATCGCCGTAACTGTGAAGGAATTGTCGTAGAATGTAGTTTTATGCGATGGCATCCTTAGTCTTAAGTTTTCTGATAACCTAAAATATCTCTTATGAGTATCATGTAAGAAATCAAAACTCAAAACGTTCCGTAAGATAAGACTGAGTTGTAGGTTTAAATAATTTGTTGTACTGCTAGGAAAGGATGTGAGCATTGCACAAGTCGTATGAATAGCCACTTAAGCTCTGTTCAAAATTGCGAAACATTATCATACTTGCGTAAACCAAAAGTAGATCATCCTCATATTGGTTAAAATAGGAAAATTTTTGAATCAGTTCTGGTGGGATTCGAACCCGTGGTCTCTCCCTTACATGGGGAATGCTTTGATAACTGGACCACCGAACTTCACCTGAAGCCATAGCCTGAAGACAGCATTCGGGTTTTTTTTATTTAAAATTATATTACATATTATTTATTTCAAAAAAAATCCCGACTGCTGTCTAATAGATAGAAACTAGTCTGATAGCAGGCGGTACCCGTTTGTCAATCATAAAATCAAAGAAAATTAATAGGTACCACCTGCTATTAAACTTTTATACAGCACTAGTCGGTTTTATTTTATAATTTTATCTTTTATTCAATACCTAACAGTACAGCATGTTTAAATAGAATTTAGAACTGAGGAAGCTCGTTATCCTTAAAAAATTCAACTACTTTTCTTTTCGTTTTAAGAGACAGTGGGTCATAAAAAATAATTTAAAAAAGCTCTTTTTACAACACCTAAGTGGCAAACAAGCACACGGTCCACTGATGGGAAGTGGTTACCGTGTACTACAGACGTGTGCAACACCAGGGGAGTCACACTCGCATTTGAGTCCGGTCAAGCTATTTTTTATTTCCCATTATGAAATTCTTAACTCATTGTTTTATTGTTATTTACAGACAATTATTTTATAGAGAATAGCATAAAGTGCATGTATCGATCGGGTAAACAAATAATGTGTGCCATCCTGGCCTATTGTACTCTGTAAAAATAAATAACATTATTCAAATGATTAAAGCAATCGGATTGAAAATGGACTTGAAGTAGTTGTGTCTCAAGTAATCTGCTTTTTTTATTAATCAATTTAAAAAATAAATGTTAAAAATCTGTGTTTAAGTTGTATTAGTTACCGGATAATACATGTAAGTAGATATTTAAATATTATTTTATGATGGGGAACCTACTTCAGCATACCTTTGTTTTAAAGCACCATAAAGACTCTACCCAGGCTTTCACCCAGACGCAAAGAGTGCGTTTACTCACCCGAGGAGGGCCAGGATATGCCTGTCAATTTCACCTTCGGCAAGCAAAAACGACACACAGGTCCCGTGCTTTTTAGTCGGTTCGAGTCCAACATAACCTCTCCCGCCGGCTCCGGTGGGGAGGTATCCGTGAGGATTTTTGCACGTAAAAAAAGTGCGTTGACTCTTTTCGCCCTTTTGGTTTGACTTATTACATACATACATATATACATATAATCACGCCTTTATCCCCGGAGGATTAGGCAGAGGCGCATTGTGTTCGGATCCACGTACTAGGGGTGAGCCTATTGCTGTGTTCCGGGCACTATTCACTTATTGTATACATACCTACTTATTATGCGACATAAGCCATTTAACAAGTAAGAAAAGACTTGCAGGTTCTATTTAACTATAACTATATGTTTTTGATATAAAGAAAGGATTAAAAGTGACAGAAATATCAAAGCATTCATATCAATAAGATCAGTGAAAGATGATATTTGAACCAAGGTGTAAGCTGCTCACATATTAGGCCATGTCCATATGACATGTAGCGTTTTATTTTCAACATAATTCACGCTTCATGAACGATATTTAATAAAAGTACGCCTGACGATCAACGAGTATAGGAGGTAGGACACGGCGGTATTTCCGCCCAATTGAGCAGTCCGGCTGGGGAAGTACCTCCGCCCTACAGAATACCGCGGTTATAATAACTTCGTGTTGTGTTCCCAGCGGTGAGCTGGCTACCCTAGCCAGAGCTCACTGGAGAATTTGTGCTATTAGTGGGATGACTAAAGGCTTGTCCTGCTTTGTACTCTACACTGACGGCACAGAAACTCTGTGCTTACAGGGTCGGCAGCGCGAGTGTGGCTTCTCTGGTGTTACACACGTCCATAGGCCACGGTAACCGCTTTCCATCAGGTGGGCCGTGCGCTTGTCTGCCACCTAAGTGGTATAAAAAAAGCACAAACGCACACGGCCCACCTGCTGGAAAGTGGTTATCGTTTTTTTTATACCACTTGGTTGGCAAGACAAGCTGCAGCATGCTGTAAGCATGCATGTGCTACCTAAGTTGTATAAAAAAGGACGGAATACGAATTCAAAACGCGTCATATAGCGCATAAAACGCGTAGTCTGAACAAGTACTTAGATGATGGCTGAAGCAAACGGTTGCTTTCGTTACCCAATAGTACTTGACACCCTATAATCTCGAAGTGTAACGCGATATACGAATAACGCAAATAGAATTGAACGTAGTATTGTGATTTCATTTCCTCTTGCATATTTTATGTGAGTGGATTCCGACGATCTATTTTAACCAGAGTGAGTGTGCCGCGTGATTCCCGCAGAGTAGAATTTGAACCACCCCATCTCTCCCCATACGGTGTCGTACAAGGCGACTAAGGGTTGTTTAACATCAGACAGATATATAGCCAAGACTCAGCCTCAGATACATGGCTCGAGTCGACAATAGTGCCCGGAAGACGGCAATAGAATCTAAAATGTGGGTGTTAATTCACCTCTGCCTAACCCTCCGGGGATAAAGGCGTGATTGTATATATGTTTGTAGAGTGAGAAATAACGTGATAAGAGAACGATGTAGTGATGAGAATTGAGAGAGGAATATTGAGATGGTTCGGTCATGTTGAGAGAATGAATGAAAGAAGACTAACGAAATAGGTGTATGAGGCGAGTGTGGATGGTACCGTTGGAAGGGGAAGTCCTAGGCGCACATACTAAAATGGTGTTCCTTCATAAGGATCCATATCTTGGAACCCAGGTATAACCAAGCAAATAAAACGGACAGCGGGTGAGTCAGCTACCGAGGGGTGCGATGCTAGAACGTGGCCGAGGGCGTTATGTCTAAGGTTCAATCCCTGGACATTTAGGAAAACCAACAGCAGTGTTTTCCTCGAGGTTACCCTGAATGTACTACGTACACTTCGCAATGAGGTGGCGTAGCTTCGCTTTATTGGATGCTACTACCAGCTGTGCGCCCCTCCCCTCTCACTCTTCTTCCCCAGATAGATAAGTTCTTACGGGGTCGGCAGCGCGAATATAACGCCTATGGTATTGCACAGTTACACACGTCTATAGGCAACGGAAACCTCTTTCCATTGGGCTGTGTGCTTGTCTGCCACCTAAGTGGTATAAAAAAGTAAGCTCTCTCTCTCTCTCTCTCAAACTCACGCCTATATCCCCGAAGGGGTAGGCAGAGGTGCTAGCACCCACATTTCGCCAGTTTATGTTTAGGTCCCAATGTAATAGGTGGCGAGCCTATTGCCATTAACCGGGCACTTATAAACCTGCGATATATACACACATAAAGTAAGCATCATTTTTTTTTCAGATTTGTCGCCATGGATACCCTAGTAATGCAATTAAGAACCAAATTCGTTCAGATGGGACTCCGTATGATTGTACTTTTACAGCTGACGTCATACTTATGGCCTCCGGAAACTAATGTCATGGGTAAGTTATACTAGTTTTGCTTCAAGATCTTTACCATCTCCTACCTGCTATCGTGGGAGAATCGACCAAAACTGGCCATCTTGAACTACCACGACAAGCGTTATCCGGAACCACAGAAGGCATTAAGAACGCAGCACTCAATTCCAGAGACAAGGTAGATAAAAGAAAAACATTAGAATGGTCTTTTATTCACAAGAGAGCCAGATCGAGAGAGATAGTCCTGGGTCGGCCGGAGTGCGAGGGATTTGCTTGTTAACTTCACCTTCGGCAACCAAAACGACCCACAGGCGTGCGTATTACTCAGTTCGAGTCCGACATAACCTCTCCCACCGGCTCCAGTACACTGAGGTCATTTGCATGTGGTTTTAAGTTATAGTGTCCATCTTCGTTTATTCAATAGATACCTGCAAACCATCATATTTTAATTAACCTAATCTAAGTTGATGATACAGCTACCTTGCAAGCTACTGGATCGGTGTTACCAACATTGTGGACAGCATAAATTTAGGGGGTAGATTAGCGGGATAAGTTTTCTTTAGGGTACTTTTAGAGACTTTTATTTGACAGTTTAGAATGTATAGATGTTATACCCTTAAGATACAGCAAAATATTCAATAAGTTACTTTTTGCCCAGGTCTTAATGATGTCTAGTACATTCTTTTTTTTTATTCAGAATGCAGAATGTTACGATTCTTTTCATTAAGTTCTAAATGTTTAACTTTAAAACCAAACCAAAGCTTTCGTTTTGAGCTGATTCTAGAAATATTAATTTTTTTGAACGAAATATTGAAAGTTTTAAAATATTAAATAATAATAATCAATTAATATAAATTAACATTATAATACAATTTGATCAGTTTCAAAACATAAATACACAAAAGTGAAATGACTCGGGTGGGACTTCTTGAACAAGACGTAGGTCAGTAGCTTAGGGACTAGTTCCCATCTGAGTCGTTTCACTTTTGCATATTTTAGTTGAACATTTTAGAAGATTTTGATTCCAGCTTCAGGGAAAAAAAATTTGAAGTTGGCCACACTACATGGTTTTAGTGTAACACATTCTTTTCACTCACGTAGGCTCGTTTTATTTATATTTATTATACTCTTTATTGTAAAAGAAACTCAAGGTAATTTTGGCAAAATAGCTCTGTAAGCGCGTCTACGGTAGAATGCACACATTCGAAACTCTTAATAGCCTCATACGACACCACAGAAAGCTTCCAAGGTATAATCTGGGGTTATAAATCCTAATTCTAAATAAATTGCAGAGTTGAAACGGTGTTTGTTTTATTTGAATTGATTAAATGAAGAAGGAGATCTTATAGTCAATTTTAACATAATAAAAACACCATTCAGATTTTTTTTTCTTGATAGCCTCCAGTGTAGTCCTCTCTGTGGCGTGGCGGTAGTGAGGCGTTTTTTTTTATACCACTTGGTTGGCAGACAAGCACACAGCCCATCTGATGGAAAGTGGTTACCGTGGCCTATGGATGTGTGCAACACCGAGGGAATAATACTCGCACTGCCAACCCTGTAAGCACAAGAATTTCTGTGCCGTCAGTGTAAAAGACAAAGCAGTACAAACCTAACAAATGGTCTTCCCACTGACAGCACTAAACTCTCCAGTGAGCTCTGGCTACTCCACTCACCGCCGGGAACATAACACGAGGTTATTATGGCCGCGGTAATTCCCTAGTTGGACTGCTCAATTGGACGGATATACCGTCGTGTCCTATTTCCTCCTTTGGAATATATACAATTACTATGGGTTTGATTCCCGCTGCCAATATATCTATTTGCATTTGTTTTGGCATTTCCGTGCCTCAGTGAGCACGTAAAGACGTCGATCACGGTTTTTTTTTTTACGTGCGCATAATCCCCACGTATACCTCCCCACCGGAGCCGGTGGGAGAGGACAACATAACCTTATGTCGGACTCGAACCGACTAAAACGCACGCCGCCTGTGGGTTGTTTTGGTTGCCGAAGGTGAGGTTGGCATATCCCTCGCACCAGGGCCGACCCAGGGCCATTTTTCACGATCTGGCCCTCTCCTCGGGTGTGTGGGGACTACAGAGTCCCCAACTCGTTCCCGGAAAACGGGGAAGCGCGCCAGGCGCGCCGCCACCGCGGCCTGCTTCTGCCAGGGTGACAGGCGGCTCCACCTGTCATCCCCAGGCCGGCGCTCATGGGGGGCGGAGGTCGTTCACCGACCTCCGACGCCCGAGTTGCCTTCGTACGCGGACAGCTTGGCTTGCAATCCTTCGTCGCTCCCGCTGCCGACCAACATCTATAGCAATCGTTACGGGTAGTTGCATTCCCAAAAAAGTTCAACAATTTGTCTAACTGCAATGTTTAGATACCGCCAATGGCTTGTGGAGGTCAGATGGCAGTCGCTTCACTGAAAATATCGAAGTTTAACCAGACACATAGTTAGACTACAAAAAGGTAGGTGTAGGAGGTAGGACACGGCGGTATACCCGCTGACATATAAACCTATAAGTTCAGATCATGTTCGGTGTATCATACATCAGTCACATGTAACCAGTACATTTAACCAATTTTTAGATATTTTTATAGTGTATAAATATTTATCAGTAGTTCTCCGATTTAGAAAGGAAGAAAAGAGATATAGCACAGAGGAACCACCGGGAAAACGTCTCGTATGCGAATATAACCTCTTCGTCAAAATTTCCATCGTTGCCTCAAATGGCATCACAATCACAAGAACAATCCCAGCCACTAATGCAACTAAATAAAAACACAACAAACAACGAAAACCTTACGAGTCCCTTCGAGCAAGAGTTACAAATAACCATGAAACAGATACTCCACCAGTTACAGCTTCAACAAGAAATCCTTATAAAAATTCTCAACAAATAATACAAGAATGCAATATCATAAGCTGCGTATACTGCATCTCAATGCACAAGGACTGAAAGGTAAATTCCTCGAATTAAACTCGCTAGTCGAGCAATATGAACCGCATATAATCGTAGTCAACGAGTGCCGGGTGAACTTTTCTCAAATACGTATGAATCTCCAGAACTACGACAAAATCACGCACACGATCGCATCGCATCTAACTACAGCCATGTATGTGATGCAAGGACTACGCTGGAATCAGACAGACGTAACTCCAGGTACTGAAGAAGGAGACCGTCTCATCGAAGGCGTCGCTATTAACCTCACCTATAATCACCTGACCGGAGATTCTCTAAAAATTAAGGGGATATACATACCGCACAGATCAAAATACATTGACACCGCAACACTTAACGATGAGCTAGAAGATATCATAACTGAAGCTCCAAATATCACTATTGGGGATTTCAACCTTCAAATGACAGCGCTTAGTCAGATGAAAGACGAAGGTGCGGGAATACTCGTCCGTAACCTCTGTAACTCCGATGTTTGCACCATATACCACACGGGCCAACCTTCGCGACCTAACAGTGCAGGCTATGGTATCCTTGATGCAGCCATTTTCTCACTCGATGCGCAAACTTTCGACTCAATATCATGCCGACAAATAACATCGGTTGGCTCCGACCATATGCCCTGGATACTAGACCTAAGTATAAAGGTGGACAGAGAGAAATCTCTGGTAAGAAATACAAGCGCTATTGCAAACAATGAAGGAATTAGAAAACAATTCCAACAAACAATATGGGATAAAACCACACACCTACCAAATGAACTTACAACAGACGCAGAATGTGAAGAATATTTACTACAACTTGAAAAGGCCTTCACAGAAACCTTGGATGAGTATGCACCACTACATGAAAAAAACAGAAGGGATCAACTTCCAGAAGATATAAATATATTAATCAACAAAAGAAACCAAGCCAGATGTAAAGCGTGGCGATTACGTTTCAACCAAGACAGAATAACAGAGCAAAGAAGAACGTACAATCGTCTTAAACGCCAGGTCCAACACGCACTCGTAGAGTATAAAAATAAAAAATGGACCCGGATTGTAAATGATCCACAGAACAACAGAACCCAGATGTGGAGAATTCAACGCAACCTGAAGGCTCCAGTACAGAAAATCCCCCATATTGAGGGATGCAACACCGAGAAAGAAACAATTGACACCTTGGTCGACGCAGCGATCGTTACCACAGCTCAGATAAACAACGAAGATAGAAACACTGAGAAGATGACACCGTTCCAGCCTCTTGACCCCACCTCCATAGAGGAAATTAAATTAGCACTGAGACGCTTTAAAAATAAGAAGGTGCCTGGTCCAGACAAAATTAAAGCAGAAGCCCTCAAACTCGGAGGTGACCCTTTTCTTACCAGGTACAAAGTGATAGCTGACTACTTATTACTGACAGGTTATTATCCCAAGAGATGGAAAATTGGTGAGTGTATTTTCCTACATAAAGCAGGTAAGAATCATCGGGAAGCTAAATCTTACCGACCTATTACTCTCCTAAACATCATGGGTAAACTATACGAACGGCTCCTGTTGTCGCGCCTGCAACAAACGACCGACAGTCTCCAACCGTCCTTCCAACATGGTTTCACCAAGTTTTTTTTTTTTTTTATATAGGACACGTCAATTGGACTTCGCCTTGCCTGATGGTAAGCTGAAGGCAAAATCCCAGAAAAGAGGGTCACCATTACTTACACATACCGTGTGACAATGGTGACACTCAGCTTGACGGCCTTATCATATGCTTTTTCACGCCCCGCTTAAAGGACCCGGGACTGTAGGAAGAAGGAAACACGTGAGCTGGTAATGAATTCCAGGCCTTAATGGTGCGACAGAGGAAAGAGTCTCCGAACCGCTTGGTTCTTGATCGGATGTTTTACCAAGTACAGAGGAACAGGTACACAGATTCTTCGCACTGGCAAGTTCATTACGGATGCACTGGAAGCGAAGGAAAGTGTGGCCATGGTCTTAACGGATCTCTCGAAGGCCTTCGACTCAATAAACCACGAAGGTCCAGCGAAGAAGCTTCAAACAGCTGATGTGCCAAACAACATCATAAAAATGATAGAAAATTATTTGAGCGGCCGTAAAACATACGGGCGCTTCAGAACCACCCATGGCGATGAAAAACCAGTGCCACACGGAGTCCCTCAGGGCTCTATCCTGGGTCCTGTCATTTTTAACCTTTACGTACATACGGGAGATGGGCCTCGTCAGCAGTCGGGGAGATGGGCCTCGTCAGCATTGGGCTGCAACCCGTCTAAGAGAAGGAAAACTCTGAAATCAAAACCGGGGAGATGGGCCTCGTCAGTATTGGTCTGCAACCATCTAGGAGAAGGTCACTCCGAAATAAAACCAACTCTCAGGGAGCATACCCGAGAAAAAACCCCGATCCAAGGTGTTAGCCGACCCGTGCCAAGGATTCGTGACCAGAGGGCAAGCTGGTGTAACGGAGGGTGTCTGTGTTGGCGGTCACAGGACACACTTGAGATTCCGCCTTACCTCCGTAAAGGGCTCTGCGGGGGTGGACCATATTTTCCCTATGACTCGTGGGAACGCAATGATGATTCCAAAAATTTATCATCCGCATGGCGGCGACGCGGTACGCCACCCGTCACGTCTCGTTTCCAGTGGGGGCGAAAAGTGGCTCACGGAGAGCCGTTTTGCTACGTTGAATGTTGGAGGAGGAATGGAAGAAAAAATGAATGATGTTTGTAAGATGATGGATGAAAGAAGGATTGATGTGCTTTGTGTGAATGAGACGAAGAGGAAAGGATGTGACACCACCAAGCACGGACCCTACACTGCGTACTGGTCGGGAGTACCCAATACCGACAGAGCTTGCCAGGGAGTTGGTGTCATCCTATCTGCTAGAATGGCTGAGTGTGTGAATATATTCGAATGTGTGAATGCTAGACTGATGTGGATGAGAATGAAAGTGGGACTCACTCGTATTTTTGTCGTAGGGGTTTATGCTCCTGTAGACTCCGGTACGAATACGTCCCAGGAAGTACAAGAAGAAAGAGAACAGTTTTGGGAGAGTTTAAGAGATGTATTAAGAGAATGTAAGGATAATGAAAGAATAATAATGCTAGGTGATTTTAATGGATGGGTAGGACTGAAACGAGATGGATTTGAAAGGGTTCTTGGCAAGTACGGAGATGAACGAGTGAACGAAAATGGTAAAGGTTTGCTTGAAGTATGTTTGGAATGGAACCTTTGTGTGTCAAACACGATGTTTCGACATAAAAGGATTCATATGTATACAAGAGAAGCGAAGAATGTCAGTAAAAGTATGATTGATTTTGTAATAGTGGATGAAAGATTGAGAAAAAATATTCTAGACGCTAGGGTATATCGCGGTGTGGGTATCCATACAGATCACTTTTTGGTTATGTGCCGTATAAGTGATCTCTTTAAAGGATGGAGACGTAGAAGGCGTGAGCCCATAAGTGTTCTAGAAAGAATAAAAGTAGAAAATTTGCAAGAAGATAAAGTGAGAGAGGAGTATGGAAGCAAATTAACTGAAAGGTTTCATGATCTTGATAGTATTTGTGAGATTGAGGAGTTATGGAAGGTATTCAAAGATGAGATTGTGAGTGTGGCTTCCCAAGTATGTGGTATAAGTAAAAGAAGTAAAGTGCAAAAGGTGAAGCATGCATGGTGGGATAAAGAAGTGCAAAAGTGGGTATGTGAGAAAAAGAAAGCGTGGCTTGACTGGCTCTCAGTCAGAGCTAATGAGAGAATGCAGCAAGCTACAATTGAGAATGTGGATGAAGCGAAAGATAAATATAGAAGACTGAAAGGGATAGTGAAAGGAGTGATTGCTAGAAAGAAAAAGGAACAAAAAGACGTGTTTGATGAAAGGTTATCTGGGGATTTCCAGACGAACATTAAGTTCTTTTGGAAGTCCATTCGTTTAGCCAGAGGAGAAACACAGAGCTCCGAGCTGAACGCTATTAGAGACCAGAATGGAAGTATTGTAAAAGGTGAGGAATGTGTGTTAAAAAGATGGCAGGGCTATTTTGAAAGTTTGTTTGAAAGAGAGAATGGTGTACATGCACTAACCTTGGTGATGGATGACTATGTTGATGCTGATAAAAGTGGTATTAGTATGAATGAAGTTGTGAGTGCATTAAGAAGTATGAAAGCTGGTAAAGCAGCGGGATATGATAAGGTGACAGTCGAGATGCTGAAGGCTGGACAGGGCCTTGTAGCAAGTCAGTTGTGCCGCCTTTTCAACATATGTTGGGTTAGCGGTCGTGTACCAAGTGATTGGTGTAAGGCCGTTATAGTTCCACTTTACAAAGGAAAGGGCTCGCATCAAGACTGCAAAAACTACAGGGGCATTAGCCTACTCAGCGTCGTCGGCAAACTGTATGCGAAAGTGTTGATTGAGAGAGTTATGAAAGAAACCGATGAGAAAATATGGGATGCACAAGCGGGTTTTAGAAAGGGAATGGGATGTACGGATCAGGTCTTTTCATTGCGAAGCATAGCCGAGAAATTTTTGGCCAAGAGTCAAAAGGTCTATTGCGCATTTGTGGATTTGGAAAAGGCCTATGACAAAGTGGTGAGGAATGAACTTTGGTCGGTACTGTCTATGTATGGGGTGAGCAGCAACCTTATTCGAGCTGTGAAGTCTCTCTATGAGGACTCCAGAGCTTGCGTGAGGATACATGGGTCATACACTGAATGGTTTAGTATCCAAAAGGGGGTTAGACAGGGATGTGTAGCGTCACCATGGCTGTTTAACTTATTCATGGACAGTTGTTTGCAAGATTTGAAAGATAAAGAATGTGGTTAAAAATGAAGAATTTACTCGTCAAATGTCTTCTTTATGCTGATGATCAGGTTTTACTGGCGTCATCGGCAGATGAGTTGCAGGAGATGGTAACAACTATGCATGAAGCTTTTGAGAGGAAAGGAATGAAAGTGAATGTTAGTAAGACAAAAGTTATGGTTTTTGAAAGAGATGAATGCGTGACAGAGTGTAGGATTTGTATAGATGGAGAAGAAGTGGAACAAGTGAATGAGTTCATATATTTGGGAACATTGTTTACGAGAGATGGAAAGCATGAAGAAGATGTTGAAAGGAGAGTGATGGCTGGAAATAGAGTGAATGGGGCACTACACAACTTTATGAGCAGCCGGAAAGTGTCCGAAAAGGCACGACTGGCTGTACATGGAGAAGTATTGGTGCCGACTCTTATGTATGGTAGTGAAAGTTGGGTGTGGCAGAAAAAGCATCAGAGTAGAGTGAATGCAGTAGAAATGCGTGCGTTGCGAAGTATGTGTGGCTTGACCTTGAAAGATAGAGTGAGAAATAGCGTGATAAGAGAACGATGTGGAGTGATAGAAGATGTAGTGATGAGAATTGAGAGAGGAATGTTGAGATGGTTTGGTCATGTTGAGAGAATGAATGAAAGAAGACTAACGAAACAGGTGTATGAGGCGAGTGTGGATGGTACCGTCGGAAGGGGAAGACCTAGGCGCACATACCTGGACCAAATCGGGGAAGTTTTAGAAAAGGGGCAGGTCAGGAGTACTCTAAACCGACGAGCATGCATGAAGAATGTAATGAGAGTGAATGAAGCGAGAGTAATATGTCAGGATCGTAGCAAATGGAGATCCGTGATCTCTGCCTACCCCTATGGGAGACAGGCGTGATTTTATGTATGTATGTATGTACGTACATGACGTTTGGGATCAGCGAGACCGTATCCGCAGACTCAAGCTCTCCCAATATGCCGATGACCTATGCATCCTTAATCGGTCTCCGGATCCAAACAGCGCGACAGAACGCGCTGGCTGGACCACCAACATTATCATCGACTACTACCATCGCTGGGGGCTGAAATGTAACGTAGATAAAACGGAATGTGCTATGTTTACTCACAAGAGGAACTACCGCAGAACCATTCGCATCAAAGACGAGATAATCCAATATAAAAGGAACATAAAATATCTAGGGGTACACTTAGACAAAACCATGACTATGGGCAAATAGACGGATTATGTCGTGCAGAAGGCGCGACGAGCACGAGGCGCGCTAGACCCCATCATAGGCTGGCACGCCAAGACGGATATAACTGTGAAATTTGCTGTAATTCAAGCTTGCCTACTTCCTATACTGGATTATGGTGTAGTACAATTACTGTCCCGCTACAGTAAGAGCAATCTGTTAAAAATTGAACGACAGTACCGAATGTCTCTCAAGACTAGTGGACAATTTCCAAGACGCCTGGAAACATCAATTTTGTGGGAAATGCTTGATTGGGATCCATGGCATCTTCGTGCACAAGACCTAAATGAAGACATGCTACGCCGAATCCGTGAAATGCACATTGAGGATCTAGGAACCCCTGGTGACGCCTATCTTGGATTTGGACAGCACAATCCCCTCCTTACTAATGTTAGACTAGGTGAAATCACATATGTACCAAAAAAAGACAGGAGTCGATCGCTCAGCAAACGAACGACAGCTCCACGTCCCCATAGATTATAATTATGTACGTGTAAATAGGATAGGGCAATAAAATAAAAAACAACATTATAAATTTATATAAATTCACACTGTACATATTAACAAGCATACAGCACACGCAACACGACACTTATACAGATCTCTTCCAGACAAACATAAGTAGACTGAAGTAGCTGACACAACCACAGGTCGAACACATCATCGACCTATGGACATACTGTAACATAATTTGAACCAGAGAAATAAAAATCTTTCTATTCTATTCTATTCTATTCTATTCCGATTTACCTACCTTACAATTTTATGTTTATACGTGTGAAATTATTTCATTTAGACATTATTTTCTTATAAATAAGTACATATTTAGCAATGGTTTCTCAATTTTATGGTTAAAATAATAATAATAATAATGACAATTCAGATAGCCACAATCCAAAACGAGCAGCAAAGAGTCTAATATTACGGACTTGATTTCTGGGCATTAAGTAGGATATTTCTGTACCCAACTCGGAAGCCATGTACACCTGACAGCCTTCTAAGAGGCGGGGGAATATTATTCCATATCTTACTAGCCCGATATCTGAAACTGCCCTGAAAAGCCGCAGTTCTGTGTTTTGGTACATGCAGGTTTACACGCGATCCTCTTGTCAAATACCTACAATTTTCATTTAGCCATTTAAGTTTAGAGTAAAGGTATAAAGGCTTTCCTGTCTTAACAATACCAAAAAGAAGTGTTGCCAGATGTAATTCCCTCCTAAACTTCATTTTCAGCTTATTGTTAATGTTGAGATATGGTGTCACGTGGCTTCTTGGTGGTATATCATAACAGAAGCGTTGATAGTGTTGAATTGAGTACGATCGAAACTTAGTTTCGTTTTAGAGGCACAGTTTACAATACTGTTATTTAGGCGTCCGTCCGTGATGACTTACCTAAGAACTATTGACAGCCGGGACCGACTTTTGTCGTACCCTCCGAAGTACGGAACCTCTCTGATATATAAATACCACAAAGCGGTCATCCATCCAAATGACAGCCACACCTTCGTAGCTTAACCCATGAATCATTTAATGAACTGTGAGCGCACCTGGCCACGATGAAATCAGTATTCTGAGTAATATATTTTGTAATATTGTTTATTTTGTGGTTGTCTGTTTCAGATTTAAGGCTCTGCTATGATTTCATAATAGTTGGTTGTGGTACGGCTGGCAGTATCCTGGCTAACAGACTGTCTGCGAGCGGGCAATATCAGGTGCTGGTCATTGAGGCAGGTGGAGACCCTCCTATAGAATCATTAGTAAGTAAAATGGCTCTATTTATAAATAAAAACTATCTTTAACGGATTCTATTGCAAATTATTTGTATTATTATATTCTTTATATAAGTTTCAGTTTCCCGATGTTTTAGGGACCAACTAAATCACGATAATGCGACCATTAACTTTATTAAAATAACATTTTACTGAATAGTAGTATATTTTGTATAAACGTAACAAAATTATGACTCCTCTTTCCAGTACGCGGGAACCTTTTATTACATGAAAAGCTCCACGTATGACTGGAACTTCACTACAGTCAACGATGGATTCACGGCACAAGCACATAGAGATCAAATCCTCTCGCTTACAAGTGGAAAACTGCTTGGTGGAACTAGTTCTATAGGGCACCTGCTTTATACCCGTGGAGATCCTAACGACTACAACCTATGGGCTGCACTTGTCAATGATGACTCGTGGAATTACAATAATATGATCCCATATTTCAAGAAATCCGAAAATCTTGACTATAAGGATATCATACTGCCACATAGTACTGATTTTCATGGTAATAATGGACCCATGGGGGTTACACGAATAGTCAATCACGTCAGTCAGAAATATTTACATATTTTCCAACAAGCGGGCCACCAAATAATAAAAGATGGAAATAGAAATGTTACTTTGGGATACTTCGAACCAATGTTCATGACTAAAGACGGTATTCGCCAAAGCATGGCTTATACGTATCTAACTCCAATCAAAAAACGCCCAAATATACATTATTTGAAGGATACTGAAGTCATAGAAGTGAAGTTTGATAAAAACAAAGCCGTTGGAGTTATTGCAGTTAAAAATAAAAAAAATATCAAATTAAAAGCAGCACGAGAAGTCATTCTATCAGCTGGTGCAATTAAAACACCACAGATATTGATGTTATCAGGTATTGGTCTAGTTGAACAATTAAAAGACCATGGCATTCAATTAAAGAAACATTTACCAGTTGGCAAATACTATAGAGACCACTTACAAGTATCCATTGTCCATAAACTCAATATCAACAATCAAAAATCAGTGATTATTGATCCACATGATTTTCCTGTGTCCGTTATTGTTGGTAACGTAGCTACAGATAAGTCAAGATCATATCCAGATTATAATTCTATAAATTACATTATTCCAAGTGAATCAGACAACCTCTTAACACTTTGTTCCATAGAACAAACTTTTACGAATGAGGTTTGCGAGTCACTGTACAATAAGACAAAAGGTTACGAAACAATGCTATCGAAAATCAGTCTTTTGCATCCAAAATCTAAAGGCCATGTTGTTTTACAAAACTCCGATTATCGACATCAGCCTATGATCATCTCTAGTTTTTATTCAGATGAAGAAGATCTGAATAGTATGACAAAGTACATTATAGACTTTTTGCAACTCGCCAAAACAGCCGTTTTCAAACAATTTGAAGGGGAACTTATTTTCCCATTGCTGCCAGAATGTGATAACTACCCTGGTATTAGTTATTGGTCATGTTATGCATTACATATGATGGGATCAGCATATCATTATACAGGTACATGTTCTATGGGCATGGTGGTTGATGAAAGACTAAGAGTTTTAGGAATAACGGGACTAAGGGTTATAGATGCCAGTATAATACCTATATCTCTCAGTGGTGGCACCCAAGCAGCAGTTATGGCAATCGCAGAAAAAGGAGCTGATATGATATTGAAAGATGCAAATGGCAAACCTCCTTCTAGGTGTTAATTTACATGAAGTAAGAGTACGTTTGAAAGTGTAGAACTGGAAATCAACAACGGTATTTTCTTGAAGTTCGCAGTTTAAGTCCTCAAAAATGATATAATATAAATGAAGTAAGGCAACAAAGATATAGCCGGTTTAAATTATAAGTTCAAAGTAATATAAGTTTTAATAGATTGTAGCGTGATTTATTTCGCGTAATCTTAAATCAAAAGTTGAAAGTGTTAATAATAAAACAACACCAAATAAATCGCGAAACAATTTTAATAATTTTATGTAAAAGTTTTTACAATATAATTTACACACATGCATTCCATTAAAACAACGCAAAAATCAATACAATCATTATACTTGTATTGACACCGATCATAATCACATAATAGAGTAATTGCAGGAGTAATCAGACTAGGAGTATTTGCACATGAAGCTTGAAGCCATATAATTATAAAAATATCTCTGTAATTAAAACAACTTCACGCTTGTTGATAACACTAACAAATTAAATCTCAATATTATCAAAATAAGAAAACTGTTACGAAGTTATAATTGTACCTTTGCTTTTAAATTTTCTTAAGCAATCATTGGACCAAATATTTGTATCATGTATTAATCGTATGGATTTAGTTGTCACCTTAATGTTACATAAGTGTATATTTATAACGATCGTAAATATTCATTATAACATTCATGCCACAGCTCACACATTTAGCATATTACTGAAATAGCTAAAGTTAGCTCAGTATAGCTAGCATAAAACGATACATTTGGTTTATAACCTAATGCATCCCTTTATGAAAGACCTTTTAATGGATATTTAGCTTTTATTTTATATTTTCATTCAATCTTTTAAAATGTAGACACAATGTACATTATAAACGATGACAAATCGCTATAGAAAATTAATAACTTCTGAACAAAATATCTTCTCAAATCTTTTGTATTGTTAAGAAAAATATTTATCTTGGATACGTGTATTTTTAACATCTTTGAATTGATAGGTTGCTTAAGATGAATTCGTTAAGTGTAAAGATTTTATCTACGTATCTAAGTAAATTACCTTATTTTGTATTTCGGCTTCATACATTGTTGTAAATTAAATTTGCGTTACATTGTCGCTGTTTTTTATTTCATTATTTTGTTTCTTCTGATGTTTCAAGACTGATTTAATTAAGTTATTATACATTATATAGTAAAAAATGGCGAATTTGTTTGAAGGGTTGGTTAGTTGGTAGAAAAACTATTGTTACTAAATATTAAAATTCTCTTGTTCAGTAGGAGTCATCAATACGATAGCCACTTAATAGATAACACTAGTTAAGTCTGAGCTGGCAACTGTTTACAAACTAATTTACGACATAAATATTCATGACATTTTTTCTAAAAAGAGAGATATATTTTATACCCACAATTGTCTAATCTATGAGATTATTTAATCAATTTATGAGTCCCAATATTCTAAAAAATATTAGTATTTAAGCTTTGTCCTTTTAACCTTCTCTCTTATAATTTTAACCGCATGAAGCTAACATGTAATTAGAATCTTCATACAAATATTTATAGGACTATAATTACAATACAGTTACTACTTTTCCAGTATCCGGGATTGTACCATTATCTACCAAACTCTCAACATGATTGGAACTTCACCGCAGTCAACGATGGATACACAGCACAAGCGCATATTGATCATATGCTCCAATTACCCAGTGGAAGAATGCTTGGAGGGAGCAGCTCTTTAGGCCACCAAATTTACATCAGAGGACATCCAAATGATTTTGATGAATGGGCAGCAATCACAAATGAAGCAACATGGTCATATGACTACCTACTTCCATTTTTCAAGAAGTCAGAAATGCTAGACAGTAAAGACATAGTCTATCCAGGGAATGATATTTTTCATAGCGCTCATGGGCCCATGGCAGTAACAAGAATTGTAAATCACATTAGTCAAAAATATTTAAATATTTTCAACGAATTAGGACACATAGTTTTAACCGATGGAAATGGGAACCAATCTTTAGGATACTATGAGCCAATGTTTATGCATAAAGATGGTATACGACAAAGTACCGCCCGTGCATTTTTAACACCAATAATCAACGGGCGTTCAAACTTACATGTATTAAAAGAAACAGAAGTTACACGAATTTATATCGATGATGCAGTAGCTAAAGGAGTAGCTGCAGTTAAAGATGGAACTTTGATAAATATAAATGCAACAAGAGAAGTTATCATTTCAGCTGGTGCTATTAAATCAGCACAGTTATTGATGTTATCCGGTATAGGTCCAATGGAGCACTTAACAGCACACGAGATTAGTGTTAAAATGGATCTACCTGTCGGCAAATACTATCAGGATCATCTAGGGGTACTTTTTGTCCACAAATTTAATGTCACTAGTCCAAAGTCGCCCATAAAAAATCCATATGATCTGCCTGATAACATGATTATAGGAAATGTAGCAATAAATAATCATAAACTGGTCCCAGAATATCAAACGATAAATTACATAATACCAAGTGACTCAGACAGCCTTCTAACGCTTTGCAGAATTGACCATACATTCTCAAACGAAGTTTGTGATTCGCTATATCAGAAAACAAAAGGATATGAAACTATGTTGTCAATAATTGTTCTTTTGCATCCAAAATCTAGAGGTCATGTTGCTTTACAAAGCAGTTTCTACACAGTTCCTCCGATGATAATTTCTGGTTTCTATAGTGATGAAAATGATATGGAAAATATGCTAAATTATATTGAAGACTTTCTTCAAATTTCTAAAACCCCTGAATTCAAAAAGCATGACGGCAAATTTATATTACCGAAAATTCGGGGATGTGAATTCTATTCTGGTGAAAGTTATTGGAATTGTTATGCGTTGAATATGGTGACAACGAGACATCAGTACGCCGGTACATGTTCGATGGGAGAAGTAGTTGATAAAAATTTAAGAGTTATCGGAATTTCTGGTCTAAGAGTAGTGGATGCAAGTGTTATACCTTACCTTCCTAGTGGTCATTTACAAGCTGCAGTAATGGCAATAGCTGAAAAAGCAGCTGTCATTATATTGAAGGACGCGAAGCAATTGCATCCTATGGAATGTCAAAGTACAAAGTAAGGGTTAGGGCAGTTGCCTCAAATTGCAGTTAGTACAGTTGTACTAAATTAGTAACACTTAATACAGGCTTACTAAACTGCAGTCAGTACCACTGTACTAAGTACCAAATTACAGTTAGTATAGTTGTACAAAATTTCAGTTTGTACAGCTATTACTAACAATTATATTAGAATAATGAAAATCAATTAAGAAATGTAGCTTGCTTTGTCTAAATAGTCATCATACCAGTAGTTATTCCGATATCAAATCTAATACAAAAGAATCTGGAGTCTACTCTCCTACGATTTTGAAAAAATAGAAAAATGCGTTTATTTTGCATAGCTGCAGCACAAAAGATGGTTATATTACAATATTGTACGTTATAAACTCAAACTCTTATTGTACTGCTTATTAAAATAATTAATTATATTTTTTTTTTGTACTGATGTGGATTTTCTTGGTTGCTGTTGGCGACTGCCGTCTGAATTCCAACCCCAAGGAGTAAGTAATGGCCAGAGATTGGTCCGTCAATCTCTAGGAGTACAGACAGACTGGTCTGGAAAAAATAGACTTAAAATTAAATCTAAAATAAAAAAAATCGACACACAACAAACTGGAATTATTTTATATTTTATACATGATAGCTATAATTGTGAAATGTAAATTTATTTAATATTACAAATAATGATGTGACATGTGTATGTTTTTATAATTGTTCAATAAAAAGATGAATTTAAAAATTTTAAACAATAAATAAATAATAATGAAGTTTTTATGTTAGAAAAGGGATTTATTTGTTAAAATAAAATAAAAATATTTTTAGTAAAACAATTTTTTTTAGTTTGTTCTAAGGTACATCAAAGTATGGCAATTGACAATAGGTGGAACATTACCATTTAAATTTACTTCTGTATAGTACAAATTAATAGAAAACTACAGTACAGCTTATAGATAAGGTGAGATACTGACATTATTTCTCCTTGGAATTAAGAATTGGAAAGTAATATTTAATTTAAAAAATTTAGTTTGCTAACTATTCAAATCTATTAAGACTGAAAAAGAGAAATGCTTATTGACTATTCAAATCTACTAAGACTGGAAAAGAGAAATACTTATTGACTATTCAAATGTACTAAGACTGGAAAAGAGAAATGTTTATTGACTATTCAAATCTATTAAGACTGGAAAAGACAAATGCTTATTGACTATTCAAATCTACTAAGGCTGGAAAAGAGAAATGCTTATTGACTATTCAAATCTACTAAAACTAGAAAAGAGAAATGCTTATTGACTATTCAAATCTACTAAGACTGGAAAAGAGAAATGCTTATAGACTATTCAAATCTACTAAGACTAGAAAAGAGAAATGCTTATTGACTATTCAAATCTACTAAGACTGGAAAAGAGAAATGCTTATTGACTATTCAAATCTATTAAGAATGGAAAAGAGAAATGCTTATTGACTATTCAAATCTATCAAGACTGGAAAAGACAACTTATTGACTATTCAAATCTACTAAGGCTGGAAAAGAGAAATGCTTATTGACTATTCAAATCTACTAAGACTAGAAAAGAGAAATGCTTATTGACTATTCAAATCTACTAAGACTGGAAAAGAGAAATGCTTATTGACAGATTATTCTTACAGGGGAATGCTCTGACCACTGAGCTACCGAGCCCCTGAGCTTCTGATAGTTTGTACAACTATCATAAACTTACTCAACTGTTTGTTAGATAGATCAACCTTATGATTGACACAATCGACTGATGCTATAAAAATACAGATTATTACTTTTTCGAATTTTAGTCGGTTCGAAAACCTTGGAATGCAGTTTGGTCGTGAAATCTCTAATAATTAGAGTAAGGTCAGTGTCCGTGTAGTGACTGACAAAGAATACAAGTATAACCAACCCATCTCATCCGAAGAGTGTTGTAAGAGGCGACTAACAGAACAATACAGCATACAGACGATATCACTGCGAAAGAAGGAAAACTTGAAATAAAACCCTGTACCAACCCGTCTGGCCAGCATGGAAACAGTAGGTCAAAGCCTCCCAACATTGGGAGAGGCCTAGTCCAGCAGTGGACTGCGATGGGCTAGTTGTTGTTTGTAGAGTAAGGTAAGGTCAAAATCTTCCATCCTGTATAACGTCAGACAGATAAAAACAGTACAGACTTGGCCTCAGATACATAACTAGAGTCAACAATAGTGTCCGGAATACGGGAATATGCCTCTTATTACGTGGTTACGTGGGACCGAATATGAGTTGATGAATATGAGTGTTAATTCAACTCTGCCTAACCATTTGAGAATAAAGACGTGATTATATGTTTGTTTGTGGAAGCAAGTGGCGATCTGTTGTCTTCAGTTAATAAAGTAAGATAAGATAAGATAACCTTTATTGAGTAATAAACAATATTTAAACGTAACGCATAAGTAACTAAAATCAATTCAAGATACAGGTATTTATAGATATCGAGTTACTGTTCGGATTCAGAACCATGCTCCAGCCCCATGCTAGGAACTAGCCTGTGTTACGGTAGCAGGAAGGAAATGCAAACTACTGGAACAAACTATTTGTTGTATGTTAATTTTATATGGGACCAAATGGTAACTAGGTATTTTGTATCAAACTAAAGAATAATCACGTAAATATACATCTGAGACTATAAATCTGAGAGTAATCACACACATAATATTAAAAAAAAGCAATCGAATTAAGTACCTCCCCTCCTTTTTGAAGTCGCTTTTCAGTATCTCTTTATTCGATAGATCTTGAAGCCGATATGATTTCTTTGTTGTATGACGCGTGGCGTGGGGTTTGTTCACCTTGATCACATTGTATGGACATCAATGATGAAAGGTCTATAAAATTGTAAGTAATGTAAGTGTCTTAGTTATTCTCTCTGAAAATATAGACTCCATTATGTTTTACACTTAATATCAAGTAACTAAACTACAAACGTTGTTAAAAGAAATGTTGAAAATTGTAACTAATAGTGTCCGTGTGGTTATGGAGAAAGAATAGAAGTATCACCACCCCATCTCATCCGAAGAGTGTCGTAAGAGGCGACTCACGGAACAATACGCAGACGATAGCACTGCGAGAGAAGGAAATCTTGAAATAAAACCCTGCACTAACACGTCTGGAAACAGTAGGCCTAAGCCTCCCAACATTGGGAGAGGCCTAGTCCAGCAGTGGACTGGGATGGGCTAGTTGTTTGTTTTGTTTTGTAACTAATTATTTCATTAGTATTTTTTTTAAATAGAGTGCTGTGGCTTTCTGGATAATGAGTGTATAACGTCTTACAGATCATTAATACATTCTTACATACATGCATTTAAACGCGCCTTTAACCCCGGAGAGTTAGTCTGAGGTGAATTAACACCCACATTTCACCATCATTGTATTCGGTCCCACCTAACAGGGGGTGAGCGTATTGCTGTTTTCCGGTCACTATTGTTGCCTCGAGCCATGCATATGAGGTGGAGTCTGGGTTGTATATATCTGTCTGATGTTGAACAGCCCTATCCCTTAATCGCCACTCGTGCACGATTCTCTGTGTAGTTTCTAAATTAGATTACTACATATTTTTGAACTGAAATAAATGTGTGTTTAAAATTGGTCACAAATTATGTAAATTTCACCAGTGTTCGTCTGGGGGGTCTTTTGTCGTAGGTTACCAGAGGTGAGATTAGCAGAGACAAAATAATTAGGTATTTGACTGACTAGTCAAATTAGTTACTTTTTACTAAACGTCAAAACAACAAAAAAAGAAAACTTGTATGGAATATGTTATTGTGACGTCATAATATTCTATAGTCAAGTCATCTACTACTATAGGTTGGGTGCATGATTAAAAATAAATAAAAGTGATAAACTATGAACCGATGCGGCGACGCAACTATTACCGCTCTATTCTCATTCTTATTTATTTATTTTATTTATTCAACTTTATGCACAGTAATTTTGTACAAAGGCGGACTTAATGCCAAAGGCATTATCTAACAGTCAACCTTAGGGTGATGCAGAGATACATTGAGGTAGGTGCAGGCAAAATAATTTATTGTCATATTATCTATGTTCACAATAATAATACATACATTATACATACACACTATAATACATAAGAAATTCATACACATACTTTTAAATATGTTAGGTACTTATATATATTCGTATAATATATACTTATATAATATAAACTTACCTATACTTATATAATTATACATAATGACAAAATATTTCTAACATTAATTCTTAATTTATTAAGCTCAGTTAAATAATTTATTTTAACCCTATGATTTCTCACACCCTAGCTGATCCAGGGCCATCTCTTTCGAGCTGGTTCTCTTCGAATGTCAAGCCCACGGAGTCCCCATCAAGACCCTTGTATTCTTTTTTACCGGAAATTCTTTTTTTTTAGCAACAAACATCAATTTATCAAAAGCCTTTTTCTTTTCATCAAGTTCGTAAGCTGTTTTGAATGATAGGCTACCAAGAAACCAGTTCGTGGACCAGTTCTGAGAATATAAAAGTAATATATTGTAATACTCACTACACATTAATTTATATCTCGCTTGTTTATGAATGAATCTCATGATGGACGCAATCACACCGAATATTGAAATTGTACTTATCATCATTCTTTAGTCTCGGTCAAATCAAATATCATAAACTACACCCTAAACTAACTATAGTTGCGGCACGCTATGATGGCCGTTTTGACACGACTGGTTTTGCTCGTTTTCTCTTTTTTGGTGCACTTTATTTTGGACAACGAACTGTTAGACGAATAACTAAAGAAAAATATGGCGAGACTGGTACAGAAGAATTTAAATATCACACACCAAAATATATAAAAACGAGTAAAGCCAGTCGTGTTAAAACGGCCACTATGACGTGCCGCAACTATAGTATATTCGATTTAGATTTTTAGCTGTCTTTTATTTTTGCGGAGAAAGAATACAAGTATCACCACACATTCTCATCCGAAGAGTGTCGTAATAGGCAACAAACGGAAAAATACGCAGATGATATCATTAGGTGAGAGAAAAATCTCGGAATAAAACTCTGTACCAATACGTCTGACCAGCGGCTTGAAAACAGTAGGCTAAAACCTACAAACATTGAGAGAGCCAACTGATGGATTTTTAGACTCAAATTTTAAATAAAAAATATTAAAAGATACATAAAGATTTTTTACCTTGAAACACCTTTAGTTTTTTAGTGTTTAAATACTTAATGTATATTCTCAATTGTTCCGTAACATCGAACGTAAAAAAATACAGCTGTTACAGTATATTTGTTATGTCCAAATTACCATGCAAACAGATGTATAAGTAAATAAATAAAATAAAAATCGTTTAATTCAGGCATTGCCCATAGAAAGTTAGTAACAAAAGGACTTCAGAACTATGTTAGTTGGTAGCGCAATTCTCGCCACGTGAGCTAGTGGACTGTATTTCGCGGGGGGTGAAGTTAACATGTTTCATTGACGCTTTACACAACAAACAAGACAGGTGATCGGGTTGCCGCGGATGTGGTCTAGGCACTGAATGCAACCCGAGAAATTAGGAGAGGATGCACTAACCTTCACGACGCCACGTGTTGGCTGGGCCGCCGGTGCACCGATCTTCTCTTCCTGGCTCAGGAGTTGCCGCCCACATCACTAAATCACTTGAGGGACACACGAGAGGCACAATCCGATCGGTAAAGGTCCATGAAAGTGGTTAAAATCCAACAAACATTATTAATTTCTAAGAGTCGCGCGCGCCGCCGCCATTGTATTAGTTCAATTGCGAGGAGAATATGCGTCTATTTTGACAATTGAGCGGTGCGGAAACTATTGCTATCTCACTTTAAAAGGTAGCGCGGTAGGGAGATGGGTACAGGAAGCGTGTGTTTCCGCGTCAATGACTTGAACTACTACTACTATAGCGAAAAATATAAATTCTACCATCGGCGCAACCATTAGTAGTAAAACTGTTACTTATTATAAAAACAGAGGGACCCTAATTACACACATGGACATGATTAATGTGTGTGTCTTTGGCAAGGTGAAGCTGTGTCCACCGCTGCATAATAGCACTGTTCACATGGAACCTTGCCGCAACAAACTGCAGGAGGCTGTTGGAGCTGTTGCTGTTGTTTTATTATAGCTGCAAAGATTTATCAATACCAGCCTCTGCGAACACCCCTGAAGCGCTACAATAACGGCGCAGCCCCATCAGCATCTTGAACGCATTGATAAATTGAGTGCGCAGGGCCCTGTACGTCCCAAGCTTGTCCACAGGCTGCACGTCTACAGTGAATTAAATTAGGCTTTAAAAAGTGTAATTTTAGCCTGTGTAAGTACATCGTGCAAATCTGCGAGCAAGTATTTTGGCCCTAATATATACCCTGAGTATTTTTATCTCATTAAAATATAGACGGTAGGACACGATGGTATTTCCCGGCCGTGAGTAGGGTAGCCAGAGCTCACTGTAGAGTTTTATTGCTGTTAGTGGGAAGACCAAAAGCTTGTCCTGCTTTGGCTTTTACACTGACGGCACTGAAACTCTCTGTGCTTACAGGATTGGCAGCGCGAGTGCGACTCCCTTGGTTTGCACACGTCCATAGTCCACGGTAACCACTTTCCTTTGGTGGGCCGTGTACTTGTCTGCCACCTAAGTTGTGAAAGATAAGTTAATGTAGACGGTGTGACTGAGGACTGTCCCGCTAAACCGTTGATTTCCTTTCCATTCATTGTAGCGAACGAAACCGGTTGCTACATCAATAGCAACCATGAGTCATAAGTGGAAGCGATTACTGTTGTATGCACATCCATACATACATACATATAATCACGCTTTTATTCCCGAATGGTTAGGCAGAGGTGAATTAACACCCACATTTCTCCAATCACTGTATTCGATCTCACGCAATTGAAGGTGAACCTATTACCGTATTCCAGACACTATTGTTAACTTGAGCTATGCAATTGAGGCTGAATTGGGACTGTAGGTATATCTGCCTAATGTTAAACAGCCAACCCTGTCCCTTAGTCGCCTTTTACGACACCGTATAGAAAGAGATTGAGTATCAGTATCAGAATAAACGGGATATTTACCATGTCCCGTTTATTCTGATACTGATGTGAGTGACCATGATAGTTTAAATACCTATAGAGTTTGAGTAGCCCAAATTTTACTCTGACGGAAACCACGCGGCTCTACGATATTTATTAATATTAGAAATGGTAGAGAATGTAACATATTGAAATAAAACTATATATTTAACTGATAATATCATGATTTATGTCAAATCTAATCATTTAGTGGCTCACAAAAGAGTTTGGTTATATGGTGGTTTATTGTTATTTTATTATTTACACTTATGCTGACGTTTCGATAGTTTTTCAGCAGCCATGGGGTCATTTTCATTGAAGTACATCTTATGTAGATAGGTATGAGTTAGATGGCTCTCACCATCACCGTAAGACGGATGTTCTGTGGCTCAGTTGTCAGATCATTTCCTCCTGTTAGGGAAAGATCGCGTGTTCCAATCCCGCCTGACCTGATTGAAACTTCTATTCTAGGGTCGGCAGCGTGAATGTGACGAACCTGGTGTTGTACACGACCTTAGACCACGGTAACCACTCTCCATCAGGCCGCGCGCCGTGTGCTTGTCTGCCACCTAAGTGGTAAGTATAAAAAAAGTTGAGATAAATCTCATTAGTATCCGTAAATTATTTCAACATGGTAACAATTTCGTAAACTTTCAACCGTTTCAATATTCTAAGATACTTTATCATACACGAAGACCTACCAAATTGCTCATGCCTTTTTTTTACGTGCGCAGAATCCCCACGGATACCTCCCCACCGGAGCCGGTGGAAGAGGTTATGTCGGACTCGAACCGACCAAAACGCACGCCGCCTGTGGGTCGTTTTGGTTGCCGAAGGTGAGGTTGACAGGCATATCCCTCGCACCCCGGCCGACACAGGGCCATCGATCGCTCACGATCTGGCCCTCTGCTCGGGTATGTGGGGACTATAGAGTCCCCAACTCGTCCCCGGAAACGGGGAGGTGCGCCAGACACTCATGCCTATGAACATCTGTGAATTTATTTTATTTTTGAAACTCAAATCGCTTCCTCTCATAACATAACCCACGTCGTGTTCCATTCATGAACCAGTTGTAAGACGTCGTGATAATAAAAATATAACCACTTGCCACTTCCGGTGACTCGCTATGTTTTATGATTTAATCAATACATTATTATGCAACTCCATTCAACTTATACATTCAAGCCATGCAAATAGACTAACACCTTTTTGCTTAATTTTATACTAGCTTTTATTGACACTATCGATTAATGCCAGAAAGAATACAAGATGTTACTTTTACGAATTTTAGTCGATTCGATTATCGGGTGTGGCAAACGAGTTTTTGAAAATCTTGGAATGCAGTATTGTTTCTTTTTAAAAATAAAGAAATGTTATCTTTGAATGAAATTCGCTTTCTCCAGTATTTGAAGTAGTTCCCTTCCAGGTATGGTCAAAATCATTCATTGTATATATTTTTTTGAGAAATGTATACCTTTACTAATATTATAAATACTGCTTTCTGTCTTTCTGTGTCTGTCTGTCACGATATCTCACCTTAACCACTGAAAAAGAAATTAATGATTCTTTGCACAGGTATACGACCTTGGAAAAGAACATACGCTATCTTTGGTGGGAGTAATCGACATCAACGGAAGCAGAATCATGGCCAACGGCTAGTATTTATTAAAAGTTAATGCATAACTTCATCTATTTTCTTTAAGTGCAAGCTAGCGCCATCTATGATTTAATGAATAAATTATCGATCAAACGTTCATCTGCTGTGCATAAAGAAGCATAGATGTCGCTACAAAGCCTAAATGGTTGCAAAGTACGTTGTTAGTACTTTATTATAACAATAGGTGGCAGAAGATACTTCTAAAGCCTATTTAAACTGAAAAAAAGTAGGTAGGTACTGAATAGGTTTTAATGCTATTACTCGTAATGTGATATTAATTTATTTATTTATTTATACATTATTGAACACCATTAATAAATGTCAATACTACAGTAACAACAAAGAATCAGTATAATGGGCGGCCTTATCGCTTTATGCTTTTTCTGCCAGGCAACCTTCGGATGGTGATTAAAGTTGTAGGAATGTTTGGTAGTTGTTTGCCGTACCACCGGAAGATTTAAAGTTTCCAATATCCGCTGATTATCCTAGGCATGTGTATCTCCAAGGCGCCCGAACTTTTATGGTAATGTACTTACAAACCAATTTTGTTTTTATTTCTTTTAAATAGGAGATTACACACTTACTTTGTCACATTTAACTTGCTCCATTCAAGAGTAAACAAATAATAAAAATATAAACACACAATATGTAAAATATATATTTTTTTTTTATTATTACAATTGGCAACAATACAATTAATATAATAAGTAAGTGCATAGTTATATTATATCTAATACCCACATAAATATACCTATATATGTACATAAATACGTATAAAAGTAATCCTAACTAAAACATACAAATAATAAATATAATATACATAAATATAATACATACATGTACAAAACATATATATCAGATAATAGCTTGATATAGTACATAAGCATGGTATATAAGAACATTGTCACAGTGACAAATAGTCAAGTTTATAAATTAAAAATCTTTATTATTCTCTCTAACATTTCTGTTCAACGCTAAACATTTCATCACAGCCCTCATAAGAACAAGAAACGACCAATCAATCTCAGCTCTTCATTCCTTGATACTTGAGCTCCCCAACAATCATAAAGAAAAAATCACTCCAACTAAAAATAAGGTATGAAAAAGCAAAATGTCTGCCAACGATATAAATCAATTCGTTGATAAATTGGCAAATCAAAGTCAATAATTTCGAGTTATGATATAAGTTTATGTGCAAATTGATCATAAATATGAAGAATTTAGCAAACTGCGGGTAGTTTTGTCAAAGTTCAGCAGTCTGTCATTTTGCCCTTGAGGCCATGCGCTTACTTGAGTGGAAAAAAAAGTTATTCACTTTTCACCCGACTACGATAATGCCAAAGGAGGGTTATGGCTTGGCTATCCTTGATATTTTCTTGTTTAATACTTTTTAGTGCGTGATTTTTCAGCAGTTGGGTTTTCAAATCGAATAAGATAGTACAAATTCAAACGGTTCACGCAGGATTCGCTTTCCCTGTAAGGGAAAGATAGCGGGTTCGATTCCCACCTGGACGGTTTAATTATTTTCTATCTTAATCAATTTGAATAGTTAGCACACTAAATGCTGTAAAATTGCTTTCCAAACTCGGGTAAACAGTTTTAAATAGTTAGATTCTAGGAATTTCTTTCACCATGCAGCAATTCATGGCTTCGCGACGCGAATACTGTGTGATACACTTTTATAAAAAATGTCGATTCCTGCACCCTTGAAAGTCATCGTTTGTCACGATTCTATACCTCAAGATTAAAAACATAACCCTTATAGGATCACTTTGTTATCCATCTCTCTGTTTGTCTGTCTGACAAACCCCCTTTTCTCAGAAAAGCGTAGAGGCATCAAGTATAAATTTATACCAATTGATTGCTGATGTGAAAAACTAAAACTTCTGAGCATATTGAATAAGAGTCTATACTTTTCCACTATATTTTAGTTTCTCCTCACGGCATATAGGTTTCGTTCGCCTCACTGCATTCTCAAAGATTTGTTTACGTATTAACAAAAATTCCAAAATTCAAACTAACTATTGGTTTAAGCTAAGTAAATGTACCTATGTTATGATTTGAATATTTTTTTATTTAAACTTACAATACAAACATACAAAATCTACTTCAATCGTTTCGTTTCTTACAACGAATAGAAACCAAGTTGAAACCTACCTACCTACATAATATGAATCCAAAGCAAATCGCTATCAATAAAAGTACACAAAAAAATACCCTTCAATTTTATTTCAATTAGCAAATGGAAATCCAGTAAGAAAAGGTTTTATGAATCACTAATTTAGCGTATTCCAGTAAAATGGAATAAGCACCTAAAGGATGGTAATCCAAATATCTATTAGCTTGAAAGGCCTTTGTTATTATCAGATTGGAATAATGTAAGTGCGAGATTGCTGTAGGCGATTTAACTTTACGATACCGGATGAGTGTTATATATAGTACAGCACTATTATTTTCGTAATTAAATATATTTTGCTCTACACTAGTCACCACTTCGGTGGCAGACAAGTTCACAGTACACCTGATGGAAAGTACCGTGGCCTATGGACGTATGCAATATCAGGGACGAAACACTCGTGCTGCCGACTCTAAAGAATTCGTAACAATAATAAATCTTCAAATAATGTCTGGAAATCTGTCGGTTATGTTGATATTTATGATTACAGCTACGTTAAGCAGTAGCGTAATGATATATCTAGCCTATAACTTAGGTCTTAGATGTCATCCGCACACGGTGCAGAACATCCGATCAAGAACCAAGAGGTTCGGTGACTCTTTCCTCCGTCGCACCATTAAGGCCTGGAATTAATTACCAGCTCACGTGTTTCCTTCTTCCTACAGTCCCGGGTCCTTTAAGCGGGGCGTGAAAAAGCATATGATGAGGTCGTCAAGCTGAGTGTCACCATTGTCACACGGTATGTGTAAGTAATGGTGACCCTCTTTTCTGGGACTTTGCCTTCAGCTTACCATCAGGCAAGGCCTTTCCTACATAGGACAACACGTGCAGGCCTTAGATGTCACCCTCACACTGTGCAGAATATACGAGCAAGAACCAAGCGGTTCAGAGACTCTTTTCTTTGCCGCACCACCAAGACCTGGAATTCATTACCAGCACACGTGTTTCCTTCTTCCTACAGTCCCGGGGCCTTTAAGCGGGGCGTGAAAAAGCATCTGATGAGGCCGCCAAGCTGAATGCCACCATTGTAGCACTTAGTGTCTGTAATGGTGACCCTCTTTTCTGGGATTTTGCCTTCAGCTTACCATCAGGCAAGGCGAAGTCCAATTGACGTGTCCTATATAAAAAAAAAAAAAAAAAAAAAAAAAAAAAAAGAAAACTTTGCTCAATAAACGGACTATTCCTGAGATTAGTTTTTTGTAAACCGCTTAGGTGGCAGACAACCACACGGCCCACCTGACGAGTAGTGGTTACGCTGTCTACCATGAAGGAATCTTCTGATGCCCTTTTTGAAGATCTTCATATTGTAGGCGCTTGGGAAATCCGCAGCAGGGAGGTCATTCCACAGCTTGAGTGTGCGTGGGATGAAGTTTCTTTCATACCGCACAGTGCGCACTGTCTCAGGTTGTAATGTGTGAGGATGAATTCCCTGCCTATGGCGAGCGGTACGATAATAGAATGTAGCTGTGGGCATTCAATCAAACAAACAAACTCTTCAGTTTTATAATTTTAATATTTTAGTTATTTTAGAATATATATAATGAACAATTGACACTCACATTTCGCTCAAACTCAGTCTCACATAATAAGGGGCGAATCTCTTGTCGTCAAGCTGGCACTTTCTCACAGGCTGTACCTATGTTTACAGCCGGATGGAGAATTGTAATAATAAAAAATATATGTATTTTACATATTGAATGTCTGTGTGTTGTATTTTTATTATTAGATTGCTCTTGAAGGAAGCAAGTTAAATGGACCAAGTAAGTGTGTAATCTCCTATTTAAAAGAAATGAAAAAAAAAATTGGTTTGTAAGTACATTACCATAAAAGTTCGGGCGCCTTGGAGATACACATGCCTAGGATAATCAGCAGATATTGGAAACTTTTAATCTTCCGGTGGTGAGCTAAATGAAACCAAACTGTGAGGTTTAAGGTTTTATTGTCCACTCCAGTGTGCATTAAGAAATAAATTTAAGGACATACCTAATATGTAATTAGCCTTAAATTAAAATTAAAGTTTCAGAAACTATGTCAATATGATCCTACATCACCAATGCATTTTAAGGTTATTTTGAAGTTAAGTTTTAAAGTAAAATTAAAGGAAGCTCACGGCATCCCTCGGCGAGTATATGAAGGTTTACCAGCAGCGAGAAAGCTCGTAGCAGGCGAAGTTCTCAATTTAAGCCCATGCGGTACATTACATTACATTACATAAGTGAAAGCACTCGAAGGAACCATTTCAAAGCTACATTGAATCCGAGAATTAACGTCGTGATACATAGTGCGAAACATCAAGCAATAAAACTATTTAATAGTCTGCCTAATGACTTAAAGCTTGATGTCTATAAAACCTATTCCTTTAAGAAAAGGTTAAAGTCCTTGCTGTTGGAAAAGTGTTACTACACAGTCGAAGAATTTGTGAATGATGACTAAAATGTTTTTGTGACTAAATGTAAAGTTGTAGTTAATTGTACCTAAAATTTTTTATTTTATTTTATTTCATTTTGACGTTATAGTGTATTTTAATTGATTGTATGTATTTATTAGTTAAAATTGACATTTCAATACAAACTATGTTTGTTTAGAAATAAATAAATTGAATTGAATTGAATTGAATTGAATTAATGCTTGAGGTGAAAAGCCCAAATTTTCCATAAGGAAATGCAGATGAAACCGAAGACAAAGAAAAGGCAAAAAGAAAAGGAAAGGAAAGAAAGAAAAGGAAAGGCGGTTCCAATTGGAAACCTGTAACTAAATTGCATGTCATTAGAACAAACTCCAATATGAACACGAGGTCCTAATTTTTTATAAATTTTTGCGACTTACCGCCTTAATTCACTGGAACAACACTAGTACCAAACGAAATCATTATATTTTCAAGTTAAGAGCTGAAACAATAGAATTTTAACAATTATTTTTCAAATAAAGAACGTGGCGAATTCCAACAAAGTGAATCTTATTAGAAAATGTTAACTCACCAGAAATAAATTATAATCCTACATGAGGATCATTGTGAAAACACAATTTATTATCCTTCAGGCAAAAATACTCTCATCTTGATGAGATTTATTAAAATTTAAGTTACGAAGCCATGAAAATCGACCGTCCAACCGGATCGTTAGGAAGAAAGGTGCCTTGACAGCGTACGTCAAAATGTCATTCACTCCGCGTTTCGAAACTTTTCGTTAAAAAATTAGAATTAAAACCGATGTGACGACGTTCGAAAAGTGCGTCGTTACAGAATCACAAAGAGTTGTGCATTGTTGCTAATTAAGTCTAGTAATATGAAGAAGGTGGAAGATGAAGACCTTACCTGGAGGCAAAATACTGTATATAATTTTCACTCAAAGAAAACATTCCCTTATTTTTATAAAGAAACAAAAATGGATTCAAAGATTTTCAAAAATTCGCCTACCACACCCGATCGTAATCGAACTGACTAAAATCTGAAAAATTCTTTAATAAATATTTTAAGGTTTTCCTTTCATTTTAATTACTGCATTTGTGAGAGAAATTTGATCCTTATAATTGTCACTATCGATTGATGCCTTCCACTTTGTATATAAAAGTCATCGAAGGAAATACGAAAATTTGATTAGCTCTTGAAAAATCCAACCTTACCCCGGAAAAAACACCATCAAACCTCTCCCAAAAGCCCAATTCTGATCCACTATATCCTTATCGCTAATATGACGTCATGAGAATGACTTATTGCAAAAATATCAGGGCTATACACAGATCCGGCTGCCGATAGCCCAGATAAGCTCACATTCGAATACGAACACCTAATCAGAGTACAAAAACGAATTCATTTCTGATATTACATCTCATAGTAGAGAGTAGGGCTGGTCCAAATTCTTTTGTATTACTATTTATACTTCTTAGGTCGCAGACAAACATACGGCTCACCTGATGGGTGGCTGATAGGAGGTAGGACACGGCGGTATTTCCACCCAATTAAGCAGTCGGACTGGGGAAGTACCTCCGCCATACAGAATACCGCGGCTATAATAACTTCGTGTTGTGTTCCCAGTGGTGAGTAGGGTAGCCAGAGTTCACTGGAGAATTTGTGCTGTCAGTAGGAAGACTAAAGGCTTGTCCTGCTTTGTCTTCTACACTGACGGCACAGAAACTCTGTACTGACAGGGTTGGCAGCGCGACTGTGACTCCTCTGGTGTTACAAACATCCATAGGCCACGGTAACCACTTTCAAAAATCACTAATGTAGTTACTTTAATCGATTTAGTGTAATCAAAATTAGTCACTGCCAGAAGCAGAGTAGAATTAGGATCACCCCATCTCTTCCCATGCGGTGTCGTACAAGGCAACTAAAGGATAAGGCTGTTTAACATCAGACTGATATATACAGCCCAGACTCAGCTTCAGATGCATGTCACGAGTCAACAATATTGCCCGGAATACAGCAATAGGCTCACGCCCTATTACGTGGGACCGAATACAATTATTGGTGAAATGTGGGTGTTAATTTACATTTGCCTAACCCTCCAGGGATAAAGACGTGATTATATGTATGCATATATGTAAAATTTGTCGATTAATAAAGAACGATGAAATTAGTTTTTAAAGACCATCTAGCTAGAGATGGCTAAAAAAATGTATAGCTATGTCGGCGTCCCGAAATATCTATAGTCTGTGAGCTGACCACGTGGCCAGGCCGAGCCTACCTTGTACCCATGCCATGATCGTGTTAATTCTCGGTAACATCATGGAACGCAATAGTTTATTATTAAACGACGTTTTTTTTTTAAATTTGTTCACGAAACTGAACGTTACATAAACAAAATATCAAGAAGTGATGTGATAAAATTATTTCCATACATTATTTGAAAATTAATAAATTGCGGGTAGTTTTAAACATATGGCTTAATGGGGTGATGCGGGGTTGATGTATAACACGAGGGTGGGTTAGCTAGTTTTAACAGCTGACAAGAGGGTATGCACCCTTCGCGAAATACTTTCACTTCCTCAATAAACAATGAAAATAAATATGTTATCGTCTACCCTACACTGTAGGGACTGCCTGCCGGAACTAGTGCAAGGCTGATGATAAATGGGAGTGACAGCTTCTGTGGCGGGACGCTAGAGAACACGAAGTTTAAGCAGGAAGCGCGGGTTTGATTCCAGCTCAGTACAAATATTTTTGTGTAGTTACCATTTATGTTACTTATAAGAAATTACTTTTTTGGTAATAAATTTACTGAACATTTAGTTTATTAAATACAATTTTTACAATACATAAATAATAATACTTAAATGAAAATTAAAACTAAAAACTATTATTAGGTACTAAAATACATTATATAGGTATTTAAACTATCATGGTCACTGACATCAGTATCAGAATAAACGGGATATTTACCATGTTTCATTATTTTGAGTGTCCGATATTTCGGCGCTGTTGCAAGCACCATGATCACGGAGGAACTGGAGTAGTGGCGGTGAATAAAGAAAAAATAATGAAACATGGTAAATATCCCGTTTATTCTGATACTAAAATACATTGTTTTTTGTATTAATATGAGTTTGCATTGGTCTGGTCGTACCGTGGAGATCATGTTTAGCCCTTGGTCCCAGTTGCCATACGAATATCTATGGCAATTCTTACGGTAGTTGGAGCCCTAAAAAGTACAACAACTGGTCTATCTGCAATGCTTTGATATCGCCTATGTGATGTGGAGGTCAAATGGCAATCACTTCACGGAAAATATCAAAATTCAATCAAACCCCTTCGTGTTGTGTTCCCAGCGGTAAGTAGGATAGCCAGAGCTCACTGGAGAATTCGTGCTATCAGTGGGAAGACTAAAGGCTTGTCTTGCTTTGTCTTCTACACTGACGGCACAGAAACTCTGTGCTTACAGGGTTGGCAGCGCTAGTGTGGCTCCTCTGGTGTTACACACGTCCATAGGCCACCGTAACCACTTTCCATCAGGTGGGCCGTGTGCTTGTCTGCCATCCAAGTGGTATAAAAAAGAACCCGCAGTTCGACTGGAAAAAGCGGAACCTGATTTCGAGGTGAAAGTTTCGGATGCTACCGAAATTTATTCTAAAATGAAAAAGAAGATTATGAATTTGAGAGTGGAGATACGAATACGAGGTTTTTTTATATCACTTAGGTGCAGACAAGCGCACAACCCACCTGATGGAAAGTAGTCACCGTGGACTAAGGACGTGTGCAACACCAGGAGAGCCACACTTGTGCTGCCCACCCTGTAGGACAAAAACCACTGACAGCACAAAAACTCTCCAGTGAGCTCTGGCTACTCTATTTACTGCCGGGGACACAACACGAGGTTATTATAGCGGTGTTATTCTGTAGGGCGGAGGCACATCTCCAGTCGGACTGCTCAATTGGGACGGGAATACCGTCGTGTCCGCTTAACAGTACTCTTGATTTTATATTCTATGGGTGAGAGACAAAAAAGGGGATTAATCTGAGGTTATATTTTTTTTTTAAAAACGTGCCAACCCTACACGGTATGAGGTGGCTATATTGCAACAATTCCGCTGTGGAGACGCTTACAAAATATTGTTATAACAATTTGTGTCGCTATGTTTTTATGAATCTCACATGTATACAATAACGCAGACTTCAATTGCGTTGGAAATTTGGAATTTCTACTCTACGCCTTTTTAGGCTCAGTAATTTCGTAATAAGAGTGTTGTGTTCGCTAGATGTATTTGACGAATTGGAGGAGCTTGCTAAGCTGGTTTAATTAAAATATCGTTTTACCGGAACATTGGAATTATTCCTTTGGTTTTTTATACCACTTAGGTGGCAGATAAACACACGGTAAGTGATAAGCGTGGCCTATGTACGTGTGCAACTCCAGGGTAGTCACACTTTTATTTTATTTGTTCTACTAATTCTACTTATATGTACTTATATAATAAAGCTGAAGAGTATGTTCTTTTTTTGGTTGAATGCGCTAATCTCAGAAACTACAGGTTAGAATTTAAGAAGTTGTGTTGAAGAGTCAATTATACTATCGAGGAAGGTTATAGGCTATCTTTCCTCAGATAAATCGAGACTATTTAATTATATTTTTTACAATTTAGATGGCAGGCAAGCATACGGACCACCTGATGGAAAGAGGTTACCGTGACCTATGAACGTGTATAACAACAAGGAGTTTCTGTGCCATTAGTGCAGGACAGAAAATTAGGACAAGCTTTTGTCTTCCTTTGGAACTTCAGAACTGACTACCATAGGATATGGGCCTTAGACAATATTACTAGCGGCCGCTCGTTGTACGCATGAACCCTTTATACCCCCTTAAGGGCTGAGTTTTGTAAAACTCCGTTAAAATCCGTAATATCCGCTCTTAGCGGATGTCTACATCCTATAAGGAACCTATCAGTGCTAAATTTCCAGTATTGTAGTTTCTGAAATTTCGTGATTAATCAGTAAAGATGTCCGTGAGGTGACGGAGGAGAAAACAAGTAATAATAATAATAAATAATAAATATTCTACAACATTCTACACAACGCTATCTAGACACATGATAAGCATATCTTAAGCAGCTTGTGTTATGGAATCTAGAATGTGGATAAACATGTTTAGATAGATTATATTTGTTAAATACATACATATTATACATGTATCACCAACCCATCTCATTCGAAGGGTGTCGTAAGAGACGACCAACGGAAAAATACTCAGACGATATCACTGCGAGGGAAAGAAAACTTGAAATAAAACCCGTACCAACCCGTCTGGCCAGGGTGGAAACAGTAGGCCAAAGCCTCCCAACATTGGAAGAGATCTATGTCCAGTAATGGTCTATGATGGGCTAACTGATTGATTGATAACAGCTCACTACTGTCACACGTTTCGCATATCGTAGGCACCTATCAAACAAACCAACTCGAATTCACCAATCAAAATTGCTTTCCATTTGACCGGATTTATGCTGTCGAAACGAATCAGGCATGTGTACGGAACCAATACCTCACCCATCACGGTTCGCAGACGTCACTCCGGTGACGTCACGTCACTCGTCAGTGCGTTTATTTGTTGTTTTATTTTTCGAAGCTCGTTTAATTGTAGCTCTGTGTGACGTGACACGAAGGTATTGAAATATTTTGAGAGTTAAAGATGCCAGTTTAAATACTTATATTCTTTATTTTTAAACTACTTAGAGGGCAGACAAGCACACTGGTAGAAAGTGAAGTGAGAGTGAGAGTGAGTGAAGTGAAGTGAAATGAGTGAAGTGTACATCATCTCCCTAATAGAGTGCACACATTGGCACCAATAGTGGACACTTTAAGGACAAATAAGCTTCTCTCTACAAAATTGATTTATTAATCAAAGAACACGTGTGCCAAGTTTGGGGTAAATAAGTTATGAAATGCGCCTTTATAGACACGATAAGTGGCATTACATATATACATTATAATCACGCTTCCATCCCCGAAGGGTTAGGCAGAGGTGAATTAACACCCACATTTCACCCATCATTGTTTTCAGTCCTACGTAATAGGGGATGAGCCTATTGCCATCCTCCGGGCACTATTGTTGACTCGGCACTATAGTGGCATTACAATGCGGCGTAAATAAGATTTACTACTTTGTAACAAGTTGACATATATATGCGCGAATTGACAGTTTAAAAAATAATATTGACATTAGCTAACTCACACATAACGCGTTTTTAAACCCCTTTTTTGCAATACATTTTGTTAGTTTACTGTGACTATATGTATTTACTATACGCTTTACACACAAACAAGACAGGTGATCGGGTTGCCGCGGATGTGATTAGGCATTGAATGCAACCCGAGAAATTAGGAGAGGATGCACTAACCTTTACTACGCCACGTGCTGTTTTGTCATTTGCTGGCTGGGCCGTTGCACCGATCTCCTCTTCCTGGCTCAGGAGCTGCTGTCCACATCACTAAATCACTTGAGGGACACACGAGAGGCACAATCCGATCGGTAAAGGTCTATGAAAGCGGTTAAAATACAACAAATATTATTCATTTCTGAGAGACGCGAGCGCCGCCGCCATTGCGCTGGCTAGTTCAAAGCGGGACTGAGCGTCTATTTTCACAATTGGCGGGCGAACACTATTGCTATCTTTCACTTAGAGGTAGTGCGGGAGGGGAGATGGGTACAGGAAGCGTGTTTCCGCGTCAGAAAATACAGTTTCTACCATCGGCGCAACCATTCCCCCCGGCTTGAAGGGTTACCTTCGAAACGAAAAATGCGGGACAAATCTAAAATCTAATCTAAATCTAGGTTTGGGAAATAACAACTAAAATATAAACCTAGATTGGAACTCGTGCCTACTGCTGGCTAGGCAGAGGGCAGAGGCGAACAACCGGGCGCAGATACGATCCGGTTGCAGTTTTAACCCGTACAACACGAGTTATCCCGCGGGAATCGGGAAAAACCTCCTCTACCACTCCTAGAGGCCAATGTAAAGGAGGCGCATTCTCAGTCATAAGGACTACCACCGTACCTACAGTAATTGGGTTGGATGGAGTATTCCATTTTTGACGTGACTGCAGCGTGTGCAAATAATCGGTTCTCCAACGATTCCAAAACGATTGGACCAACTTATCCAAAAGAGCGTGACGAGTTAGAAGGTGCATTCTATCGTCATCAACATCTATTGCGGGCAAATATTTTAGAGGAGTCGTATTTAAGAAGTGAGCTGGCGTCAGCGCTAATGGCTCTGACGGATCGCTAGATAGAGTCCGACACAGCGGACGCGTGTTCATCACCGCCTCTACTTGAGCGAGTACGGTACTCAACTCCTCGAACGAGAGAGTCTGTTCGCCTATGACGCGAAACAGATGCGACTTAAGGCTTTTAATATTCGCTTCCCAATTACCACCAAAATGACTAGCTGCAGGCGTGTTAAAGTACCATTCAATGCGATTTTCGGCTAAGATGTGAGCGAATTCACTTTGGTAGTACTTAGACCGTAAGAATGTGTGCAATTCCGAAATACTACGTCGGGCCCCTACATAGTTTGTACCGTTGTCCGAATACATGCGCTTAACCGGACCACGACGCGACAAAAAACGTTTAAAAGCGGACATAAAATTTTGCGTACTTAAATCACCGGTCAACTCTATATGAACCGCGCGAGTTGTCATACAAATGAACAAACAAACATAAGCTTTCGTGGAGCGAATGCCACGACCACGAGCAATGGTGACCTTGAAAGGCCCAGCAAAGTCTGTGCCGGTGTGTACGAAAGGTTTTGCGGATTGAACAACACGACAAGAGCGATGATAGGCCATTTCAGGCGCGGTAAAACGCGGGCGGAGTTTAAAACAAGGTACACATCTGTGTACTCTAACGCGAATCAAATTACGAGCGGAAATTATCCAGTATTTCTGTCTCAAAATAGACATTAACAAATCGGGACCAGCGTGACAATTCACCTTATGATGATAATCTACTAACAAATCTAATACGTGGTCCTTACGCGGGAGAACTACTGGATGCCTTTGTTCAAATCCTAAACCTGAATTTCTCAAACGACCACCTACTCGAATGAGTCCATCTTCCAAAAATGGTTTCAAGTGTCGGAAAGAACGACTACAAGGTTTGTTAAATTCTAAATTTTTAAATTCAGAAGCAAAATAACATTTCTGCAACTCGCGAAGTATGACCAATTCAGCTTTATCTAAATCAGCGGCGGTTATATGACCGCGTGTAGATAAAATTCTCAAAAATCGGCCTACATAAACAACACAACGCAACAGTCTCGACCAAGACGAGACGCGATTAGCCAACAACAAAATAAGGGACTCTTCACGCGGGACCGATACAACAAGCGAGTGCTTCTTCTCCTCGGGTGGTTCGGAAACCGTAGTGGGATTGAATTGACTAACTGGCCACTTATCTAACGCGGCATGAATCCAGGACGGTCCACTAAACCACAACGGGTGATCCAAAATTTGCGAAGGAAGCAATCCACGAGAGAGACAATCGGCTGGGTTGTCGGTGCCAGCAACGTGAAAGAGATTTTGTGGCGCTAATTCCGATTGAATTTTTGCCACTCTATTAGCGACGAATGTGTCCCAACGATGGGGCGAAGAGTGGGCCCAACATAAAGCGACTGTTGAGTCTGAAAAAGCTAAAATTCTACTAATATTAATGCGACTACTACAAGCATTGGCGATAGAGGTGATCAATCTAACTAACAATTGTAAAGCGCATAGCTCGAGGCGTGCCAGAGAGACGACCTTACGGGGAGAGACCTTTGATTTCGCGCTTATAAGGCTAATTGAAACCTTACCTACATTCGAGACATGAAAATAGACTACTCCTCCATACGCCTTCTCACTAGCGTCCGCGAAGCCTACTACCGTAACAACACTATGTTGCGATATACCTACATGACGCGGAATTTGTATTTGGTCAAGCACAGAAAGTTCTTTTCTAAAGCGAGCCCACAACTTAGCAATGTTGTCGGGCGCGGTGTCGTCCCAATCACAATTGGAAAGCCAAAGCTCTTTTATAAGTAGTTTGGCGTACAAAACGACAGGAGCTACGAATCCCATTACGTCCCATATCCGTGCCACACACGACAGGATAATGCGTTTAGTGCAAGTTTGCGGGGTCGAACTAATTTTCAAACTAAACGTATCAGATGCGGGCGACCAGCTTAAACCCAGCACCTTGTGCGTATCACTTTCATCGAATTCCTTAACCGAAGACAATCGGTGCGACGGTGGAATCGACTCTAACGCAGTTTGCGAGTTGCTCGTCCATTTCACGAGATCAAATTGACCAGCCTTCATGAGACTTATAACTTGAGCGGCCGTCTCGACAGCCTCTGCCTCGCTATCTACACTATACACGAAGTCATCCATGTATAAGCCAGTCTCAATGGTGGCTCTCGCTTTCGGAAATGCATCGCCCTCGTCAGCGGCCAACTGCTTGACGGTGCGAAGTGCGTGAAAAGGGCTAGATTTAAGCCCGAAGCAAACACGATTAAATTCGTAAACCATTAAAGGTTCTTGCGGTGAAAATCTATACAAAAATCGTTGAAACCTACGATCGGATTTGCGCACTTCAAGGCACAAAAACATTTGTCGAATATCTGCAGAGATTGATGAGATATTTGGTTTAGATTGATGAGATTGATGATGAGAGACTGATGAAACAGCGAATAAGCGAAAATTTACAATTATGTCAAATAAATTACCTTGAAGATTTTGACCACAATACAAAATGTCATTAAGCGACACGGAAGTGCTAGTCTTAGCACTGCCATCCAAAACTACGCGGAGTTTAGTAGTAAGCTTATCTTCTCTAATAACTCCGTGGTGCGGGATAATGTACGAAGGCTGGGTCTCGTCAGTGTCCGCAGGCGCCGGTGAGATGTAACCTTTATCTAAATATTCGTTAACAACCTCATCATAGGCTTGCTTTAACTTTGGAGACGCCTGCATCTTTCGTTCTAAACAAAGAAAGCGTCTTTCAGCGGATACACGGGAGTCACCGAGCGAAAAAATATCTCCCTTGAAAGGGAGCGCGACAACATAACGACCCTGCTCATCACGAGTAGTCGTGCGACAATAAATCTCCTCAGCCATCTTGTCATCAGGGCTTAGGATTGGTGGGACATTGACCTCTTCAATTTCCCAAAACTTGCGGATGGTAGACTCCAGTGGCGGCTCGACGGTGCAACAGAACGAGGCAGTCGAGTGACTAAAACTATCTATAGAAGCGGGTGCGGAACCAATTATAACAAAACCTAGAACTGTTTCCAGGGCGTGCGGAGCGGGGTACGTCGGTCCCCCTTGAACCTTACGTGATAACTGGAGGTGCGGGAGAATCGAAGCGCCGATCAATATATCGACGACTCCAGGAACAGCGTAAGTCTCATCAGCTAAAGGCAAGTCTTTAAATTTCGTTAATAAAGACGTGTCAACCGGGACGGTAGGCAACTGTTCAGTTATTTTATCTGTAACGAGCGAATCCATGTCAAACCAAATATTATTATTAAAACGAGATCCAAACCTTGTTTTAACGGTGCCATGAACAGCTGACTGTAAGCCTCCAAAACCCTTCACCACTGAGCGGGCTGAACGCTTATTAACATTGAAACCAAGACGTTGACAACAATCTTGAGTAATAAAATTACTTTGCGAAGCGCCATCTAATAGCGCTCGAACAATATGCGGTTTACCCAATGCATCAACAATAACAACGCGAGCGGTCGCAAGACACACAGTAGTGAGTGCAGCACTAGCGGAGAACGAACACAAGGTGACGTCATTCGCAGCGGTCTCCGGGCCGGCCGGAGCGCGCGCGAGCGCGGGCTGCGGCTGTGGCGCAGGCCGCCGTGTGCCACCGCTCGACGAACCAACCGTGCTCCCATCGGATGCGGCATTACTATTTTCAAAATGAAGTAAAGTGTGGTGTCTCGCCGGACATTTGCGACAACTATTTCTACTATTACATAAAACAACGCGGTGTTTAGTACCGAGACAATTAAAACAAAAATTATTAGCGCGAACAAATTTATAACGATCATTAGGCGACAATTTTAGGAAACCAGGACACTTGTACAATTGCGAATGATGAGTATTACACAAAGAGCAAACAGGTGATTGTACATGTGCTGGTGCGGTATTAACATAAGTATGAGTTGACCTCAGTGACCTCGATGAGGCATCTATCCCGCGTTCAGAACTAACAACTTTCTTCGCGCCTTCATGTTTTGATGAAGAGCGTTGCAATACTTTTATATGCTCGCGAACAAAACTTTCTAAGTCTTCGAACTTAGGAATTTTATTGCCGCGATGATCCGACTCAAATAAACGAATGGTTTCGGAATCTAATTTCTTTAAACCCATATACAAAAATAAGAAGTCGCAGAGGTCATCGATCTTTAGGTTCTTTACGGCGCGAACAGATGATGCGAAAGTATCTAGAAATTTCTCTAAGTTTTGATCGTTACATGCCGTAATGGATTTCAAATCAAACATCTGATCTAAATATGTGTTAGCTACCGATCTTTTATCCTCATACTTAGCTTTCAAAGTATTTAAAATTAAATTATAATTCTCGGCACTAAACGTAATTCCAGCGCAAACGGTTATAGCTTTACCAGTCAATTTTTCAACGAGATAATGCAATTTTTCGTGATCTGTCAACGAATCGTTCTTATCTATTGTATTCTCAAAACTATCTATAAACAAACACCAATTGCGAATGTTACCATCAAATTCGGGTATTTGAATTGGTGGCAACTTAGGTCGGTCGCGAGTGGGGTTGGGTCGGTCAGACGGTTTCTCCAAACTCCTAGCGACGCGTTTGATACGACAATACAAATCGTCAAACGACGACAAGGCCTGATAACTCACTGAGTAATCGGGATTTAAATTTAACTCTAAAACGTTGATGTCATGTAATACAGACTCGAAATCCGCGCGCAAACTATCCAAGTTTTCTATAGAACACAAGAACGAATCTCTAATAGCCAAATCAGAGGTTTTAAGTGCATTATCACAAATCGATTGTACGCGAGAGTAAATCATTTCTCTTTTAGCGTATAAAAGTTTCAGTTGAACTTTACTATCGATACTACCAACCTTTGGGGGCATGTTTACAATTAAATATCAAACTAAAGTGCGGTAAACAACAAATATGAAATGACTTAATCTTAGCGGTACAGAGCAGCGACGCGGCGCGAGCGATATTCCGTAGGTAGGTAGGTACTTACAACTGTGAATGCACGCTTGAACAAAACGCGCCTAGCAACAGCCAGATCGTACTTACGCGAGCCAGACCGCTGTCTAGGTTCAACTATTATTTCAGGGATTAAGTATTGCGTAATATCTATTCAAATTAAAATACTTTCGTATGAATTTGAATGAAATGCGAGCGAGGTAGGTACAACCACGTATCTACCCACGTAGGTATTAGGTAAATACGATTCGAGCTGCGGCGAACGAACAACTTAATTGAAAAAAAAATAAACAAAAGCCAAATGCGTTAGGTATTACACTGTGCCTATGCACTAGGGTGTCTAGTATACCTAAGATCTAAGCCTAAATGCCTAGATGCGGGGTTTTCTACTAAAATAACTAGGTATTTAGGCGCGGTGCGTTTATTCCCAATAGAATAATAACAAAATTGCGAACTACGACTAAGTGTTGATACGATACCTAACCTATGTATGTATTAGGTAGGTACGATGCGAGCCAGCGGCGAACGGACAACAAAATTCTAAGCCTAAATGTCTAGATGCGGGGTTTTCTACTAAAATAACCAGGCATTTAGGTGCGGTGCGCCTATTCCCAATAGAATAATAACAAACTACGAACTACGGCTAAGAATCCGGCTCGATCAGGACCAAAGAGAATGTTGACGCGATTGGCCACGTGAGCTAGTGGACTGTATTGTGCGGGGATGAAGTTAACTGTTCCATTGACGCTTTACACACAAACAAGACAGGTGATCGGGTTGCCGCGGATGTGATTAGGCATTGAATGCAACCCGAGAAATTAGGAGAGGATGCACTAACCTTTACTACGCCACGTGCTGTTTTGTCATTTGCTGGCTGGGCCGTTGCACCGATCTCCTCTTCCTGGCTCAGGAGCTGCTGTCCACATCACTAAATCACTTGAGGGACACACGAGAGGCACAATCCGATCGGTAAAGGTCTATGAAAGCGGTTAAAATACAACAAATATTATTCATTTCTGAGAGACGCGAGCGCCGCCGCCATTGCGCTGGCTAGTTCAAAGCGGGACTGAGCGTCTATTTTCACAATTGGCGGGCGAACACTATTGCTATCTTTCACTTAGAGGTAGTGCGGGAGGGGAGATGGGTACAGGAAGCGTGTTTCCGCGTCAGAAAATACAGTTTCTACCATCGGCGCAACCAGTACAGTCATTCCTATATAAGTACATGATGTTCCCTAGATCATCCATCAAGCACACATACAACTTTAAACACATTGAAATATGTAAAACACTGCCATCTTTTGGTAACATTACCGAACTAAGGGTTCGTACAAAACAAGCTCCTAAATTAAAGTGTGAAAAATTCATAATATTGAGATACTGTTTCCCTCAGAAGTTAGACATTATTTATTTAGGACACCATGCTTTGTTTGTGTAAAGGAAATGTTATTTTATACACCTATATCAGCTGTTGCCTTTTTTTACGTTCGAAAAATTCCCAAGGGTACCCCCCGCTGGACCTGGTAAGAGAGGTTGTGTCTGACTTGAACCTACTAAAACGCACGCCGCCTGTGGGTCTTTGTTGATTGCCGAAAGTGAGGTTGACAGGCATATCCCTCGCACCCCAGCTGACCCAGGGTCAGCTCACTCGATCTGGTCCTCCTCAGGTGTGGGGACCACAGAGTCCCCAAATCATACCCGGAAACAGGGAGGTGCACAATATGCGTCGCCGTCGCGGCCTGCTTCTGTCAGGGTGACAGGTGGTTCTACCAGTCACCCCCCGGCCTACGACTGCGCTTATGGGGGGCGGAGGTCATACATCGAATATCAGATGTTGCCTGCGTGAGTTTCTTCCAATACGTATTTATTCTTTCACTTGGTGTGTACACGGCATTAGATTAACATTTAGTTGCCGGCATATATCTTGACTGAAGCCGCTAAAAAACAAGCCCCTGGTGCGTGCTGATTGGTTTGATTAAGCTAAACTCCGCCATCGAAGCACCTCGAGCTATTTTTAAAAGACACCCAAAACATTCGATCTACGTATATGGAGTATATATTCGGAAAACTATTTGATGTACACCATTTTAATACGAGAAACAAAAATAAACAAATCAAGAAATAATTTATAAATATTAAATACGATAAAAAGTATATATTGAATCAAAATATTACTAGATGGACCGTGTGCTTATCTGCCACATAAATGGGATAAAAAAATTAAAAAAGTGTGAAAGTTAAAAGCTACCCCAACAACATGATTTTTTTATACAATTTAGGTGGCAGACAAGCACACGGCCCACCTGATGGAAAGTAGTTAGCGTGGCGTATGGACGTGTGTAACATCAAAAAAATCACACTCGCGCTGCTGATTGATTGCATACAATCAATATAGAGATCATTCAAAAAATATATATATATATGAAATATGTACAAAAGCGAGCTTGACTCAATATGAGTTCTCTCCCAGCAAACCTTTGAGTAGCAGAGAAGCAGTTATACTAATAAGGGTATGTGAAGTGCACATTAAATTTCAGGTAAAAGAAAGGAACCTAAACAGGTACATATACATACAATCAGTCAATTAGCCCACCGCAGTACACTGCCGGACATAGGTCTCTCCCGATGTGCGCCATTTTATCCCATCCTCTGACTCCACAGCATACATATTACACCTACGTACATACATAAAAATATACATACATACATACATAGTCAATGTAGAAGACAAAGCAGGACAAGCCTTTAGTCTCCCCTTTGACAGCACCAACTTTTTAGTTTCGTTGGCATTTTGTCCAGGTTTTTTTAAGTGTACTACCCCGTGCTATCCTTAAAAGACACCCAATAGACGCGTACTGTATATATACAGTACATTTAGTGACGTGATAGCTCAAGATATATGCCGGCAATAGTACAACTAACCTAAATAAAAATCTCAACAAACGTGCAATAAAATCAATCATATCTCTAGATTCACGTCGACTCACATAAAAAAGTAAAACAAATCCCACCATTGGAGTTAATATAACACGTTTAATCCGCAATAGGGGGGGTGGGGGATGAAATGGTATCCCCTAAGAACCATACGGGCGGGGGTGGGGGAGATGTATTAGTGAAATTCCTTCGAGGGACGGGGTTGTCGACTTTCCGAAGCTTTAATGGGCTAAATATCTTGAGCCCGGATAATTCGAAGATGGGAGGGTCAGCAGAATAAATATATGTTTCATTGCATTTTATTTTTTACATTACTTGTTAAACTTCGATACCGATAAACAGCACCATAGAGAATCCGCAATGAATTTAAACAATAATCAAATTATCATATTCAAGTATATATTGTTGTAAGCTCTGTGTCTACAGTTTGTCGTATGCGTTCGTCTTCCAAATAATACCTTAATTGTCAACTCGTATATTAATCACATAGGTTTAATAGCGATCTGCCCTGGGACGGAAAAAAATACCTTATTCCCCATTAACATTATAAATGCAAAATTAACTGTCTGTCAGAATATACTTTCACGGCTAAACCACTGAACCAATCTTGATCAAATTAAGTCCAAAGATGTATTAGAGCTTAAAAACGACATAAGCTACCTTTTATAATGATAAAAGGGTAATGATTTAAGGGTCTCAAATAGGAGAGAAAAGTTTGTAGGTATAAAACTTCATAATTTTCAAAGATAATATTCATGAAATTTGGTACATAGATAGACAGATAGATACAGCCCAGACTCACCTCCTATTACGTGAGACAGAATACAATGATGGTGAAATGTGGGTGTTAATTCACCTCTGGCTAACCCTCCGTTGGTAAAAGCGTGATTATATATATATTTATGACGACCTCTGGGGCGTAGCGGTAGAGCATTCGACTGCTATGCAGGGGGCGCGGGTTCGATTCCCGCTCAGTGCAAATAATTGTATGCATGAATATGTATATTTGCATTGGTCTGGGTGTTTCTATGTATAATATGTATGTATTTTCAAAAAAAAAGTATCTAAGGATGTTTATGCGCATTCTAGATCCAATAACACAATCTAGTTAAGCTATGCTTACCATGGGTCTAGATAGCGTTGTGTAAAATGTCGTAGTATATTTATTTATTTATTATGTATGTAAAGGGCATCTTCACGGGCGTCTACATTAAAATAATTTAAAATAAGCCATAATACTCTTACTAAGCACAATTGTACCAAACATTGGCATATTTTTCTGATCAATTTAATCTATTATATTCTACGTGTACGTTTTTGCTATCGCTACACCGCTCAGCAAAGTATTAGTAAAGATTGGGCACAAGTCGCACCATTTGCTGGGAACCCGCGCCCTGTCGATACACCCTGATTGTTGCTTGTGCGATCGAGCACGGTATAACCTTTTCAAATTGGGCATTATAGAGGATACAACTTCACCACTAGTAGTCTGATAAAAGTTATTAGTACATTCAGCTGTTATAACAGATTTTTGTATAAATATTCTGACTTACAAATCATAGGATTAATCATAGTGAAATGAATGTATAGAATACCAATTGTGCTGAAATAAAATTTGTTGACAGTTTCGAAAAAAACAAATGATACAGAAATACAATCATGCCTTTTTTTTACGTGAGAAAAAGTCCCACGTGTACCTCCTCATCGGAGCCGGTGGGAGAGGTTATGTCGGACTCGAACCGACTAAAACAGGCGGCACCTGTGGGTCGTTGTTGGTTGCCGAAGGTGAGGTTGACAGGCGTAACCCTCTCACCCCGGCTGACCCAGGGCCATCTCTCTCGATCTGGCCCTTGTCGAGTGTGGGGACCACAGAGTTCCCAACTCGAGAAGTTCCCAAAACGAGGAGACACGCAACGTGCGCCACCCCAGCAGACAATCATGCCTTTATCCCTGGAGGGTTAGGCAGAGGTGAACACACACCAGTCATTGTAGTCCCACGTAAGAGGGGGTGAGCCTAGTGCCGTATTCCAGGCTCTATTGTTGATTCGACTCGAGCCATACATCTGCAACTGAGTCTGAGAGATGGGGTGTCTCAAATTCTGCTCTGCAGGGAACCACGCGACTATATTGATCTAACAGCTGTGTATTAGCTTGCATATTTTTTTTATTAATATAAGACGCTGGCCCCTTAAAATTCAACCACACGTTTGATCGACCACCGGAATCTCGTGGGCAGTGGTACACACGGAAACAACTGGCGTCGCTAACGTGGTTTCTTAAAAACTCGACTCTGGCGTCGCGCCATTAATAATTTTACTAACATTTACTGAGTTGTTGGCGGAATCGTTGGAATTGCCATAGAACAAAAAAAAAGCATGACGCTATGTTATACTGATACTAGCGTCTTTTAACTAAGTTAATTAGTCTTTTGAGTTATAATAATATAAAAATCATATTATCTTAACGAAATTGTAGATGGTGTAAATGGACCCAGGGGTCACTCCAAACTAGACACATGTAACAAATCTCAAGCGTCAAGCGTTGGTAGCTTAGTGGACGATCGAAAGGTCTCGGGTTCGAATGATGGCCATTACACTACCGTCGTGAACCCACTCCTAATACAAGCAATTTAGCTTAGCTGGAGGAGTTAGGGGGAGTATTAGTAATTTCGGTTCTAATATTCTTTAAAAAAAATATCAATTTTTTTAATCGCGATAGAATCCGTCAAAATAAGGTTATATTTCAATGAATGATATTCGCACTTACTTCCTACATTATCAAAATCTCTGGAATTTGTCATCATTCCCTGAGCTTATTTTCAACTCAGTAAGGAGTGTCGGCTTTGTAGTCTAACTAAGATACCATACAGCCCGGGCACTGTACAACTTAGTGTGAACACAACAGTCAAGCCGTGACCACGGGTGCTGCAACGCATCCGAAACGTCGGCAGAAATAGTAAGTTCCAAAATATAATTCGCGAGAAGTCCCGATACTTAGTATAATTATGAACTTAGTTAAGTTTAGAGGTTAAGCATATGATAACTGTGCATATATATGTTTTTGTTTTTTGTTTGATTTGTTTTTGTATGTGTTTGTATACAATATGGGCAACATAATCGCTATAGCGAACAAAGCCCTTCAAGAAAAATAATAATAATAATAATATACCGCTGAACATCAATATTTTACATGAAGCGACTGTCATCTGACCTCCACAACCAATTTGCGATATCAAAGTTCCGTAGTTAGACTAGTCGGAATTTTGAGGGATCCAACTATGGCAACCGGAACCGATGGATTAGTGATCAGACCAATGCAAATACCCATATGCATGAAGGATACAAATATTTGCATTGAGCAAGAATCGAATCCGAGCCTCCTGGGTAGCAGTCGCATCCACTACCGCCACAGAGTCGTCTTGTCAGAAATTTCTGTGACTTGTACTCTCCGAATAATATAGGTATTTAGACTATCATGGTCACTCACATCAGTAGCAAAATAAGCAGTTGATTTTCTCTCAAAATCAATATTATTTTGATACTGATCCGAATTATATTGATTTTGAGAGAAAATCAACTGCTTTTGTAAGCTAGTCACGCAAATATTAGTCCAGGCGAACCGAGTGTGCTGAGCCGATTCTGAGTAAACAATCAAATTATAGAAACAGACATAATGAGGACCACTGGCAAACTGATGCATTATTCATAGCGGACGATATTGTTTGGGTTAGGGCGAGTGCGCACTTGGCATACAGTTTGTTTTCAAAATTAGGCCCTCATTAAAAAAATAACAGTGTTTGCCATGATGTCAAAAATTAGTATGGAAATTTTGACATAACAGCTGTATCTGTTGTACTCTGTGTATTTTTCATTAGTAAAGGCATAAATACTCTGTTATAACATTAGAATTTTGTTTGAGTTAAAGACATACATGTACACATAATCGTTTCCCTGGAACTAACGATGAGAAATCGGATATTAGACCGAACTATCGCCTACTAAACTACCAATGAATGAATTGAAGTTTTACTACCTACATTATGGGAAAATATCATAGCCTGGCAATTAAAAAAACGATTTCTATCTCTCTCACACAAATTTATATAATTACGGCGTCAAAGCACAGATCAATGTACAGATTATTATGAAACACGGCGTTTTAGTTCATTCATAAAATAAAAATAAATATTTTGAACATTTCCTACCCCCGCAAAATGTGTAATATTTTATCGGTCAAATTAAACGTTTATTATAAGACTTATTTAAAAAATGATCAACGAGCCTATTACTAACGTTCTAATTGTTCTAAAGGAAATACATAGTATTGCTTATTAACGTTGTACCCAGTAAGTGCCGAGGTGCGTGTTGCTTACTCCTTTACCACATTTTAGTGTGATTCAAAACGCTTTTACTTACTTAATATCACAAAGTATAATAGCGGATTTAATGCCTTAGGCATTCTTTACCAGTCAATGCGGAGCTATAATGTGGCAGGCCCAAAAGAAGTCTACAGTTAACGTTCAAATAATATCAAAATTAATTACATACACTGAAGCAATGCATACGACAATACATGCACAATAAATATATATACTCATATACAATACATAAACATATATACAATAAAAATACACATAGACATGCATATACATCCATATATTTCAGTAAGGCAATATATATTAACGTTGAGATGACTCTGCTATCTTTTTGAACAACCAAAGCCGATCTCTTAACTTGAACGTGTTTGTGTTTAAATCATTTATTCTCATAAAGACAGAAACAGTCACTTACATGAGAACATAAAAGATACATTTTGTGATCCATTTCAAGTAACCGTCGACAGAGTAGGTACAATATAAAATACAACAACAATATGACATGATACTTTGAACTTTCACTCAGCAGTCCATCCTTACGCAGATAGGCATACACAGATAGGTTCGGAGCATTTAACCATAGTAATTTTCAATAATGTATTTAGATAGCCGCGATTTAAAAGTGCCAAATGAGTTCGCATCTTTTATGTCTGAGGGTAGATTATTGAATAGTTGTGCTCCTTCATAGGTGATATTCTTTTTTGCGAAGTTGGTACGTACTCTTGGCAAAACAAGAAGACTTGGTCGACGAAGGCTGCGCTTGGATATTTGAGATTTTGTTATAAAAGAAACTTTAGTGTGTATGGTATTGTCTAGAATTTTCCTAATGAGAACACAAGTATTATATATGTACAGTTTTTTTAGATTCATTAATTTTGTTTCGTCGAATATTTTGCAAGTTGGGGTTAGGTATGGATAGCGGAATAGTATTTTTATGATTTTATTTTGTATTCTTTGTAATTCTTGTAACTTTGTTTTTCCAGCACTTCCCCAAATTTCGATGAGGTATAAGAGATGTGACTTCACAAGAGAATTGTAAATAGTGCAGCGTATGGTTTTAGGTATGCATTTATTGATATTGTGAAGAGAGCCTACAAGTGCAGTTAGTTTATTTTTAATATATTGGATTTGGTTGTGCCATGTTAACTGACTATCCATTCTCAGGCCAAGATACTTTTCGCAGGTTTTTTGATCTAGTGGGATGTTGTCAATTGTTAAAGGATCGTGCAGGGGGATTTTTTGTTCTTAGCTTTAAAGACAACGTAACATGTTTTAGATATATTTATTGTTAACAAATTATATTTGAACCATTCGGATAAAGTATTGAGATCATTTTGTGCTTTGGAGATGATGTCATTCATGTCGGTTCCGAAATAGAACAGGCATGTATCGTCCGCATATAAAGTCATATGACCATGTAGATTGAGCTCGGTAATGCTATTTATGTAAATTAGGAACAACAATGGCCCTAGTATAGATCCCTGCGGGACTCCGTATGTAATAGGTAAAGCATTACTCTCAAAATTATCAATTTTTACTATCTGAAGTCGATTGGTTAGATAAGATTTTATCATTTTAAGTGCATGACCTTTGACACCGATATTTTCTAATTTTTCTAAAAGCCGTTTATGACTCACGGTGTCGAAGGCTTTTTTTAAATCAATGAAAACACCTAGAACGTAACGTTTTTTGTCGATATTTTCTTTTATTTTTGTCGTTAAATCAATAGTAGCCGCAGTGGTGTTGTTTTTAGCTCTAAATCCATATTGACGTTCCGTAATAAGATTAAAAGAGTCCAGATATTTTAAAAGACGACTATGCAGTATTTTTTCTAAAATTTTTGATGGTACTGGTAGCACAGAAATCGGACGGCAGATCCCGGGATCGGTTTTTGACCCAGATTTGTGGATTGGCGTAACCTTTGCGATCTTTAGAGAATCAGGAAACTCCCCATCGTTTATTAGTTGATTAAAACATCTAGTGTTTCCAAGAGTCATGCTCATCCTGATCTTGGGAGGCAGTGCATTCCAAAGAAGGACATACTGAACAAAAAAATAGGAGCGTAGCTAGTTCTGTGGGACGGACATGAGAGGAGACGGTCGATTGAAGAGCGGAGATTTCTGTTGTGGTCTGTACATAGCAGTTGGAAGGAGGAAGTTAGGTAAGTAGGAGATGTAGAAGAGTGAAGAACGTTGAAAAGAGTAGCAAGGCAACGCAACTTAGGGCAATGACGGATAGGCAACCAATTAAGTTGGAAATGATGGTGGACACGTAGTCATATTTGTGAAGGTTGAAGATGAATCGAATGCAGTTATTAAGAAGACTGTTTAATTAGTTAAAAAAGTCTGCATGATTTGGTCGTAGTAAGGCCTTATAAATAACCCTTTCGAAAATACGTGAAATATACACCTTCTCCAAACAAGCCCTTATTGTAGAGTAGGTAGACAAGTCTACATTATGTTTAACTGAGCTCTTGTTGAAGGGTATTATAAGGATTTTGTAGTTCTAAGCATCTACTTTATATATTAAAGAGTACCTAGTGACTTTCATTTGAGTTTTACTTAGAAAGCAAAGGACATAGATTTATTCTAGTCTTGGTTTTCTCACGTACAGTAACCCTGTGAGTACCGTGATTCCTAGACTTCTGTCTAATTTCTATATCATTCCTGACATATACAAACCTGATACTTTCGTCTTCAGATCTCCTTCACCAGACACAGAAATTCTCTGGTGTGGCAGTAATGAACGTGACTGTTACACAAGAGCTGTCGGTTTGATTTCTGAATGTTGTTACTTAAAAATAAATGTATCTACTGTCCTCATTTAGTCAAATAGACATTTTGTTTAAAAATATTTAACAATTGAAATATTTCCTAAGTAATAAATACATTTTGTGTAACCCCTCCCCACTCTTCAGAGCACGCCACTGCCACTGCAGGACAATCTCAATATCCTAGGTATGAATGTTCGCTGCAACCTGAATAACTAAAACTACATCGAAAGTATCATCAAAACAGCCTCACGAAAACTCGGAGTTCTGAACAGAGTGAGACGATTTTTCACGCCGGAGCAGCGGTGTCTTCTATACAAGACACAAATTCGCTCCTGTGTGGAGTACTGCTCGCATCTCTGGGATGGTTCAGCAAAGTACTTACTAGATGCTCTCGACAGGTTGCAGCGACGTGCGGTCCGCATCATTGGGAATCCCGAGATCACGAACACCCTAGAACCTTTATAGCTGCGTAGAGATGTTGCGTCCATGGCTGTATTTTACCATGGGGAGTGTTCTGATGAGCTCTTCCAATTAGTCCCACCCTCCCCTTTCCTACACAGGACAACGCGTGCAGGTCTTAGATGTCATCCGCACACGGTGCAAAACATCCGATCAAGAACCAAGCGGTTCAGAGACTCTTTCCTCTGTCGCACCATTAAGGCCTGGAATTCATTACCAGCTCACGTGTTTCCTTCTTCCCACAGTCCCGGGTCCTTTAAGCGGGGCGTGAAAAAGCATATGATGAGGCCGTCAAGCTGAGTGTCACCATTGTCACACGGTATGTGTAAGTAATGGTGACCCTCTTTTCTGGGACTTTGCCTTCAGCTTACCATCAGGCAAGGCGAAGTCCAATTGACGTGGCCTATATAAAAATAAAAAAAAAAACCTGAGTTACTTTAAATGATTTCTTTTAAAGTAATGTTAGTGAAATGAAAGTTTGTCAAATGATTAGTTTTTCAAACGTTGTTTGTAAAATTATGTTTTGTCACGTTTTTTGTTAAATAATAGTAAACCATAGCACATATTAACTTATCAGAAGCTAAAATGCGGTACTTCAATATTTCCAGCGAATCGAGTTTAAGCGCCCGCTCTATTTGGAATCCGAGACCCGTTCACCTAGAAGGGTTTCAAATCAAAGGACCACACTACAGAGGCTTTTGCTTGTAATTGAAGTGTTTATAAAATTCCCTTTTAACCCGTTAGCCGTAGGGCCAAGTCAATTGGAGCTGGTGCTGTTAAGCCAATAAACCGGTTACATCCGGCTTCTCCATACCTTGTATGGCGCTAGACATGAGATGTAGCGATTGTAAACTAAAACTATTCAGATGCCGTTAAATGGAAAACAGGACAAATTATTTTTTACCACTTAAATGGCAGACAAGGTCACACCTCACCTGATATAAAGTGGTTACCGTAGCCCATGTACATCCGATGTCAGGGGGTGTTACACTCGCGCTGCAATTGGCGAGGTGCGTGTGCCTATGTTTAAATCTTTGATACCAATGGGAATAACGTTAAGATGATGATGATGTTGTATTTCCATCAAGTGTTTAATACAAGCACCCTAACACCTACAATAAGGGGTTCTTCAATAGGGGCATCAGAAGGTTTCTTCATGGTTGACAGCGCGAGTGTAACACCCCTGGTGTTGTATGTAAGTGGTATAAAAAAACACAAACAGTTAAGTAGAATCGGAGATAGGATCATAAATCGCGATAACCGACATCCAAGTGTGTAAAGTTAGGCTAGTACACTCAAGAACAATGAATTCGGGTCACTTAAAGGATCCTAAAAGTCTCTCTAACTAAGCACTACCACTTGCTACCCTACTGAAATAAATGGTGTTTCATAGACAATTAAATACTCCTTAAATAAATGAACTTCTTAGTTAGAAGAAATTCTAAAAATAGAATTTTTTAAGTTACCCGAATTCACTGCTCTCGAGTGTATTACACAAACTTTTGCGAACATATCCAGAGAATAAATTTTGTTACCTACCTGATATTATATACCTTTCTTTAATTCTTTATTGTACACAAGAAAATAATACAACAACAGGCAATCACAAATACATCTTGGTGAACAAAGCCGAGCTAAACTCAATATTGAGTTTTCTCCCAGCAAACTTTTGGGCATAACCCAGCAAACCAAACACTTCAAAAAATCTTTTGCCACTCGCTTTCTCTCATGCCTTGTCCTACACCCACAGTGAGTGATTGGGTATGAAATTATAATGCCTTTGTAGTGCATCGAACCAATAGGATGGAGTGGGTAGTGATCTGATTAATACATCAGGTGTTGACGTATGTTTTACTCATATAGTATGATTTTAATGAACTCATTTGAGTCCGTCATTCAATTGTTAAGAGGAACCTCATCTATAAAAAGGTCTAAAAATTAGGTCGTACGGCTGTTTCTGTGATAGGGTCCAAAGTTTGAGGAGTCGTACGTGTATGTAGCCCTCGTCAGTCTATCGTCAAAAAATATCATAAAAGATGTTTTAGGAGATACGGAATTTTTAAAAGATCACTCGTTTGTGAAAAAAAAGGCTTGCTATTTTGAATCTCTTATTTGCAATGTATATATAAAGACTGATGTTTTTCTTTCGTTTATAAATTTTGTAAACACAGAATACAGAAAAGTACGGGTTAAATCAGTGCAAAAGAAAATATTCCACGACATTCTACACAACGCTATCTAAACCCATGGTAAGCATTTTTTTGTTTTTACGTGCGCAAAATCCCCACGGATACCTCCCCACCGGAGCCGGTGGGAGAGGTAATGTCGGACTCGAACCGACTAAAACGCACGCCGCCTGTGGGTCGTTTTGGTTGCCGAAGGTGAGGTTGACAGGCATATCCCTCGCACCCCGGCCGAACCAGGGCCGTCTCTCACAATCTGGCCCTCTTCTCGGGTAAGCATCAACCCATGGTAAGCATAGCTTAACTAGCTTGTGTGTAGAATGTGGATAAACATACTTAGATACTTTTTTTTTGTAAATACGTACATATTATACGTAGAAACACCCAGACCAATGCAATCATACATATTCTGCAGACGAATATTTTCACTCGAACCCGCACCTCCTGCATAGCAGTCGAATGCTCTACCACTACGCTTGGAAACTCATACGCCTCTGAGGCGTCGCGGTAGAGCACTCGACAGCTTAATGTAATTATTTTTTAATGTCATTAAAAATCGCATAGCTCGAGCTGCTTATCTTCATAGCACATTTTACTCGCTACGCTACACAGCATAGCACAATGGAAACAGTCATATAGTTTTATAGCTTAGCTTTTACATCCTCATGGCATAGCTGCGCAGCACATTTCTGGTGGAAAGGCAGCCATTTTTTTGTACAACTGAGGTGGGAAAAAAAGCACACGATCCACCTAATAGAAAGTGGTTACCGTGACCTATGAACGTGTGAAACACCAGGGGAGTTACACCCGTGCTACCGACCCTGTAAGGACAGAGTTTCTGTGTCGTCAGTGCAGAAATAATAATTAGGACAAGCCTTTAGTCTTCCCATTGACAATCCTGAATCACATTTCTCAATGGGGCTCTGAGAACCTGGTTGAGTTCAATGCCAAGAAGACGCAGGCATGTGCGTTTACAGCAAAAGTATCTTCTTTCCTTCCCCTCCCCACTCTTCAGAGCACGCCACTGCCACTGCAGGACAATCTCAATATCCTAGGTATGGATGTTCGCTGCAACCTGAATAACAAAAACTACATCGAAAGCATCATCAAAACAGCCTCACGAAAACTCGGAGTCCTGAACAGAGTGAGACGATTTTTCACGCCGGAGCAGCGGTGTCTTCTATACAAGACACAAATTCGCTCCTGTGTGGAGTACTGCTCGCATCTCTGGGATGGTTCAGCAAAGTACTTACTAGATGCTCTCGACAGGTTGCAGCGACGTGCGGTCCGCATCATTGGGAATCCCGAGATCACGAACACCCTAGAACCTTTACAGCTGCGTAGAGATGTTGCGTCCATGGCTGTATTTTACCGTCTGTACCATGGGGAGTGTTCTGATGAGCTCTTCCAATTAGTCCCACCCTCCCCTTTCCTACACAGGACAACACGTGCAGGTCTTAGATGTCATCCGCACACGGTCAAGAACCAAGCGGTTCGGAGACTCTTTCCTCTGTCGCACCATTAAGGCCTGGAATTCATTACCAGCTCACGTGTTTCCTTCTTCCTACAGTCCCGGGTCCTTTAAGCGGGGCGTGAAAAAGCATATGATAAGGCCGTCAAGCTGAGTGTCACCATTGTCACACGGTATGTGTAAGTAATGGTGACCCTCTTTTCTGGGACTTTGCCTTCAGCTTACCATCAGGCAAGGCGAAGTCCAATTGACGTGTCCTATATAAAAAAAAAAAAAAAAAAACAATAAGTCTTCAGTGAGCTCTTCTTGAGTGAGAGTGTTTCTTGAGTGAGCTTCCTTACACACCGCCGGGGTCCACTTTACCTCCGGGCGCCGGAGGTCGATGAACGACCTCCGCACCCCATGAGCGCAGGCCTCAGCCGCCTGTCACCCTGGCAGAAGGAGGCTGCGAAGGTGGCGCGTCTCGCGCGCCTCCCCGTTTCCGGGGATGAGTTGGGGACTCTGTAGTCCCCACACCCGAGAAGAGGGCCAGATCTTAAGAGATGGCCTTGGGTCGGCCGGGGTGCGAGGGATATGCCTGTCAACCTCACCTTCGGCAACTAAAAACGACCCACACGCGGCGTGCATTTTAGTCGGTTCGAGTCCGACATAGCCGCTTCCACCGGCTCCGGTGGCCCCTCCATCCGTATCCGTGAGGATTTTGCGCACGTAAAAAAAGAAAAAAAAAAAGGGTCCACTTTACCAGTCTAACTGCGAATATTGCTGAACATCGATATTTTTCGTGAAGCAACTGCCATCTTACCCTCACAATCCAACAGCAACAGAAATCGCAACTCCGGGCTATATCATTAATCGTTAAGCTGGTAGTGCCATAAACCATGTCTGTAAGAGCTTCAGTATTCATTCAGAGTCCTTTATCTCTATTCAATTGCTAAGCATATGGAATTCGGCCGCCATTTAGGAAATGAAAATCTTCTCAAGTTTTCATTACGTATCTGTGATAAGTTATCTTTAATGAAATTTAAAGCAATTTGTATGCTAACTATTCCTATTAATTCACATTGGGAATGGGACTGTTTAAGATGGGATTTGATCTCGCGCCCATTCCGTTACAGGGGGGTATACTCTAACTGACTATATTAAAATGTCTTTTTATTTTATTTTATTACTTAGTGTCTGTTATAGTGACCCTCTTTCCTAAGACTTCGCCTTTAGTGTACCATCAGGCCAGGTGAAGTCAAATTGGCGTGCCCTAGATAAAAAAGATATTCGGTATTCACCTATACAACCGTCTTGGTGATGGTGGTTCCATCTATCGATATTCTTACAAACCACCGCAGTTAAGTCCAACAACCTGGAATAACAAAAAAACTTCAATGTTTTTCGGCCCTACGTAGAAGGGGGCGAGCCTATTGCCGACTAGCGGGCACTGAAGTCAAAGGCAAAGTAAAAAATCATTTATTATAGACCATTACGATGGCACGTACGTAACGCCAAAATATAAAAATATAAAAAACTAGGTAACAAAAGGACCACCGGTTTGGAATGCGGCCCCCACCTAGAGAAGACTTCGGCAAGAAACTCAGCGGGCATTTTTAGGTTTATTTACAAACATGCACTACTTAGTCTAAATAAAATAAATTACTTATATAGTATTGTTGAGTGAACAGTTCATTTTCAAGCTTGTTTATCATCTAAGTACTCTTGGATTTTTTATTAGTCTTTTTTATCATGGGCTCTATCGGTTTACTATCGGATGAAGAACGCCCTGTCTTTCGCCTTCTAGGGCATACACAGGAAAAGATGGGTAACCCTATTTTCCTCCATCGGGAACTAACACGGCAAGTTCTATTATTGTCGTTGCCTGTAAGAAACCGCTTGTAGCGATAAGACCGCCATTTGTACATATTTCTTCTGGTTTCTGTGCATGTATACAGTTTTTACAAGTGTACAATATAGATTTTTGAAATCTAATCTAATCATCCATGTGTCCCTGATAAACAAATTCAACGCATCGCTATGTACACACGGAATAGTGGCCCATCGCCCCCTGCCACCCAGGGCCCAGGTGAGAACTAATATCGCGCCAATTTTAATTACCTACACTTCAAACAATGGAATTACGAAACGAATAGAGATATTATTCGAAAAAAATATTTTCTAATAATTATTATTATTCTAAAAGTCTCTGTGGCGTAGCGGTAGAACGTTCGACTGCTAAGCAAAGAGGCGCAGATTTGTATCTCGCTCTGTGTTAATATTTGTATGTATGAATATGAATATTTGCATTAATCTGGGTGTTTCTATGTTACATACAAAAAATAGTATCTAAGTATGTTTATCCGCATTCTAGAGGTCTTAACACACTTAGCTTACACTTGGGTCTAGATAGCGCTTTGTAGAATGAGAATAATAATAATAATAATAAAACCTCATTTATTCCTTTATAAAAAAAGCATGCAATTTACAATAAAAACTAAAAATGTTGTTTAGGTTATAAAGGACCTCTCTACAGAGTAAAGGCCTCCTCCATTTTTTTCCACATGTCTCTGTCCATAGCTTTTTCCATCCAGTTGTTTCCCCCCATCTTTAGGATTTCATCTAGCCACCTTTCCATTGGTCTGCCTCTGTTTCGCTTGCCGGATGGGCCGTTCCATGTAGTAATCCTTTTTGTCCATCTATTACCATCCATACGTGAAACATGGCCGGCCCATTTCCACTTAAGCATTTTACAGTGGTTCACAGCGTCTATGACTCCCGTTGTATTTCTAATATCTCTATTTGTTCTTTTATGTTTTAGTTTTAATTTGAGAGTGCTCCTTTCCATGGCTCTTTGGGTTGTTGAAATTTTATTTCTTGTGAATTTGTTGAATATCCATGTTTGCGATGCGTAGGAGAGAGATGGTAGAATGCAAGAGTCCAAGACTTGTTTCTTTAGCCTCACTGGAAGATTTGATTTTATGATTTCTTTTAGGCTCCAAAATTTATTCCAGGCCATATTTACTCGTCTATTTATTTCATCTCGGTGCCTAGATTTTTTAAATGATATTTGTTTACCTAAATAAACATACTCATGGACATATTCTATTGGAGCATTAGCAACAACAATGGGGACTGTTTCATTATTTGTCATAATTTTTGTTTTGTTTGTGTTTAGCTGTAGACCAATTTCACTGCTAACATTGTGTAATTCTCTCATCATAATTTCCAGTTGTGATGCAGTCTCCGCAAAGAGAACTATGTCGTCAGCGAATCTGAGGTTACTTAAATACCTACCATTTATGCATATACCCTTATTCTTCCAATTCAGATTCTTCATAATGCTTTGAAGCACGGCTATAAATATTCTGGGAGATAGCGGGTCACCTTGTCGAACGCCTCTACATATATCTATTTCAGGTCCTGGTTTTTCTAATATAACTCTACTTTTACTCTTCTTATATATATCTTGAATAAGTTCAATGGTTTCTGTGGGCACATCGCACTCTTGTAAGGCTCTCCATATACTATTGTGTGATATAGAGTCAAATGCTTTGGCGTAGTCTATGAACGCCAGGTAGAGCGGGCGGTTCATTTCTTCGTACTTCTCTATAACGAGTTCTAGAGAGTGGATGTGGTCTATCGTTGAGTAGTTTCTTCTGAAACCGGCCTGCTCCACCGGCTGTTCTTTTTCTGTATACACTGCGAGACGATCTTCCACACAAGAGGCAAATAGTTTGTAGATATTAGGTTGTAAACTGATTGGTCTGTAATTACCTATGTCAGCTGGATTTCCTTTCTTATACAGAAGAATTACATCTGATTTAGCCCATTCTGCTGGTATAGATTTATTGTCCAATATCCTATTAAAGAGCTCGGTCAAGAGTGGTACTAGTATATGCTCACCTGATTTAATTGCTTCATTTGGTATACCATCTGGCCCGCTGCTTTTGCCATTTTTTAATGCTTTTATTTTTGTAGAGATTTCCGGGCATGTAAACCTTTGTAGGACGGTTGTGTTTTCCTTTAGAACTTGGGCTTTTTCATTTGACGGGGTCTTGGATGCGTATAGATCTTTATAGAACTCAGTTGCTAGTTTTATTATTTCTGACCTTGAGTAGGTATTTTTACCATTATGTTGTAAGCAGGGCATCCATTTTTTAGTCGTTCTCAGTACTTTTTGGCCTTTTTTCATGCTTCTTGACACATTTAAATGTTTCTCAATAGTGGATATTCTAAAATCTTGATATTCTTTCTTAATAATTTTATGAATGTTTTTGTATAAGTAGGTTCTTTCTTTCTTTTCTTCAATTGTTAGCTGTTTTTTATTTGTTAGTTCATTTCTTCTCTTTATCAATAATTTTGTATCATCTGAAATAATATATTCTCTTTTTTCATTCTTATAGTTCTTCAACGTTGATTTTAAGCTAACCTCGATTGCTTCTTTGATTTTTTCATACCGTAGCTCTAAATCATCTGTGTCCTCCAGTTGTATGCTGGAACAGTGTGCTTCCAGAGCTTCTTTAAATTGTTGGTGCTGGTCAGCGGTTTCTAAGGCGTAGTTTTTGTTTTTATATTTGACTCTAGATTTTTTATGTGTTTTCAATGTAATAGTGCTTCTCAAAAATCTATGGTCGCTTGGAAAGTTGAATTTATTTAATATTTCAAAGTTTATGAATTTCTCCTTTATGTTAGATAATATGTAGTCTATTTGGCTTCTATTTTTCTTTGGTGAGAGCCATGTCCATAAGTTTTTTGTGTTTTTGTGAAACAAGCTATTTATTACAAACAGATTATTCTCCCAACAAAATTGCAATAGAATTTCACCTCTTTTATCTCTTTTTCCGAAGCATGAATTTCCAAGTATGCTGTCCTCGTGTTTTAATTTACGGCCAACTCGAGCATTGACAATTATTAACTGAACGAGTGTAAAATTAGTAATTTAGATACTATTAACTTAGATGGGTGTCAGATGCGGCCGCCAGCTACCTCAGCAGAAGCAGACTGACTCGGAAGCATGATACGCACCGCTTTTTTCGAGGTTCGATGGGGAAATAGTGCTTCCCACACGAGAGGGTATCCTTATAAAACCATAGTTGGCCTAGGATCAGTCGTGATGGGGGAATACCTTATTGGATAACCTTACACCTCGATATTTCAGACACAAGACGGGGAACTACCGCTACTGACCGCTGGTGGATAAATGAGAATTCCCGCACGAAAAAAAGGTACACCGATTTCTTAATTTCTTTTTTTTTCGTTTTTACAGTAAAATAAATTATCGATCAGTTAGCCTATCGTAGTCCACTGCTGGACAAAGGCCTCTCCTAATGTTGGTATGTTTTGGCCTACGGTTTCCACGCTGATCAGACGAGTTGGTACAGGGCATTATTATTTCATCTCTCTTAGTGACTTGTGCATTAAGTTGAAAATAAATAAATATCGTCTGGATATTTTTCTGTTAGTCGCCTCGTACGACACCCTTCGTACCAAATGGGATAGTGATACATGTATTCTTTATCTGTCACCACACATTAACAAATTAATATTACCAATTTTTTTAGTGTGATTGCGTCTCCACTCCCCAATCCAACCGCCGAATGTCTATCGGAACTGGCAATAATTCGCGCTGAAAATTCAGCAGGGCCAATAAAACTCAGCGTTTGGCCCCTCGCCAGCCAGCTAATAGCTGATATCTGCACCCATTGTATAGACGTAATGAGATTTCAACCGAACTGCTTTGATTATCATTTAAGAAGTCATGGTTGTTTTCGAACTGTGGAATATATCATATTTTGGTTCAGTTATCAAAACATACATATATAGATATACATACCTATCATGTATTTACATGATGAAATGTATAATCGCAGTGGATGCAAAAACTCCTGTTCCTCTTTCCTGAGACTTGGCCTTTAGCTTACCATCAGGCGAGGTGAAATCAAGTTGGCGTGTCATAGATAAAAAAAACTACTGAACGTATTTTTTTTAAACAAAACATACATAAACATAAATAAATAAATATTCTACAACATTCTACATAAAGCTATCTAGACCCATGGTTAGCATAGCTTAACTAGCTTGTGTTATGGAATCTAGAATGCGAATAAACATGAACAGATATACTTTTATTTTTGTAAATACATACATATTATACATTGAAATACCCAGACCTATCCAAATATACATATTCCTGCATACAAATATTTGCAATGAGCGGAAATCGAACTCGCGCCTCCTACCGCTACGCCACAAAGGCTGCTATAAATTATTTGAAAGGTTTTGGTCAGTCTTATCGCCATTGATTGTTTAACTAAAGATACAACCCTAAAGTGATGTTACTAACATCTACTCAGGCGGAGCCGCGCACATTAGCTAGTAAATAAATAAACATGTTCCTAGCAAAGGGAGAAAAACAAATATAGTCAATTCCCAAACCTAATACAACAGCGTCTTTACAAAGTAATGTAAGTAAAATCGAGCAGAAGCCGACCGGGCCGACTCATCGCAGACAATGGGCAAAGTTCGCTGCTAGAATTAGAAATCAGACAATTTGTGAAATTACTGATAGAAGGCACCGATAAGGTATTGGTTTTTAATGTTACGGAGTTTGGTTGTTTGATTATTACTGTACGAACACTAGTTCTTGCTCGTGGCTTTTACATTCATTTTTTTTATATTTGGTCCGTCAATTATTAATATATATATATATTATAGCTGCACAAGCTTCCGCCGGTGGGATTCGACCACGTAGATGTCACAAGACTTCTCAAGGACATCACGTTCTTGAAGTCCAGCCTTGCTGATGTGTTGGCAAAATTAGAGACTTCTGATAAAACTATCAGAGGACTACAAGCGGAATTATTGCTACTCCGTAACAGTAATACAGCTAGTACGTCACATAATGTGGCCTCTAATAATGTCAACGTACGACGAGGCGCGCAGAATGCGTCATTTTGCAGTTTTGAGTCAGCAAAATTTGATTCGCCTGAGTCGCCGATGGCCGAGGAGCGTGCCGCGAACACGATCGCGCGCCCCGCCGCCCCCGCTGCCCCTTCATCGTCCGTGAAGAGGCCGAATATCACGTTGCAAGTTCCTCAGCCACGTGACTACGCAGCTGTTACGGCCAGCACCCCTACAGCCGTACCCACAAAGAGACGGCAGTGTAGTGTCATTCAATGCAACACTGCATCCGTCAAGGCGCCGGGGAAGGAGCCTTGTGATGTGGAGGACTTCAAAGTTGTTGAGAAGAAGAAGAAGAAGTCCTCCCGCAAGAACCAGTGTGGTACTGCAGCGAGGAGCATTGAGCAGCAGTTCCGCGCAGAGGTCCCTTCGACGATGGTCTACGTATCTCGTGTACATCACAGCGTGAAGATCATAGACGTCGCGAACTATCTCCAAAAGAAAACCGGGATGGGCTTAAGGGTGGAAAAGCTGAACTCTCGTCACAACGTGAGCTTCAACTCTTTTGTGGTGCGAGTTCCAAACAGCCACACCGCTACCATCCTGCGTCCTGACTTTTGGCCGACGGGGGTGAAGTTTCGGCGCTTCCGAGGACGCCTGCCGACACGCGACACCCCGTCCCGTGACACGTCGACGTCATTACGTGTGTTTTAGGTTAAGATATATTATATGTATTTTTAGTTTTAAGGTATATATTTATGGGCCGTAGAATAAGTTTTTAACATCCTGTAACTTTTCTATTATTGCCTGAAATAAATGATTTATTATTATTATTATTATTATTATTAAAAAGCTGAGGTGCAGTCCTAAAGATACGGACCACAACTACCGATAGTATTGAATTTAAAATGGCCTTGACGGCCTTGATAGATGTTTTTTCACGCCCCGCTTGTAGAACCCGGGATTGTAAGAAGAGGGAAACAAGTGCATTTTGTATCATGTAGGGCATTTTCAACTGAGAAGTAGACTCATTTTTATCGGTATTTCCGTCTAATTGAGCAGTCTGACTGGGGAAGTACCTCCGCCCTACAGTATACCACGGCTATAATAACCTCGTTGTGTTATCAACGGTGAGTATGGTAGCCAGAGCTCACTAGAGGGTTTTTGTGCTGTCAGTAGAAAAACCAAACGCTTATACTGCTTTGTTTTTTACACTGACGGCACAGAAACTCTCTGTGCTTGTAGGGTTGGCAGCGCAAGTGTGACTCCCTTGATTTTGCACACGTCCATAGGCCACGGAAACCACTTTCCATCAGGTGGGACGATTGCTTGTTAGTCACATTAGTGGTATACTAAAATGTGTTGTATCTAGCGGCCGCCCGCGACTTATCGCCAAATTAAAAAAATCTTATTTTTAATTAATTTTTGGTGTACAACCTAGACATGGCACATACTAGCATACGTGTATTCACTTTCAACCCCATATACTCATAAAATGAAAAACCTTAAAAATAAGTATTTCTCTCACATTTTTCCTTTACTTATTTATTAATTAGACAAAAAGGTTTCTTAAAGAATACTTTTTCGAGAATTTGGGGCCAAAGTCATTAATTTTTTATTGTTGACCCGGACTTTTACCAACTTGATTCACGAATGAGACCGGTAGGGATTTTAGTTTCCTCCTTTATTCGCTGTGCTGCAGTGAGCAATAAAATAATTATAATCACGAAATTACCATTTAAAATAGAAATCTTCGCAAGTAGGGATTGAATTATATCTATGTGGTAGATTGAATTTTTAAACGGTATCGAAGCTTTGAATGATATCTAAGAAGTCGGTAACTTAGTGTTTAAGGAGATGATCATGATTGGGTGCTCCCGGGTTCGAATTCTGACTACTATACTACTGACGTGAGGCCACTACTAACAAAGAATTCAGCGTACTCTGGAGACGAAAATATTAATAATTTCGGTTATAGATATTTAAAAAAAGAAACCAACTATAGTGTCGCTTTTGATACCAGTGTGATCATTTTTATGGTTCCGTACCTCAATAGGAAAATGGAACCCTTATAGTATCTCTACGTTGTACATCTGCCTGTCCGTCTATCTGTCTATCCAGATCTTTTTCTCGGGAATATGTGGACGGATCAAGTTGAAATTTATACGATTTATAGACTGCAACCACCTAAAGATTAAAAAAAAATAAACTTACTATGTATGTTTATATGTGAGTCAACGCAATAAAAAGATATTGTCGTTTATGTAACATAAGTCCGTCACTCAAGTTCGTTTCGTACAGAATCCTCAGTGCATAACTTTGTCTCGCACTTCACTGATCTATTCCTTAGCCCTCAATTCTTTGGAACTCACGCACCAACTGTGTGTGATCGTGTCTTATTTTTATTTGACACTAGTTGACCCGTCCTGACTTCACCCAGAAACATTCACAGAAAAAATATTATAACACAATTACACACCTATTGGTTCCAATAATTATACTATTTCTACGAGTATAAACCTCCACGTAAGTCCCATGTAATGAAGTTTTACCTAACTAAAGGTAACCTATCTTGTAGCGACTTTTTATAAAAACACATATTGAACAAATAAACTAACCTAATTTACTAACTAGTGGTTCAATTACGGTTTTAATTTCACAAAATGAGTTTCTAAACAGAAAAATATGAATATACTGAGTTTTTCAAATCAAATCAAATCAAATCAAATCTATCGAATCGAACTTATACTTCAAGTTCCCCTTTTTATATTGTCCATTATATCTTCTACCATTCATAACATTGTCTTATTTCCATAATATATTAGATACCTACTCTATATTTGATAAAGTTGACAAAACTGCAATTTTTCAACTTGACCGTAACACAAAACACGAATCGTTGACTCAGCGATAGGAAACAGGAAAACGGAATACCATTGCATGAAATATAATCAAACTTTTTGCCCAAATTAGTTTCTTAACTTATGATTTGAAATGTGTACCTTATACTGGGGTTAGGGTGGAATAAGCATACGTATTTGGTTTTATATTATTTGGCAAAATAATGTTTTATAGAGCAATAATATGGAAGGGCTCGTGATCAACTTTGCTATTCTTTAACTTTTCAGAGTCATGTCCAGCGCTGCGATGACTTTTATAGAGATTGGTCTAGGTGATGTCACTGAAGATCGTCCAATGACAGTCTCTATCAAGTTCGGTGACAGCGCTGCCCTCAATCCTGAATGCTTAGAGAATGGAACAGCAGGTGCGCTCTCTATGCTAATACTGTAAAATACAAACACACACACACACACAAACACACACACAAACTTACACGCGCACGCACACGTACACACACACACACACTCTATACGAATAATGATAAAAAAATTTAGATCCAAGCAATCATGGTGTGAATTTATTTTTCTTATCTTTGTTATTACTCAAAAAGTCAAAATTAACGTGCGTAATTTGTAATTAACTTGTGCTTATTATTATTATTATCAAACTCACTCCTGCGTGGAATACTGCTCTGGGATGGCTCCGGAAAATACTTACTAGATGCTATCGACAGGTTGAAGTGACATGCGGTCCGCATTATTAGGAATACTGAAGTCACGCACACTCTCGAGCCTTTGCAGATGCGTAAAGATGTTGTTTCCTTGGCTGTATTTTACCGTCTAGATAGACCATGGTAGTGACCATGTTAGTTATATAAGAGTTCATCATGGTGAGTGCACCATGATGAGCTCTTCCAATTAGTTCCATTCTTTCCTAACCTATACAGGACAACACCTGCAAGGTTTCAAATATCACCCGCGCACGGTGTTTTCGATCAGGAACCAAGACCTGTCGTCATTCCTACACTATAGACGTAAGCCCACTCCTACCACAAGCAATGGCTTGAGAAGGTAGAAGGAATTTAGTAATTTCGGTTAATGTTCTATTCCATAAAAAGCCGGTCAATTTTCTGTCATATTTGACATTATATGTTACCATTAAATGATTGCTAATGCCACTGATGATAATCAGATATGTTATGGCATTAGCAATCATGTAATGGTCATCTAAGGACTTTGGCCGGTTCATTGTCAGTACTGTCCTACGTGGTAGCTACGGACTCTCCAAATCATATAATTAATTTTATTGTGAGTCAGAATTGCGCTATGAGTAGTCCGTACAAAATTGAATTGAGGGACAAACTTACGCTACATAAACTGTATAGTTATATCAGTATCAAAATAAACGGGATATTTACCATGTTACATTGTTTTGAGTTTCGTCCGTCTTTGCAAAAACAACCGGGAACAAGTCAAAACCAAATCGCGAGTGAATACAGTAAGCATCGTGGGTCGTGAACGTGATCGAGATCGGGTTCGAGTTTGTAGTGAGAGTGAAACCAATAGTAGTGCAGATACGCGTAGTAAAAGAACTAGAAAGAGGGTAGATCGATATAATTACTCCTAGAAAAACTTTTTCTCTGTTAACCGCCACTACTCCAGTTCCTCCGTGATCACGGTGCTTGCAACAGCGCTGAAATATCGGAAACTCAAAACATTGAAACATGGTAAATATCCTGTTTATTTTGATAATGATGTGAGTGACCATGATAAAAAACATTTAAATACCTATATTGTATAGTTATATTTTGATTGAGTTGCCTTAGAAGTTTCAAGACGTGACTCTTTCCTTTGCCATTAATATAACATGGTTCGTGTCTGTAATGCTGACCCCCTTTCTTTAGATTTTACCTTTAGGTAATCATCACACAATTGACGTGTCCCACTTAAAAAAAGATTGACAACGAAGTGATTCTATAAAGATTCCATTTTATTCCTTTTGAGGTACGAAACCCTAAAAACTACATTAAATTAGAAGACTTGGAAGTGGGTATAATAAATCCTCGCTCTTTACCAAAACGAAAGATAAACGAGCTAAATGGGCAAATTGCCAATAGACAGAAGGCACCATAGGAACGAAAATAAACGGTTTTAAGTTAAACTATCTTCAGAGTTGTGGTCCCCCCCACCCATTCCATGGTGACCTAGTCCAGGGATAAAAAGCCTATATATACTCTACCCTTACGGAGATTAACAGTCGTGAATATTTATTATTATTTAATTTATTTATAATATTTATTCGTAGGTATTAATTGTGCGATACCTATTATTGGTTTACTGCAATATTTTTTTTAACATTCTAATTTTGAATGGTAATTTAACTTTTTAAATTTGCACACACCTATCAAAGGTAATAAGCAGAGCACTTACACATATTATGTAAATACTAAACTACTAACCAACCATTTGTATCTGTCTTATGCAAATAAAATAATTTGAATTGAATTTATTTATTTATCATCTTTTGTCACCCTCACACTGTGCAGAATATACGAGCAAGAACCAAGCGGTTTGGAGACTCTTTTCTTTGCCGCATCACCAAGACCTGGAATTCATTATCAGCACACGTGTTTCCTTCTTCCTACAGTCCCGGGGCCTTTAAGCGGGGCGTGAAAAAGCATCTGATGAGGCCGCCATGCTGAGTGCCACCATTGTAGCACTTAGTGTCTGTAATGGTGACCCTTTTTCCTGAGACTTTGCCTTTAGCTTACCATCAGGCTAGGTGAGGTCAAGTTGGCGTGTCCTATAAAAAAAAATATAATATACATAATTATTTAGAGTGCATTCAGAAACCACTCAGGCTTCTAGCAAATGCAACACACTCTTTGACAACAACTAACGAAGCACACTATTTAAAATATTAAACATAATCGAAATTATATTGAGTAACACAGAATACAAAATAATATAGTTTAATACGCGCCTACAGTAGGAGTTTTACAAGAGGGTCAGAAGTAGAAGGTTTCTTCAGGGTCAGCAGCGCAAGTGTATAGCCCCTGGTGTTCCACACGTCCACAGGTCACGGTAGCCACTTCCCATCAGATGGGCCGTGTTCTTGTCTGCCACCTAAGTGGTATAAAAAAACAATAATTTAGGTGTACGGGCACAGAATGGCAACATATTACTACTACTACTCCCGGCTAAGTAAATAAATATATATTTTAATAAGTATTTACTAAAACCAAATTTCTTCCTAGCAGAATACCTTAGTAGCGCTTGCGGTTTGTAATCGGTTCTGTGAGATTTCCTATATTTATGGATTTGTATGAATTCTAGATAACATTCCATCCTAAGGTTGCCTGGAAGAAATCGCTTCAGCGATAAGGCCACCCATTGTACATTGAACTGTATACATGCTACCTACTTGTTTACTGTAAATCTGTTGGTGTACAATAAAAAATATATGTCTATCTATCTATACAGGGTGTATTTTTGAAACAGGGCAGTAAGGGCAAGTACCTTAACCGTTGCAGTTACAGCAAAACGTTCTTAAAAGACCTTCCCTAACTTTTTGGGACATTTTGAACTGCATTTACAGATTTTGTAAAAAACTTACAGTTAGCAAAAAAAAATGCAAAAAGTTCAATATTTTTTTTCATGTGGGGATCAAAAAACTCTATGGGAACATTTTAGCTTTCAGTACTAGAAAAGACAGAAATCGCCAAAAACGTTTCCCATGCATTTCGTACGGAAATATGATAAATCAACTCGAAACTCATAGATCGGGTAAAATTTTGAACTTTTTTAAATAAAAAAAATCATTTAAACAAATTATGAAATAAATTGCTCAAAATGATTTCCATTTTCACGAGTACATAAGTCTATCCTTTTTTGCACTGAACGAATGGCGGCTAATAATGTTCTGGGATGAATATTACGTAAAATGGTCATTAATGCATCCTTGAGCTCTTGAACACTGGCGTACGTCGTCTTATACACCTCGTTTTTCACGAAGCCCCATAAAAAAAATCAAGTGGTGTTAGATCGGGGCTACGAGGTGGCCACTGTGTTGGACCATGTGTACCTATCCACTGTGTACCGAATAGGCGGCTCAAATTGGAACGTGAAAGGTGACTGTTATGTGGCGGAGCACCATCTTGTTGAAAATGAACTTTTCGCAATTCCGACAGGGGCCATTCGTCCATCTCGTTTTCAAGATGGTGTAAAATGACTTCATTATACATGGCAGAATTCAGTTTCCCTTCATAAAATTCCACCATTATGACTCGATTGGACATTATACCACACCAACAGTTGAATGAGAAGCGAACCTGATTATGACTTGCCGTAAAATTCGTTTCGTCTGACCACAGTATGTAATTTAAAAATTCATGATCTCTGCTTATTTTTCCTCTTAGCCATCTGCAAAAAGTAAGCCTTCGAACATCAACATCCGGATGTAACACTTGAACTATGCGCCCATATCGATAGCACTTGTAGCCGTATTTCTTCCATATCTTTATCACAAGGGAGTGGGATACACCTACTTCAAGGGCGACTTGCCTGGACGATACCTCTGGATATGCTTCGACATAAGTCAGAACCGCAATCTCCGTGTCCATGTCCACACGAGGCTGCCGCTTTCTTTTGAAAGAACCCTGCAATTCCAGGTTTTTCAAAAGATTTGTAATAACCTTTCTTGTTGGCACATGTCGCAACGGATACTTATTGCGGTACCACACTAATGCAGCTCCCGCATTTCGATTAAAAAAAAAATTTAAAAAAATTTGGACTTTTCGCATTTTTTTTGCCAACTGTAAGTTTTTTACAAAATCTGTGAATGCAGTTCAAAATATGTCAAAAAGTTAGGGAAGGTCTTCTAAGAACGTTTTGCTGTAACTGCAACGGTTAAGGTACTTGCCCTTACTGCCCCGTTTCAAAAATACACCCTGTATATCCCTGTACCAATTTTCGGCCAGATCCATTCAACTGTTAGATCATCGTTGAATAACAAACATACAAACATTCTCACAAACTTTCACATTTGTAATATTGATTGGTTATTCAATATATTTTTTAAATAAATTTCTTCTGGAATTCTTGTTGTTTGTCTGCGCGCGGATAAACGCAAAAACGCAATTTTACCTAAGCCTACGACTTTAGTATTATGTTATCTGTGCCTACTACCAAAAGGTTAATTGAGCAAAGTTACTTTTTGTTATGATAAGGTTAAGAGCTAAAATAAAACAACAAAATTACAAAAGTTTAAATAAGCACTATTATTTATTCAATACACTTCAAAAATTGACTTTTGAAAGTAAGCGTGAAATCACTCTCTTGACTATGACGCAGGTCCGTAAACTTTTCTGGCTTGTAAATATTGTTTAGCTTAATTTCTAATACTTCTAATAATTCTTAATTTTTAGATCTTTATTTGCTAGTACATTGTGATAAGGATGTTACAAATTATGTCTTATGACTAGGTACATCATGTTCTGTCTAAATTGGGCATGCAACATGCAGGGAGGTAGGACACGGCGGTATTTCCGCCCGATTGAGCAGTCCGACTGGGGAAGTACCTCCGCCCTACAGAATACCGCGGCTATAATAACTTCGTGTTGTGTTCCCAGCGGTGAGTAGGGTAGCCAGAGCTCACTGGAGAATTTGTGCTGTCAGTGGGAAAACTAAAGGCTAGTCCTGCTTTGTCTTCTACTTCTAAGTGGTATAAAAAAATGCAAATTTACCTTATTATCTAAACACTTTGGCGTACAAAATGATACGAAGTCAAAAGGAAGCTTATACATTTTATTCAATATTATATTGTTCAATACTACAATAAGTGGTTCTTCAGGAAAGGCATTAGAAGTTTTCTACAGGGTCGGCAGCGCGAGTATCACGCTTCTGATGTTGCACACGTCCATAGGCCACGGTAACCACTTTCTATCAGCCATATCTCCGGGTCTACTCAAAGATTTGAGAAATCGGAATTGATACCATGACTAGTCTAACCTACTGACTATACAAGCGTATTTAAGCGGATGTAGGATCGCAAGTCATGCTGCCTGCATACTGAGGCAACTTGAGTGTCGGAATTCGATAAATGACCTCCGCCCGGGTGTGGCGGGTGGAGCCGACTATCACCCTAGGAGAAGCCTTGCGCGCCTCCCTGTCTCCTGGGACGAGTTAGGGACTCTGTGGTCCCCACACCTGTGGAGGGCCAGATCGAGCGAGATGGCCCTGGGTTGGCCGGGGTGCGAGGGATATGCCTGTCAATCTCACCTTCGGCAACCAACAGGTGACGTGCGATTTAGACTGTTCGAGTCCGACAAAACTTCTCCCACCGACACGCCGGCTTGGGGGTATCCGTGGGGTAAAAAAAGCGTATTGGTGCGATGCTGGCCGTATGTTTGTACTATTTTAATTAAACATTTGGTTAGGTAAACAATCTTGTAGCAACTATTTTTACAAACGTACTCGTATAATTAAAAAATAAACTAAGCTAACTAACTTACAATATTTACTATGATTTATTAAGAAAGAAAGCGTGGAGCGTTTTGTCCAAAATGAGTAAAGATTACAGAAATATTCAATAAGGATGATTATCTACTTATAACCATTTCGCATAGGTAATTACTTATCGTTCATCACGAACTGAAATTGTTTATGTTTACCTGCGATTTAATGAAGATTTGGCAAAGGCAAATCTCTTGAGTCATCAAACTAAATGTCCGAATTATTTTGTAATTTTTAGTGCGTGCTAAGAGCGTGTTTTTGAAATTTTTAATCTATTGTTTTTTTTGTAAATATATACAACACATATATACATAAAACACCAAAACCAATGCAAATATATCTATTCATGCATGCAAATATTAAAGTTCAGTACTTAACCGAATGAAGTATCTTTAGTGCATTGAACATCTACAGAGTTATCAATACTCGTAGATTAATTTATAACATCACAGCTAGCTGAAGTAACCCTATAAATCATGGAGAAAATTAGTTTTAGTCTAGGACTAGACTCATGCATATGATCAGATGAGCGCGGGACACTAATCATTATGTACTGTACGCCAGATGAATTATTAACTACTGGGTTATCTCAGCTAAATTTTGAAGCCATCTGCAGGGATACACAATTTATCACGCTTGCACAGTCTGCGGGTGGTGGGTTGGTAACAAAAAAAAAATATTTTTGGTGTATGTCTATCCAGTAACAACCAAATGAGTTACACTGTTACTGCTTGGAAAAAAAATCCCAACGTGTCACAGGTTTTTTATTTTTTTTTATTTTTTATACTGCTTAGGTGGCAAGCCAGCACACGGCCCACCTGATGAAAAGTGGTTACCGTGACCTATGAACGTGTGTAACACCAGATGAGCCACACTCGCGCTGCCGACCCTGTAAGCACAGAGTCTCTGTGATGTTAGTGTAGAAGACAAAGCAGGGCAAGCCTTTAGTCTTCCCACTGACAACACAAATTCTCCAGTGAGGTGTTACTACATTTAACATTTTTTCTCCCAACGTTTTACAAGTGTTACCAGATTCAACATTTTTTCTTCCAACGTATTACAGGTTTTTTTTTTATATAGAACTCGTCAATTAGACTTCGCCTTGCCTAATGGTAAGCTGAAGACAATGTCTCAGAAAAGAGGGTCACCATTACTTACACATACCGTGTGACAATGGTGGCACTCAGCTTGACGGGCTCATCATATGCTTTTTCACGCCCCGCTTAAAGGACCCGGGACTGTAGAAAGAAGGAAACACGTGAGCTGGTAATGAATTCCAGGCCTTAATGGTGCGACAGAGGAAAGAGTCACCGAACCGCTTGGTTCTTGATCGGATGTTCTGCACCGTGTGCGGGTGACATCTAAGACCTGCACGTGTTGTCCTGTGTAGGAAAAGGGAGGGTGGGACTAATTGGAAGAGCTCATCAGAATACTCACCATGGTACAGACGGTAAAATACAGCCATGGACGCAACATCTCTACGCATCTGTAAAGGTTCTAGGGTGTTCGTGAACTCGGGATTCCCAATGATGCAGACTGCACGTCGCTGCAACCTGTCGAGAGGATCTAGTAAGTACTTTGCTGAACCATCCCAGAGATGCGAACAGTATTCCACACAGGAGCGAATTTGTGTCTTGTATAGAAGACACTGTTCAGGACTCCGAGTTTTCGTGAGGCTGTTTTGATGATACTTTCGATGTAATTTTTGCTATTCAGGTTGCAGCGAACATCCATACCTAGGATATTGAGATTGTCCTGCAGTGGCATTGGCGTGCTCTGAAGAGTGGGGAGGGGAAGGAAAGAAGATAATTTTGCTGTAAACCCACATGCCGGCATTGAACTCGACCAGGTTCTCAGAGCCCCATTGAGAAATGTGATTCAGGATCCCGTCAAGCTCAGTGACAAGAAGCTGCCTTTTCTCAGCGATATCTGACTGCTTGGCCGCAGGATATCCATGATAACTCCCATGTAAGGTGCTATCGTCTGCATAACAATGAACATTGCCGATGGACAGCATGTCGTTGATATGCAGAAGAAAGAGAGTGAGTGATAAGACGGACCCCTGAGGCACACCAGCATTTACCTGTAGAAACTCCGAACCTCGTCCGTCACAAAGGACGCGAATACGGCGCAGGTGTTTGCTCCCAACGTGTCATAGGTGTTCCTAGATGTAAGGAGTCAAGGAGGGTCAACCCGGACTTACGTGTCACAGTTAGACTCAAAGGTATGTATGTACCTATACCATGATGTCATAAATTCTCGTTAACTTTATTGTATATCATGGAACGTGATAGTTTGAAAGTTATGGCCTCAAGGATATGGTAGGTGTGTCTACTTAGGCACCGTAAGTTTCAGTCTAATATCAACGAAAATAAGTAGACCAAGACAGTAAATTTACTGATAAAAGAAACAGCATCCATCAAGTCAGGCGCAATGTCTAAAGACAAAGAAGGGAGCGCGAGGCGTCTATTAACTGAGCACATAAATAACTTAGGACCGCCGAAACAATGGGAGGGCACACGCGAATATATACCCTCGGGCGTGGGAATAAGGACGGCTGCAAATGACGGTTGTCGGCACATCTTTTAGAAGTTTGAGAACTTAGTAAAAAATGGATGCGGTAATTTATTTTTAGAATAAAGTTTGAGTGATTGTTTTCTCAACCCACGACACTCTACCCAAGAATATCTTTTTCAATCTGAACCTAGAGGTTTTATCGTTTTCTACCCACGAAAATATTGTGAAATTGATGAAAACAAAAATGGTACTGCTTTTTATAAATTACTATATACCCATGGGAACCTTTACGCGGGATAAAAAGTAATGTGTTATTCCAGATTAAAATCTATAGAGTTAGACTTAAAGCGTGATTGAATAATCAACATCCAAACATATCCACAAATTTTCACATTTATATACAAAAAAGATATCGAATATCGTTTTAGTTACACCATTTATAACTCAAGAACGACTGGGCCGATTTTGATTATTTATGTTTTTTTGGATTCGTTTTTCCTGGGTTAAAGAAAACTAAAAATATTTAGAGTTTACTTTTAAAAAGTTACGCACAATGTATATGTAATATGTCATTATGGTGAGATCGTCACATAGCTGGGAGATTACTGCCCCATATCTCCAGTACATACATACATATATACACGCCTTTATCCCTGGAAGGTTAAGCAGATGTGAATTAACACCCACATTTCACCAATAATTGTATTCGGTCCCACGTAATAGATGGTGAGGTTATTGCTGTATTCCGGGCACTATTGTTGACTCGAGCCATGCATCTGAGACTGAGTCTGGGCTGTATATATCATTCTGATGTTAAACAGCAGTATCCCTTAGTCGCCTTGTACGACACCGCATGGGAAGAGATGGGGTGGCCCTAATTCTACTCTGCCGGAAACCACGCGGCAATATCTCCAGTATGGTACATTTTATCCTCTGGAATCTCCTATGCTGGTGATTGAAGTCGGTTGGGGTCGCTACGATATTATTTAATAGGGAACACCTGATTCCCCTACCATATCCAGAAACACAATGCGATTTTACCTACAACATATTCTAGTAAATAAAAAATTGAAATTGGAATTTGAATCTACATTTCAATTTTAGTGTAATGGAATCCAGTCCCACAATCCCCCTCACCATTTGCAAAAAAATGAGTAAATATTTTATGAATGCAAAAATACCACATCTATCTTTGACCAATATTTGATATTATGAAATCAGTTGTCTTGAGGAATATTAATCTCGTCCATTACTTGTGTAATTGCATATTGTTTCGATCTTTTGAGAGGCTTCCTTACGCCTACATAGGGCGCTATTGCCGGCTGTGATCGGCATCCTATTGAGATTGTGATTGACCGGAAAATTTCCGAGATTTAATGAACTTGGTCTTGAGAATATTTCGATTTTATTTTCAATTATACTTTTTTCTTTCCTTCAAGTATATTTGCGGAGATAATATATCATAACCACAGTCACTTTACAATATGTTATTCCATATACGCAATACACGCTTTTTTGAATCTAAATAAATCGTAGAAGAATTACGAATGCTCAAGATATGACTGAGTAGCTCAGTAGTCAGAGCACTCTTCCTGTAAGGGAGAGGTCGTAAGTTCAATATGATGTTGCTTCCTAGGCCGTATTTTACCGTCTCTTTCATGGTGAGTGTTCTCATGAGCTCTTCAACTAATCCCACCCTCTCCTTTCCTACACAGGACAATACGTGCAGGGCTTAGATGTCACCCTCAGACTGTGCAAAATATACGAGCAAGAACCAAGCGGTTCGGAGACACTTTTCTTTGCTGCACTAGTGGGACCAGTGGGTCTTGGCGTAGTCTAGTGAAGAGGGTGCGGGGCGACGCGCCGGTCAGGGAGACCCGTAGAAAAGGTGGTGCCGCTGGTCGCCCGCGGTATAGTACAGAAGCCCAACTGGGACTAACCGCCCTGGAAGGCTGCCTCACCAGACTGCGCATAATCCCGGTATGGCTCGTCGTGCCGGTTGGTGACCGGAAGTGGGGGCCCGGCGACCATATTCGGGGGGGTACGGGGGCTCTTCCGTACCCAGTACCAAGTGGTTCGGAGACTCTTTTTTTTGCCGCAATACCAAGACCTAGAATTCATTACCGGTTCACGTGTTTCCTTCTTCCTACAGTCCCGGGTCCTTTAAGCGGGGCGTGAAAAAGCATCTGATGAGGCTGCCAAGCTGAGTGCCCCCATTGTAACATTACTTAGTGTCTGCAATGGTGACCTTCTTTCCTGAGACTTTGCCTTTAGCTTACCATCAGGCGAGGTGAAGTCACATTGGCTTGTCCTAGATAAAAAAAAGCATTCATTCAAAATCTCATGCCCAAACGAAAAATTACATTACATTGTATGTAGTTGCCATAAGGATTGTTCGGATTTATTACTTTGGGCGTGCGTCATGAAATATGATCGTGTGCGAATGAAACACGAGAAATATGTTTTCTCATTATATTATAAATTCATTGCACATATGAAACATTATAAAACATTAGTATTAAATTATCGGGATATTTATCATGTTGTATTGTTCTGAGTTTCCGATATTTCGGCGCTGTTGCAAGCACCATGATCACAGAGGAACTGGAGTATTGGCGGTTTTTTATTTCCATCTTTTGTTGTACCACATTACAAAAAAAAAGGCTTTAGTAGTAAATATATTGATCTACCCTCTTTCGAGTTTTTTTACTACGCGCATTTACACTACCACTGGTTTCACTCTCACTACAAACTCGAACCCGATCTCGATCACGTTCACGACACACGATGCTCACTGTATCCACTAGCGATTTTGTTTTGGATTATTGCCGGTTGTTTTTGCAAAGACGCACCACTGGATGCCACAACATGGTAAATCTCCCGATAACTGTATTACTAATATGAGTGAGAATAGCTTAAATACCCATATTATAAGTCAATATATTGTTTGGAAACACACTTTTTTTTATACAACTAAGGTGACAGACACATACACGGCCGACCTGATGGGAAGTGATCAAGCTTCAGCCGTGCCATCAGTGCAAGGTATTCTGTAGGGTGGAGATACTTCCTCATTCGGATTGCTCAATTGGGATGGGAATACCGCCATATCCTGCCCCCCTGCAAATACCTATGTTTAGCAAACCAACTTATAGTTGAACATTGAATTTCAGAACATATAATATTTGCCGCTTTGTTTCCTTCCTCAACCCTTCCCTTAGATGTTGAAGCGTCAATATCTTAATGGTTTAAGAATCAACCTTACAATCAAAAGGTCCCGGGTTCGAATCCTAGCAATTATACTACCGACATGATTCCACCCCCAACACAATTAATTTCGCTTAGCTGGAGGGGTTAGAGGGAATATTAGTAACTTCGATTCTATTATTTTTTTAAAATATTTCGTTAAAGGTGGCTAAGGAATATGGCTGTTCCATCCAAAAGTAAACATACACCCCATGACAATATGCACACTTGAGGACTAACGTGGAACCGAAAATAATAGTTGTTGAAATGTAGATGAAAATATATCTCTGCCTATCCTTCAAGAATTTACAGGCGTAAATGATATAAGACTTTTTCGCCCCAATGACCGGCAATGACCTCCGGATGTACCGCCTTGTTTATGACAACACCGATTTATCAGCAATCTAAGGGTTCAGCAGTTTGTTTGACTAAACTAGGGGTCGATGGCGCGATTGATTTCCAAGGGATGAAAAATAAGATTGTTCCTTTTAAAAAGGGCAAACTCCTTACAACAGTGTGTTGTTTTTAGAAGAGTTTTTTCTGTCGGATTTCGTGTGAAGTCGGATATTATAAATTAATGACAGTAGCGGTAGCTTGGTGCATCTGTCTACCCTGAATTTCCTGCTACCGTAACTCAGGTTAGTTCTTAGCCGGAGTATGGTTCTGAATCCATCCAGTAACTCGACATCTATAAATACCTGTTTCTTGAATTGATTTTAAGCGAACCCACTATGCGGACCCAAATAGGGCCCCATCTCAGCATTGAATGCTGCGCACACCCTTCGTTGAGTATGCACAGATGGGGCCACTAGGCAGCGCTTACGCCACGCACCATTATACAGATAAAGTACATTTTATATCTACTATTCTATTATAAAGTCGAGTCGGAAGGAGTTTTGAACGCGCTTGCAAAAACAAAACTCCCACGTACGGAACGAGCGTAAAGGACTTACTACCCACGTTTTAATTTAATTCAGTGGTTACATAAGTAAAACATACAAATATTATTAATAACTCTATAAAGATTATCTTATCATATCTTATTAGAAATAGGTGTGACCTGTATGAATACTATATTGAATGTATTTTTGAAACGGGGCAATAAAATATCTCAAAAAGTTAGGGAAAGTCTCCTAAGAACATTTTGCTGTAACTACAACACTTAAGGTACTTGCTTTTACTGCCCCGTTTCAAAAATACATTCTGTATAAATGTTGTTCTATGTTCTTATGATTTAAATTTTTCAGTGCTAAATTTGAAAGATCGGCCTTACCGAGGTATTAAGCGCAAATTAAACTTTTTTATAGATCTTTTTTTTTTCAAGATGTAAACATAGTGTTACGTGCACGGGGTACAATTAAATGCCGTTTACTCAACGAAGAGATTTATTAGCTCACCACAAACTAGACAATTTAATCACTAGTACACACAGTACTCTTCAACAGTTCCAGTCGCTCAGTAGTTCACAGTAGTCCACAGTCGTTGCTCAGGTCGCAGGTAGAATCTTCTTCAGTCGCTTAAGTTCGCTGTGTTCGCTTTCGGTCTCAAAGACAGAATCAATCGTGTTGCTATGCGAGCATGTTTTTATACCTCTCAATTAGGAGGATCGAATTATCTAGAAAGTTCGCGAGCGATAAAAACCTATTCTTTTGATCTTGCCGCCGTCGCTGACCTTCGAGTAATTTCTCGATATTTACCTATTGTTTGTTAAACGGTTTTATTTTTTTATTCAAAAGGAGTGTGTAGGTACTCGTAGGTAGGTTGTGACTTTCTGTTGACGATTCTAGATTTTTCTATGCCATTCGGTAGAGTACCTCGTCACTAACAATGCGTTTTTATTTCTTGAAGATTCGATTATTAGTTTTCGAGATATCGACGGCTGTCGTAACAATAGCTTAATTTATTAGTACCTATAGATAATTAAATTATAACATATATCTATAATTGACAAAAAAAAAATATAAATTTTACAATCATGTCAAGAAATAATATATATCATTGCGGAAATAAGAAGGCAGAATATTCGGATACAATCTTCAAATGCGGAAATAAAAAAATCGAATGATGAAATAGCTAAATCGATAGTTTTCATGAATAGCCAGTTTGAGGATTTAAAGAAGGAAGTGGATGAGTTGAGAAAGGAGCGTAGCAAACATAGAAGGTATATAGAAACTCTAGAAAAAAAAGTTCAAGACTTGCAGCAAAAATCCAGATCAGCAGGAATAGAAATCCGCAATCTACCACAGTCAAATGGCGAATCCTCCACCACCCTTGCCAGAACAATATGCAATATTGGGGAAGTCGTAGGATTTCAAATTTCAGAGTCTGAACTGAGGGATATTTATCGTCTACCAGGTAAACCCTCCACTGCTCCCGCCAACCCACGGCCGATTATTGTGGAATTTACGAGTGTCCAGAAGAAACAAACGTTTATTTCGACTATTCGAAGCTTTAACCAAGGAAAGGGTAAGGACGACAAATTAAACACCTCAACTATAGGAATCGCGGGTAAACCCTCACCTGTCTATATTGCTGAGCAACTGCCTTCAAATACAAAGAAGCTATTCTTTCAAGCAAGGGAGTTTGCAAAAGCAAATAACTACAAATATTGCTGGGTTTCGAACGGGAACATTTTTCTACGGCAATCAGAAGGAGATAAACAAGTGCCTGTGATCTCCGAAAGAAGTCTTCAAGATATACTAAACAGTCACAAATGACTAGTTGTCCTCAAGTGCCCTTGCCTAGTCAACCCTTGGTTGAATGCCTATTGTAGTCTTTCCTATATTTTGTATTTTATTTTCACTGTGTTTCGCTTTAAGTACTCGTATGCATTGTGTTGGAAACCAGTTATAGATAGTATTTTTCGACCTGTCATTGTCACCCTCTATTGCAATGTCAGGCACTCAAGCCTTCTGTTTGAGAGCAAATTTGTACTATTATTAACTCTTAACTGTAAGATAACACCCAAATATAACCAACACACACACACACACACCCATACCACTACTCAACAAACTGAAAATCACACAGCTTTCAAACAACATAACGCAATCACAATATTAAACAAAAACACACCGTTTATACCTTTTAAATCACACATGCACATACACTTCACTCCTAGATTATTCTGCGACCCCCACTCTCTTCATGTTGATGTCATGGGAAACATCCCTCGCCCAATTTACATACCTTGTATAAGTACTCAAAGTCCTAATAAAAATAAAAATCTAATAGATATAGTTCACTCACAAATCTCACCATATGGTAATTTAAATAACATAATCCCTAATGGCTAACATAAACAACATTAACCGCGAACTTGATTCGCCAACGGTGGGAAATCTCTTTACTTGTGAACCAGAAGACTGCTTAAAGTTTATAAAACCGCTGGACGGGCACATTATAGTATTTCACATAAATATACGTAGCATAAATAAAAACTTTGATGCACTTCAAATACTGTTACACGAATCAAAACTGAAATACGATATAATAGTATTAACCGAATGCTGGATTAGTAAGGTTATTAACCTACCTATTTTGGATGGATATGTATCGTATCAGACTAGCAAAAATTGTAACCAGAACGATGGTGTAGTTATCTATGCAAGATCAGGACTACAGGTATCGGTTTGGCAACCCAGTTTTCTGGGTGGAAACTGCCTTATATGTACAATCGATAGCAAAAATATGGCCATCATTTCAATATACCGATCTCCATCGTACGACACCAACAACAGCATAGAAATGTTCTTGGATAGTTTGAATAGGACTTATAACAAACTAACTGGCTTCCAGAATATTGTCTTGATCGGTGACATAAACATTGACATAAAATTAGATAGTGAACATGAGATGAGGGTCGATTACTTATCCACAAACGCTAGCCATGGCCTCCTTCCCACACATCTTCTACCCACAAGAATGGGAAATTGTCTGGATCACCTTCTCATTAAAACCAAATTACCTGCAACAACACTGCTGTTGGAAACACATATTACAGATCACAGCCCGCTAGTCTTGACCTTATCCAATACGCAAACTGAACATGAAAAGGGCCGCCTCTCTAAGACAATAAATTTCGAAAACGTAAAGGCTGAACTAGCCACTACGAATTTTTCACACTTATTTGAAATAGATGACCCAAATACAAAAATGAACTCATTTATAGCTATGATTCAAACAGTACTTTCAAAACACACTACATCGAAAAGAATCACAAAGAGACATAAAATGGGAAAGCCCTGGATGACCCCCGGTCTCCTAAAATGCATAAAGAATCGGGACAAAATGCACGCACAATCTACAAAAGCACCGGAAAACCTCATTTTAAAAATTACTTATAAAAGATACCGAAACTTTTGTAACTCTTTACTACGCAAATTAAAAATTGCATACGAAAGCCAAGAACTTGAAAAATCTAAAAATAGCCCTAAAGCTCTCTGGAAAACAATAAAACAGATAACACATACAAGTAAGATAAAGTCCACCCCCAATGAGTTACTTAAAATACGTGACAGTCCTTCAGCGTCCATAAACGAAGTCTGTAGAATTCTAAGTAACGTGGGGAAAAATTTAGCGGCAAGTATCCCATCCCAATACCAGTCGACCCCAGGTTCTGCCTCACATAACCCAAAACACCCCCACCTCCCTCCTTGTAATTCTCTTGCACTTCTGGAAGTAGATGAAGCTGAAATCGAGATGCTTATCCTACAACTACGCAACGACTGTGCAGTGGGTTGGGATGAAATATCACCTATAATCCTGAAACAAAACCGGGACATATTGATACCACCATTGACTCACATAATAAATATTTGTCTACAGCAAGGTGTATTCCCTAACGCGCTGAAAAGGGCTATCGTTCACCCAATACATAAGACAGGGGACAGAAGCTGTGTAAACAATTACAGGCCAATCTCTGTGCTTACAGCGATCTCTAAGATCTTTGAGAGGGTTCTCGCCAGTCGCCTGAGGAATTTCTTGGATAACCACAAAATCATATCCAAGAACCAGTATGGTTTTCGCACTGGTATTTCGACTGAAGATGCAGTCATAAACTTAACGCAGGAGGTTGCTGTGAGCTTGGATAAAAAAATCAAATGCCTAGGTATCTTTTTGGACCTAACTAAAGCCTTCGACACAGTTTCTGTCTCCTCCCTCATCACAAAATTAGAACACGTGGGAGTGAGAGGAATCGCGCTCGATATATTTAAGAGCTACCTTCGTAATCGAACACAACGTGTTAAAATTGGCGAGCACCTTAGCGACGAAGAGTCGGTAACCTATGGTGTCCCTCAGGGAAGCATATTAGGACCAATTTTATTCCAAATATATGTGAACGACCTCTGTAATATGGAAATACCATCTGCTAAACTGTTCACATACGCCGATGACACTGCTATTATCGTTTCTGGCCCCACATGGGATAGTGTAAAAAGGAGGGCAGAAGTGGGATTAGCAACGGTCATAAAGTGGCTTAACACAAACCTTCTGACCCTTAACCTTCAAAAAACTTCCTATATTCCTTTTTCCATCCGTACAAATACTTCTCCAGATCCAACCTTCTCTCTCACAGCGCATACATGTTCTCAATTAAGGGCTCCATGTCTATGCTCGAACCTCACAAGAAAAGAACACGTGATGTACCTGGGAGTGCAAATTGACTCAGGCCTGCGCTGGGATAAGCACTTGGAAACCCTCACCACCAGAATAATGAGACTTGTCCATGTGTTTAAAACTCTTAGAAGCTCAGCAAACCCAGATACTCTAAAGATGGTCTATACTACATTGTGCCAATCAATAATAACTTACTGTATTTCGGTTTGGGGAGGGACACCAAAAACCTTGTTTCTGGGAGTGGAGGGAGCGCAGAGAGCTGTACTGAAAATTATGACCCGGAAACCTTACCGATACCCGACTACTCAATTATACAAGGATTGTAAGGTTCTAACGGTCCGTCAGCTTTATGTACTGCAGACCACTCTCAGAAAACACTCCGGTGTCCCCCCTTCCAACCCCAACAAACGAAAAAATTACCCAAACAGCATAAGACACAGAACCACCTTTGCGGAACAGCAATACTATGTACTGGGTACATACATTTACAAACAAGTCCACAAAAAACTAAATATAATAGACCTAAACAGTTATGACCTAAAATCCATAGTGTCGGAGTGGCTATTGAAACAGGACTACCAACAAATAGAAGTGCTTATCAAAATCATAATTTAATGGAACAAATTAAATTTAATTAAAAAAAAATACATATACTTAAAACTTAATCAAAACTAGATCTACTAAAACATAATTTACTTAGTGAGTAATAAAAACACACACACACACACACACAAACACCCACACGCACACCCCCCCACACACACACCCACACACACACACCCACACACACACACACACACAATCATATAAATTACATACCTCATCATCATTCATTTTATCACCATTTTTATCATATATTTACATATACTCGTGTGCACACTCACTTGCGCGCATCCTCTCACTTTTACTTCGCACACACAGGCAACATAAGTACATCCAAGCAACCTTACCAGTAACATAAACGGTCGAGCGACCCAAACATTCACTCACAAAAGATAGTGTTCATAAATAAAATCTCGTGCCGAACACTGTCCCTTATAGTACAGGTTTTATACCTAGTTTAAGGAACAGAGTTACCTATTTCCAATGTTGCAAACAATTAGTCTTATTGTATACCAATAGCTTTAGCTCACCTTTGTCCAGCAACTCTTGTAATGTAATTGTCTGTATTGTGTTTCTTTGCTCCAATAAAGATTATTATTATTATTATTATTAAAAAAAAAAAAAAAAAAAAATCTAATCATCCGAACAAATATTTTTAAATTATTTCTTGACATGATTGTAAAATTTATATTTTTTTTTTGTCAATTATAGATATATGTTATAATTTAATTATCTATAGGTACTAATAAATTAAGCTATTGTTACGACAGCCGTCGATATCTCGAAAACTAATAATCGAATCTTCAAGAAATAAAAACGCATTGTTAGTGACGAGGTACTCTACCGAATGGCATAGAAAAATCTAGAATCGTCAACAGAAAGTCACAACCTACCTACGAGTACCTACACACTCCTTTTGAATAAAAAAATAAAACCGTTTAACAAACAATAGGTAAATATCGAGAAATTACTCGAAGGTCAGCGACGGCGGCAAGATCAAAAGAATAGGTTTTTATCGCTCGCGAACTTTCTAGATAATTCGATCCTCCTAATTGAGAGGTATAAAAACATGCTCGCATAGCAACACGATTGATTCTGTCTTTGAGACCGAAAGCGAACACAGCGAACTTAAGCGACTGAAGAAGATTCTACCTGCGACCTGAGCAACGACTGTGGACTACTGTGAACTACTGAGCGACTGGAACTGTTGAAGAGTACTGTGTGTACTAGTGATTAAATTGTCTAGTTTGTGGTGAGCTAATAAATCTCTTCGTTGAGTAAACGGCATTTAATTGTACCCCGTGCACGTAACACTATGTTTACATCTTGAAAAAAAAAAGATCTATAAAAAAGTTTAATTTGCGCTTAATACCTCGGTAAGGCCGATCTTTCAAATTTAGCACTGAAAAATTTAAATCATAAGAACATAGAACAACATTTATACAGAATGTATTTTTGAAACGGGGCAGTAAAAGCAAGTACCTTAAGTGTTGTAGTTACAGCAAAATGTTCTTAGGAGACTTTCCCTAACTTTTTGAGATATTTTATTGCCCCGTTTCAAAAATACATTCAATATAGTATTCATACAGGTCACACCTATTTCTAATAAGATATGATAAGATAATCTTTATAGAGTTATTAATAATATTTGTATGTTTTACTTATGTAACCACTGAATTAAATTAAAACGTGGGTAGTAAGTCCTTTACGCTCGTTCCGTACGTGGGAGTTTTGTTTTTGCAAGCGCGTTCAAAACTCCTTCCGACTCGACTTTATAATAGAATAGTAGATATAAAATGTACTTTATCTGTATAATGGTGCGTGGCGTAAGCGCTGCCTAGTGGCCCCATCTGTGCATACTCAACGAAGGGTGTGCGCAGCATTCAATGCTGAGATGGGGCCCTATTTGGGTCCGCATAGTGGGTTCGCTTAAAATCAATTCAAGAAACAGGTATTTATAGATGTCGAGTTACTGGATGGATTCAGAACCATACTCCGGCTAAGAACTAACCTGAGTTACGGTAGCAGGAAATTCAGGGTAGACAGATGCACCAAGCTACCGCTACTGTCATTAATTTATAATATCCGACTTCACACGAAATCCGACAGAAAAAACTCTTCTAAAAACAACACACTGTTGTAAGGAGTTTGCCCTTTTTAAAAGGAACAATCTTATTTTTCATCCCTTGGAAATCAATCGCGCCATCGACCCCTAGTTTAGTCAAACAAACTGCTGAACCCTTAGATTGCTGATAAATCGGTGTTGTCATAAACAAGGCGGTACATCCGGAGGTCATTGCCGGTCATTGGGGCGAAAAAGTCTTATATCATTTACGCCTGTAAATTCTTGAAGGATAGGCAGAGATATATTTTCATCTACATTTCAACAACTATTATTTTCGGTTCCACGTTAGTCCTCAAGTGTGCATATTGTCATGGGGTGTATGTTTACTTTTGGATGGAACAGCCATATTCCTTAGCCACCTTTAACGAAATATTTTAAAAAAATAATAGAATCGAAGTTACTAATATTCCCTCTAACCCCTCCAGCTAAGCGAAATTAATTGTGTTGGGGGTGGAATCATGTCGGTAGTATAATTGCTAGGATTCGAACCCGGGACCTTTTGATTGTAAGGTTGATTCTTAAACCATTAAGATATTGACGCTTCAACATCTAAGGGAAGGGTTGAGGAAGGAAACAAAGCGGCAAATATTATATGTTCTGAAATTCAATGTTCAACTATAAGTTGGTTTGCTAAACATAGGTATTTGCAGGGGGGCAGGATATGGCGGTATTCCCATCCCAATTGAGCAATCCGAATGAGGAAGTATCTCCACCCTACAGAATACCTTGCACTGATGGCACGGCTGAAGCTTGATCACTTCCCATCAGGTCGGCCGTGTATGTGTCTGTCACCTTAGTTGTATAAAAAAAAGTGTGTTTCCAAACAATATATTGACTTATAATATGGGTATTTAAGCTATTCTCACTCATATTAGTAATACAGTTATCGGGAGATTTACCATGTTGTGGCATCCAGTGGTGCGTCTTTGCAAAAACAACCGGCAATAATCCAAAACAAAATCGCTAGTGGATACAGTGAGCATCGTGTGTCGTGAACGTGATCGAGATCGGGTTCGAGTTTGTAGTGAGAGTGAAACCAGTGGTAGTGTAAATGCGCGTAGTAAAAAAACTCGAAAGAGGGTAGATCAATATATTTACTACTAAAGCCTTTTTTTTTGTAATGTGGTACAACAAAAGATGGAAATAAAAAACCGCCAATACTCCAGTTCCTCTGTGATCATGGTGCTTGCAACAGCGCCGAAATATCGGAAACTCAGAACAATACAACATGATAAATATCCCGATAATTTAATACTAATGTTTTATAATGTTTCATATGTGCAATGAATTTATAATATAATGAGAAAACATATTTCTCGTGTTTCATTCGCACACGATCATATTTCATGACGCACGCCCAAAGTAATAAATCCGAACAATCCTTATGGCAACTACATACAATGTAATGTAATTTTTCGTTTGGGCATGAGATTTTGAATGAATGCTTTTTTTTATCTAGGACAAGCCAATGTGACTTCACCTCGCCTGATGGTAAGCTAAAGGCAAAGTCTCAGGAAAGAGGGTCACCATTGCAGACACTAAGTAATGTTACAATGGGGGCACTCAGCTTGGCAGCCTCATCAGATGCTTTTTCACGCCCCGCTTAAAGGACCCGGGACTGTAGGAAGAAGGAAACACGTGAACCGGTAATGAATTCTAGGTCTTGGTATTGCGGCAAAAAAAAGAGTCTCCGAACCACTTGGTACTGGGTACGGAAGAGCCCCCGTACCCCCCCGAATGTGGTCGCCGGGCCCCCACTTCCGGTCACCAACCGGCACGACGAGCCATACCGGGATTATGCGCAGTCTGGTGAGGCAGCCTTCCAGGGCGGTTAGTCCCAGTTGGGCTTCTGTACTATACCGCGGGCGACCAGCGGCACCACCGTTTCTACGGGTCTCCCTGACCGGCGCGTCGCCCCGCACCCTCTTCACTAGACTACGCCAAGACCCACTGGTCCCACTAGTGCAGCAAAGAAAAGTGTCTTCGAACCGCTTGGTTCTTGCTCGTATATTTTGCACAGTCTGAGGGTGACATCTAAGCCCTGCACGTATTGTCCTGTGTAGGAAAGGAGAGGGTGGGATTAGTTGAAGAGCTCATGAGAACACTCACCATGAAAGAGACGGTAAAATACGGCCTAGGAAGCAACATCATATTGAACTTACGACCTCTCCCTTACAGGAAGAGTGCTCTGACTACTGAGCTACTCAGTCATATCTTGAGCATTCGTAATTCTTCTACGATTTATTTAGATTCAAAAAAGCGTGTATTGCGTATATGGAATAACATATTGTAAAGTGACTGTGGTTATGATATATTATCTCCGCAAATATACTTGAAGGAAAGAAAAAAGTATAATTGAAAATAAAATCGAAATATTCTCAAGACCAAGTTCATTAAATCTCGAAAATTTTCCGGTCAATCACAATCTCAATAGGATGCCGATCACAGCCGGCAATAGCGCCCTATGTAGGCGTAAGGAAGCCTCTCAAAAGATCGAAACAATATGCAATTACACAAGTAATGGACGAGATTAATATTCCTCAAGACAACTGATTTCATAATATCAAATATTGGTCAAAGATAGATGTGGTATTTTTGCATTCATAAAATATTTACTCATTTTTTTGCAAATGGTGAGGGGGATTGTGGGACTGGATTCCATTACACTAAAATTGAAATGTAGATTTAAATTCCAATTTCAATTTTTTATTTACTAGAATATGTTGTAGGTAAAATCGCATTGTGTTTCTGGATATGGTAGGGGAATCAGGTGTTCCCTATTAAATAATATCGTAGCGACCCCAACCGACTTCAATCACCAGCATAGGAGATTCCAGAGGATAAAATGTACCATACTGGAGATATTGCCGCGTGGTTTCCGGCAGAGTAGAATTAGGGCCACCCCATCTCTTCCCATGCGGTGTCGTACAAGGCGACTAAGGGATACTGCTGTTTAACATCAGAATGATATATACAGCCCAGACTCAGTCTCAGATGCATGGCTCGAGTCAACAATAGTGCCCCCTATTACGTGGGACCGAATACAATTATTGGTGAAATGTGGGTGTTAATTCACATCTGCTTAACCTTCCAGGGATAAAGGCGTGTATGTATGTACTGGAGATATGGGGCAGTAATCTCCCAGCTATGTGACGATCTGAATAAGTTATATATCTGAATCAGTTATAATATACCGTGTAAAATTGTAATTACTAATAAACATTCAAAGTGTAGAGAATCTTTTATTGAATACTCCCATGCCTTTAAGTAGACTTAACCTTGTAATGGTAGCTTATAAAACCACCTGGTAGAATTTTTTTTTTTTTTTTTTTATATACGACACGCCAACTAGACCTCACCTCGCCTGATGGTAAGCTAAAGGCAAAGTCTCAGGAAAGAGGGTCACCATTATAGACACTAAGTGCTACAATGGTGGCACTCAGCTTGGCGGCCTCATCAGATACATGATACATGATACATCGTGCTGTTTGTAGATGTTCAAATGAGGACGAACTATACTTTGGGAATTCATCCTGCGCGTGCTCTGTCTGATCTTTCTTTCTTCTTCGGTTTCGTATTTTCGTATATAACAGACAAAAACGTCAAATGCCATACATTCGTAATTTTATTCTACAATGCGCTGGCCAAAGAATTGTAACTTATCTAGAGGAGCTGTTGAAGGATTGTTCTGTTATTTGGTACACACCTTTAGTTGGTACAGTAATACAATTTAAACCAATAAAATTGTATTTAATATTGATGAGTGTAATAAGGTTGATTTTACTTTGCTACAGAAAATGCAGTAAAAGAGACGTGTGTTAGCTTCAATGGATTTATTTACACTACTTAAGTAAACCAACGATCTGAATGACATGCATAGTTATATGAATCTATAGATACGTATCTAATCATCCGAACATACCGCCCACCAAAGAACGGCTAGTTCTTTAAAAACATCATGCAAATTCACAAAATAACATTCAACTATACAAATTACTCGCTAAACTAGATACAAAATTGTATAATAGTCAAAACTATAACAAATTGTAAATCAATCGAATAGATAGTTAATGATTATTAAGCATTATACATGCATTTGATACTTGGAACTCAGACTACTACCTATTTTACTTAAACTTTGATATCTACAGGCAAAAGACATAATTTACTAACAGATCGCTTAACTATACTACTACCGCTCTTCACACTGTAGACTCTGGTAACTGCATCAGGGCCAGGGTGTTTATCTACGATGCGGCCAAGAGGCCATTTGCCTGGTGGAGCATTATCACTCTTTATGAGCACTATCTGTCCAATCTAACAACTAGGGATAAACTTCACAGTAGGGATAAACTTCACAGTATCTCAAAACTGAATCCTGACAACGCCGAAATAAAAACGCAGTACCTAAACTATCGCAATACTTGTAACTCATTAGCTAAAAATCTAAAAAATAACTATTATAAGGACAAATTTAACAAACATTTCAAAAATAATAAAGGGACTTGGGATACTGTGAAAGAATTGTGTAATATTAAGAAAAATCACTCCAGAGCATCTAATCTACTTGAACTAGTGCCGGATTCACCCTGTGAATCACTTAATATGGTTAATCGATACTTTACCTCGATTGGTAGAGAACTAGCTACAGACATCTTAATAAGAAATGGTACTACTGAACTGCGCTTAGCAGAAAAAAATACTTCGTCAAGCAATGTTAGTTCTATGTTTCTAGACCCAACAGATCACATTGAAATTAATAAAATTATCATGAGCCTAAAGAATAGCAGTGCTCCAGGTATGGATAACATTCAAAATATTGTACTAAAAAACTCTCGGACGATTTTATGCACCATGATTGCTCATCTGTGTAATCTTAGCCTTACCACTGGGATTTTCCCAGCAATTTTCAAAGAAGCAGCTGTGGTGCCTGTGTTTAAGAGTGGTGACGCAGAGACAATTGCTAACTACAGGCCCATATCGCTACTGAGTGCAATTAGTAAAATAATTGAAAAAGTAGTTAACACTCGTCTAATTAAATTCCTCGAAAGCAAAAACATTCTAGCAAGTACCCAATACGGTTTCCGCTCGGGTAGAAATACTGAGGATGCGGTAGCTAGGCTCTCGGATATCGTTACAAAGGCAGTAGACAAGGGTGAAAAATGTGTTGCCATATTTTTGGACCTCCAGAAGGCATTCGATACCGTTTCAATACCAATTTTATTGCGCACTCTGGAATACATGGGCATAAGAGGTACGGTTCTGGAGTGGCTCCGAGACTATTTGGATGGAAGAAGTCAGGTGGTTAAAGTAGAAAACACTTATAGCACGAGCTTTCCGGTTACGTACGGAATTCCGCAGGGTAGTACCCTCGGTCCAACGCTATTTTTAGCCTACGTTAATAGCCTCTGTAAACTTCAAATAGATAACGCGGAATTACTGGCTTTTGCAGATGATACCGTATTGATTTGCCGTGGGAAAACATGGCCACAGGTCCAAGTGTCTGCTGAAATGGGCCTCAAACGAGTTAGCCTTTGGCTTGATGAGCATTTACTAACTATTAACGTAACTAAAACAAAATATATTTGTTTTAGAATAACGGAAGCAACAAGTTCAATGTCAAATTTTTCTATTACAGCTCATACTTCCCAATGCAAACTCGAAAATAGTGGCTACTGTGACTGCATTCCCATTGCCCAGACCGATACCCATAAATACCTGGGAATTATCATAGATTGCCATTTAAATTGGAAACCGCATATATCGTCACTTAGCAAAAGAGTACGTAAATTACTTCCAATTTTTAAAAACCTACGCGAAGCTGCGGACTGCAATCTCATAACCAGCATATACTATGCCCTTTGCCAATGCGTTCTGTCTTACTGCTGCCCTATTTGGGGTGGAGCTGCTCCAACTCATCTGCTTGAGCTGGAAAGAGCCCAACGCGCAGTCATCAAAGTCATGTTCCATAAGACCAGGAAATATCCCACTCAAAAACTTTATGAAGAATCGCGTTTCCTCACAGTTCGCCAATTATACATCTACTGTACAGTCCTACGTCACCATAAATCTATCGATCCATCTAAGATCTCACTGAGTAAAAGAAGAATTCGAACACCTGTTCCCTCCTTCAACACAATGTTCGCTCGACGTCAACTGTATTACATGGGCCCTTTCATTTATCGGTTCGTTAATGATTCGAACCAAATCTACAAAATGCCTAAGTTTAGGTTAAAATCTATACTTAAAAAATATCTAATGGCCCATGATTACCTTAGCACAGAAAAAATTCTACGAGTATAGAGCAAAAACCACTAGGAACTTGAATCCTTACATATCCAGATGCACATTCGCATACTTACACATACGGTATACATGCAGCCGTAAACGCCTAACCCTCACTCAGACGCAACACACACTCACACATAGGTACTCAATGCACACCCAAAGACAAACAAAACATATACGTACACATCCACGAACATATGTATACATAAAACACACACACACACATACACACACACACACACACACACACACGCACACACGCACATACAAACACATACGCATACACACACACACCCACACCCACACCCACACGTATTTTCACACATCTTCATTTATAAATTATATTAGATTCTGGCCAGGGGTGGAGGGTTGGTAGCCTGAGACACAGGATTCTCCTAGTTCAGGTGCCAGCCCGCCATAATTCTGATTGATCCTTGTACTAATTTATTAATTACGTTCTACTGTATTTTATTTGAGATTTGTTATGTAAACGTTTTGGTGAGAAATAAACATTATATACCCTATCTACCTATAAAAAAAAAAAAAAAAAAAAAAAAAAATCTCATATTCTTCAGTTTTTTTTAACCACTTCGGTCGTTGTTGAAGTCTAGATAAGTACTCATCCTGCCAGCGCCTCCAAAAATCGTTCAATATCTTTTGAGTATGACGCCATCTTGTTAAATTGCTTACTGGAACGTTTTGCAAACTGGGTGAAGGTAGAGTAATAGGCGCTTCTCCGATTAAAAAGTGACCCGGAGTTAGTACATTCAGGTTCTCCGTATCTGAACTATCTATCGGACATAAAGGACGTGAATTCAGACACGCTTCAATCTGGCATAAAAGTGTACTGAATTCTTCAAAGGTCATGTGTCCGTTTAAAACTCGTTTCAGATGATACTTTGTGGATTTTATGCCGGCCTCCCAAAGGCCTCCAAAATTCGGACTATACGCTGGTATAAAATGCCACTGTGTGTCGTCCTTAGCCAGAGTTTCTATGATGTCACCTTCGAATTCTAATCTGGCTGCCCTCCAGGCTTCTTGAAGATCTTTATTGTCGCCAATGAAATTCCGACCTTGGTCACTCCACATGTGAGCGCATCTTCCTCGACGTGCAACGAACCGCCGAAAGGCTCCAATAAAGGCTTCTGATGTCAAGTCTCCAACCAGCTCCAGATGTACGGCCTTTGTTGACATACATATAAATAAGGCGATATAACCTTTAATAGTTTTAGCACCTCTTCCTCTGGACATGAGAATGTTGTACGGGCCAGCGAAATCGACACCACAATGTAAAAAAGGACGAGCAGGTGTTACTCTTTCCTTAGGTAAGTCTCCCATTAACTGGGTTCTGACACTTGCACGCTGTTTAGCACAGATTAGACATTTGTGTATTTCAGTTTTTACTAATAGCTTACATTTTAATATCCAATATTTAGATCGAATGTAATTAATCATTAATTGTACGCCTCCATGTAATGTTGCGATATGTGCATCAGCAACAATTAATTTCGTCAAGTATCCTTTATCACTTAGAATTATAGGGTGTTTTCTATCATCGCTTAAACAGGAATGTTGAATTCTTCCGCCCACCCTGAGTATATAATTTCGATCTAAATATGGGTTGAGAGACTTCAGTCGACTTATGTTCTTAACCCTTCCTTTGTTTCTTAAGTCTTCTAAGTCCTCTTCAAAACACTCTCTTTGTGCTATCTGTATACATTTATGTAATGAAAGTTGTAGCTCTTCTGTGGTCAAATTAATTTGTGTTCTTTCTTTTTTCAGGTTTAAGTATTGTCTGCAGTATGTCACAGCTCCCATCAACTCAATCAGCGTGTCACAGACCTCAAAGCGGGTAGACCACGGTTTCTCTTCCATAATCTGATTTGTTACGACGTTCACACTTATATTCCGTTTTATTTCCAAATCTGTTGTTGTATTTATATTTTTAAATGCTATTTCTTCTTGTTTCAGCCATTCTGGCCCTTCCCACCATAATTGACACTTCTTTAACTCTGGTAGCAGCATACCTCGTGATACAACGTCAGCAGGGTTATTCTTTGAATCCACGTGAAACCAATTACTGCCGATATTATCGATAATTGTAATGACTCTGTTCCTCACAAAGGTCTGCCATCTAGTAGGATCTCCTTGCAACCAGGATAGAACTATTGTGGAATCTGTCCACGAGTATATTTGACTGGTAGGAATTCGCATTGCTTCGCTTATCTGTTTCAATAATTTTGCAAGAAGTACAGCACCACACAGTTCAAGTCGTGGTAGTGACATCGGTTTTACAGGTGCTACTCTTGATTTTGCAGCAATTATGGACGTTTTGTATTGAAGATCATCTCCCAGTACTCTCAGGTAAGCAACTGCTCCATATGCTTTGTTAGAAGCGTCACAGTATCCATGAACAGTAACGCTTTTAATGTCTTTGCTTGAACATTGCAGCCATCTTTGTATTTCTATATCCTTCAAATGTGTAAAGCTTTGTCGTATACTAATCCACTCCTTTTCTGTTTCAGGACCTATTTCATCATCCCAAGCACTATGATTTAACCACAACTTCTGAATCAACATCTTTGCAGGTACAATAGCAGGAGCCAGCCATCCCAGTGGGTCAAATAGGCGATGTATGTCAGCCAATATCTTCCTCTTAGTGATCGCTTCCATTTTCAGTGTATAATCTAAATGGTAATGTATTGTATCCTTTCCCATGTTCCAGAATAAACCAAGTGTTCGAACTGTACCGTGCAACTTCATATCTATTGCAACTTGCTTACTACGATGTGATGAATCGAATTGTTTCAGAAATTCTACGCTGTTTGACGACCACTTCTGCAGCGTGAAGCCTCCCTTTTGTAAAATATCGCTGACATTTTTTGCCAACTCTATAGCTTTCTCCACCGTATCTTCACCAGAAAGCATATCATCCATGAAAAAGTCTTCTTTGATTATTGCAGCTGCAGATGGGTAATCTGAGCCTTCGTCTTCTGCTAACTGGTGGAGAGTCTTAACGGCTAGGTACGGTGCTGGAGCAGTACCAAAGGTGACTCTTAATAGGCGGTAGTCTTTAATTGGTTCATTGACATCATGTCGCCAGAGTATACGCTGATAATCTGTATCCACCCTTGTTACTAATATCATCCGATACATCTTTTCGATGTCTGCTCCGAAACAAATAGGCTTCATTCTCCATCTCATTACTAAATATCTCATATCTTCCTGCAATTGGGGTCCTATAAGTAATTCTTCATTCAGAGATATATTATTACAACCCTTAGACGATGCGTTGAACACCACTCTCACCTTCGTGGTTTCACTACTCTCCTTAAGGACTGGATGATGAGGTAAGTATACTGCAGGGTTTTCTATTTCATGTGGTGGAACTTCTTCCATGTGATTCAAATCAATATACTCCTTCATTACTCTCGTGTATTCTGTCCTTAAGTTTTGGTCATTTTCTAAACGTCGTTCAAGTTGCATGTATCTTCTTAGTGCTATATCCCTTGTATACCCTTCAGGTGATTTAGGATTTTCAGCCTTAAATGGTAATTTTACCACGTATCTTCCTTCAGAATTTCTTGTATATGTTTCTTTATATATTTTCTCACATAATTCTTCATCTTGTGTTAGTTTATTCTTACTGTCTTCTTCTACTTCCCAAAAGGATTTCAACATATCTTCTATATTCATATGATGATGCATAACAGTAATGTCTTCTGAGGAAGTGCTTTCTTCCACCTTTCCAAAAAGAATCCATCCTAGGCTTGTGTTTTGAGCAGTTGGGGAGCCTAAGGGACCTTTAACCAGACCATCTCTTAATACTGTGTCATATACCTTGACACCTAACAAAAGATCTACTCGCCCTGGTGTATTGTAACTTGGATCGGCCAGGGTGAGTCCTTGCAAATGTGGCCAGGCTTCGATATTGTAGGTGAAATGTCTTGGAGGCAAGTTGGAGGTTATCTTGGTGGGTATTACATATGCCTTCATGAATATGTTGAAATCTTCATCACATCTTGAAAAAAGATCAAACTCAATAACGTGATTTATCTGTGTTTGTATCCCTCCAACTGCTGTAACTGTACCCTTGCTTGACTTTCGTTTCACCTTTAACTTCTGTGCTGCTCTTTCACTAATGAAACTTTCATGAGATCCTTGATCAATTAAGGCGCGCAATACTGTAGTCAATCCATTACTATCTCTTACATAAACCAATGCCGTTGCCAGCAAGGCTGTAGACTTCTTTGCTGCAAAGTGTGAGGATATTGCGACGTCTGAGACCTCATCTTTCTTCTCCTTCTCTTTACCTTCGACATGGCTGTCTTGAGTTTGTGAATTGTCTGATTGCTTGGTACTTCTAGACTCGTGTAGCAGCGAGTGGTGACGTCGTTTACATACGCGGCAATGAACAGGTACTCGACACTTCCAGGTGGTGTGCCCGGGTATCAGACAATTGTAGCACAGGCGATTATTTCGTACAAACTCACTTCTCTCTATAGGTTGAAGCTTTATAAAATCTTTACAATGGCAAAGCTTGTGATCTTCTTTGCACATCATACACGTCTTCACAGGTGCGGTCGCAGAAACATGACAGAGCTTCTCCTTGGTAGCCTTTTCCCTTGTGACGGCTGTAGAACTAGTAGGTGTAGTCGACTCCAACGTACGAAACTTGCACTCCAAAAATATAACGAATTCATTCCAGGTAGGCAGTTTATCAGACTCCTGAGTGTATGAATGCTCCTCCCAATCCTTATGGGTCTCAGTATCTAATTTTTGAACTACCAAAAATATAATGATGGGGTCCCAAGTCTCGGTAGATATGTCCAGATTTCGTAGACTATGTAAACATTCCGTGGTAGTGTCTAGTAAGGATTTTATCTGGCTTGCTGTCGGTGTCTTAATAACTTTCTGTTCGGTAAGTCGTTTGAAAAGGGTTTTTACAATAACTCGCTTATTCCCAAAGCGGTGCTTCAATATGTCCCATGCTTGCTCGTAATTGCTTTCAGTAATTTTCACGTTTTTTAACAAAGTTTCAGCTTCACCCGTGATACTTGATTTCAAATATTGTAATTTCTGTACCATACTCAACGACTTATTCGTATGGACTAGTGATATAAACAAATCATGATAAGTAGGCCAATCTTCGTATTTACCATTAAACACGGGAAGATGAATTTTAGGTAGTATAACTTCAGTCGGGATAGTACTCACGGTATCTTTAGTTCTTATTGCCAATGCAGATAGCATATCCTTTAAATCACCGTGTAAACAAATGTACAAATCTTCAATCACGTAGTAATCTTCGTTTACAAAATATGGAATGTTCGTACGTTGTACTTTCGGTGTACACTTCACAAGTTCTTGATGCGTACTTTTAAAGGACTGCCAGTATTCTTCAATGCATTGCAACCTAGTTTCAATGTATCCCTTTGTTAATCTTGCTTTAGGACATTTTTTCAAGTTTACTTGCGCTTTTTGCATTTTCCCAGCAATTTCTTCCAAAACATCCAGTAACTGGGTACTTGTGGTACTCATTTTCGTAAAAAGTAACCTTTAAACTATATATTTTGACCCAAAAATCACGAAGTTCATCTGATAATATCGTAGTCGTTAAGTTGTGATTTTATAAAACTTTTCAATCTCGGCTATTATACGCCCGGTTCTTATCGCGCAGGAATGCAGTTCTTTTGTCTTCGAGCGGCCGACGTATTTTTTGCAACAATTTACTAATCCGGCTCGAAGGACCATATGATGAGTGTAATAAGGTTGATTTTACTTTGCTACGAGATACGTATCTATAGATTCATATAACTATGCATGTCATTCAGATCGTTGGTTTACTTAAGTAGTGTAAATAAATCCATTGAAGCTAACACACGTCTCTTTTACTGCATTTTCTGTAGCAAAGTAAAATCAACCTTATTACACTCATCACAGCACGTAAAAAAAAAAAAAAGGCCCACAGTAAGCAAAGCTTAACTAGCTTGTGTTATGGAATCTAAAATAGGGATATACATACTTATATAGTTTTTTTTGGAAATGCATACATATTATACATAGAAGCATCCAGACCAATGCAAATATACATATTCGTGCATACAATTTTTTGCAATGAACAGGAATCGAACCCGCGCTTCCTGCGTAGCAGTGGATTGTTCTAATACAAATACAAACAATCAAATTCAAATTACTTTTATTAGAAATCTGTAAACGCAACGTAGACCGAAATAAATGCGATATTCGCAAGTTAAAGAAAGTCAAATAACCTATTGGTTATTTGACGCACACTTAAGATGTTTAATGACCTCCCTGCTGCGGTTTTCCGAAGCACCTACTATATGTGGTTCTTTAAGAGGGCATCAGAATGTTTCTTCATGGTCGGCAGCGCGAGTATAACACCCCTGGTGTTGCATACGTCCATAGGCCACGGTAACCACTTTCCATCAAACGGGCCGTGTGCTTGTCTGCCACCTAAGTGGTATAAAAAAAAATGGTCAAATTAGTTACCTATCGTCAATACGTTAAGTTATAAGAAAACTTCTACGAAATAAATTATTGAGACGTCATAATATTTAATAGTCAAATCATTAAATATTAATAGGTGGAATTAAAAATTTAAAAAAATGTAAAATTAAGACCCGCCACCACTTTTACCACACTTTTAGTATTCTTAAGCTCAGGTAAATAATTTATTTTAACTACTGGAAATTACTCAATTACTATTTTATTGTACTCACCTGAGGAACAGTATGCCTGAGTAATTAGATTTTGAAACCTGAGATCCTTAAATAAGTGGAGCTTAAGGATTATCTCAAGGATAACGATACAAAAAATTTGCTAAAGCACTCGTTTTATATTATCAGAAAATAAAAGCATGGATTTATCCATATACGCACTATAAATGCAAAAGTTACTTTGTCTTTTTTTTATATACCACTTAGTTGGTAGACAAGCACACGATGTACCTGATAAGAAGCGGTTACCGTGGCCTATGGACATATCCAACACCAGGGGTGTCACACTCGCGCTGCCGACTATGAAGAAACCTTCTGATGCCCCTCTTGAAGAATCCCATATTATAGGCGCTTGTCTATCTGTCTGTTACGCTTTCATACCTAACCCACTGGAAAGATCTTGATGAAATATAGCATAAATAGCGAACACATCAAGCTGTTAATTTGACATGTGCTATGTTTGCTGTCAGGTGGACAGTCCTATCTTGTAGTTACCTTCTGCGAAACCAACGAGAAGACGGGGGTTGCTATTCTACTCCACCGGGAACCAATAATCGAATTTCAAAACTAAACCTGACGTTTAGTACACAGACACATAAAGGATTGGAAAAGGACATAGGCTAAATTTGGTCATGACATATACGGGCGGTGCCACCGACAAAAGCTAGTCTATTAAAATACACATATATTTAAATACAATTGTAATAACATAAGTTATCTAGACTGCACGTCTAGATAACTTAAGTTAAATCGACGTTAATATTCATATAAGATAATAATTGTAATATCGTGTCAGCATTTCGCAAACTACGTCGAGTTTTCTCTTCACCCCTACCGCAATGCCTCAAAAGAAAGGTCTTTGAACAGTGCGTCCTTCCTGTTATGACTTACGTTGCCGAAACGTAGTCACTTACAGTGGGGCTGGTCCATTGCTTAAAAGTCGCGCAGCGGGCAATGAAGCGAGCTATGCTTGGAGTTTCTCTGAAGGGTAGAATTCGGAACGAGGTTATCCGACAGAGAACTAAAGTTACCGACATAGGCCACAGAATAAGCAAGTTGAATTGGTAGTGGGCTGGCCACGTTTGCCGAAGGACCGATGGCCGTTGGAGCAAACGAGTTTTAGAGTGGAGACCGCGAGAAGGTAAACGAAAGGTAGGACGCCCCCTAGCCAGATGGACGGACGACCTGAAAAAGGTGGCTGAGACAGACTGGATGCGGAAGGCGGAGGATCGGAGAAAATGGCGCACATTGGGAGAGGCCTATGTCCAGCAGTGGACTGCGGTGGGCTGATTGATTGATTGATTGTAATATCTTGAAATTAGATGCAATTGGTTAAGAGAAATATATTTTTGATCTTTAAAATGATATCTGCCACCGTATATGGTAAATCTACTGCCAATATAAATTATTATCCGCATAAAACCGCAGAAGAGATTGGTGAAGGTTATGAAAGTCCCAAATTACAATGTCGTGTATATAACGTTAAGACTGCGCAAAGAGATCTTAATTTTATGCTATTCTAAAGAAAAAAAGGGACGTGTGTGTGGAACAGAATTAAATTCTAAGAAGGCATATTAATAGAATTTATACCACAGTTTTTATGCGAATCAAAATTGTGACATAAATTTAGGACTAAAAAGGATCATTTTATACACAATTTCGCTTTCAACATTTTTTATATTAAAATAGTGAGAATTAGAAGAAGTATAGTCATTGTGCACGTATAGAGTAAAAGTTGTTGTTAATTACAAATTGTTCTATTGGTAACAATATCAGAACGAATGCCTGAAGCAATTAGAAAGAAAACAACTCACCACACAATTATCATTTAATTTAAGAACAAAATGAAATTAATATTAATTGAATAAGACACTTTGTACTTTTGCCACCATATTTTTTCACGTGTCCGGTTACGCCTCACGGCATTATCAAAAGTTATATTTTTAAATAGTACAATGTTTGACAAAGTTTTATACCTATATTTTGACCGGTTTCGGTCAGGTGAAAAATAAATATTCTGGAACAGTGCAAAGTATATTATTCAATTTGTGTAGCAGGTTCCACCACGCACAGCGTGCAGGTCTTAGATGTCATCCGCACACGGTGCAAAACATCCGATCAAGAACCAAGCGGTTCGGAGACTCTTTCCTCTGTCGCACCATTGAGGCCTGGAATTCATTACCAGCTCACGTGTTTTCTTCTTCCTACAGTCCCGGGTCCTTTAAGCGGGGCGTGAAAAAGCATATGATATGGCCGTCAAGCTGAGTGTCACCATTGTCACACGGTATGTGTATGTAATGGTGACCCTCTTTTCTGGGATTTTGCCTTCAGCTTACCATCCGGCAAGGCGAAGTCCAATTGACGTGTGCTATAAAAAAAAAAAAAAAAAACCAAGCACCGTCAATCAACAGTATTAAAAAAAATATTTCTTTGCTATTTTAGTCTTTTACTCCAGATTTCATTCCTTGGATATGTTTAGTCTGGCATTCGAATAAAAACCAACTAATAAACGCTCTGTGGATGTTATTTTCTTTGGTAAATGTCCGGCTGTTTGTAAACTACGTAAAGGCCACGTCCAGAAATGATGACCTTTATACTTATTTTCGTAGTTGCAGAATACATCTCCCCTATTAAGAGTGGCCTCGTAATATATTTCAACCTCTAACGTGGCGCTTGCAGCGGTAAGTGTTGCCACAACCTTTTGACCTGGAGGAACAGTAACCTGTGTAGTTGAAGTAGTTCCCAGAGTAACTGTTCTGGATTCGGTTTTCTCCTCACCCCAGCCTGAAGTGTATGAAAATGAAGAAGAACCACCGACACTGGCCGCTCCAATACCGACACTGTAGTTGATTTCTTGTCCGATAGTCAATTCTCCCGAAGTGCTCCAACTATGGGAGATTGTCTCTTCAACACTCTTCTCTACACTTGTACTATATGTTGCCTCTATTTTATCATGAGCATTATTATATACTGCACGCACGACTGCATCAGGTTGTGGTTGGATACCAATTATTTTGTAGCCTACTGGTTTCAGAGTTCTCTCCACAGGTTTCCAACCATACTTTTCATACACGTCCCCATAGGGCGTCGGTGGTTTCACAAAAACACTAGTACAAGTATTGCCCTTATATGCCTTTACAGCTTTATTCAAATGTGCCTCATCAAGTTTGAAAGTCTTCCGTTCTTTGTCGCTAATGATAGATGTTTCTGAGCCACTGAAGGTGACAGTGGTTTCAGCTTCTGTGTTACCTGGGGTAATTCTAACGTATATGCGACAGTATGCATAAGCTGGCAGAAGTAATAGGATTACCTTTAATGCCCACATTTTTATCTGAAAATGAAGAATGCTGTTACATTTATCATACATTTAATAAAAACATATAAGTAGGAGTACAAAGAGGAAGGTAAGATTTTAAAAGAAAAAAGAATACCGAAATTCCCTAAACACAGTTCTATGCACGTGAGATTCTTAGATAAAGTGGATTGTAATGGAGGGATGTCCTACATGCACGATACAATACAAAATGAATCCCATAGACGCGTGGACACCGGGATTAGAAGTGTATTCATATGGAACGCTTTACACATACATATACAAACGGAACAGCCTGTGGAGAATACTTCACCAACTTCTACGCTTCTATGGTCACATATACATGCATCAACATTATCTCTAACATCGCAACTTTAGTGACATTGCATTTACTGAAAAACTTTGCCAAACGAAGAAGATATAGATCTTCTTCTTTCATTGCTTATCTAACAAGAATGTCGAGGCTTTGATTGACTATATTTATAGTCTTATAGATTGATGAATTTAACAAACGTTATACCAATTATGAAACCAAATCAGACCCGTAATTTTCTGTTATAATATACCCGCGCGTTCTCCGCATCCCCCGCATTGGTAAAGCGTATCAAAGAAAAACATAAATATTTTGATAAAAATAAGAAATTAGGATATACTTTGGGCATTATTCTGAGTGACATCGAGTTTAAAACGCAGTCGTGACTTAAGAAGACGGTGTATTACAATTAATTAACATAGAAGAAAGAATTAGCGTAAAATTAGACCAACCTACGCCTCGTTACGAAATGTATCGTAACAGTTTATCACTCAGAATTAATGACCTTGAAGTTTTTACATTGCTGAAGAACAGAATTAAGAGATTGTAGTTAAAATGTAACCTTAATTACATATCATCGGTCGTACACTCGATAAAAAATAATCCCAAACACTTTTGGACGTATATTAAGCAGCGTTGATAGTGATGTAATATCCTAGGGTCTATTCCGATTAGAGGGACACGTGGAAAAGTTCTCTATAGGGCTACTAACGCCTCGGCTGGAATTTATCGTAGGCGATAGTGTCTCCCCTGTAGAAGAGAGGCGCTTCCATCTCCTAATTGAAGTGCGTCTCCTAATAAGTAGACTTCTTACAGGTACACGACAGTGCTGATCTAGAAAACATGACGCGAGCAATGGAAATAAGTGCAAGTAAGTCACCCTCCAGGTCTTCATATTGGACCGATTGATCACAACTATCAGACTAAAAAAAAATGATTCTACTATCTTCTCCATTTTTTTTTTTAATATTTTCCTTAGAAATGATACAAAGTGACGCTCATTAAAATTATTATTTTGTAGTAGGTACTCACTTGAAGAAAAGTATGCCTCTGTAACGAGTTTTTGGAATCTGAAGTTCTTATATATTATCCTTGAGATATATCTGAATCATAATGTTTCTAAAAAATTGCTAAACCACTTAATTTTTATTATCAGAAAATAATAGCAGAGATATATCCATACTATTAGTATAAATACGAAAGTTACTTTGTCCGTGTGTTTGATACGCTCCCACTGAAACGATTTTGATGAAGTTTGATACGGAGAATAGAGAACATGACAAAGGACATAGGCTACCTTTGTCATCAAAAAGCGCAAAGGGGTTCAAATAGTGAATGATAGGAGAGACTTTCTTGTTAGGAATTTTGAACCCGCTATGAATATTTGGTATACAATAATTCATTTGTCAATTTTTCGTAATCACACTGGTGAATTGTTTCTTCTCTGACCTAACCGGAACACTAATTTAAACGAAATAAAAGCTGATGCTTTGTGATTGTCATACTTTAATATTAACTGTCAGATGTTTAACCCGTAAGAGAATGTTAAGAGATGGGGTGGCCCTGTTCTACTCCGCCCTGAACCAACAGGGCAATAGAATTTCAAAGATCACCTGATAAAATTTGGTACGGAAACAGCTTAAGATTTGGCAAAAGACAGGCCATAACGTACTAGGGTGTTGCCGCGAGCAACAATTAGTTTATTATAATATATTTTAATATCACTGCATAAGTTATTCGGTCTAGATAACTTAGAGTAAATCTGACCTAAATATTAATTTAAAGATAATAATTGTAATATCTCGAAATAGTTAAGACAGAATTAATTAACGAACTAATTTTATTGTATAGTCTAATTTAGTACGTTAATTAATTCCATCTTAACTATTGAGAGGCGTAACTGTAGTGCATTTTAGGTTTCGATTCTATTCCCGCTCAGCGCAAATATTTGTTTCCATGAATATGAATATGATGTCTCCGTGTCCTAGAGAGCAGTTAAAACGAATAGAAGGTGCTCAAAAAAGTCCGACTATTCTAAATAGATATAATAGACTAGAGATAGAATTTCAATATCGCAAAATGGTTGTGAAGGTTATGGTGGCACTTCACATGGCTTTTTTGTGTTAGCTTGGCGTTTGTTGGCAAAATATTTGACGTATATACCAACATGCAAATATAGACAAACACAATTTATAATTACTTTTTTATAATTTATTATTACTTTGGTTATATGAATATTCTACCAAAATGATTTTGCTAAAGTAAAATTCTAATTGCCTTCGAAGTTTTAGATCATTGAATATTATGTCAAATGTTATGTCATATTTCGGTGTATTAAGTATACTAGATGGAAACCGTTCTACTGATAACAATATAAGAATGAATGACTGAAGCAATTAGAAAGAAAACAATTTACCGTAAAATGTTCATTTTATTGAATGAAACAAATAATACCATAGTTATTGGATGGTATTTAAACGTATATCAAAAAGAGTACATTTTGTACGACAAAATAATCCAAATTCACATCAAAAATACTGATTGAGCACTAACAAACTACTGCAAGTAAGTAGTTAGTTAGCAACTAACCAACCAACCAATTATAAAAAAAATTACCACAAAGACATAAGGCGGGAGCGAAGCGAAGCGGAGCTCCCGCCTTAGTCTTCTAACCTAACCTATCCATTTCGGGGTGGGTGGTGATCATTCTGAACTTAATTAGATGCACAATCAGTATTTTTACTGAACGCGAAAATATTATCTATTCTTTACTACTTTACTCTTTTCTCCAACATTTATTACTTGGATATTGTTAGCTTGGCATTCGAATAAAAACCAACAGATATACGCTCTGTGGATTTTACAGTTGTGGGTAATTTTCCGGCACTTTGTAGACTCCGTAGAGGCCACTTCCAGAAATGATGACCATTATACTTATTCTCATAGTTGCAAAATACATCTCCTCTATTAAGAGTGGCCTCATAATATATTTCAACCTCCAACGTAGCGCTTTCAGCGGTAAGTGTTGCTACAACCCTTTGACCTGGAGGAACTGTAGCTTGTATAGTTGAAGTAGATCCAAGTTTGACAGTTCTGGATTCTGATTTCTCCTCACCCCAACCCGAAGTATATGACAATGAGGTTGAACCACCAACCTCTGCCGCTCCAACACCGATACTGTAGGTGATTTCTTGCCCGACACTCAGTTCTCCGGATTTGCTCCAACCATGGCTGACCTCCTCTTCGACGCTTTTTTCTATACTTGTACTATATGTTGCATCTACTTTATCATGAGTATTTTCATACTCTGCAGTCACGGCTATATCAGGTTTTGGTTGAATGCCAATTATTTTGTATCCTACTGGCCTCAAAGTTCTCTCCACAGGTTTCCAACCATATTTTTCATATACGTCCCCAAAGTCCGTCGGTGGTTTCACGAAAACACTTGTACAAGTATTGCCCTTATACGCTTTTACAGCTTTATTCAAAGATGCTTCGTCAAGTTTGAAAGTCTTTCGCTCTCGGTCACTAATCAAAGCTTTATCAGAGCCACTGATGGAAACAGTGGTCTCAGCTTCTGTCTTACCTGGGGATATTTTAATGCTTATGCCACAGTAGACTACAGCTGGTAGAAGTAATAGGATTATCTTTAAAGCCCACATTGTGATCTAAAAATAAAGAAAGTATTTATATTTATCACACGTTATATGAAAACTTAAAAATGGGAGTAAAAAGGGAGGTACAAGTATCTCTCCACAAAACTGCTCTCGCCTCGTCCGAAGTTTGTCGTAGGTGTCAGTATCTCCACTTTAATAACTACATATTGGACGGTTGAGCACAACAAGCGGTCTCAAGGTTCAACGAATGCTACCGTATACCTCATAATGATGACATATTTTCCATGGAAATGATACAAAGTGACACTCAATAACAATTACCATTTTGTGGTACTCACCTGAAGAACAGTATGCCTCTGTAACGAGATTTTGAAATCTGAGGTTCTTTTATATAGGTACTTCTTACCTGCCTATTTTTTAGCAATATTATCTTTGAGGTTATCTCAAGGATGATAATGAAAACTGCTTAAAACCTTCATTTTGAATATCACATATATATCCATGTCCATACTAATATTTTAAATGCGTCACTAACTTTGACTATCTGTCTGTTACACTCTCATGCCTAACCCACTGGAACGATTTTCATGAGTTTTGGTATAGGAAGTGGCTAGATTTTGAGAAGGGACATACGCTACGTTAGGTTTTTCGTGAAGGAAGCTTCAAGGGGATTTTTTTATACCACTTAGATGACAGACAAGCGCACGACCCACCTGATGGAAAGTGGTTGACCCTGTAAGCACAGAGTATCTGTGCCGTCAGTGTAGAGGACAAAGCAGGACTGGGATTGAAAGAGGGGATGATCGATCCCATAAAATAAGGCTCATAAAATAATAACGATTTGAGAAGGGCCTTATTTCATGGTCTCCTTCTATGTCAGCAACGGGCAATCGAATTTCGAAGATTAAATCTGATAATCTGATGAAATATTCTAGAATATCAGAATATACTAGACTAGTTTATCCATGCTGATATTATAAATGCGAAAGTAACTCTGTCTGTCTGTTTATCTGTATGTTACGCTTTCACGACTAATCTGAACTAATTTTGATGAAACTTGGCATAGGGGTAGATTAAACCTTAAGATAGAATAAAGCTTTGGTCGCAATAACCGACATTCGCGCAGACGTTGCTGCGGACAACAGCTAGTTATAGTGTGTTTTAATGTTATTGCTAAAGCTGTGCACTCCAGATAACTTAAGTTATTCCGACCTAAATATTCATATGGAGATAAATATTGTAATATTATGAAATAAGACGCAATTAATTAAATTAAGGGAACTATATTTTTAGTTCTTTATCATTCTCTTAACTTTTTCTAACAGTAGTTGCTACTCAAAATGATAGAACTGCCACGAAATATATAGATTGTCGACAGAATATGACATCACAATGCCCTAAAATGCTTAGATACAGGTTAGAAGAGATTGGAGGAGGTCTAACAGAGATGTCCTTCGATCTTATACTGCGTCCACAAAATCTTCGATGAGCGAGAGAAGTGGCGAAAGAAATAGACAGAGATGTGATGGGGATGGCATATTCTTCGTGCCGCGAATGTTGCTGTGAATATCGGCTTCGCAGTGCAAGTCAAAGGAGCCATCAACTTACTCGCCACGGACACACTTTATAACCAGCGCTCTTGACGTTAGCTCGTGTTCCATTTAATTATAACGCCGACACTCAATGAATGTTCTTATGAAAAAATATGAAAATTGATGGAAAAATATTACAATATTTTATTATACTTTATTGTTTTATTTTGTACCTATTTTATTATTTATGTTAAATTTTATTATCTATAGGGTATTTCTTTAAATTATGACATTTTTAAATAATCGATTAAGATAGAAAAAATTGAATCACTTCAGGCAGGATTCGAACCCGCAATCTTTCCCTTACAGGGGAATGCTCTGACTATCGAACCTCGCCTCATGCGTCTAACAATTCGTTGTTCCATATTAAGCGCACCAAAAAACCGAAAACGAGCAAAACCAATCGTATCAAAAAGGCCGCAACTATATTGACATTTGTGAGAAACCAGCTTAATTACCTAGTCTATCCGGAATCCTAATAAACCGATTGACCTATCACTCTCAATGTAAGTAACACTCATAGAAAATCACTATTATTACACTGCTATTTTAGCTATAGAAAAAAGAAAAAGTAACATGGTCTACCCCTCCTGTTGGGGCACATTTCCAAGTTGTGCTCCTCACACGATTTGTATGTAGTCTTTAAGTGAGACTCCGCACAGTTAAAGCAGCCATGGCCTACTGACGGTTTTCAGGGTCCTCTATCTGGCAGAAACTTGATACTCCCAATGTGTAGCTTTGGTCACTTTGTCCAATATTCGGTAATACTTTAGCTGTGTGCACATTCTTTCAACCACTATTGCGTCAAAGTTTATATATGCTATTAAAAAAGCCGCTTAAGAGCTAGTTGGACTCGCGGACCGACGGTTCCGTACTATATTAGATTCAGGGATGAATTTTTGATTGCGTTGCCTTGGAAGTTTGTATTTTGCACAGTTTCAAGACGTTATAGACCTATAAATTTCAATTTTATGCCTGCACGCATTCCTGAGATAAAGGTCTTGACAGTCAGACCCCTTAAACTTACTTTTTCACTAAAATATTGTGAGTTAAAAGCATGCTATGTATATTAGAGAAGTTGTTGTTAATCACACATTCTTTTAGTGGTAACAATATAAAAATGAGCGACTGTAGCAATTAAAGAAAACAGTTATCCGTAAATATTTTTTATTTTATTGAAGAATAATATTGACAATATACTAAGTATTATTTCTTTACTGTATTACACTTTTACTTCTCCTTCCTCTTCTCTACCATCAGATATCTTAAGCTTGGCATTCGAATAAAAACTAATTACCAAATGCTCTGTGGAAGTCACATTTGTTGGTAATTTGCCGGCTCTTTGTAGAGCGGATAGTCCATATGCCACTTTAAAATCATCCTCATCATCGCAAGATATAAATCCACTAACAGTGGCCTCGTAATCTATATCAACCTCCAACGTGGCGCTTGACGCGGATAGTGTTGCCACAACCTTTTCACCTGGAGGAACAGTTACCTGTATAGATGAAGTAGTTCCAAGAGAAACTGTTTTGGATTCTGATTTCTCTTTACCCCAGCCCGAAGAGTAAGACAAAGAGGTAGAACCACCAACACTTGCCGCTCCAATACCAACACTGTAATTGATTTCTTGCCCAATACTCAGTTCTCCTGAAGTGCTCCAACCATGGGAGATTTCCTCTTCAACGGTCTTTTCGACACTTGTAGTATATTGAGCTTCTAATTTTTTATGAGAATTTTCATATTCTGCAGACACTACTGCATCAGGTTTTGGGGTGATGCCAATTATTTTGTATCCTACTGGTGTAAGAATTCTCTCCACACCTGGTTTCACGGAAGGATTTTTACAAGTATCCGATGATTTTACTTCTTCATGATACGCGTCTAAAGCTCTTTTCAAAGATGCATCGTCTAATCTGAAAGTTTTCCGTTCCTGTTCGCTAATAGGAGCTTTATCTGAACCGCTGAGGGAGATAGTGGTCTCAGCTTCGGTCTTACCTGGGTTAATTTTAACACTTATGCGACAGTAGGCTACAGCAGGCAGAAGCAATAGGATTACTTTTAATGCCCACATTTTTATCTGAAAATGAAGAGTGTTGTTAGATTTATCATACATTTATAAAAAATCGAGAATTGGAGTAAAAAGAGGGAGGTTTGAATTTAATAAAAGAGTAAAAGTAGCCCAGGTTAGACCGCGTGGAGGTTCCGGAACAAACACAGAAGAGACTTAGACGACGAGTACACGAAGCTGATGTTCTGGAAAACATGACGCAGCCTGACCAATGAAAGTAAGCGCCAATATTATCTTAAAGAACTATTCTCATTTATTCTCATTTTACGCAAAAGCTTCTGAACGGATTTTGATACGGTTTTTTATTAGGAAGGTCTTCAGCAGGCTTTAAATCTGCCGTATATATAGAGCAGTGCCGTATATTTTTGGTTGAGAAGAATATGATAAGTAATAGTGATGTGAAAAAAGACATAATAAACGAATGTGATTGATGCTGTCACCAGAATAATAGGGTTTATTTGCAAAGTAATAAATCAACCGAAAAAAATGTGACATTTAATTGTAAAATATCCAATACCCTATTGCTCCATGTTCCCAGGGTCTTAGTCTGGCAGAAACTTAATATTCCGAAATTTATTTGTCATAATTTTCTCTAATAGAATAGTAGCGGCCGGCCGCGACTTCGTACGTGTAAACCTGTTTTACCCTTTTAAGGGAAGAGTTTTGTAAAATCCATTCTTACCGGATGTCTACACCCCATAAGAAACCTACCCATACTTAACCATAGACATAAATTACGTTTAGCTGTCATTTGCATTTAGTTATTCTAAGTCAGATTCGTTTTTGTTGTATTCGTTTTATTGCGACTTATATTCTCTTTGTGGTTATATATCTCGTTACATGGGAATATAGTCGAACGGGATCAAAAGTATCCTATGTCCGTCTCCTGGTTCTAAGCTACATCCCCGCCAATTTTCAGCCAAGTCGGTATGGCCGTTCTTGAGTTATAAATAGTGTAACTAACACGACTTTCTATATATATATATATATATAAGATTGTGAAGGTAATTTTTTAATTTAATATTTTAATATTAATAAAATCATGCTTTGGCAGAATGTTTGAATATCGAAATCAGTATTGGTATTACTCATAATATGTATGGACTACATGTATTTGGCATTCCATTACATGAGTACTCGAAATAATTTAGTATAATGTGAGGTGAAGGATTATGCTGCAGCAGATTCATTGAGAAAAGCAATTAGCCTTCGTGGTTATTATTTTATAACCGCCCAGAAACAATATAGGTTCAGTTATGGGTTTATTGAGTATTTTCAACTGTAGACCAAAATAAATGATGTCTTTTCGCGTTTCTAGCCGTGCAAAGAAAAGTAAATAAAATAGACATGGAACGGATTTTGTCAACAATTTCAAGGGCATTATCAATTTTTTTCATGGCACTCTACCACTTTTATAAATCGACTTGCCCTTACCTGCTGCTCTGCCTGCGTGGAAGGGCAAGTATTCATATCATATTTCCGGTTATATTCAACCAGCCGCAATCAAACATAGGGAGATTTTCTTTTTTAATTTACAGGGCATGTCGTTTAAACAAAAAATAAAAATAACAAAATTCGGTCAATAGTCTATGCGCCACTCCAAAAGTTAAAAAGATTTTGCTATACCACTTAGGTGGCAACACACAGTCCACCTGATGGATTGTCGTTAGTGTGCCATATCAGGGGAGTCACACTGTAAGGGTGATTAATTGTAAGAACAGAGAACTTATGTGCTCTGTGATCATATTATCATGGTAAATATCCGAAACTTGAAACAATGCAACATGATAAATATCACGATTATTTTGATACTGATAAATAGAACTTATGTGCCGTCAGTGCAGAATACAAAGCACCACAGGCAATGGCCTGTGGTGCTTTGTATGCTGCCATTGGGAAAACCAATGGGTTTTCCCAATGGCAGCATAAAAACTCTACAAGGAGAACGGAACACAACACGAGGTTATTATTGCAGCGGTATTCAGTAAGACGGAGGTACTTCCCCAATTGAACTGCTCAATTGAGACGGGAATAATTGTTTAAAATCGATAATATCACCAAACGTATAGAGACAACTACTGTGCAATAAGATAAGGGTCGGCAGCACGAGTGCGACGCCCCTGGTGTTGCGCACGTCCATAGGCCACGGTAACCACTTCCTATCAGGTGGGCCATGTGCTTGTTTGCCACCTAAGTGGTATAAAAAGCAAAAAAGCAGCAGATGAACGATGAATTTTTTTTTTTTTTTTTTTTTATATAGGACACGCCAACTTGACCTCACCTCGCCTGATGGTAAGCTAAAGGCAAAGTCTCAGGAAAGAGGGTCACCATTACAGACACTAAGTGCTACAATGGTGGCACTCAGCTTGGCGGCCTCATCAGATGCTTTTTCACGCCCCGCTTAAAGGCCCCGGGACTGTAGGAAGAAGGAAACACGTGTGCTGGTAATGAATTCCAGGTCTTGGTGGTGCGGCAAAGAAAAGAGTCTCCGAACCACTTGGTTCTTGCTCGTATATTCTGCACAGTGTGAGGGTGACATCTAAGGCCTGCACGTGTTGTCCTATGTAGGAAAGGAGATGGTGGGATTATTATGTATATTGCACAGGATATATAATAGGTCGTTAGATATGAAATTGCTGTTTTTTTTTTTGAAGAAATTGGAGGAAATCCAATTTTAAGTGCTAACATTTTTGCATTTTTTTAGGAATAACAAACCCTGATTTTATGATTATTTTTGTGTTTGAATGAGACAACATTAAGCTAGTAAACATTTGTATTACATTTTTGAAAAGTGACAGCTGTAAAAAAGTAATACGAAATTTATTATCAAATAGGATAGCATTCAGGAAGTATCTACGGTTTTTAAAGATCGAATTTAATTTATCAAGAAAAGCTCAATTTCATCTAGCATCGAATATTACAAAATAATTCGCGCACATCCGGGCCTCGTTTGTTTCGCGATTTAGGTCCTATATAAGTGTCCTGAGGTATACCTACTCAATGTTGTTGAGATATTTTCCACGAAATATACAAAGTGACGCTCATTAACAATTATAATTTTGTGGTACTCACCTAAGGAACTGTGTGTCTCATTAAGTAGATTTTGAAATCTGAGATCCTTATATAGATATACTATTTTTTTAATTATACATATTATCCTTGAGGTTTATCAGTTCTTTTTTGCTATCGTAAAATAATAGCACAGATATTTATATCCAAAAATATTATAAATATAGATGCGAAAATAATTTTGTCTATTTGTCTGTTTTACGCTTTCATACCAAACCCACTGAACCGATGTTGATGAAAGGAGACTGAAATGATTACATACAATCTTGGGCCTAGTTGTAAGAAGATGAAAGTGGTGTCAATTAATAGTTTTATATATTATCAACCTTTTACTGAAAATTCTGCGGATTTTGTCAATCTGAGAACAGAAAGATAAGAGATTATGTAAAAGTGAGGTTATGTTACAATCTTTAACTAACAGCTGATTCCTGAAGTGCAAAATTAGTTCTTTTGCACTAATAGTTATTATATTTACTAGAAAATGTTTGAAAAATCATAAGAATGAACGTCAACGACTTCAAGTGATAGGTAGGTAAGGAGATAGGGAAAGGATGTCTAAAATAAAATAAAAAATCATTAAATATAGTGTTTTATTCGCCTTCTATTAAGGTGGAAGAGCTTAAGAAAGGACTAAAGGTTACTATCGTCACGAAAAAGTTGAAAAGGGTTGAATTTTTGCATGAATGTTCGTAATTTTTAAACGCAAAAACGACGGAGTGTTATATGTTTGCACTCTCTCTCTGTCTCTCTCTCTCTCTCTCTCTCTCTCTCTCTCTCTCTCTCTCTCTCTCTCTGTGTGTGTGTGTATGTGTGTGTGTGTGTATTTATTTTTTTTGGTTAAAACAGTCAAAGAGTCAGTAAAACGTCACAGAGTAACATATTTTTTCACATTTTTTTTAATATGGGTATCAAATGAAAATGCTTGACCAGTAGTACCAATTTAAAAAGTATAGGTTATAGGGTTTTAAGCTGTTTACTGTAGGATGGAGAAGAACCTTACCCCATAGTCACCTTCTACAACACCAAAGAGAAGAGAGGGGTTGACTTTTCTACTCCATCGGGTACGAAAACAAAACCTGATGAAATTTGGTGCACAGATTGATGATGGTGTGATTAAATTAGACCTTAATTCTTATAAAGATAATAATAATACCTTGAAGTAAAACGCAGTTAACTAATGCACTATTAATCGTGACTGTGAGTACAGGCTGTTTAACATCAGACAGATATATACAGACCAGACTCAGCCTCAGATGCATGGCTTGAGTCAACAATAGTGCCCGGAAGACGGAATTAGGCTCACCTACTATTACGTGGGACCGAATTCAATCTTTGGTGAAATGTGGGTGTTAATTCATCTCTGATAATATGTATGTATGTATGTTAGTACACTGACGTAGTGGTAATATATTGGACTGCTACGGATGAGGCGCTGGTTCGATTCCCGTTAAGTGCAGCGGCATGAGTATGCAAATTTAAATTCGCATTCCGCAGTACACTGATCCGTGCAGGCGGACGGTTGTTAAGTAGTCGACTTAACTACCAAATCTCACCTTACATTAACGCTACACAAACACATTATGCACGCGAAAATATTTTCCTTAAATTAATATTAAATGTTATGGTTACCTTCAGTAAATTGATTAAATAGGGATTTATATTATATGTAAATAATAGGTTACCAATACAGCAGGTTGGATAATCCCTAACCAACAACAGCTCAACCTTGAACCAGAGGCTTATCACTTGCTCGAAATCACGTGACAAATACATCGTGGCTAGCAGTTATTCAGCACCACTGACAAAAATGTTACTTTTACATAAAAAATATTGAGAATTAGAATCATACTCTGCATGCAAAATAAAATGTTGTTAATCACAAATTGTGCTAGTGATAACAATGTAAAAATTCATAACTAATGCAATTAGAAAGAAAACAATTTACCAGATCAGTATTATTTTATTTAAAAATGTTATTGAAAATACAGTATTTCTTTACTGCTTTACACTTTTACTCCAGCTGCCACTTCTTGGCCATTGGACACATTAAGCTTGGCATTCGAATAAAAACCAACTGATATACGCTCGGTGGATTTCACCTTCCTGGGTAATTTACCTGCATCTTGTAGATCATAATACTGGATATGCCCAGAAATGATGCCCATTATACTTATTTTCATAGTTGCAAAATACATCTCCGTTATTAAGAGTGGCCTCATAATATATTTCAACCTCCAACGTGGCGCTTTCAGCGCTAAGTGTTGCCACAACTTTTTGACCTGGAGGAACAGTAGCCTGTACAGTTGAAGTAGTTCCAAGAGTAACTGTTTTGGATTCTGATTTTTCTTCACCCCAACCCGAAGAGTAAGACAATGAGGTAGAACCACCGACGCTCGCCGCTCCGACGTTAATACTGTAGTTGATTTCTTGCCCGACACTTAGTTCTCCAGAAGTGCTCCAACCATGAGAAATTGTCTCTTCAACACTCTTCTCTACACTTGTGCTATATGTTGCATCTATTTTGTCATGATCATTTTCATATTCTGCAGTCACAACTGCATCAGGTTTTGGATTTATACCAAGTATTTTGTATCCTACTGGCCTCAGAGTTCTCTCTACAATGTCCCAACCGTGCTTTTCATATACGTCCCCATAGGGCGTCGGTGGTTTCACGAATGAACTTGTACAAGTATTGCCCTTATACGCTTTAACAGCTTTATTCAAAGATGCTTCGTCAAGCTTGAAAGTTTTCCGTTCCTTGTCACTAATGATAGCTTTATCTGAGCCGCTAAAGGAGACAGTGGTCTCAGCTTCTGTCCTACCTGGCGAAATTCTAATGCTTATGCCACAGTACGCTACTGCTGGCAAAAGTAATAGGGTTACCTTAAGTGCCCACATGTTTATCTGAAAATAACGAAATACTGATAGATTTATCACACATTTAAAAAGCAAACGTGGGAGTTCTGAATTGCAAACCAGTGCAAGTGAATTTTTTATTTTTATATTGTATCATCCCTGAGAACGTAATTTTGGTGTTTTGCCAACAAATGAAGAAGATGAAGATGTTCTTGGTATGTCATACATATTTGGGAAGATTGTCTTCACTCAATGAAATAATTTTATTATTTTGACAATTTCTAACTTTTACCCTCGACTATAGCCGCGTGCAGTTTATAATACAGTTAAAATTTAAGGAATTTTTATTTACACATATTGAGAACACATTAATTTGTACTTGGCTCAGTGTCGTAATCTAACTTTGACGATTTTGACATGGCTGTCTGTGGCACCGTAGCTCCTGAACGGATGAACCGATTTGGATTTAGTTTTTTGTTTGAAAGGTATATTAGTCGGGAGTGTTCTTAGCTATGTTTGAAAAAATTGGTTCAAGACGGCCGCCGCTACAAAATGACAGAGTTCATATTTTTTCTCAACTCCCTCAATATGGGTATCAAATAAAAGGGCTTGACTAGTAAAATACCATACAATATGACAAATTTCAAATCCAAGATGGCCGCAACCACGAAATGGCGAATTACATTTTATTTCACAACTCCCTCAATATGGGTATTAAATCAAAGAGCTTGACGAGTAGATCAATTTAAAAAGTATAAAATAAAAATTAAATTAAAAACCCCCGTCACAAAAAAACAACCCTCAAAAAGTCGATAATAAGTTGTGTTAGTTAGCCCTATAACTTTAATATACCTAGTAGTACATATTTTGATTCAAGCGTTGTCATTGTCGGGGAGACCTTGGATCGTTTCGGTAATATGATGTAGTGCTCTACCAGTTAAGATCCCCGACATGACAAGGCTTGAATCAAAATACGTATTACTATATCAAAGTTATAGGGCTAATTAATACAACTTATTTTCGACTATTTGGGGGTTGTTTTTAGTGACGGGGGTTTTTAAATTTTTAATTCACAAATATCGTGTTCCGTGATATACAACAATATTTACGGGAACTAAAGCAACCATGGAATATGTATTTTTACATACATATTTTTGGTTTGCTTAATGTTTCGACCACGTTATACCGGCCATGATCATAGGCTGACTGGCTCAATGGTGCACGCCCGCCGTTTTGGATTCAGTGACATAGTAGGTTCTTCATTTACCCACACATTCTCGATATTTATACTATTTTCGTTTCGCCATGTACCGTCACATAATCACAGTCCATACTTACAGTGACCCTATTCTGTAAGCAAACTGTTCGGTGTTTATCCTAGCCTACGTAGAAAAGCGAGGTCGCAAGTTTTGAATCACTGGATTTCATGATTTGAATTTGAAGTTGCAGATAATATAAGCTATCTTCCCGATAGAACTTTTAGTGTTTCTTTATATTATTCGCTTCATTTACTGCTCTAGAAGTGACGTTTGGTAGAGAGGACTTGCGTATGGTGGAACTCAATCCAGTGATTGGTGCCTGCTTCTAGCATATACTTATATTTTGCAATTGAAGATATATTCATCTGGTGATTATTTACAGCTTCGACTGTAAATAATCTAAAAATTCATTTAGTAATAGTCCGTTTCGATTGGCCTATATAAGAATTACCGCCGCTGCAATCAATTTTATAGACACCTGGACACTGTAATGGTATGACATCCTTCGGTGTGCCCACGAAGTTGTTTACTTTTGCTTAAAAGTGGGGGAATGGAGTACGTTTTGAACACGGAGCCGACTCCACCGAATGTCATTTATATTCAAGAGCGGTACGTGAAGCGATTGAAATCAAGAACCATAAAGAATTCAATGGAAACATGGAATCCAGTGATTCAAAAACATGTAACTTCGCTTTTCTACGCAGGAGGATCAAAATCGGACAGTTTGGTCACAGAATAGGGACACTGTAAGTGTGGTATGTAACGGTACGTGGCGAAACGAAAATATTTAAAATATCGAGAATGTTCACGTAGATGCAGAATTTAACTACCTCACGGACTTGAAGACGGCGAGCGTGCTCCACTGAGCCAGTCAGCCTGTGACCACGGCCGGTGTAACCTGGTCAAAACGTCTGGCAAATCAAACTCAAGACAAATGGATTCTACTGTATTCAATATTGTTGAGATATTTTCCACGTAAATAATACAAAGTGACGATACTCACCTGAGGAACAGCGTGCCTCTGTAACTAGATTTTCAAATTTGAGGTCCTTATATAGATATACCTATTTTTTTTAGTTCTTTGCGATTTTGCAGTTCATTTTTACTATCGCAAAATAGCACAAATATATCCATATTTATATTGAAATTTTAAATGTTCATTAACTCTGTCTGTCTGTTACGATTTCATATCTAAAGAAGTGATTTTTGTGAAATTTGTAACAGAGATTGATCAAAGCTGAAGACAGGACAATTAAGACACTCTTTGCGTTCTTCGTGTAAAAAACATAAATGGGTTCAAATAAGACATGAAATTTGTAAGAAAGTTCGTAATTTTTGAAGTATATAAATATTAATTATACCTAAATATATTTTTTATTTCTTTCTTTCTTTCTTTCTTTACTGTTAAACGGGCTTTTTTCTACTCCACTGTGGACCAACACGTCAATCGAATTTGGAAGAACTTGATAAAATTTGGTACACATTAGACCTTGGGAGACAGCGTCTGTGCCGTGGCGGTAGTTACCACGGCGGCTACGCAGGAGGCGTGGTTTCGATCCACGCTCAGTGTAAGTATTTGTATGCATGAAAATGGGTATTTGCATAGGTCTGGTTGTGCCTCGGAGAGCACGTTAAGCCGTCGGTCCCGGTTATCATAAGAACATGGCCATGCCATGACTATGGTTTTCGTTACGGGTAGTTGGAGTCCGGAAAAATCCAACGAGTGATCTAGCTGCAATGCTGCGATATCGTCTTTGGGTTGTAGAGGTCACATGGCAGTTCAGCAAAAAATATTGAAGTTCAGCTAGATCCACAGTAAAACTGGTAAAGCAGACCCCAGGCTCCAAAGTTGAAACCTTCAGATGCGACTGGGGTTAATACTCAGATGAAGAAAAAGACCTTGGGCAAGGCCATAGGTTATGTTTAATCGCAATAATTTATGCTGGTGAAACCGTGGGCAACAACTTGCTTATTATAATCTATTCTTTATTTACTTTTATTTTATTTTTTATTAAAATCTAGGTTACTTAAAGTAAACCCGACCTAAATATTCATATAAAGATAATAATTGCATTATCACAGTTTAATAGCATCTCGAAATAAGTGGTGGTAGAAACTTGGTGGCACAAATTTGTCTCAAGTTTCGACCGGGTAGGCACCACCGTGCACTATTGCGAAAAACCCTCCATAGCAATTCAATCTCGGTTGGATTGTGTTCAGGGGTCAGCATGTGCATAGCCGGGCAGAGGTGGTGGTTGTCGCAGCACTAGTGGGACCAGTGGGTCTTGGCGTAGTCTAGTGGGGATGGCGCGGGGCGATGCGCCGAACAGGGAGACCTGTAGAAACGGTGGTGCCGCTGGCCGCCCGCGGTATAGTACAGGGGCCCAACTGGGGTTAACCACCTTGGGAGGCTGCCTCACCAGGCCGCGCATAATCCCGATATGGTTCGTCGTGCCGGTTGGTGACCGGACTTGGGAGCCCGGCGACCATACTCGGGGGGGTACGGGGGCCCTTCCGTTCGGCGCGTCGGCTCTCGCCATGCCTCACATTCATAGATAAAACCAATATCCCGCGCTTTGTCACACGGTGCTGCGGCGGCAATCACTTCTTTTTTTCACGCCTTCTCCCACCCAAACTCATGGCAGCGCAATTTATAGAAAAAGGCAACACAGCGGCTCGTCACACTCCCAAAAGCTTGCTATTTGAGGTGGAGTCCACTAACATCTGTGGGCTCCATGCAAACCTCAACGCCGTCCACCAACACCTAGAGACGGCGAAACCTGCCATGTTTTTTCTAACGGAGACGCAAATACACCGCCCTGACGACACGACCTACTTGCTCTACCCTGGCTATGTTCTTGAGGAAAGTTTTCGTGCAAAAGCCGGGGTGTGCGTGTTTGTTAGGGCGGATGTTTGCTGTCGCCGTTTGCGCTGCCTAGAGGACCCATCCTTCTCCGTCCTTTGGGTACACGTAGACCATGGCCCTACGAGTCAGATCTATGTGTGCCTCTACCGTTCCCATACAGGAGATGCTGAGACAACTCGACTCTTTGAATATCTGAGTCAGGCGGCAGATGATGCGCAGGAGCGATTTCCGAATGCCGAAATGGTATTTTTGGGGGATTTTAACGCCCACCACGAGATCTGGTTGGGCTCCTCCAAAACAGACCATGCGGGAAGAGCCGCCCACGCATTTGCTCTGGCGCACGGCCTGACCCAATTGGTGCACGAGGTCACTAGGATACCAAGAAGGTCGGGCCAAGCACCTTCTCTGCTAGACCTTCTGCTGACGAGTGATCCGGACCGGTACAGTGTATCGGTGCGAGCCGCGTTAGGCAACTCTGACCACTGCCTGGTCTGTTCCACGGTGCCTATTATGGCGCCCCCACGACCCGTGCAGGGGAAGCGGCGTCTCTGGCACTACTCGTCAGCGGACTGGGATGGACTTCGTGACTATTTTGCGTCCATCCCGTGGGTTGAGCGCTGCTTTGAAGGTAAGAACCCATCGGATTGTGCTACTGCTGTCGCCGGTGAGATCGGTCTGGGTATGGAATACTATATCTCATACACCGATGTCACCGGTGACCGCGGGGTGCGCCCTTGGTTCGGGCGCGAGTGCGCGGAAGCTGTTGAACAAAAACAGTCTGCGTACCGCGCTTGGGTAAGGGCGCGCGCCACGCGCCATCCCAATCTGGGCCACTTCAAGGCAGCGTACAACAGAGCCACAAAGGTCTGTAGAAGGGCCTATGTCAGAGCGGATGCCCTGCGCATAGCGCGGCTTGGTCAAGAGCTAGTGATGCATCCCACGGGAAGCCGTGGCTACTGGCGACTGGCTAAAGCCGTGCAAGCCAACTTCTGTCAGCCTTCGCTGCCTCCGCTGCGTAACCCTGATGGATCCCTGGCCCATGAGTCGCAAGAGAAGGCAAATCTGCTGGCTAATCTCTTTGCGGCCAACTCCCGAATCGATGATTGTGGTACGCAGCCACCAACACTACCCGACAGTGACCACGCGATGCCTGATATCCATATCAGGCAACGCGATGTCCGTGCAGTGCTGCAATCACTCGATGTCCGGAAAGCCAGTGGTCCGGATGGTATTCCAGCGGTAGTTTTGAAAAAATGTGCAGCGGAGTTGTCTCCAATGCTTACGCGCCTGTACCGGCTATCCTACAGTTCGGGTACAGTGCCTTTGCCTTGGAAAGAGGCGAATGTTCAGCCGATTCCCAAGAAGGGGGATCGCTCCGAGCCAGCCAACTATCGACCCATAGCCGTCACCTCAGTGCTGTGCAAAGTGTTTGAGCACATAATTAACAAACAGCTCATGCGGCACCTAGAGGATCACTCCTTAATTAATGACCGGCAATATGGCTTCAGACCGAAACGGTCAACGGGTGATCTTCTAGCATACGTTACCCATCTTTGGGGTGAGGCTATGGACAAGCACGGCGAGTCACTGGCAATTAGTCTTGACATCGCCAAAGCTTTCGATAGAGTCTGGCACAAATCGCTTCTTTCTAAGCTACCTGCCTTTGGTCTGCCTTCTAGGCTGTGCAACTGGGTTGCTAGCTTCCTGCAGGGGCGCCGTATTCGCGTCCTTTGTGACGGACGAGCTTCGGAGTTTCTGCAGGTTAATGCTGGCGTGCCCCAGGGGTCCGTCTTATCACCCACTCTCTTTCTTCTGCATATCAACGACATGCTGACTACCGGCAATGTTCATTGTTATGCAGACGATAGCACTTTACATGGGAGTTATCATGGACATCCAGCGGCCAAGCAGTCAGATATCGCAGAGAAAAGGCAGCTTCTTGTCACTGAGCTTGACGGGGTCCTGAATCACATTTCTCAATGGGGCTCTGAGAACCTGGTTGAGTTCAATGCCAAGAAGACGCAGGCATGTGCGTTTACAGCAAAAGTATCTTCTTTCCTTCCCCTCCCCACTCTTCAGAGCACGCCACTGCCGCTGCAGGACAATCTCAATATCCTAGGTATGGATGTTCGCTGCAACCTGAATAACAAAAACTACATCGAAAGCATCATCAAAACAGCCTCACGAAAACTCGGAGTCCTGAACAGAGTGAGACGATTTTTCACGCCGGAGCAGCGGTGTCTTCTATACAAGACACAAATTCGCTCCTGTGTGGAGTACTGCTCGCATCTCTGGGATGGTTCAGCAAAGTACTTACTAGATGCTCTCGACAGGTTGCAGCGACGTGCGATCCGCATCATTGGGAATCCCGAGATCACGAACACCCTAGAACCTTTACAGCTGCGTAGAGATGTTGCGTCCATGGCTGTATTTTACCGTCTGTACCATGGGGAGTGTTCTGATGAGCTCTTCCAATTAGTCCCACCCTCCCCTTTCCTACACAGGACAACGCGTGCAGGTCTTAGATGTCATCCGCACACGGTGCAAAACATCCGATCAAGAACCAAGCGGTTCGGAGACTCTTTCCTCTGTCGCACCATTAAGGCCTGGAATTCATTACCAGCTCACGTGTTTCCTTCTTCCTACAGTCCCGGGTCCTTTAAGCGGGGCGTGAAAAAGCATATGATAAGGCCGTCAAGCTGAGTGTCACCATTGTCACACGGTATGTGTAAGTAATGGTGACCCTCTTTTCTGGGATTTTGCCTTCAGCTTACCATCAGGCAAGGCGAAGTCCAATTGACGTGTCCTATATAAAAAAAAAAAAAAAAAAAAAAAAAAAAAAAAAAAAAAAAAGAAACAAATAAATTTACTATTTAGTATACTTCATAGTCCGCTGTCACGACTAAATCAGGTTTTGGATTGATGCCAATTATTTTGTATCCTACTGGCCTCAGAGTTCTCTCTACAATGTCCCAACCATACTTTTCAAACACGTCTCCAAAGGGCATTGGTGGTTTCACGAAAATACTTGTATAAGTATTGCCCTTCCAATCCTTTACAGCTTTATTCAAAGATGTTTCGTCAAATTTGAAAGTCTTCCGTTCCTTGTCGCTTATAACAGACCTATCTGATCCGCTAAAGGAGACACTGGTCTCAGCTTCTGTACTAGCTGGGTTAATTCTAATCCTTATGCGACAGTACGCAATGGCTGGTAGAAGTAATAGGATGACCTTAAATGCCCACATTTCTATTTGGAAATAAAGAAATAAGTATGAGTTTAATATAAAAGTGAAATGGAATCCAAGCACATTCTAGTGCAATAGGAGATACTTACTAAACTGGATTGGAATAAAGGGGAGTTCAATATGAAAAGATACAGTTTAAGGTGAGCCATAAAGTGCGGAGTATTTTTGGGGTTCTAACTAGTTTTTCGGGACCGAAACCAACTTTATCTGCAAGCCGGCATACCTGCTGGTTGACGAACGAAGCTCTGGAATATACTACCCTTTCGGGATTCAAGTCAGACGATAGTCATTCACAGAAAAGCCATTTAAGGTAAAGAAGGAGGGGGATGAAGTGGATCCCGAAGTAAGAAGTGTAAGAAGCCTCAAATACAATCGGAAACTACCTTAAGATATAATAGCCTGTGGAGTATGTAACTATTTCATATCATATTTTTTCATTTAAAAAAAAACTACTTCGTCTGTCGTACCATTGGCAAATCTATAAAAATGTCTTATTCAAGACCTGCTGCAAGTATCAGATACAAATACGAAAGAGCTGATGACGTTGCCTTTGTTAATATATTCCAACTCAGAATTTCAAAGTACGGAGCACCAAGTCGAGCTGTCGATGGACTATTTTTATACCTATTAATTACGATCAAACGAAAACCGACATGAATATTTTGAACCATAATTTTTCGATATATAGAAAAATAATGGGACCTATTTGATATTATTGTCGGTATTCGGGGTAAACAATAGTCCAAACGTCCCGAAACAGACTATCTATGTCTGCCAGATATTCGATATTATAAAAATCGGAATTTCATGCTGTAATAACTTCATAATGGATGGTTGATCACAACAAGCGGACTCAAGATAAACGGATTCTACTGTATACTCAATGTTGATGAGATATTTGCCACAGAAATGATACAAAGTGATGCTCATTATTAATTTTCTAAATCATGAATAATTATTATATTATATGGTTTGTAGTACTCACCTGAGGAATAGCGTGCCTCTGTAATTAGATTTTTAAATTTGAGGTCCTTATATAGGTAATACAAGTACCTAATTTTTTAACTAATATTATCCTTTAGATAGCACTTAATTTTTATTAGCACAAAACGATGATGGCACAGATATATCCATAATAACCTTAATAATATAATAAATGCAAAAGTTACTTTGTCGATATGTCTATTACAATTTTGTGGCTGAACCACTATACAAATCTTGATGTTTGGTGCACAATGTTAGCAAGAGCTTGAAAAATGACACAGTTTGTCAAATAGGAGATGTAATTTACCGTAAATTTTTCATGGACTGTAATGTTTACTGTCAGCTGGAAAACAGCCCTATCCCAGAGTCGCCTTATACGACATTAACAAGAGAGAGAGAAAGGGTGGTCCTGGTCTATAGCTCCATCGGAAACTAACACGGCAATCAAATTTCGAAGATAACTTGGTAAAATTTGGTACACAGATAAGTTGAAGCTTAGGGTAGTACGTAGGCGGTTTAATCATAACATATATGCTGGTGGCGCCGCGGGCAAAAGCTATTTTGTTATAATATATTTTAATACTAATGCAAAAGCTGTGCAGTCTAGATAACTTAAATTAATTCGACCTTTTTATTCATAGGAACATAGTTATTGTGATATCATAAAATAAAACGCAATTAAATAATGCACTGCACTCAAAAACAAGAGAACCGCAAAACTATACTAACATTTTCACCATAGAACCATAAATATATTTTTGAGTATTGACATGTTTAAAAAGAATTTAAAGGTCATGCTATATGATAAATGTTATTATAATATTGACGATTTTTTAAATGATACAATCTAATTAAACACTGACATCCTAATTTTAAAATTGTACCTATTGCATGTGTTTTAATGTAAATATATTTAAATATTGTGTATTCAATGATAAATAATTAAATTATCCAATGTAAAATTTGTACGCCAGAACCGGCAGAGTATGAGATTTGAACATTATGTACCTAAACACCATTTTGTGCTATATTCAACGAATTAAGACTTTGACTTTGAAAATATCATAGACATTATTTAGGTTAATACAAAAATTAAAACGGAAAGCACATGGATATAATAAAAATTTTGGCATGTCAAAGTGTAGCGAGTTTGAACTTTATGGATTATGAATTTACGGGGTTTCGAAATTGAATATATGGAGATTCGGTTTAGTTTATAGCTACACACAATAAGTATAACATACAATAGGTATTTTAATTCTGAATGTTCTCAAAGATCCGGGACTATGAATTTTCAGGATTATAAAACCCCTTTGAAGACAATTAACACAGATTTTCATCGACTAAATGAAGGTTGACTAAATGAAAAACATTAATATACATATTCTAAATGCAAGAGCTTCAATATGAAAAGGAAATTTAAGAAAGGATCTACTATTACACCAAAATATTTAATAGAGAGGGCCCTCTGAAGGCGCATAACCGACAGATTATGTTGTGTGGTATGTGTATATGTATGTGTATGGTATGTATGAAGAGAGCGGAAAGAGAAGCGCTCTTTGGAATAGTAAATGGTATTTATTTAGATTTTTCAGCGTTGATAATTAATTAGTTGTTAGTGATACGTTTGGCCACAGTATCCAGCCCAGTATGAGCTTACGTAAATACTTTCGCACGAGTTAGATTTAAATACGAGAGCACTAGCATCTATCAAGTGTATATCTGTATATGTTATGCTGTGGTAGATTTTTTATGCACATATCATATCATATACGTAAATAAAGAGGAGGAAATTAGTTAAATAGGAAACACTCCCTTGAGGGACTCCATGCGTGACTGGTAATTTGTACTAATGTGACCGTCTGTCTTAGCGATTTGTATACAACTGCCGAGGTAATTTTCAAATAACTTCAGTAGATCACCCATAATTCTAATGCGCTTGACTCTTTCTAAGGAAATGAAGCAGAGACTGTATCGAAAGGCTTTTTACAAGTCCAGGAAGATATTCAGCTTCCTTACTATTATTATTTTCATCATGAACTGCATCACCAGTAGATCTGACCGCGCCTAATGGGCTTGTAGGTCGTTTTTGTCTCCAGCTTTATGGACAGGGTGGAGAAGGGCCGTTTTCAAGGTTCTGGAAAAAGGACCAGAGGAAAGCGATAAGTTGCAGATATTATGTGTCGGCGGAGGGTACCCCAGTCGACAGCACCTCCCCGTGGAGAATCGTCCTTACAAGACTTACTAGTATCACCAACTTACACACTTCCTCCGCATCAGTGAGAAGTAATACCATAGAACGTGATGGTGTGTTAGAGTTAGACTATAATGGTGAAGATAGGTTACTTCAGTGTGCATTTTTTGTCTTCAGTGAGTTTTTTATTGACCTTATCGACTGCCTGATTAGCGGAAGGTGTGAGGACCTAGTAGAACATCAGAAGGATTGCTTTTGCTAACAGATTTATTTATTTATTTATTTATTTAAGCTTTTTGCACAAACAGACAGAATGTACAAAGGCGGACTTAATGCCACAGGCATTTTCTACCAGTCAACCTTAGGGTGATGCAGAGATATTAAAAGTAGGTACAGATCTGCCGGAGATTTTGTAAAATGCCTGAAATAAAATTTATACCACTTAGCTGGCAGACCAGCACTCGGCCCACCTGTTGGGAAGTGGTTACCGTGGCCTATGGATGTGTCAATTCCTTTGTTTTAAACTATATTACTGTAGTGTCTAGGCGGTTTTGAATAGTTTTTTAGATTTCACTAGTCTTAGTTTCTTTAGGTCAACTGATACTTAAGGTAGTTAATTCATCGTATGACATCTTAGGAGTAATTTTTTGCTTCGCACACTAATTTGTAAAATGGGTACCAAATATGGTATATCTACCAAATTTTGATTGATATTTTGATTTGCATGACATTTTTTACCAGTTAATTTATTATCTTTTATTTTAATTTATGTTTAGTTAGATTTTAGTCATATTTCAACATAATGTAGGTTAATGTTGGTAAGAAATGAATAAAAAGGGTTAGAAAAGAATGGTGGGGTCTCACAGATACCTCTACTCATTGTGATAGTACACTAGTCACTCAACATAAGAATTAATAAACCATCATAGGTACATCTGTAATACATTTGTAATTTGATATTTATCAGCAGTCGTCCACTTATACTCATCTGGCTTGCATCGTTGCTATTTTGACCCTTCATAAATCACATAAAGCAAGATCTTTTGCTTGAAATCCCAAGTCATTGTTTTTGCGATACTTTTAAAGAAACAATTATGACGCTAGTTTTATTACGAGAGTTGTCTTTTTTTTTTTATACCACTTCGTTGGCAGACAAGCACACGGCCCACCTGATGGAAAGTAGTTACCGTGGCCTATGGACGTCTGTAACACCAGAGGAGTCACAGTCGCGCTGCCAACCCTGTAAGTACAGAGTTTCTGTGCCGTCAGTAGAAGACAAATCAGGACAAGCCTTTAGTCTTCCCACTGACGGCACAAATTCTCCAGTGAGCTCTGGCTACCCTACTCACCGCTGGGAACACAACACGAAGTTATTATAACCGCGGTATTCTGTAGGGCGGAGGTACTTCCCCAGTCGGACTGCTCAATCGGGCGGATATACCGCCGTGTCCTACGTCCGTTAAGTCTAGACATTTGTAAAACACCTGCAGGCTTATTAAAACGAGGGATGAGGATGTCTCGGGAAGATTCTTTTACGAGGTCTGACGAACTGTAGGATAGATGTTCGGTTTTGGACTGGAGGGGAAGATGGTTGAGCAGAGCTAGCGAAGAATACGGAAGATAGACGCGGTAGACTCTTGTTAGTTATTGGTGTATCTCTGTTAAGACTATGTGGACTTGGTGAGTTGATTTCATACTATATATCATTTTAATAGTTGTAATTATCGTATTTGTATATTTTATGTATTGTGTATTTCTATCCCGGGCTGACGTTAGAAATTGTAACGTAACACCATGTCTTCGTATAAGGTTACTTTTGTGATACGAGTATTATTTGATCACGTCGGTCGAAACTATAATATTTTGAAGGTAGATATTTTGCAAACATACCCTATTATTTTGGCGACAGCTAAAATTACACCTACACAAAAATTACTTTAAATTAAAATATTGACTATTAGAAGAATTATTGTTATTATGGACATAACAAAAGTAATTGGTAATCACAAATCGTTCTATATAGGTAATGATAATAGTATAAGAATAAATTTGTAAAAAAAGTAAAATCAACCTTATTACACTCATCACATGGTCCAAACGAACCGGATTAGTAAATTGTTGCAAAAAATACGTCGGCCGCTCGAAGACAAAAGAACTGCATTCCTGCGCGATAAGAACCGGGCACATAATAGCCGAGATTGAAAAGTTTTATAAAATCACAACTTAACGACTACGATATTATCAGATGAACTTCGTGATTTTTGGGTCAAAATATATAGTTTAAAGGTTACTTTTTACGAAAATGAGTACCACAAGTACCCAGTTACTGGATGTTTTGGAAGAAATTGCTGGGAAAATGCAAAAAGCGCAAGTAAACTTGAAAAAATGTCCTAAAGCAAGATTAACAAAGGGATACATTGAAACTAGGTTGCAATGCATTGAAGAATACTGGCAGTCCTTTAAAAGTACGCATCAAGAACTTGTGAAGTGTACACCGAAAGTACAACGTACGAACATTCCATATTTTGTAAACGAAGATTACTACGTGATTGAAGATTTGTACATTTGTTTACACGGTGATTTAAAGGATATGCTATCTGCATTGGCAATAAGAACTAAAGATACCGTGAGTACTATCCCGACTGAAGTTATACTACCTAAAATTCATCTTCCCGTGTTTAATGGTAAATACGAAGATTGGCCTACTTATCATGATTTGTTTATATCACTAGTCCATACGAATAAGTCGTTGAGTATGGTACAGAAATTACAATATTTGAAATCAAGTATCACGGGTGAAGCTGAAACTTTGTTAAAAAACGTGAAAATTACTGAAAGCAATTACGAGCAAGCATGGGACATATTGAAGCACCGCTTTGGGAATAAGCGAGTTATTGTAAAAACCCTTTTCAAACGACTTACCGAACAGAAAGTTATTAAGACACCGACAGCAAGCCAGATAAAATCCTTACTAGACACTACCACGGAATGTTTACATAGTCTACGAAATCTGGACATATCTACCGAGACTTGGGACCCCATCATTATATTTTTGGTAGTTCAAAAATTAGATACTGAGACCCATAAGGATTGGGAGGAGCATTCATACACTCAGGAGTCTGATAAACTGCCTACCTGGAATGAATTCGTTATATTTTTGGAGTGCAAGTTTCGTACGTTGGAGTCGACTACACCTACTAGTTCTACAGCCGTCACAAGGGAAAAGGCTACCAAGGAGAAGCTCTGTCATGTTTCTGCGACCGCACCTGTGAAGACGTGTATGATGTGCAAAGAAGATCACAAGCTTTGCCATTGTAAAGATTTTATAAAGCTTCAACCTATAGAGAGAAGTGAGTTTGTACGAAATAATCGCCTGTGCTACAATTGTCTGATACCCGGGCACACCACCTGGAAGTGTCGAGTACCTGTTCATTGCCGCGTATGTAAACGACGTCACCACTCGCTGCTACACGAGTCTAGAAGTACCAAGCAATCAGACAATTCACAAACTCAAGACAGCCATGTCGAAGGTAAAGAGAAGGAGAAGAAAGATGAGGTCTCAGACGTCGCAATATCCTCACACTTTGCAGCAAAGAAGTCTACAGCCTTGCTGGCAACGGCATTGGTTTATGTAAGAGATAGTAATGGATTGACTACAGTATTGCGCGCCTTAATTGATCAAGGATCTCATGAAAGTTTCATTAGTGAAAGAGCAGCACAGAAGTTAAAGGTGAAACGAAAGTCAAGCAAGGGTACAGTTACAGCAGTTGGAGGGATACAAACACAGATAAATCACGTTATTGAGTTTGATCTTTTTTCAAGATGTGATGAAGATTTCAACATATTCATGAAGGCATATGTAATACCCACCAAGATAACCTCCAACTTGCCTCCAAGACATTTCACCTACAATATCGAAGCCTGGCCACATTTGCAAGGACTCACCCTGGCCGATCCAAGTTACAATACACCAGGGCGAGTAGATCTTTTGTTAGGTGTCAAGGTATATGACACAGTATTAAGAGATGGTCTGGTTAAAGGTCCCTTAGGCTCCCCAACTGCTCAAAACACAAGCCTAGGATGGATTCTTTTTGGAAAGGTGGAAGAAAGCACTTCCTCAGAAGACATTACTGTTATGCATCATCATATGAATATAGAAGATATGTTGAAATCCTTTTGGGAAGTAGAAGAAGACAGTAAGAATAAACTAACACAAGATGAAGAATTATGTGAGAAAATATATAAAGAAACATATACAAGAAATTCTGAAGGAAGATACGTGGTAAAATTACCATTTAAGGCTGAAAATCCTAAATCACCTGAAGGGTATACAAGGGATATAGCACTAAGAAGATACATGCAACTTGAACGACGTTTAGAAAATGACCAAAACTTAAGGACAGAATACACGAGAGTAATGAAGGAGTATATTGATTTGAATCACATGGAAGAAGTTCCACCACATGAAATAGAAAACCCTGCAGTATACTTACCTCATCATCCAGTCCTTAAGGAGAGTAGTGAAACCACGAAGGTGAGAGTGGTGTTCAACGCATCGTCTAAGGGTTGTAATAATATATCTCTGAATGAAGAATTACTTATAGGACCCCAATTGCAGGAAGATATGAGATATTTAGTAATGAGATGGAGAATGAAGCCTATTTGTTTCGGAGCAGACATCGAAAAGATGTATCGGATGATATTAGTAACAAGGGTGGATACAGATTATCAGCGTATACTCTGGCGACATGATGTCAATGAACCAATTAAAGACTACCGCCTATTAAGAGTCACCTTTGGTACTGCTCCAGCACCGTACCTAGCCGTTAAGACTCTCCACCAGTTAGCAGAAGACGAAGGCTCAGATTACCCATCTGCAGCTGCAATAATCAAAGAAGACTTTTTCATGGATGATATGCTTTCTGGTGAAGATACGGTGGAGAAAGCTATAGAGTTGGCAAAAAATGTCAGCGATATTTTACAAAAGGGAGGCTTCACGCTGCAGAAGTGGTCGTCAAACAGCGTAGAATTTCTGAAACAATTCGATTCATCACATCGTAGTAAGCAAGTTGCAATAGATATGAAGTTGCACGGTACAGTTCGAACACTTGGTTTATTCTGGAACATGGGAAAGGATACAATACATTACCATTTAGATTATACACTGAAAATGGAAGCGATCACTAAGAGGAAGATATTGGCTGACATACATCGCCTATTTGACCCACTGGGATGGCTGGCTCCTGCTATTGTACCTGCAAAGATGTTGATTCAGAAGTTGTGGTTAAATCATAGTGCTTGGGATGATGAAATAGGTCCTGAAACAGAAAAGGAGTGGATTAGTATACGACAAAGCTTTACACATTTGAAGGATATAGAAATACAAAGATGGCTGCAATGTTCAAGCAAAGACATTAAAAGCGTTACTGTTCATGGATACTGTGACGCTTCTAACAAAGCATATGGAGCAGTTGCTTACCTGAGAGTACTGGGAGATGATCTTCAATACAAAACGTCCATAATTGCTGCAAAATCAAGAGTAGCACCTGTAAAACCGATGTCACTACCACGACTTGAACTGTGTGGTGCTGTACTTCTTGCAAAATTATTGAAACAGATAAGCGAAGCAATGCGAATTCCTACCAGTCAAATATACTCGTGGACAGATTCCACAATAGTTCTATCCTGGTTGCAAGGAGATCCTACTAGATGGCAGACCTTTGTGAGGAACAGAGTCATTACAATTATCGATAATATCGGCAGTAATTGGTTTCACGTGGATTCAAAGAATAACCCTGCTGACGTTGTATCACGAGGTATGCTGCTACCAGAGTTAAAGAAGTGTCAATTATGGTGGGAAGGGCCAGAATGGCTGAAACAAGAAGAAATAGCATTTAAAAATATAAATACAACAACAGATTTGGAAATAAAACGGAATATAAGTGTGAACGTCGTAACAAATCAGATTATGGAAGAGAAACCGTGGTCTACCCGCTTTGAGGTCTGTGACACGCTGATTGAGTTGATGGGAGCTGTGACATACTGCAGACAATACTTAAACCTGAAAAAAGAAAGAACACAAATTAATTTGACCACAGAAGAGCTACAACTTTCATTACATAAATGTATACAGATAGCACAAAGAGAGTGTTTTGAAGAGGACTTAGAAGACTTAAGAAACAAAGGAAGGGTTAAGAACATAAGTCGACTGAAGTCTCTCAACCCATATTTAGATCGAAATTATATACTCAGGGTGGGCGGAAGAATTCAACATTCCTGTTTAAGCGATGATAGAAAACACCCTATAATTCTAAGTGATAAAGGATACTTGACGAAATTAATTGTTGCTGATGCACATATCGCAACATTACATGGAGGCGTACAATTAATGATTAATTACATTCGATCTAAATATTGGATATTAAAATGTAAGCTATTAGTAAAAACTGAAATACACAAATGTCTAATCTGTGCTAAACAGCGTGCAAGTGTCAGAACCCAGTTAATGGGAGACTTACCTAAGGAAAGAGTAACACCTGCTCGTCCTTTTTTACATTGTGGTGTCGATTTCGCTGGCCCGTACAACATTCTCATGTCCAGAGGAAGAGGTGCTAAAACTATTAAAGGTTATATCGCCTTATTTATATGTATGTCAACAAAGGCCGTACATCTGGAGCTGGTTGGAGACTTGACATCAGAAGCCTTTATTGGAGCCTTTCGGCGGTTCGTTGCACGTCGAGGAAGATGCGCTCACATGTGGAGTGACCAAGGTCGGAATTTCATTGGCGCCAATAAAGATCTTCAAGAAGCCTGGAGGGCAGCCAGATTAGAATTCGAAGGTGACATCATAGAAACTCTGGCTAAGGACGACACACAGTGGCATTTTATACCAGCGTATAGTCCGAATTTTGGAGGCCTTTGGGAGGCCGGCATAAAATCCACAAAGTATCATCTGAAACGAGTTTTAAACGGACACATGACCTTTGAAGAATTCAGTACACTTTTATGCCAGATTGAAGCGTGTCTGAATTCACGTCCTTTATGTCCGATAGATAGTTCAGATACGGAGAACCTGAATGTACTAACTCCGGGTCACTTTTTAATCGGAGAAGCGCCTATTACTCTACCTTCACCCAGTTTGCAAAACGTTCCAGTAAGCAATTTAACAAGATGGCGTCATACTCAAAAGATATTGAACGATTTTTGGAGGCGCTGGCAGGATGAGTACTTATCTAGACTTCAACAACGACCGAAGTGGTTAAAAAAAACTGAAGAATATGAGATTGGACAGATAGTGCTCATAAAGAGTGATAATGCTCCACCAGGCAAATGGCCTCTTGGCCGCATCGTAGATAAACACCCTGGCCCTGATGCAGTTACCAGAGTCTACAGTGTGAAGAGCGGTAGTAGTATAGTTAAGCGATCTGTTAGTAAATTATGTCTTTTGCCTGTAGATATCAAAGTTTAAGTAAAATAGGTAGTAGTCTGAGTTCCAAGTATCAAATGCATGTATAATGCTTAATAATCATTAACTATCTATTCGATTGATTTACAATTTGTTATAGTTTTGACTATTATACAATTTTGTATCTAGTTTAGCGAGTAATTTGTATAGTTGAATGTTATTTTGTGAATTTGCATGATGTTTTTAAAGAACTAGCCGTTCTTTGGTGGGCGGTATGTTCGGATGATTAGATACGTATCTATAGATTCATATAACTATGCATGTCATTCAGATCGTTGGTTTACTTAAGTAGTGTAAATAAATCCATTGAAGCTAACACACGTCTCTTTTACTGCATTTTCTGTAGCAAAGTAAAATCAACCTTATTACACTCATCAATATTAAATACAATTTTATTGGTTTAAATTGTATTACTGTACCAACTAAAGGTGTGTACCAAATAACAGAACAATCCTTCAACAGCTCCTCTAGATAAGTTACAATTCTTTGGCCAGCGCATTGTAGAATAAAATTACGAATGTATGGCATTTGACGTTTTTGTCTGTTATATACGAAAATACGAAACCGAAGAAGAAAGAAAGATCAGACAGAGCACGCGCAGGATGAATTCCCAAAGTATAGTTCGTCCTCATTTGAACATCTACAAACAGCACGATGTATCATGTATCATGTATCTGATGAGGCCGCCAAGCTGAGTGCCACCATTGTAGCACTTAGTGTCTATAATGGTGACCCTCTTTCCTGAGACTTTGCCTTTAGCTTACCATCAGGCGAGGTGAGGTCTAGTTGGCGTGTCGTATATAAAAAAAAAAAAAAAAAAAATTCTACCAGGTGGTTTTATAAGCTACCATTACAAGGTTAAGTCTACTTAAAGGCATGGGAGTATTCAATAAAAGATTCTCTACACTTTGAATGTTTATTAGTAATTACAATTTTACACGGTATATTATAACTGATTAATTAGAACACTACCGGATACATAGTATTTGAGCTAGGTCGTATGTGGCCGATTTAGTCAAGCCTTGCGTATGAACTAACTCACCGGGTATGCGGCGCCTGCTCTGCCGCATATGCTGGTATTTGCTGACGCTCCACAGCGCTTTACAGCCCGCTACACTACCATTAGAGTTGAAAGATCTTCTATATAAAAAACAGTTCCATAGGGAGTTAAAAGTGTTCCTATTGAAAGGGTGCTAGTATTCAATCGAGGATAGCATGTAAAAATTTTCTTTTTTTGTTAAGATTCATTATGTTAGATATTTTCGTATTTGCCGCGTGGTTTCCGGCAGAGTAGAATTAGGGACACCCCATCTCTTCCCATGCGGTGTCGTAAAAGGCTACTAAGGAATAGGGCTGATTAACAGATGGCATGCAGATTCTCAGATGCATGGCTCGAGTCGACAATAGTGCCCGGAATACGGCAATAGGCTCACCCCCTATTTACGTGAGACCGAATACAATTATTGGTGAAATGTGGGTGTTAAATTCACCTCTGCCTAACCCTCCAGGGATAAAGGCGTGATTATATGTATGTTGATATTTTGGTTTATTTTGATTTCATTTTGGTAAATTATTTTATATTTGGACTTGGCTACTGAAATTGATATTATTGACATTTTTTTTTGTGGGACACGCCAACTTGACTTCACTTCGCCTGATAGTAAGCTAAAGGCAAAGTCTCAGGAAAGAGGGTCACCATTACAGACACTAAGTATTTGACATTAATAGAAAACGACATGAATAAATTATAATTTGACATGAATAAAAATTGACATGTATTAGTCTGACTTTGTGTGTGTACTAATTTATTTTTATAATTACTAAATTCCTTGATTTTGATTTTGACATTTTATACTGCCTTATTGTATAATTATTATTAGATTTTGATAGATATGAAATGATTTATTATAATAATATTATGTATGTTCAGACACAGTGTGAACAAGAATAAGAATCATACATTTGTCAACGAATTACCACTTGTCAAGGGGAGCAAGAAGGAGTAAAAACCAAGGCATTAACATAATTTTGTGAACTTTGTTCGTCAAAATCGTTCTAATGCTGACTGTACATATGAATTACAGCATGGTTTCAATAAAACTACATGCTTGTTACATGTCTTACATAGTAACGTCATAGAAAACGCGGGCAAAACATCTATCGGATACTCTCTCGTAAAGTGAACCAGATACTCTGAATATCATCAAAACCATATTCTCAACAATTGTTACAATACAACACCCTCTAGCCCACCCCATAAATAACTGAATCACTCTATATGTCCACTTCAATTAAAAACCATACACCGGACCGGATACAGCTGTTGACACGATATCAAGTTGTGTTTTGTATTTGTAGCGCATGCATGGAAACAATTAATGGCAATTTGATGTCGTGTTTGCGTGAAATTGAGCTCCAGCATGATAGCTAATATTAATATTAGAATTATGTTAGACATACCGCTGATTAGATTCCCCCTCAATTCTCTTTTTCATCGTTATTCAGCCTAGTCCAGAATATATATATGTACATATATTATATAATATTCTACACAACGCTATCTAGACCCATGGTAAGCATAGCTTAACTAGCGTGTGTTATGGAATCTAGAATGCTGATAAACATACTTAGATACTATTTTTGTAATGCATACATATTATACATTGAAACAACCAGACCAATGCAAATACATATACATATTCGTGCATATAAATATTTGCACTGAGCGGGAATCGAACCCGTGCCTCCTGCGTGGCAGTCGCGTTCACTGCCGCTACGTCACAGAGCTGTTCAATGCATCATAAAATAATGAAAAAAAAAACTCGAAAGCTGCCCAAAATTATTTATTACATTATAATCCAGATAAAATAAAGAATAAAAGTTGCATAAATTTACATAGAGCTGAAAATTGGTGGGCAGCACCATAATAAAAGAAACTTTGTCTTTTTTTATTCAAGGTCAAAGGTCAAATATCGGATTCTCGCATTATTGTCGTCAATAGTAAGTGATATCGCCAAGATAGGTTAGACAAAGTTATAGATCATGTAATTACTTACAAAATTGACAACTTTGTCTAACCTACTTTTGCGATAACACTTACAAAAACAATGCGAGAATTCAATATATTAAATATTTGACCGTGAATAAAAAATGCACAAGTCCACTCGATGGGGACTTATGATTTTTTTTTATTATCCCTTGCCATTTTATTTCGTCTGATTTGACTGGATTATATACAGTGGACGCATGCACACCAATGTAATAAGAATTAAATTTTATAAATATTTTTGTGTTAACCACCTTTTGCTGTTGATTGTACCTATCAAAAATGTATTAATTGAAATAAAATCGTATTTACATTGATATTACTAAGTGAAAACATACAGCAATCTATACGCACCTATAAAAAATACCCCTTTAAATGTCCATATCGGCTGTTTTGTCGGTTGAACGTTGTCACACGTAAATTACCGGTTACCATTCGTTCGGATGAAGCGCAAATTTACGGTGTGTGAAGTACCCTGCTTGTCATTTGGCGAATGAAACATACGTTTATGTATTGCGCACAGCAGAGCTTTTTGTTGGCTTAATAGGGTAGAATAATTCAACATTGATCTTTTCTATCCTAAAAATATATCTATACGTGTCGGGGCCCACGATGTTATAATTATTCTGGGATCTTTTTTTTTTACGTGTGCAAAATCCCCACGGATACCTCCCCACTGGAGCCGGTGGAAGAGGTTATGGTTATGTAAAACGCACGCCGCCTGTGGGTCGTTTTGGTTGCCGAAGGTTAGGTTGACAGGCATATCCCTCGCACCCCGGCCGACACAGGGCCATCTCTCACGATCTGGCCCTCTCCTCGGGTGTGTGGGGACTACAGAGTCCCCAACTCATCCCCGGAAACGGATTGTTCTGTGACCTAATAGCTGATATATTTAGCGGCATATTTGCCATTTTGACTAGCAACATTTAATAACAAATTATAAGTATTGGTGAATTATTTCTCAAAAAATTATTTCTCAATCATAATCAGCAGTTACTTAATAGTAGTTAGTTAGTTAGTTAACAAATCGTGAGTAAAAGTGCAGGTTGTTAAATCTCTCTAATTCGGCGTCATGCTTTTTTTTATACAACTTAAGTGGCAGACAAGCACACAGCCCACCTGATGGAAAGTGGTTACCATGACCTATGAACGTGAGTAACACCAGTGGAGTCACATCCGTGCTGCCGACCCTGTAAGAACAGAGATTTTGAGCCGTCAGTGTAGAGAACAAAGCGGGACAAGCCTTTGGTCGTCCCACTGACAGCTCAAAAACTCTCCAGTGAGCTCTGGCTACCCTACTCACCGCCGGGAACACAACACGAAGTTATTATAACCGCGGTATTCTGTAGGGCGGAGGTACTTCCCCAGTCGGACTGCTCCATTGGGCGGAAATACCGCCGTGTCCTACCTCCTCCTAAAACACACTTTGCTGTGGAATGCGAACGTGTTGGCGGCAGTCTCTTTCTACAATTAAGCAATGAACACCTGAGGGGCCACCTCGCAGCCAGAGATGGACATAACCGTCCAGCCCGTTCGCCGGGGAGTTACCGTGGGGATTGCCGTACAAAATAGAAGGAATATGGAAGTCATGTTATTTAATTAATATTTTTCGCAATGTTTATAATATAATCTAGTGCATAAGTTTGTTAACAAGCGACTATAATATGGGGTTCTTCTTGCTGGACATAAGAAAGTTCTTAAAGAGTTGGTACGCACGTCAAGCATGAGTGTGACCTCCCCTAGTATCGCACATGTCCACAAGCCACGGTAACCACTTTCCATCACTTGTGGCATGTGGTTGTTTACCACATAAGTGGTATAAAAAGGCAAGTGCTCAAATATTATCCCCTCTTTTTACAGTTGTCTCATTTCGTCAGACGTCACTGGTACTGTTAAACGTACAATATAAAGATAATTTTTCACGTTCCTAGAATTCTTTCCTTTGCGGAAATGAACAATTTAAATTGTTTATGTCTGGTTCGGTTGCGCACAATATACTCCCGTATATTGCTTCAGTAGCTGCTGAATAGTTTTATGCTGTATCAGCCGATTCGATACTTCACGTTCGTATAACCAAGTGATTGTTATTAGCTACTAGTTAGTGCCCGCGGCTTCACCCGAGTGAAAAGCTAAAGAGTTTGCTTGTTTGTTTGGTTGACCGCCAATCTCAGGAGGTTCGTATTGAATAAATAATTTTGTGTCGATGAAGGTTTTAGGCTTTATATCATCACGCTATTTCTCAAAGGAGCGGAGCAATGACCTTTTTTGTACTACTTAGGTGGAAAACAAGCACACGACCCACCACCAAAGTGGTTACCGTGGCCTGTGGACGTGTGCAACACTAAGGGCTTCACAGCCTATAAAAATTCGTCTCATCTTGTTCAGTCAAACACTTATACACACTTATACAAGTATTACACCTATACAAAATCTAAGTAAGTTACCCAACACAACATATTATCACGCTACCTAAAACGAAGTAGTATAACTAAGGAAGAACTATTCCGAACCATTCCGGGCCGTCAAAATTGTCGCTCGTAAAGACACGGAATCCTCCGCACATGTCAAATGCCGTCGGCCGCGGGCGCGTATCCACTGTTCATCGTTAAATATTTTATACAGTTTAACGGATTACCCCCTAGCCAGGTTTACGGACGACCTGAAAAGGTGGCTAAGACAGACTGGATGTGGAAGGCAGAGGATCTGATAAAATGGCGCACATTGGGAGAGGCCTATGTACAGCAGTGGATTGCGGTGGGCTAATTAATTAATTGACGGATTATGTGAGAATTAAAGTGACTTTAAGCTCGAACGGTTAAAGCGACTTTCGAGTAAAAGATACAGTAAATAAGACATGGAAGAGGGCTGTTCATGCCTACCAGCTTCACTGAGCATTCCGCAAGGAGGTGTTCAGTTTATTAATTGTATTATCACAAGAGCGATGATGAAATGCGAAATCAATCACTTTTCATTATTTTACCACAGCGAATAAACGTCTCATTACTTTTGACCTACTTCTTTTTTATTTTGAGTTCATGAAGTTTGTCCTAAACGGAAAATAGTAATTCCCGCTCTAAACAAGGACAAGTACTCCTGTCCCGCAAAGGATGTTTCGGTTATCGGAGAGTAGGTACCGAATGATCTTCCACCCCCATTAAGGCAGGTGGTTACGTTGCAGTATTGAGTTATGATATTAATTTAACTTCATAAACAGAGTCAAAGTCAAATTCAAAGTCAACAATAATTTATTCTGTATAGACCATTAAATCGGCACTTACAAAACGTCAATAAAAAAAGAACATGAAAGTAGGTTTAGTAAATGGACCACCGATTTGAAGCGCAACCCCGACCTGAGAAGACTCCCGCAAGAAACGCAGTGGGCATTTTTTTAGTTTATTTACAAACATACACTTAGTCTACTTAATTAGACTTAATTAACAATACGTAGACTTAATTACATACAGACTACAAACACTGAACTGACCACCTACGAACGCGCTTCCTCCCTCTCACACCAACTACGAACAACATTCGGCACTGTGTCGCATGATGTCCTCATACAATAAAATAAGTAACGACTTGGATCTTTTCGACACAACGTCAGCTACTATAAAGAAATTATTTTATAACCTACATCGATCTACAGCAACTAAAGCTCACATGTTAGGTACTCGATCCCGCACCCGATCATCCTGTCAAGGCAGCTTGACTGGGTGATCGTGAATAGGATCATGACAATCATTCCTGTTTTGTGACTTTTGTCTCCGCTTTGTATCTACTTTTCTTTGTATGTTTGAAAAACGCATGTAGTGTTCACGTCTAGAAGGACTTTACATCGCTTTCTGATGGATTGATTATGTAATGAATATGCCAAATGTAACGACCAGTTTCGTGAGCCATTAATAAAAAAAAAACATAACTCAGGCTGGGAAGTCAGACAGCAGTCGCTCCCAATATATTAGTACCAATTAAAGTTATCGGGATATTTACCGTGTTGTTTTGTTCTGAGTTTCCGATAGTTCGGCGCTGCTGCAAACACCATGATCACGGAGGAACCCCGATAACTTTAATACTAATGTGAGAGACCATGATAGTTTAAATAAGCTCCTAATATAACCGAAAAAACACATGACTTGTGAAATACGACTTGTACACCGGAGAAATGTATAAACGCCTCCGAGATCCAAAAAAATAGGAAAATATATTGAAAGAAAGAAAGAAACATTTATTTAGAGCTAATAGTAGTAGCACACTAGGAAAATAGAATTCGGGAGAAGCAGCGCCATCGATTCGACAGAAAAAGATTATGTAAAGTGAACAAAATAATATCTCGAACCAACCTGTCCTATGGAAACAAACCTAACCTCCAAAGAAAGCGAGTGTCATGAAAATAAAAGGTCGCGGTCCTCTTTATGTTAGTTTTACGGAACCCTATTACGACGGGTTGCTGCTATCTTTGCCCCCGGGCAAGGGTGTCTTGGCTGAGGACCGACAGCTTTCATTATTGATTCCTTGTCCAGGGTTGAATGGAAGATAAAAGAATGAATGATGATCGGTGAATGAAGTGATGAATATATTTTATGACACTGAGATTTCTGACAAGAATGCCTATTTGTATGATGTAGATGTAGATTGTAGATTATTTTGAGACCTGCTTTGCTGACTGTACTTTATTCATAAACGTTTTTTCAACGTACAAGATTTATGCATCTCATCAAAAAAACAAACACAAAATTTCGAATACAGAACAAGGATTAAAAAGAAAACCATGAAACCGTTAAAAACTGTTTGCAATTCGCAAATTCGAATTACAAATTTGGACACGGCTAAAGCGAGTGTTGCTGTATAAAAAATTAAATTTAAAAAATGGTTCTGCGATTTAAAACTACTTTCTTTACAGGGTTGCCAGATGAATTCTTTTATTCATTCTCGTTTTGAAAAGAGGTTTTAATATTTATTGCGAAATCCCACGAATTCCTTTGTCGAAACGGTTTATTTCGATGAAATATAAAATGTGATAACTACATTTTATGAAATTAATACGTATCGTGTCGGATTTATCAACAGTCGAAATATTGTTTTTCTGATTTTTTTACCTGACTACGGTGAAGCAAAAGGAGGTCATGATTACACCACTTAAGTGGCACACAAGCATACAGAGCGGGGTCACGATCCCGAGCCCGAAGAAATTCGGGCCGTGAGATCCCGGCTCCACAGGGAAATGGTGGCAGAATGGGAGAGACGACTTGGGCAACCAAGCGCAGGGCACGCCGTAGTAACGGCGGTAAGACCCATCATGGGGGAGTGGCTAGAGAGGCCACACGGCAGCCTCTCGTACCGTCTGACGCAGATGATCACCGAGCACGGATGCTTCGGAAAGTATCTGCGTCGGATGCAGAAAGAGCCAACGTCCGAGTGCCATCACTGCGACGCGAGCGAGGACTCAGGTCCGCACACGCTCACCGAGTGTCCGGCGTGGGAGACGCCGAGGCGGGAGCTTGTGGCGGCCCTGGGAGTGAGGGTTCTCACGCTCTCCACCTTGCTCGCGGCGATGGTTCGCTGCGCGGATGCGTGGGCGGCCGGCGCCTCCTTCTGCGAGCAAGTAATGCTCGTGAAGGAGGAGGCGGGGCGGGAGCGGCAGCGGGAGCGACGAAGGATCGCTAGACAAGCTGCCCGCGCACGAAGGCAACTCGGGTGTCGGAGGTCGATGAACGACCTCCGCCCCCCATGAGCGCCGGCCTGGGGGTGACAGGTGAAGCCGCCTGTCACCCTTGCAGAAGCAGGCCGCGGCGGCGGCGCGCGTGGCGCGCCTCCCCGTTTCCGGGGACGAGTTGGGGACTCTGTGGTCCCCACACCCGAGAAGAGGGCCAGATCGTGAGAGATGGCCCTGGGTCGGCCGGGGTGCGAGGGATATGCCTGTCAACCTCACCTTCGGCAACCGAAACGACCCACAGGCGGCGTGCGTTTTAGTCGGTTCGAGTCCGACATAACCTCCTCCACCGGCTCCGGTGGGGGGGTATCCGTGGGGATTTTGCGCACGTAAGAAAAAAAAAAAAGAAAAAAGCATACAGCCCACCTGATGAAAAGTGGTTACGGTGGCCTATGGACGTGTGCAACATCAAGGGAGTCACATTCGTGCTACCGACCCTGTAAGCACAGAGAGTGATGTGTTGTCAGTGCAGAGGACAAACCAAGACAAGCCGTTGATCTTCTCAATGAAAGCACAAAAAAGTGTTAAATTCAAATTCAACAAGACCTTTTTCCACGTGAGTGAAAGCGCACTTAACAGCAAATACCTCCATACGTGCCTCCCCAAACCCGCAGACTTTGGGGATTGTTCTTTTTTTTTATACCACTTAGGTGGCACACAAGCTCACGGCCCACCTGATGGAAAATGGTTACCGGGGCCTATGGACGTGTGTAACACCAGAGAAGCCACACTCACGCTGCCGACCCTGTAAGAACAGAATCTCTGTGCCGTCAGTGTAGAGGACAAAGCAGGACAAGCCTTTAGCCCACTGACAGCACAAATTCTCCAGTGAGCTCTGGATAACCTACTCACCGCTGGGGATACTACACGAAGTTATTATAACCGCGGTATTCTATAGGGCGGAGGTCCATATGAAAAGTGCCCGCTTGACTGCAATTATAGCCTCGTTGTAATATAGTTAGTTGTAATACAATATAGTCACTTTCATTACAATCTGTCATTCAAATATTCGTCAATAGTGTAGTACGCTTTCGTTATAAGTAAGTGCAATACATTTTTTTTAAAAGTAGTTGTATTTTCCACTTCTAAAATATTTCGTGGTAATTTATTGTACAAGCGAGGTGCCATGGAGAAAATACTTTTATCAAACAGCGCTGACCAATGCTGAGGCATACAAATTTTATGGCAGTTACGAGCACTGTTGTATGCAGTATAACGACTCAAATTACCTTTTACAAAAGTTACAACTTCATATATATACAGACAAGGTAGGGTTAGTATCTTCAACTGTATAAAGTGTGGTTTGCATGTGTCTGTCTGTTGTAATTTGCACACGGCTCTCAAACATCTTTTCTGTGCCTTAAATGCATCTTCCTTGTCAGTAGAGTTGCCCCAGAACATGACCCCATATCGTAATATTGCTGTCACGTGGGCTCTTGTGCTTGCAAGGTCGGCAATGCGATTTTGACTCCCTTGGTGTTGCACACGTCCATAGGTCACGGTAACCACTTTCCATCAGGTGGGCCGTGTGTTTGTCAGTCAACCAAGAGGTATAAAAAAATCAATCAATTAGCCAATCCCATTTCATTGCTGGACATAAGTCTCTCCCAATGTCAGGAGACTTTGTCCTACTGTTTCCACGCTGGCGTCTGGCCAGCGTGGAAACAGTAGGTTGGTTGGTTGGCACAGGGTTTTTATTTCAAGTCTTTCTTCTCTCACAGTGATATCGTCTGCGTATTTTACCGTTAGCCTCCTTTTACGACACCCTTCGGACGAGATGGGGTAATGATATTTGTTTTCTATCTCCGTCACCACATGGGTACACACGAATACGGTGAAGCGGAGGCCTATGTATGTTCATCTGGTTCCTCATAGCTCCTCAACTACTTATTAGAACTGTACAAAAAAGGTATCATTAGAGGCGTTCATCAAAACTTCGCTGGAAGGCTCATGTCAAAAAGAAACGACAGGCGTTAGACATAGACATTATAATAATATATGTGGCAGACATTCTATCATAACAAAGTACTTTTATACAAGCAAGTGCTCATGCCTATATGGACATACAGCATTCAACTTTGGGGATGTACAAGACGGACTAACGTTGAAGTAATACAAAGATTCCAAAATAAGGCACTTCGGACTATAGAAAATGCTGCCTCGGACGTCAGAAATGATGACATCCAACGAGACCTAGGAGTGAATCTTATGACTAACGTTATAAAAAAATACGCCGAAGAACACGAACAAAGGCTTCTCCATCAAATGAACGTCGAGGCTATCCAGCTACTTGACGCCACGTACATAGTGAGAAGACTAAAAAGAACTAAACCTTTTGAGTTAGTTTAGTAAAGGTAATGTACCGAAATATAGTGAGTGCTGAGCTTAAGAAACAAAAAAAGTTTTTTTTTAAATTGATTAAAATAGAAAGAAATTGAAACAATCCAGTCGTGATTCGAACCTGCGATCTCTCCTTTAGAAAGCTCTGACTACGGTGACGGTTGCCGTCAGACGGATATATGTATAGAAGAATTTGGATGGTTTCAGGCGAAGGTCCGGTGGCTTAGTGGTCAGAGCGTTCCCCCTTTAAGGGAGAGATCGCGGGTTTAAATCCCACCTGGACCGTTTACATTTTTTTCTATCTTAATCGATTTTGAATAGTTAGTAAACGAAATGCTTGAAATTTCATTTAAAAGTGTCTTTTCATTTCTATAGAGACTATAAGAAATGCGTCAATGGATACATTCTTAACTTAGCATTTAACAATTTAGCAAATTACTTATTAGCCTGAAAGTCTAATAAAAAAATTTAGGAATATAAAACTTAATTATTGAGACAAAGATTGTAATCGTGTATTACTGTTGGCGTTTGTTTCTCCGACTCCCCGAGCCGGTCGCGCGGGCCTGTGATTGGCTAGCGCTATGGGCGCGTTCGTAAATTAGTAGACGGAGAATAACGTCTCGGCGCCCTACCGCGTGTATTCCAGAGAGGGAGTTTAGGATTATCCGCTACACGAGTAGGTACACCATAATGAAAAAAAGAAGCTTTTGGGTTGTCTACTAGTTTTTTTTATACCACTTAGATGGCAGACAAGCGTACGGCCCACTTGATGGAAAGTGGTTACCGTGGCCTATGGACGTGTGTAACACCTGAGAAGCCACACTCGCGCTGCCGACCCTGTAAGCACAGAGTCTCTGTGCCGTCAGTGTGGACAAAGCAGGACAAGCCTTTAGTCATTCCACTGACAGCACAAATTCTCCAGTGAGCTCTGGCTACCTTACTCACCGCTGGGAACACAACACGAAGTTATTATAACCGCGGTATTCTATAAGTATCGTGGTTTCAAGCTATATGCTATATGACGTGTCACTGGATCTAATGTAGCGGTCTTAAGCCCTCTAGCGGTCATAAATTATGGTGTTAAAAGTAAATTTGAGATGAATATGCTGTATTTGGTATTAGCACATTTCAGATAATACTATGTATAAATTATAGCTGTTGCTTGGCCCAAAATAATATAAATAAAGAATTAATTTTAAAACTAAAACCCGTCTACTAATAATCACCCTCCAAAAAATATTAAACAAGATACAAGATTCAAGGATTCTAGGGAAAAGTGGTATATGACCATAGATATCCTTGATATTTTCTTGTTTAATACTTTTTTGAGCGTTATTTTTCACTAGTCGGGTTTTATAATTTTTAAATAATTTTTTTTTTGTAATTTTGTTTATATATTATAGTCTGCAATAACACATAGGTTACTTTTATCTATTCCCGGATTGTGTTACGGGAACGAGATCAAAGTCAAAATTCTCGACGAGTGAACCCACGGGCAACAGCTAGCGCATGAAAACTGTGATATCTACCTTCAGAATCCTACGGCAATAATATCCTCGTGTAGTGTTCCCGGTGGCGGGTAGAGTAACCAGCGCTCATTGGAGAGTGTGCTGTCAGTGGGAAGACCAAAGGCTTATCCTGCTTTGTCTTCTGCACTCTGAACTCTGTTCTTAGATGGTTGGCAGCACGCGTGTGACTCCTCTTATGTTGCATACGTCTATAGGCCATGGTCCCTAAGTAATATAAAAACAGGGAAAAATATAGAAATATAATATTACTGTCCTATGAGAACTATTTAAAAAAAATTGTATTCCCTGAACACTTAATCGGAACCCAATTTTGGAAACTGAACTGTTTTCTATGTTATTTCTTCGGAGGTTAGTCGTTTGGGATCAAATATTTAAAACGGGGGCTCCCTTGTGAGATCCCGTAAAAGGTAAGGATTAAGGTAGGTTACCTTCGTCGTAATACTTATTGAAGAATATTGATCTTTCAATTTAGTTAGGCAATATCTTAATTTACTATGCATATATTTTTGAGAAAAAACTAGGACACTAAGTAGTGCCTACTGGTAAGAATACGATAACCATGAAGCATCCCCGTATTTCCTAAACCATCAAAAATCAAAAATTTCGGCGGTTTCTTTTTCCTACAGTCCCCTTTGAGCAGGACGTGAAAAACCATCTGATGTGGCCGTCAAGCTGATGATGGTGGTGTCTATAATGGTGACCCTCTTTCCTGAGACTTTGCCTTCAGTTTCCCATCAAGCAATTTAAGTTAAGGAGTCAGCCTTACGATCGAAAGGTCCCGGGTTTGAATATTGGTCATTACACTACCGACGCAAACCCACTCCTAGCACAAACAATTTAGCTTAGTTGAAGGGGTTGGAGGGAATATTAGTAATTGTGGTGGATAATATTCTTTAAAAAATAAACATGTGCAAATCCTAAACTGCAGAATTTTGTTCTCTGATCGCTTGTATGTCGAAAAATCTGGAGTTATGTCAAGTACGTTCGTGTTAGTACCTAAAACCCTAAAAATAAAGGGACTTGTGTGTTCTGCTATTGCCATATAAACTGAGCCCCTCATAACCAATTGCTATTGTAGGTATATACGCAGAAGTTTAAATAAAGAATGTGTTAAAAAATATACTGTTCCCGTTCCCGCAACTGGGATTCTATTCCCGTGATAAATATAGTGTAATTCCAGCTTTGCAATTCTCTAAGCATACAGCGTTCAGTACAGCACTGCGACTGCCTTGATAATCATTGCCATTGGTCGAATTAGGTGACGTCATTGGAAATTGACCAATGACAATCTGGCTGTCGCAGCGCTTGAATAATAACTATTTGCATTGACCTGGCCATGCCTCGGAGATTACGGTAAGCTGTCGGTCCCGTTTATCATACTAACATCTATGGCAGTCATTACATGTAGTTGGAGCTCTATAAAGTTCAACACCTGGTCTAACTGTGATACTTCGATTTTACCAATAAATCCACAAAATTTGCACAAAGCGGTGAAGTCAATAGATTTTCGTGCAAATTTTCCAATTTTCCGGTCGCGCCGTGTACAGCAGCGGCCGGAAAATTATACGGCAGCAGTACAAATCCAAAAATATATGACACTTGTGACTTTTTAGCATAACCACACTAGTTTCATAAAAAAAAAATTCTATCAGTTTCGGGTTTGGAGGTTGGATGGCAATCGCTTCACGGAAGATATCAAAGAGCAGTCAAATTGCAGTTAAACTGGGAAAACCCTACCCCAGACTCTAAGGGGAAAGCTTCTGTTGTGACTAGGATTAACGTTAAGATGAAGAAGATCTACAAAATTGACTTACTGTTTATACCTGTACAGTGTCACAGGGACAGCGGGACATGAAAATTTGATGATCACCTCCAGTAATAATACCTTTTGTAATAAAAGTGCGGCACTGACGCTGCTTTTTGTCTCTTTTGCATTTAAATATGGCGGCTACCCTTTCGGTGGATGAAAAAAGGTAAGGATAAAGGATAAACTATTATGTGCTTTGGAAGATTTTTCTATGAATATTTCGACTGCTGCTACGAAGAGTATTGAAATTGCAAAATACGCACTGTTCAGGAGTGCAGTTTAAAAATTTATTTAACCTGTAATGGTTAATTCTAATAATGCTGTAAAAGTAATACCTACTCCAGTTTAATAGCTAATTTTCTGGTCTTTTTTTGGAGTACATGTAATAAAGTTCAATTTGTATTTCATAAATATTTCACTTTCGATGATAAATCGTTCGTATTGAATGTGCATATTTTATCAACAGCGGCAGATTCGATAGTATTTGCGGTTCATAAAATCATAGGAAATGTCGAATCTACCAGTTTCAATGATAATCTCACGTATATATATATACACGTAAATGTACACGTATACTGTCGAAAGTGCCACTTTCCACAAAACTAAAACTAAAGGTGTACTTACACATATACTACTCAAAACATGGCGAATACAAAAAAATCAGTCAGTTACGGAGTGTGCGTGCGTCATAATTTTACCATCGAATATATCAAAATTGATGTTGTCAGTTACTTAAAGTGTTCAAAATCGATTTTATTCGGCTCAAAATTTGCTTAAATAAGCACTTCTACAAAATTATTTTATTGGTTCTAATGCAACATTATATTTATGCTATGCTGCTATAGATAAGTGCAATAAAAACAGATTCGTTATTTTTTTCTAATTTCGATACTGTTCGTAGCAGCAGTTGAGTTTTTTATGGAGCTATGGAATATACATGGCTTTCTAGCAGATTTCGTTTTGGACAGTAAAAGCAGATGCGAAAGTAGTACCTACAGTATTTTAGTAGTTTTAAATTAATAATGACATGGACGTGGTTATTTTAATTCGCCCGTAAATCCCCTCGAAAAACCCGTGCCCGGACTTGAACCAACTGAAACCACATCGAGTAAAGCTGTTATGAGTTTTTTTTTAAACAAGATTTTAAATAATCAGACTTAGGCACGCGAAGGTAATCTGAAGGCAAAGTCTCAGAAAAGAGGGTCACTATTACGTACATATACCATGTTGCAATGATGACACTCAATTTGACGGCCCCATCATATATTTTTCACGCCCCGGTGAGTGCCGATTTTTGACATTTTAATAAAATTTTAATGTAAATATTAACACGATTAAACACGTTGGACATAATTATTGACTATCTTCCGTTTAAATTTAATAAAAAATGATTTGATTATAAATTGCTCGCATGGTTCCCGGCAGAGCAAAATTTCGATTAGAAGAGTCCCATGCGGTGTCGTACAAGGATAGAACTGTTTAACATCAGACAGATATATACAGCCCAGACTCAGCCTCAGATGAATGGCTTTAGTCAACAATAGTGCCCGGAAGATGGCAATAGGCTCACCTTCTATTACGTGGGTCCGAATTCAATGATACCGCGGTAGACAGAGGTGCTGGCACCCACATTTCGCCAGTTTATGTTTAGGTCCCAATGTAATAGGTGGCGAGCCTATTGCCATTAACCAGGCACTTATAAACCAGCGATAAATACACAAATAACTTCGAAATGCATCGAAAAGTCATTGGTGTGTGCCATGGTAAAAGCTGGGATCGAAACCGAGACCTCATCTCAGCAGTCCACTACCCATACCACTAGGCTCATTATTTAGCCGTAAACAATACAACAATATAACAAGCAAAGCAACATGGTTGAACACTATCTTAACGTATTTACTACTAGCAATATAGAGCTCTGAAGTTAAATCGATGTACGGAGGCAGTTAGTTAGGTTGAGCCTAATGTCCGTTTTATTGCTGTCCTGTGCGTGCCTAGAAAAAGATTTGCGGGAGATATCGAGTCGCTATTCCTACAATATTTTTTGATACTGAACCAGAACCTTTTCGGTTGACGCGTGAGGTACACAAATGACATGATGAATTTGTATGATTGTTTTATTTAACACCTTTGTTTTCTTTGTATCTTAATTACATAATAGTCAAATCAAATAATTTATTTGCATAACACAGGGTACAGAAAGTTAGTAAAAGATACATTTTCATTAAATGTATAGGTCCGCTGTATTACAACCTCTTCAAGGTGTGCAAATATTTGGTATTGTCTATACATGCCACGTTTCAAGTAGATATAGTCACGCCTTTTTCCCAGTGGGGTAGGCTGTTTTCCACTTGACACGATCCTGGCATACTTTTTTCGTGTCTTCTACTTTCATAATTGTTTTCATACATGCTCGCCGGTTTCCGGTACTCTTGACATGTCCTTTCTTCAAAATGTCTTCGATTTGATTGACATACGTATGTCTACGTCGACCCCTACCGGGATGTCCATTCACCCTCGCTTCATAAATTTGTTTTGTCGATCTAACTTAAGTGTCTAACAATATATATACAGCTGTTCGCCTAGTGGATACTTTCTCTTTGTCCAATAGAAAAGTATGTGGAGAAATGCCCACGGTAACCACTTTCCATCAGGTGGGCCGTGCGCTTGTCTGCCACTTAAGTGGTATAAAAAAAATGGAATGAGATATTTTGTGACTTTATATTGGGAAAAAGTTATTAAATTTACTAACATCTCTACAAACCTCTCCTGCTAAGCTAAATTACTTGTGTTAGGAATGGGCTCATATAGACAGTGTTGTCATTTTCTAGGCCTTTACCCAACTCGGTTATCATCGGCTTTTCAGTTTAATATTGAAGTTCAGCCATCTGACCCCCACAACCAATTGGCGATATCAAAGTTCTATAGCTAGGCTAGTTGGACTTTTTAGTACTCTGACTTCGTAGTCGGAGTGGTATTCGTATACCACCTGCCATAAATGTTCATATTGCACCTGGCACCGACGGATAAATGAGCTCTGCGAGACACGGAAACATCTAGACCAATGCAAATATTCATGCTTACACATATTTGCACTGAGCGAACATCAAACCCGCCAACGTCTTCAGATGACAGTGTAAAATTGTAACCCTCGCGGCCCCGGCTGGCCCAGATCCATTTTCAGAAATTTCATTCAGATATATTTAGCACCCTGGCATTGAGTATATTTATCCTAGCTATATTATAAAGTGGGACATAATTATTTGTACGTATCATAAATACTATTCTAATAATTAATTCTAATACATCTTTTAGTTTTATTTTCATTGTTTATATTGGAATGTTGAACGATGACAGGAAAACATAGAAGTCTATTTAATTTATTCAAAAAGATTTGTACAATACTTCAATAATAATACTTAAATGAAATTTAAAACTAAAAACTATTATTAGGTACGCTGAAATAAAAATTAGTCCTATTGTTAATAATATTCTACAGCATTTAAAACTATTAAATGCTGTAGAATATTATAAAATATAACTGTTCCATGTGCTGCAGTTATTCAAAATAAAAGCATTTTTCTTTCGTGTCTTTCTTTTTTCTGTTCTATGAACAAAATCAGAAAAAATACGCTTACCGACTCCACAGTTTTCCCTGTTCTTCGAGGCGTGAAACGTACGGCGGCCTCCCACGTGAGATATTGACTGTAACATACATCACCTGCGACTATACTTTATACTGTAACTATGCAATGTATATAGGTTAGCTGTTGCTCGCGGCTCCACCTATGGTCCATTTGCCAAACTAGTCTTCAAAATTTCTCTTTCAATTTTGACGTTTTGTAAGAACCGTTTTAATGGTTTATGGCTGAAGGAGTTAGAGGGAACATTAGTAATTTCGGTTCTGAAATTATTTACAAAAAAAAATACAGAATAAATGATTTCTTCATTTAGCTTTAACTGTGCCCGCGTCTTGATGCGGACTTTTTTAAAGGTCTTGGTTGGACTTAAAATCCTATGTTCGTTTGAGTTTCAGCAATTGGTTGAGTAGAAATGAAGTTGCGAAACCTGACATTGACCGGGGTGACATAAGGCATTTCAAAAGGGAAGCTCGTGGAAAAAATCTTACCTCTAATAGAACAACTATTTAGAGATGTGAGCGAAACCAAATTTTATTTTATTATTATCCAAATATTCTGAGTGTTCGATATTTCGCTGTGGCAAGCATCTTCATCACGGAGGAACGCCGAAATATCGGAAACTCAGAACAATACAACATGGTAAATATCCTGATAACTTTAATACTAATATAGCAATTTTGTATGGAATTAAAAAACATCTCTATCTCGGCTTCCTATTACAGAGGAAGCTGGCAGGAATTAGGTTATAGAGACCCCTCGCCACTGTTTTGTGTGGTTTATATTATGTAGTGATGACAAAAACCTAATAACAATTAATTGGCAATAATTATAACCGTAATTTAATAATGTCAAATTGTTATTGTTGCGAATTAGTGGTCACCACTATTGGGACGGACGTCATCATTTCTTTCTTTTATGTCGCCATTTTTAAGTGTTGTATTGTTCTGAGAGCTGCTGTTGTATTCTGATGCGTCACTGACTCGTTTTGCCTGGCGGCGGATCCACTAGCGGCGAAATCTGAAAACCAGCGCTTCGCATACCCTGGGCATTCATGCTGAGATGGTGGCCCATTTGGGTGCGCACGATGTGCAGTGAATGTATTCTTGTTGTGTTGCCTTATTGTGATTATATATTTGTCTGACTCTCTGTACGTTGTGTGTTCTTCAATAAATGCATTTTCTTTCTTTCTTTCTTTCTTTCTTGAAGCTGAATCGAGTCATAGGGTCCAAAAGACAAGTCCAATAGACGCTACCCATGACTAGAGGGCTGGTTTATTCTTTGCGCAGAGAATTGATACTGCCATTCAACGTGACAATGCCATCAGCCTTCTGGCTACTGTTCCAGTTCACGGCGATGGAGAAGAATTCTTTGACGTCTGAACCTGCACGTTGTATATCTATACATACATATGATCACGCCTTTATCCCCGGAGGGTTAGGTAAAGGTGAATTAACACCCACATTTCACCAATCATTGAATTCGGTCCGGGCACTATGGTTGACTCGAGTCATGCATCTGAGGCGAGTCTGGGCTGTATATATCTGTCTGATGTTAAACAGCCCTATCCCTTAGTCGTCTTGCACGACACCGCACGGAAAGAGATGGGGTGGCCCTAATTCTGCTCTGCCGAGAACCAAAGCAGAAGCGCGTTCAACCAAATGAAACCACTTTTCATATGGTTGAACGCGCTAATCTCAGGAACTACTGTTTCTAATTGATTTTTTGTTTTGAATAGCCCGTTTATGGTGGAAGGTTACAGGCTATATATCATCACGCTACCCCTCAAAGGAGCGGGGCAGTAATCATAAATGACAACAAACCCGATAGAATACCATACATTTTTTTTAAGTTTTTTTATTTTTTATTTAACAAATTACGTAATGCGGACATAAATAATAGTTTAGTAGTATATAATAAACCACTAAGGTTTGTGCTAATACTACAAATTATACTTAAAACAACGGATTGATTATTGTCTTACTTAAATAATATAAATTGACAAGGTAGGTAGTACACAGTTAAAATACAACAACAATAACTTCACATATTCTGCAGAAAGTGGGATTTGAGTTTTAACTTAATATTAGTCGGTGATATTATATTCCTTAAATCGGAGGGTAGTTGGTTTACAAAGCGAGGCAGCAGATATGCAGATGTGCGTTCACCATACATATTATTAGCTCGTACCGTTCACAATTGATTTTGAGCGACGGCCCTCGTGTATACAGGATGTTGGATTTTATTTTGTAATTCGTCATTAAAAAACTGTTCCTTCAATAAAATAAATTTTAATTGCGTTTGTACAGGTAGTACATTGCAGTGTTTAAACAATCTATGCTCGTCACCCTGCCATTGGTCTTTAATATTATAAAATGCTGTTATGATGATATTCGCGATTTCAAAATGGTCGCCTAGTATTATATGTTTTTTTTTTAATTTTAATCATATTATTTAGGTAGATAATGTTATTACAAGTCTTGCAACTGAATATCTACTTCACCCATAATAGATTTTTACAATACTATTATTCTTGTTACGATAAATACGACGATTCCTCGAGAACACAATATAGACAGTCCGCTTTGTATTGGTTATAATAACTAGTGATGGGCAGTCGGATATATCAACATCGATTTTTTTTATACCACTTAAGTGGCAGACAAGTACACGCCCCATCTGATGGAAAGTAGTTACCGTGGCCTATGGACGTGTTTAACACCAGAGGAGCCACACTCGTACTGCCGAAAGCACAGAGTTTTTGTACCGTCAGTGTAGAAGACAAAGTAGGAAAAGATTTTAGTCCTACCACTGACAGCAGAAATTCTCCAATGAGCACTGGCTACCTTACTCACCGCTGGGAACACAACACGAAGTTATTACGGCCGCGGTATTCTGTAAGGCGGAGGTACAGGCAGACTGCTCAATTGGGCGGAAATACCGCCGTATCCTACCTTCTATAATATATTTCTTTCACTGTGTTATTCATGCATAAAGCATGCAAGGAAATTGACCGTAACTCACATGCACGGGTCCGGTATTAATTACTCTCTCCTATAATAATAATAATAAAAAAATAATAAAAAAAAGGTTCTCTTCTCTTCTTCATCCTAGTATTAATCCCAGTCTCATCCGAAGCTTTCACCTCGGAAACAGGAGTCCGCTTTTTCCTTTGTAGCATGGCTGAACCTTGATATTTTCCGTGAAGCGACCTCCACAACACGTTGGCGATATCGAAGGATTGCAGTTACACCAGTGGTGAAAGGCTCCAACTACCAGTAACGGCTGCCAAATACATAACTTTAAACTATCGCGTTTCATGGTATGCAATAATCTTTTTTTTTAATTCTAGGACACGTCACCTTGACTTCACCTCGCCTGATTTTAAGCTAAAGGCAAAGTTTCAGGAGAGAGGATCACCTTAGTAATGTTACAATGGTGGCACTCAGCTTGGCGGCCTCATCAGATGCTTTTTCATGCCCCGCCTAAAGGACCCGGGACTGTAAGAAGAAGGAAACACTTAACGGGAATTAACGCAGTGACCACGGCCGGTATAACTTTATCCAAACGGTAGGCAAACTAAAGATAAACATATACATGTACCTATACCATGATCGTGGTAACTCCCGTTAAAATGATTGAATGTCAAATATATGTTCGTATGGCAACCGGAATCAAAGATTTAACGTACTCTCCGAGGTACGACCAATCCAATACAAATAGTTATTTTTTATTATACATGGCCTACCTGATGGAAAGTGCTTACCGTGGCCTATAGACGTATGTAACACCAGAGAAGCTGCCAACCCTGTAAGCACAGAGTCTCAGTGCCGTCAGTGTAGAGGACAAAGCAGGACAAGCCTGTAGTCATCCCACTGACAGCACAAATTCTCTGCTCTGGCTACCCTACTCACCGCTGGGAACACAACACGAAGTTATTATAACCGCGGTATTCTGTAGGGCGGAGGTACTTCCCCAGTCGGACTGCTCAATTGGGCGGAAATCCCGCCGTGTCCTACCTCCTACAAAAGTTATATCGCATTCACTATCGCCACGCCACAGAGACTGTCGATACTCTCGTCTATATTCCTAGTATCGTTCTTTCACAATTTATTTATATCATATTATCGATATTTTCCCGACCCTCGCCAAGGCATCGGATACAGGATTATAAAGGAAACCTTGCAACAATAAAGAACGGTGGTTCATTGAGGTTGTAGTACACTGAGATCATAATAAACTGTCCTACCATTTTCATAATAAAGGTATTTCTTTATTTCTTCTTCTTCTCTGCAACTCAAAATCTCGTGTCTATTTTATAGTTTGATGTTAAAAGAAAAATTAATGTAAAATCAGTCTAAAATTTCAAATACAAATATTTGCAGGTGTGAATATACGAGAATTGTATAATATTTTGAATGGAATTCTGAATAATACATTTACAATACAAAGCAGTAGGCAGCAGTATTGTAAATGTTGTATTTTATTTAGATTTATTTATTGAATGATTTTCCAATTATTAAATTCCTTGTGAGAAGGGCGATCAGTTAGGAACACAGTACTGCCTGAGGTCCCCTTGCAAAATGCAATTGAGATAATTTCTAAATTAAAACTAGATCTAATAAATAAATAATACCAAATAATAATAATATGCACTAATCTTAATCTAAGTTGTTACTAACACAATGGATCAATGCTATATGAGAAATAAATTATGTGATTTGATTTATGCACAAGTACATAGCCGGACTTAATATCGTAGGCATTCTCTACCAGTCAACTAAAGGTGCTGCTGCAGAGATAAATCAATAATCAATAATCAATTTAATTCGTCAAACATAGGTAAAAAAGGTGTTACAATAAAAAATATAATGCTCTTCAATGTTTCGCCTAAAGGCATACGAAATAATACATTATTAGTTAATGAAGTTAGATAATTAAAATAAAATTAAAATAAGCAATGTCAGTGAAAATTGAGATGCAATGTTGAAATAATTACTAGGTGCATTATTGAGAGTAATATTTACTAGATAAACACTATACATAACCAGGTATAGCGTCGTAAAGTAATAAAATAATATCTATCATACCTGTGGCGATACCACATGTACCCAGGGCCATCTAGCGTCAGTAAGCCGATCTAGGAACTCGCCGAACGAACGTCACTGCAAATACTACATCGCGCAATTGGAATTCTCGGACTGGTGCAATATATGTACATCATCCCAAAGATGATCGTTGGGCCGCGGCCCGCCAGGCGTGATCATCTTGCCTGGTCGGAGGATCCTCCCTCTGTGTCGGCAGAACATCACACCTCGTTCCTCGACATACCCAACAGTGGACTGTGGTGACCTAATTGATTGGTACCCATACTACGGTATGAAGATACGAATATTTGTAATGGTAAATAGATATAAATGCATAAAATAAATAAATATACTCACATATAAATATATGAATTATAAATAAATAAAAAAATTTTTATTGATACAAAAGTTTACAGTATTACAATCATTTTGACATCAAATATACCTATACAAACATACATCGTGTATATCTTATCACAGATACTATATACCTATTCTCATACTACTATATATATTAGAAAAAAGTGAAATTTATTTGAGATCATTGCCAGTTTGTCGAGAAGTAATAATTGGCAAACTTTCGCCTTGAACACAAGACTGTTGGTGGCCTTCCTGATTTCAGGAGGTAGCGCAGACTGTGTAGGAAAAGAAGAGTGAACAAACCCAGAAGTATGAGTAGGACAGCTTAGGTGCAGATTATTGTTTGATCGAAGGGCTCTGTTGTAATTTTCATGGCTGTATTTAAAGTGAGGATACACTTGCAAATAGTTAGGGGGACTAGAAGATGTAAGAATATTAAAAATAGTAGCAATTGTGTAACGCCGGAATGTTTGTGCGTTAATATTTTTTTATAAAGTAACACAATTGATAGTTGCAATATATTTGGGATGTACCTGTGGCGACATCTAAGAGGATTGCGCTGAATCTTCATTGATCACCTGTTGTGGTGTTTGGTTTTCTGAGTTGGCGATAGATGTCGCTAGAAATAATGCTAATATTAATTAGCATTTCAGTATTTTCATATCATTGAATAATTGTGTGATTTTATGGAATTAAATCACTTAATTGTTAATACTTTTATAATATAATTTAAATTAATGGTGCGGTGTTAGTGCAAACTACTACTGTCATCCGTCAAAAGACGGTATTGATATGAGGTAGAAGTTTTTTTTGAGTGTTACGTGTTTGTTGATTGGTGAAAATTTGATTTTTACTAGAATCTTCCATGGAGAAGGCTATAAATAGGCCTCTCCTGGTGAGACGAAAAAAGATCAGAAAGGTCGTATCTCTGTTATTTCTTTGCCTGATTTTCTCTGGAAGATTTTCTGTACTTACCTACATATTACTACATTATCAGAGTGATAATTAGTAATCTATCCCGGACTTCTCTGGGGTCTACTGGTACCGTTGGAGACGAATACTTGACCCATCCGCAAAGTGCGGTACCCTCTGTTTGGGTTTCTGGTCGCATAAACTAACGGAGTTCCTTGGCTTGGGACTCGTGGCGCAGTACGGGAGGCAGTGAGCAGCAATCGGAGTTCCTGGTCTTGGGACTCGTGTTGCAGTACGGGAACCGGTGAGCAGGTCCCGTTTACGCAAGCCGACAACCTGTGCTGAGGATATGCGAAGGTCCACCGAAAGGTCACGTATTCATTCCTCTAATTATCTTTTTATGTACCTATCTTGTACAAATCCTGTAACTCTGTGTAACTGTAACAAGATCAGCTGTGCGTGCTACGAGGGATGCGCACAGGCAAACTACATATTCTGTAGTACCTACTTACTTACCTATCTGTAAATTCTGTGTTTTTTGTTATTTAAATATATGTATGTACTGCCTAAGGTCGTTTCATTGAAGGTATCTGGAACACGCACACACACTGTCTCTGATGAAAAAGGCGCCCTGAGGTATTCTTAGAGTCTCAGTTCCTCAGCTCTTACCTGGGCGAACCGGTGGAGTAGCCAGGGGAAGTTTCCCGGTTACAATTGCACATAGATCTGAAAGAATTGGCAACCAATTTAATTGCTTATCGTGAAGCAGACGTGGTCATACTTACGGAGATAGAACACGGAGTAATAATTATGCAATTTTCTAAAAATCTTTGAATATTTATTACTCAATATAGTTTTTTAAATACAAATTAACGGCTGAACGGAATTGGCTGAAATTTTGCACAAATATGAATTATATTCTAGAATAAATAAATATGTTACTTCTCCCTGGAATATGCTCCCATGGGTTGGTGAAACGGTATCAAAATTCTTGTAAGCGAGCCGTATATTGGACAGTTGGTGTCTGTGATGGTGATCCTCTTTCCTGAGACTTTGCCTTCAGCTTACGGAAGAAGTTGTTAGGCGAAGTGAAATCATATTGTCATGTACAGGAGGTAGGACACGGCGGTATTTCCGCCCGATTGAACAGTCCGACTGGGGTAGTACCTCCGCCCTACAGAATACCGCGGCTATAATAACTTCATGTTGTGTTCCCAGCGGTGAGTAGGGTAGCCAGAGCTCACTGGAGAATTTGTGCTGTCAGTGGGAAGACTAAAGGCTTGCCCTGCTTTGTCTTCTACTGACGGCACAGAAACTCTGTACTTACAGGGTTGGCAGCGCGACTGTGACTCCTCTGGTGTTACAGACGTCCATAGGTAACGGTAACCACTTTCCATCAGGTGGGGCGTGTGCTTGTCTGCCAACTAAGTGGTATAAAAAAATTAAAAAAAATGTACTATCTTAGACTATGTACAATCTCTACGGAAGCAGTAAGTGGTAATACATCGCAGTGTAAAAAATTGGTACTTATTCAGTATAAGTTGACATATACGTACATTCTATGACATGTAGGTATGACACATTGACAGTTTGTTAGCCGTGTGGTTTCCGGCAAAGTAAAATTGTGTCAAAGCGACTAAGGGATAGGGTTGTTTAACATCAGACAGATATATACAGCCCAGACTCCGCTTCAAATGCATGGATCGACTCAACAATAGTGCTCGGAAAACGGCAATAGTCTCACCCTCTATTACGTGGGACAGAATACAATGATTGGTGAAATGCGGGTGTTAATTCACCTCTACCTAACCATCCGGGGATAAAAGCGTGATTATAAATTTGTTTGTATTGACAGCTTAAAAATAATTTAGACAGTAGCTTACTCAGTACTTACGCATAACGCGTTTTTTCATATCGGTTTATGCGGTGCATTCTGTATCTATACAATTAATAGTCTATAAAACAAAATCAATAAGCCGATTAAATCTCAGCACAGAGTACAGTGTGTCCCCATCCGATATAATTGAGCACAACTGAAAGGAGGAAACTTGATTGTATCAGACCAAGCCAGCATAGAACAAGGCAGCGTTGTTTTGTTCCTAGAAGGTTGTAGCTGGGAAGTGATTACGTTGAGATAAAGAGACCTTTCACACTACCAACAGCTACTAACAGGATTGATTCGCGCATTGAAGTTCCTGGCATTATATTTTGACCTCAAGTATGGCCTGTACGTGCTGATTGATTTTATGTAGTTTATGATTGATGTATTTGAGCTTCCCAGCCGCCATAGTACGCCGTGCTATCCAAAAACTGGAGACAATAACCTAAATAGGTACCTATAGGTAGGATATTATTTTGTGTACTGCGGTAGCCTAGTGGTATAGGTAATGCGTACCGCGGTAGCCTAGTGGTATGGGTAATGGACTGCTTAGACGAGGTCTCGGGTTCGATCCCAGGTTTTACCATGACACACAACAATGACCTTTCGATTCTTTTCGAGGTTATGTGTGTATTTATTGCAGGTTTATAAGTGCCAGGTTAATGGCGATAGGGTCGACACCTATTACATTGGTACCTAAACATAAACTTGCGAAATGTGGGTGCTAGCACCTCTGCCTACCCCTTCGGGGATATAGACGTGAGTTTATGTTATGTTATTTATTTTATATAAACCATTAGAACTGCATTCACAAAACGTTAAATCCTACTCATGTTATAAACTTGTGGCCGCTCGCGACTTTGTACGTGTAGACTCGTTTTACCCCATTAGAGCTGAACTTTCGTAAAATCTGTTGTTTGGGGATATCTTTTTTTATACCACTTAAGTGGCAGACAAGCACACGGCACACCTGATGAAAAGTGGTTACCGTGGCATATGGACGTGTGCAAAATCAAGAGAGACACACTCGCGCTGGCAACCCTGTAAGTACCTACAGAGAGTTTCTGTGCCGTCAGTGTAAAAGACAAAGCAAGCCAAGTCTTCCCACTCTCAATAGTCACACACTCACATAAACTCTCCAGTGAGCTCTGGCTACGCTACTCACCGCTGGGAACACAACACGTAGTTATTATAACCGCGGTATTATGTACTTCCCCAGTCGGACTGCTCAATTGGACGAAAATACGTGTCCTATATCCTTTATAGAACCTACCTGACTAATTTCATGTTTTTAGGGGTTATAGTTTCTAAGATTTTATGATTATATATCTATACTAATAAAAACATATTGAAGAGTATGTTTTAGTATTAAAGTTATCAGGATTTTTACCATGTTGTACGAGTATATGTTCCGAGTTTCCGTTATTTCGGCGCTGTTGGAAGCACCATGATTACACACCTGGAACTACTGGTGAATTGAAAAATTTTTAAGTAGTCTGTTTGTCGACGAAGGTTGTAGGCTATATATATTATCATGTTACTGCTTAAAGAAGTGAAGCAGTAATCATAAATTAATGTTAACACATCCGGCAGATATAAGCTCAAAAATTGATATACATACATACATACATAAAATCACACCTGTTAGGGGTAGGCAGAGATCACGGATCTCCACCTGCTACGATCCTGACATACTACTCTCGCTTCATTCACTATCATTACATTCTTCACGCATGCTCGTCGGTTTAGAGTACTCCTGACCTGCCCCTTTTCCTGAAACTTCCCCGATTTGGTGCAGGTATGTGCGCCTAGATCTTCCTCTTCCGACGGTACCATCCACACTCGCCTCATACACCTGTTTCGTTAGTCTTCTTTCATTCATTCTCTCAACATGACCAAACCATCTCAACATTCCTCTCTCAATTCTCATCACTACATCTTCTATCACTCCACATCGTTCTCTTATCACGCTATTTCTCACTCTATCTTTCAAGGTCAAGCCACACATACTTCGCAACGTACGCATTTCTACTGCATTCACTCTACTCTGATATGAAGTATCAAAATATATGAGTATGTTGGCCACAGGGACGTTTTATTGTGATTTGATTGAAAGAATAAACTTTTCTATCAATCTATCTTCCACCAGTAGCTTGGCCCCTGAACCCGAAACCGGTGGAGCACTATTTTGTATATTTTTGTTATATTCTTATTGACATAATTGTAAAATTTTGATGTTCATGTTCTCTCTGGGTGCCTGGACTGAATAAATGAATTATATTTATTACTATTATTATCAATTGACATAAAGTAATAATTTAAGTTTTATTAAGTCTTAACAGCCGCACGGTTCCCAGCAACAGCCGCATAGTTCCCAGCAACGGCCACATGGTTCCCGGCAGAGTAGAATTTGGACCACCCCATCTCTTCCCATGCGGTGTCGAACAAGGCGACTAAGGGATAGGGCTGTTTAACATCAGAAAGATATAAACAGCCCAGACTCAGCCTCAGATGAATGGCTTGAGTCAACAATAGTGCCCGGAAGACGGCAATAGGCTCACCCCCTATTACGTGGGACCAAATACAATGATTGAAAGAAAGAAAGAAAACACATTTATTAAGATTTCGCACACATTGACATAATTTACAGCATTTAACTCCAATATGCATGTACATTTATATTTATGTGTGCGACCCTCAAAAGGTCGCCATCTCAGCATAGATACACATCATCGCGATCACATATTAATATGATGTGCAGCGCTGGTATTCTGATGGCGCCTTTACAGCGACGCGACGTCACGCACGCGTGCACAAGTGCACATTATAGTTAATACCACACATTCATTAGGTTTAAAATTTCCATTTTATACGAAAACAAAATCACACAATCTAAAATAAACACTAAAAAATAACAAAAGATACACCAAATAATAATAATTACGATATCGTGGAACAGATTTCCGAACTATGCATGCATCACATAACCGACACCGTCACTACACCGAACTGTCTCTGTCATGACATGTCCAATATCACCCACTGTCAAGTGTCAAGTACGGATAAAAACATAAAACCTTATAAAATATAATAATAACCTCTTCACCAAATATATTTTCATAACACAGTGATATTGGCAAGTTGTGGCAACACAGAAGCCAGAGTGCATATAGAGGAGATTTCCGCACGTAAAAAAAAAGTTCCACTCAAGTGGAGGTAGTAAAAAAAGCCAAATTAACTACATATACTAGGACTAGGTCTCCCAAATGTTGGAAGGCCTAGTCCAGCAGTGGACTGCGATGGGCTAGTTGATTGATGGATTGAATATTGTTAATTACCGAAAGACGGGTCTCCATTTTATTAACAGATTTGGCCAACACTCGCGCACCGTAATTAAAGCGGGGGGTACGCGCGCGGTGCGAGGGGTTTGTTCTGATCTTCTGGATGGTTCCAGCTCGAGTTCCGCTCCTCGGCAATCTTTTACGTTATCTCGAACGAGCAGGGTCAGTCTTAACGGCACGCAAGTGGTAATTGTGTAACTATTGCATTGTATTGCATGGGTCTAGCTTAGCCGTACTCAAATTTATTTTCAAAAATGTATATCTGTTGTTTCGCTGCATACTCCATAGGAATCCAGCACCCAAATTAACTAATGCTCAGTAAATAGACCACCACAACGAGGCTTCCTGGAAAGATATTCAGCGGGCTTTTTATAGTCCATATACAAATATGTTTACTTAATCTAATTGGATACTTTCCGGTAGAAAATATAAATTATTCATCCGAACTTATTAAATTAAGAATCGTATAAGAACTATAAAAGTTAAGTTTGTTCTTATTTTATCGTTTCTATTTATTTAGATTTAGATCTCTATCCAATCTATTATAGTAAATTATTTGATAATTTAAAATTATGACGTCACAATTCTTTATTTCGTACAAATTACCGTTTTGACGTTTTGTAGACAGTAACTAATTTGACTAGTCAGGCAAATACCTAATTAGGCATTAGGGTTATGTTCTATTTTTTATTACTATCGTAAACCTTCTAAAATTATCGTAATAAAATAAAATAACACAGAATATTCATTTATCATACATTTATCATCAAATCACTTATATATCAATCGAAATGAATTATCAGTAAATATTAAAGATATTTGATTTTGAAAATTCAATCCCGAAATTGCTTCATATTTTGTGTGTGCACAAAAAAAATCTTTCTCACTTATTATCTAATCTTTCCACTTATGTATCCTTGAATTATCCGTCGATCAACAGGTTTGGGCCCAAAATCATGAGCCCATATACCCTAATTTATGATATATATTTTGACTATATCATCCTCACAACATTGGTTGTCACATGACATTTAATATATTCTCGCCATCTCTATTAATACAACACTACCATCTACAAATCAATGTCGTCGGTGACGACGATTATTAATCGACAAGGGCATCGATGCATCGATATTCGATATTTACAAATAAGTGCTACTTGTCACATCACAAATTTACTGACAAGGTGCGAGGCAGCCATATTTGAAATTAGAACTAGGAGTATTATTCAAAAACAAGTTGTACGACTTCATCGTAAAGACTAAATTTAAAGTCATACAATTTACTTAATACATTACATTGTTATATAGACAGCCTCTGTGGTGTGGTGGTAGGGAACGCAACTACTACACAGGTTCAATTCCCGCTAAATACAAATATTTATATGCATAAGTATGGCTATTTGCATTGGTCTGGTCGTGCCTCGGAGAGGTTGTCAAACGAACATCTATGGTAACCGTTACGGGTAGTTTGTAGCCCTAAAAACCCAACAATTGCAGTGCTTCAATACCGCCAATATGTTGTGGAGGTCATGTGGCAGTCGTTTCATGGAAAAAATCGAAGTTCAGCCAAAACCTGCAATTGTACTGGGCAAAAGCGAACCTCGAACTCCTAGTTTAGGATGCGCTAGAATATTCTAGAAGAAGAAGTCACATATTACAGAGGTATTATAATCAATTCCTGAAAGTTAGTTCTTCGCGGATTTACAGGTGTAATATAACAGTAAGTCACCTGGCAACATCGTGAGTGTTACGCAATGTTGCCTCGCTTCGGCCGCGTATGAAACTGTAGGTTCGTAACCAGGCTACGGTAGAAGAAAAAAAGATCTTCCTAGGATACCAGTTACCAAACAATACGATAACCGCCATACAAATTCGATAAAAATTTACAGTTTCATGCGCGGCTGAAGCGCGTTGCCTTTGGCTTGAAAATTTATTGTTTAGACTTCCCTTACCTCCTTTATCTATCTCTTCGGGTCTCTTGCATGTTCGTTTGACGACTTCATCTGATGCTTTTTCATGCCTCGCTCTAAGCTCAAATCTTATCACAGATATGACACAGCGATACTCCCGTCCTAATTTAGCACTCCCACTGGGAACGTACCTCCGCCCTACAGAATACTGCGGCCATAATAACCTCATGTTATTTACCCAGCGGTGAGTAGGGTAGCCAGTGAAGAGGTTTTGTGCTGTCAGTGGAAAGACCAAAGGCCACAGTAACCACTTTCCATCAGGTGAGCCTTGTGCTCGTCTGCCACCTAAGGAGTATAATAAAATGACCCAGGATCTTAGGGTAATAGAAATATGTGTGTTGCTAAAGATTTATTTGATCTAGCCAATTTATTTATTGTAGCTTACTAGATAATACTTACACACATTTACATAATCATTGTTTTATTATACGTATTACAATAAGAGGTCAGTTAAACAATGCAAGGAAAATATATTAATAATATAATTATTGTTTCCAGACGCTATGCTACATTCGAAGTACCCAACGGTCCAAAATTAATACTTTGAACCCAAATCTGTTTCCGCAATTCCAACATTAAACTCATCAATGACTTCATTAGTCGTGCTATTTGTCACCGTCAGTCTAGCATCAACATAATAGTCAAGCGTAAAAGTCTCTTTGTATTTCATTACCCTTGGCAAACCCCCTGCCTTTTGTAGTCTGACTAGAGAATATGCCCAATACTTATGATCATTATACTCCTTATCGTAATAGCAAAACACATCTCCGGCGACGAAAACTTGGTAATCCACTTCAACTTTAATTGTATCCTGTGTTGCGTTAAGTGTAGCTACAATTTTACCCCCTGGAGGAACAACAATTTGTACAGCAGCACCTATTCCGAATTCGATAGTCCTGTTTTGCTTGGACGGCTGCCTCCAATGTGATTTGTATAAAAATGTAGAGGTAGGTCCTGTCTCCCCTGCACCGAAGTTAATTTTGTAATTGATAGCGTGTTCTACGGTCAATGATTTTCCACCGTCCCATTTATGAGTCATTACTTCATTGCCCTTATGCATTAAGGTCGTATTGTAAGTAGCATTTGTAGTATGTTTATTAGTAAATTGTGATGTACCGATTGTAACTTCCTTAGTACTACTTTTAGTGATTGTAGCATTAACTACTTTGATGTATCTGTAAACGTAGTCCCAGTCGTTTTTTGCCCATATGTCACCCCAAGGCGTCGGTGGTCTTACGTAAACCTGATTACAAGCTTTATCTTTATACTTTCCAGAGGCTTGTTTCAGGGATGAGTTGTCAAGTTTAAAAGTTTCCTTTCCTTTATCTTCGACGACATCTTTCTGTTGACCGTCGAATGTGACATTGTTAGCGAATCTCTCGAGATGTAGGTGGATAGTTATACGACTATACGTATATAATGGTAAAAGTATGACGACAAAGTACGTCGTCAGCATTTTGATCTGAAAAAGGTATGGATGTGTTAAATAACCTTGTAAAAGATTAGGAAAGTGGTCTCTTGAGACCTCTTATGTATAAATCTTTAGATACGATTTACCATAACATTAATTAATTAATACACATCAATCATCAATTAATAAGAATGTTAGAATTTACGAAATCACGTCCTCTGACATAACGACTAAAATGCAACACTGTAAAAACTATAGACGTGACACTTGTTGCCAACTCCCACTCTAAAGTAATAGTATATAAGGTAAATAAAGTAAAATCACTAATTTTATCGGCAAAACCAAACTGTGGTATTGCAATTATCCTCTGCAATGAGCTAAAAAATCTTCTGTACGTTATATTAGTGAACACCATAATTTCAATTAAATACCATGTGCATATTTTGAACCACAATCGGGTAATAGAAACCTTTGAACTAGATTAACGCAATGTTATACTAGTATTGAATAATATTAAATTGAATCTAAATACAGCTGTTGTTATTAGCTTCATAGATTCCAAGTTATCAACCACCTTAGCTCCACATTGTATTAATAAATTAATTCACAAAATGTTAACAAGTCCCCTAAAGAAGTAATTAAATGTTAAAAATACTTTATGTAAAGTCGTTTATTAATTTTATTTTACTTGTACTTCTCTCCTTTTTTTTCTTTTAATACACTTTCTATTTAGTTTAGACGATAACTACACCACATTTTTTGCTTTTATAACATTACTCTCCATCCCAAGGTTACCTGGAAGAATTCGCTCGAGCGATAAGGTCGCCCATTGTACATTGAACTGTATATATGCTACATACTTGTCCTACTGTAAACATATTGGTGTACAATAAAGAATTATCTATTTATCTATCTATTATACCTCATTTTTAGGGTTGAGTACCTTATTTATGATTTTTTCGTTGTCAGTCTATCTGTGTCTTGAAACTATGCAAAAATCAAACTTGTAAGTCAAGGCATTCAAAATTATATTACGGCTCATGTAGTTTAAGTTATGGAACCCTAAGTGCACGAGTTCAACACGCACTTGACCGGTTTTTAATAAAAAAATATTGATTTATTTCAAAGAAAAAATTGTTAGTCAATTCGTTGTGATCAGCAAAATTTACAACTATGCCTATAGTTAATTTTATAAATATTTTCTTAAATATTGAAAAGTAATAATATGTCTTAGTGAAACCTACCTTGTGCTTGCTAGTAAACTGTTTCGAATTTATCGAAATTCCAGTTATAAAGACCTTATCAACCGAAACGTGAATAATATTGATACATTAAGAAAGATAAGTGTGTAAATTTTTCGTCAAAAATTAAGCTATTAATATGTATCGGCCTTTCAACGTTTTTAATTAAGGTGCTAAACCTAAATTCGAAAATATTTACAACGAAATCGAACCAAATATTCGTACTGCTATGTTTCTGAATACTCCACAATGCTTTCTGCAAGATTTGATGGAAAATTAACCAAGATCGGGTGCTAGACTAGGCGAGTTCCTCATGATTTACAAATAACATGATGCCTGTAATTAAGTAGGTAGTATTCGAATCTTCAAGAAATAGAAACGCATTGCTAGTGACGAGGTACTCTACCAATTGGCATAGAAAAATCTAGAATCGTCAACACAAAGTCACAACCTACCTACGAGTACCTATTCTTTTACAAAAAGAATAGGTAAATATCGGGAATGAACTCGAAGGTCAGCGACGGCGGCAAACTTCAAAAGAGTAGGTAGGTAGTTAGCGCTCGCGTATTTTCCAGAAGATTCGACCCTCCTAATTGAGAGATTAATTCTGTCTTTGAGACCGATAACGAACACAGCGAGCTTAAGCGACCGAAGATGATTCTACCTGCGACCTGAGCAACGACTGTGGACTACTGTGAACTACTGAGCGACTGGTACTGCTGAAGAGTACTGTGTTTACTAGTGATTTAATTGTCTAGTTTGTGGCAAGCTAATAAATCTCTTCGTTGAGTAAATGACATTTAATTGTACCCCATGCACGTAACATTAGTGTCAACTCCTTCTATTTTTAAGTACAGTTGATTGTAAATTAAAATACTCAAATAAAACATATTTACATACGAGCATACTTTTTTTTTTTTTTTTTTTACGTGCGCAAAATCCCCACGGATACCTCCCCACCGGAGCCGGTGGAGGAGGTTATGTCGGACACGAACCGACTAAAACGCACGCCGCCTGTGGGTCGTTTTGGTTGCCGAAGGTGAGGTTGACAGGCATATCCCTCGCACCCCGGCCGACCCAGGGCCATCTCTCACGATCTGGCCCTCTTCTCGGGTGTGGGGACTACAGAGTCCCCAACTCGTCCCCGGAAACGGGGAGGCGCGCCACGCGCGCCACCGCCGCGGCCTGCTTCTGCCAGGGTGACAGGCGGCTTCACCTGTCACCCCCAGGCCGGCGCTCATGGGGGGCGGAAGTCGTTCATCGACCTCCGACGCCCGAGTTGCCTTCGTACGCGGGCAGCTTGTCTTGCGATCCTTCGTCGCTCCCGCTGCCGCTCTCGCCCCGCCTCCTCCTTCACGAGCATTACTTGCTCGCAGAAGGAGGCGCCGGCCGCCCACGCACATACGAGCATACTCGTGATAAAATTCCTACGCATATCACCGTGTAATAATATTCCCATAAGGCCACCATTATTACTACACTAATTCTTTGCGCTAGATAATACTAAACATTAAGCCGAAAGAACGGGTTTCGTAGTCGGAATAAACATCTTTATTTATTTCGGTTTCGTGCTAATTTAATAATGGTAGATCTAATCATGTAATTAGTATACTAAAGTAATAATTGATAATACTCAAAGAAATTGCCTCTCTCTTGATTGTGTATTGTTCGAGAAGTTTCTAGAACTTAAGTGTGTAATTTATTTTAATTTAAAATAGCATTTAAACAGACATCCTGAACAATAAAATAGCCCCTGCGGTGTAACGGCAGTAAACGCGACTGCCACAGAAGGGTTGCGGGTTCAATTCCTGCTCTCGCTGGCTTTTGCATAAAATATCTAACTTCAGCCAAACCCGCAGTTAATCCAGAAAAAGCAGACCTCATGCTCCGAGGTGTAAGCTTCGGATGCGACCAGGATTACCGCTAGGGTTAAGAAGAAAAAGTATGATTAATAATATAGGCTCATGCATATGGGTTGAAACATTTCACAAATTACCGGAATTTTTTTGTACATCTTACGAGACGTATTTTCCTGGTTGCATCCGAGATCGGGGTGAACACAGAATCTAGTTTATTTGCCGGCATTTCTTGCTCCACTTCGCACGGTCATGGGCATCCATGGTAGTGAGACCATTGGCACGATGCCTCAAAACTAGTATCCGACCGAATATTTGGTTTCGGTTTAGGTCGAGTTTCGGCAAATTACGAGTTTCTGTTTCAGCAGCAAAATCAACCGAAACTGCATTCGGAAGTTCTCGCACCGTGAATAAAAACAAACTAATACATACAATCAAGTATGATATATTTTTTTGGTCATTTATTTCTCCCGCTAATGCTTTACCTAAACAAACATCTGTTAAGTACCTATTTGGTACTCATTAGTGGTGATAATATTCCTAGGGAGGTAAGTATCTCTTTTGAAATCCTGTGTCTTTTTTATAAATTTAACACACCTATAATTCATATCTGTTTTTCGGTTTTAAAACCTTATAATCAGTTAATACAACTAAATTTAATTGCAATAAAATGCATGATAGTCAACGAATATAAATACCTTAATTTAAATTACAGTAAATACTGATTACATTTAATAGACAATCTTTCTTTTGTTGTAATATTCGATCATCAATGATGAAAGAAAATTTAATAAAAAACAGAATGTGGCAAATATATTTTATTCACTACAAGGTAAACAGTTACCGGTTCGCAGCTTCACTTACGTAAAGGTTCGTCTGCAGATTACATTTTTCACCACAAAACATTGTAGAGATTTACGTCTGTATGGTTTTTCACATTTTTTTATAATGTTTGGCATTTAGAGAAAGAAAAAATTCTCTAAGGTGCTTGTTGTTAAATATTTAGCACCTTAGAGAAGGTATTCTTGCTCTAAAATGCCTAACATCATCAAGGCTGCCTCACCAGGCCGCGCATAATCCCGCTATGGTTCATCGTGCCGGTTGGTGACCGGATTTGGGAGTCCGGCGACCATACTCGGGGGGGTACGGGGGCCCTTCCGTTCGGCGCGTCGGCTCTCGCCATGCCTCACATTCATAGATAAAAACCAATATAAAGCGCGGGGCTTTGTCATACGGTGCTGTGGCGGCAATCACCTCTTTTTTCACGCCTTCTCCCACCCAAACTCATGGCAGCGCAATTTACAGAAATAGGCAACACAGCGGCTCGTCACACTCCCAAAAACTTGCTATTTGAGGTGGAGTCCACTAACATCTGTGGGCTCCATGCAAACCTCAACGCCGTCCACCAACACCTAGAGACGGCGAAACCTGCTATGTTTTTTCTAACGGAGACGCAAATACACCGCCCTGACGACACGACCTACTTACTCTACCCTGGCTATGTTCTTGAGGTAAGTTTTTGTGCAAAAGCCGGGGTGTGCGTGTATGTTAGGGCGGATGTTTGCTGTCGCCGTTTGCGCTGCCTAGAGGATCCATCCTTCTCTATCCTTTGGGTACACGTAGACCATGGCCCTACGAGTCAGATTTATATGTGCCTCTACCGTTCCCATACAGGAGATGCCGAGACAACTCGACTCTTTGAATATCTGAGTCAGGCGGCAGATGATGCGCAGGAGCGATTTCCGAATGCCAAAATGGTATTTTTGGGGGATTTTAACGCCCACCACGAGATCTGGTTGGGCTCCGCCAAAACAGACCATGCGGGAAGAGCTGCCCACGCATTTGCTCAGGCGCACGGCCTGACCCAATTGGTGCACGAGGTCACTAGGATACCAAGAAGGTCGGGCCTAGCACCCTCTCTGCTAGACCTTCTGCTGACGAGTAACCGGGACCGGTACAGTGTGTCGGTGCGAGCCGCTTTAGGCAATACTCAATACTCAATACATTTATTGCATTCCATAATGTGATACAGATGACAGATTAAAATGAAGTTACAATTATGGACCCTGTCGGGCACAGCACAATGTTTGGAGAGAGGGATAATTTACTATTATACAGTTTCATTACAATTTTAATTTTAGATATATATTAAGTTTTTTATACCTTGTCATTTGAAGAGTGATGATATGATACTGATTATGATGTGAGCAGAAGTTTTAATCACTGTTCAAGAGTAGGTATATACAATAACCAACTCAACAACTCCGACCACTGCCTGGTCTGTTCCACGATGCCTATTATAGCGCCACCACGACCAGTGCAGGGGAAGCGGCGTCTCTGGCACTACTCGTCAGCGGATTGGGATGGACTTCGTGACTATTTTGCGTCCATCCCGTGGGTTGAGCGCTGCTTTGAGGGTAAGAACCCATCGGATTGTGCTACTGCTGTCACCGGTGAGATCAGTCTGGGTATGGAATACTATATCTCATATACTGATATCACCGGTGACCGCGGGGTGTGCCCTTGGTTCGGGCGCGAGTGCGCGGAAGCTGTTGAACAAAAACAGTCTACAATATATCTATCTACAATATGGACATCTACAATATAATGTTTTTTTTTTAAGAAATTGGAGGAAAATCAATTTTCAGTAATAACATTTTTGCATTATTTTTAAGAATGTCAATTTTTTTTTGTGTATGAATAAGACAGCATTAAGTTAACAAACGCTTTTATTACATTTTTGAAAAGTGACAGATGTAAAAATGGATAGCATTTAGGAAGTATCGAATTTAATTTATCAAGCGGCCATTAAAAATCAAAATTGAATACAGAGTTTTAAAATGTTGAAATCAACTTTCAAACAAAATATTATTAAAGGAAATAGCTATTAAATTACAGGAATAGTGAACTCATTAATCTGAAAGAAAATTTCGGCAATTTCATAGGTAAAGACCTAATATTAGTATAAATTTATCATTTACAGGTGTGATTGCAATCTAACTAAGATGAAACCTACGCCAACGCACTGACAGATCAGGTTTGCTTGGGCCTCAAAGATATTCGTAGGACTCTGTGCATCGTACAGTCAGCAGCAGATCGGTAGGCAGCGGGTAGGTAGGAGTGGCGAATACAGAATGTTAACAACAAAGCCAGCAGTCGTGAGAGATTCAATTCAATTCAATTTATTTATTTCTAAACAAACATAGCTTGTATTGAAATGTCAATTTTAACTAATAAATACATCCAATCAATGAAAATACACTATAACGTCAAAATGAAATAAAATAAAATAAAATTTTAGGTACAATTAACTACAACTTTACATTTAGTCACAAAAATATTTTAGTCATCATTCACAAATTTTTCCACTGTGTAGTAACACTTTTCCAACAGCAAGGACTTTAACTTTTTCTTAAAGGAATAGGTTTTATAGACATCAAGCTTTAAGTCATTAGGCAGACTATTAAATAGTTTTATTGCTTGATGTTTCGCACTATGTATCACGACGTTAATTCTCGGATTCAATGTAGCTTTGAAATGGTTCCTTCGAGTGTTTCATAATCCCTTATGTGTTTTGCAAAATCACTTAAAACCATTAATATATAGTTGCCACTATATATTAATGGTTTTAAGTGATTAGCACGGCACGGTTAGTATAGACAGGTTTTTAAAATGCTCCCTACAAGATTCCCACTGTGGAATACGGACTATTGTTCTTATAGCCCTTTTCTGCAATATAAATGCCTTATTACAGTTATATTTAAAGCTATTACCCCAAAGCTGAATGCTGTACCTTAACCTGGACTCCACTAATGCATAATACACCATCTTTAGGTGGTCAACACTGACTTCATCTCTTAAACTTCTTAGAGCAAAGCAAGCTGATGAAATTGATCCATCAATGGCATCCAGTTCATCTTTCCAATTTAGTAACGAATCCATTCGACGCCAAGGTGGTTACAACGACAATCCGAACACCATTCAATTTAAAGGATTGTACAAAAAAAAATTCAATCATTTAGAGTTACGTAGTGCTTTTAGTGGCAATTGTATTCCTTTGGAAAATATTCCTGTACTTACGTGCTCATCATCAGGAATCATAAATATTAATTCGTCGTCACGACTTCCTGTTTTACACGAAACTGATAATATTGTAGATGTCCTTACATCCAGTGATAAAAATTCGGAAAACAATACTAATATTCTTGCTGGAATGCTTAGTAACGAAAGTTCTTCAGAATCAGCTAAACAAATATTTGTGGTTGGATTGCATGAAAATTAGCAAAAGCTTTAAAATGTGAAACCTGTGTTGATACCTTGTACACTAATGAAAAATTGTGGTTCCACAAATTAATTACAATTAGAGATATGGGAGGTTTATGCTATTCATCAGAAGATTTGTTTTCCGTTTGCTAACAGTCAGAAAGTGTTATTAAATCTCATTTGAATGTAAAAGGAGTTCATTTTGTAAATAATGAAGATGTTGATAAGTTAAAGTATCGAATTTTAAAAAAGTTTTTAAGCTCCAACATATTTCACTCACTTTTAGACCATTCAAAGCAACAAGCACCGTCTTTTAATCATCGCATAAATTTAATTAAAACATTAATTGACAAATATACTGCTGTTTGGCTTCATTCTGCTCATAAAAATAATCCCGAAATAAAAAAACTTTCTAAGAGGCCGAAAAGAAATAAATTAAATTTATTCGAAACGTTTATTTTTTTCTTAATTATCGTTTTGTTTCTTATTTATCATTTTGAATTTTATATTATCATTTTCCGAAATGAATAAATACGTATATTTTTTTCATCGAATTTTATTTCTTACCTACCAACGAAATACCCCTTCTGTTCAACAAAACTAATCTATGCTTCGAAGCTATACTAGAAGCGCAATCGTCCGAGTTATAGGTATCTTTTTTACTCACGTGCTTATCCCATCTTTCGCACTACTTTAACGCTAATTGTCAACTGTTGTGCACTGTATAGGTATGTTTAGTCTGCTGGATCAGATTTGACGAGTCAGTTACTATGAACGTAACATATCTTGTATATAATATCATTGTAATCAGGTTAGAATATTGCAGAAGTTATTCATCAGTATTGGCATAGATTTTGTAATCATTTTTTATTCATATGGCTTTTCCTTTTATTTATTGTTCCAACTGTAAAAAATAAGATTCATTAAATAAATATCACAAAATTTAGGCTTGTTTTTCCAAAAGTTAAAATCATTCAAGTCACAGTATCGTGACATACTAATATGGAATACTTTGGTAGGCAATTATCAGTGTTCATACACGATCTGAGAACAAACTAAACCTAAAGAAATTAATAGGGACAGAATAGAAGACCCTGGGCTCCAAAGTGCGAACTTTGGTTTGAATGCAACTGGGATTAGCACTCAGATGGAGAAGACGTCATTTTTATTATTATAAGTTAGGAAAGATACACGACGTAGATAGTCTTTAACATACCTCTATTAATAGATCTCAACCAGTCTTCTCTGAAATAATGCTAGATTTACTGAAAACAGTCTTTTTTCGTATAGGTTAGGTATGTATAGCATACATTTTCCAAATTCTTAGATATCTCACCGAACATCAAAAATCCTTTGTATGTTTAAGTGACATCTGATGTCAAAATTTAAAAAAAAATCACCTCAACATTTATATTTGGCTATATTCATAAACCTAGTAAAATAGGTTGTATAGCAATATCAAGAAATAACCAAATAATATGGAAGCAAACATCAGCGAGTCTAAAAAGGCCACGTTGAGCGATTCTACTTAAAATTAATAACTTCATGAATTTCCAGTAAATCTAATAGATTATAATTCCGGTAACATCCAAAGCATGTACTTTCGATGAAACGTTTTCGCTTATCTTGGCTCTTTGGGGCGAGTGTGACACTGTCGTGTGACTCCCCAACCCCTAGAGGAAAGACTGCACCCGGAGTCTCGTCCATTAATCAGCAGTAGGTCTACTGCCTAGCAGATGTTTGCTATTAATATATTATAAATTTGGTGATTAACTTCGAAAAGAAAACAGGGAAAATTTTGTTAAAACAGAAATTTACCAAAACAAATCTAAAAAATAAAATTTATTAACTATAATTATAGAATTCAACGTAACATAGCTAATCAGGTTAGAATATTGCAGAAGTTATTCATCAGTATTGGCATAGATTTTGTAATCCTTTTTTATTCATATGGCTTTTCCTTTTATTTATTGTTCCAACTGTAAAAAATAAGATTCATTAAATTAATATCACAAAATTTAGGCTTGTTTTTCCAAAAGTTAAAATCATTCAAGTCACAGTATCGTGACATACTAATATGGAATACTTTGGTAGGCAATTATCAGTGTTCATACACGATCTGAGAACAAACTAAACCTAAAGAAATTAATAGGGACAGAATAGAAGACCCTGGGCTCCAAAGTGCGAACTTTGGTTTGAATGCAACTGGGATTAGCACTCAGATGGAGAAGACGTCATTTTTATTATTGTAAGTTAGGAAAGATACACGACGTAGATAGTCTTTAACATACCTCTATTAATAGATCTCAACCAGTCTTCTCTGAAATAATGCTAGATTTACTGAAAACATTCTTTTTTCGTATAGGTTAGGTATGTATAGCATACATTTTCCAAATCAAAGAGAATACAATACTACGTAAGATTCCAAATTCTTAGATATCTCACCGAACCAAAGAGAATACAATACTACGTAAGAAGAGACGGGACTTCCATAGTGCAAAATAATCTTACGAAATGTCAAATCAGGGCTACCTGAACGTAGCCAACCTAACAACTGTAACACATAGGTACAGAGTTGCCAACATAAGGGAAAAATAGAGATGTGCCCTTAATATTATTTGATTTATCGATATCGACTAAATTAGCCGATATCGATAAATAGTGGTCTCTGATTTTTATAATATAATTTTATATTTTCACAAACGCTATACTCCATTTTTGAACTAAAGTACTGCGTCATACAAGTTATATGTTGAAAATGAATAAGCGATTAAATTCGCGGAGGCAGTACATTTAATTACAAAAACAGAATATAGGCTCATTTGGGCTTAAAATGATGAGTTAATAATTATTTATTTATTGAAAAACATTATTTTAAAAATATTTAATTTGTTAGTAAAATGTTTTCCGCAAACAAATTTTAGCTCACGAAGTTTCTATATGGGTATATAAGCAAGATCCTCGTTGCCTGTTCTCTTCACCCATTCCTTACACCTAAAAATAAAACATCGATATACAATTATGAAAATACTTCTACCACACTATTTTCTTACAGGTTATTGTTTACAATTATAATTTTCATTGTTAAAAACAATCCCATAAAATCTACAAAACATTGATAATTTGAATAACATACTACTCACCGAAGCTCATCCATAGGAAATCTGGCCATGAAAAACCGTTTTTTGCCGTCCTTTCTTCCAGATTTTAAACCACATATTTCACTCTTTCTATACTTCATTTTAATAAACAATGTATAAAACAGTCTTTCCTAGAGAACGTCCTTAAAGAATTTATAATAAAATTCAGTTATTATCACAATTATTTCACTAATAACATTCAAAGAAAAACATTGAATACAACGATTAGACATTCAAAATACAAATACAGATACATGTCAGACAGATGACATTTCTTTAAGGAACGAGCGAGACAGATTAGGAAGTTGAGTGAGACAAATATAGTCGCCATTAAAATTCTACCCCGTTTCATAGTACGTTTTTTTTGTACGTAGTTGCGACAGACTGCACCGAACATCAAAAATCCTTTGTATGTTTAAGTGACATCTGATGTCAAAATTTAAAAAAAAATCACCTCAACATTTATATTTGGCTATATTCATAAACCTAGTAAAATAGGTTGTATAGCAATATCAAGAAATAACCAAATAATATGGAAGCAAACATCAGCGAGTCTAAAAAGGCCACGTTGAGCGATTCTACTTAAAATTAATAACTTCATGAATTTCCAGTAAATCTAATAGATTTCTATAAAATTCGTTTAATGATTACTCATTTGAGCCGAATTACAATAATTCAAGTACTAAGCAGATTCCGTCATCTACCCAAGTGCGACCGGCGTCGGTCGGCGTGAGATGTCGTGCGGTGTTCCACAGGGATCGGTTCTTGGGCCGCTACTGTGGAACATTGGATACGACTGGGTGCTTCGCGGTGAGCTTGCGGACGGCGCCGCCGTCACGTGCTATGCGGACGACACGCTAGTGACGGCGAGCGGGGCTACATACCGCGAAGCGATCCTGAGGGCCACGACCGCGGTTGCTCAAGTCGTGGAACGGATCCGGCGGCTGGGCTTTGAGGTGGCTTTGTATAAATCCGAGGCCATGTTCTTTCATGGACCTCGGCGCACGCCACCACCTGGTTCCAGTCTCACAGTGGGAGGCACTCTCATCGGCATCAAGCCCCAGATGAAATATCTGGGGCTCGTGCTCGACGGCCGGTGGGACTTCGGGAAGCACTTCCGAAGTCTGGGCCCCAAATTGGTGGGCACAGCCAACGCTCTGGCGCGGCTACTGCCCAACCTGAGGGGCCCGGAGGACTCCTGCAGGAGACTCTACGCGGGTGTCGTGCGGTCCATGGCCCTGTACGGGTGTCCCGTGTGGGCGGACACCCTGAGTGATCGGCACATGCTCCTGCTGCAGCGTTCGTAGCGGAAGTTGGCGTGCCGCATCATAAGGGGGTACCGCACGATATCATTCAACGCGGCGAGTCTCCTCGCCGGATCGCCACCATGGATCCTGGAAGCGAGATGCCTTTCGGCGCTATACCGGTTCCGAAAGGCGGCGCGGGAGCGGGGTCACGATCCCGAGCCCGAAGAAATTCGGGCCGTGAGATCCCGGCTCCACAGGGAAATGGTGGCGGAATGGGATATACGACTTGGGCGACCAGGCGCAGGGCACGCCGTAGTAACGGCGGTAAGACCCATCATGGGGGAGTGGCTAGAGAGGCCACACGGCAGCCTCTCGTACCGTCTGACGCAGATGATCACCGAGCACGGATGCTTCGGAAAGTATCTGCGTCGGATGCAGAAAGAGCCAACGTCCGAGTGCCATCACTGCGACGCGAGCGAGGACTCAGGTCCGCACACGCTCACCCAGTGTCCGGCGTGGGAGACGCCGAGGCGGGAGCTTGTGGCGGCCCTGGGAGTGAGGGTTCTCACGCTCTCCACCTTGCTCGCGGCGATGGTTCGCTGCGCGGATGGCATAAAGAAGCGGAGTTCCTTGGCTTGGGACTCGTGGCGCAGTACGGGAGGCGGTGAGCAGCGGTCGGAGTTCCTGGTCTGGGACTCGAGTGGCAGTACGGGAACCGGTGAGCAGGTCCTGTGGAGTAGCCAGGGGAAGTTTCCCGGTTACAAAATTGGCATTACTTGCTCGCAGAAGGAGGCGCCGGCCGTCCACGCATCCGCGCAGAGGACCATCGCCGCGAGCAAGGTGGAGAGTGTGAGAACTTTCACTCCCAGGGCCGCCACAAGCTCCAGTCTCGGCATCTCCCACGCCGGACACTCGGTGAGCGTGTGCGGCCCTGAGTCCTCGCTCGCATCGCAGTGATGGCACTCGGACGTTGGCTCTTTCTCCATCCGACGCAGATACTTCCCGAAGCACCCGTGCTCGGTGATCATCTGCGTCAGACGGTACGAGAGGCTGCCGTGTGGCCTCTCTAGCCACTCCCCCATGATGGGTCTTACCGCCGCTACTACGGCGCGCCCTGCGCCTGGTCGCCTACGTCGTAGCTCCCATTCCGCCACCATTTCCATGTGGAGCCGGGATCTCGCGGCCCGAATTTCTTCGGGATCGGGATCGTGACCCCGCTCCCGCGCCGCCTTTCGGAACCGGTATAGCGCCGAAAGGATCCATGGTGGCGATCCGGCGAGGAGACTCGCCGCGTTGAATGATATAGTGCAGTACCCCCTTATGATGCGAGAATTTGACTTTGACTTTGAGTGGCCACATTTTCTTTACGGCTTTTTATTATAATAGAATAAAACATACGTCCGGGTCACTAGTCCCTTAAACTTGTAGTACACACAGCGTCAGAGAAAACAGACCCCCTCAATACTTAAAGAATATCGCCGCGTCACATGACTCACGAATGACGTCACGTGATGCGATCGTCGCTGAGCTGCAAACGAGCGAGCAGCTTCGTCTGCCTTTTATTTGCATGTTCATATTTGTAATTTTCTGATATTTTTCGTCTTTCGGCTCAATTCAATCAAGATACAATATACTCACAAAAAGATGCCACATTAATCTATGTGCAGCTTAAGGATACGAACCCGCATCTCCAGCGCCAGCTGTTCACTTAGACCGTGCCTTATACTACTAGGCTATTGTTTCACTTGATGACAACGGTGAAAATATGAATAACATTACTCCTATTATCGAACAAAGATGATTACGGTGTAATTTTCTAGACCATAAGGTTTAAATTTCAACATTCACCATATGTGATGATAATAATAACTGCTCAATTGACTAAACGATAAGGTTGAAATTAGTATAGATTTCTCGTTTACTTCAATAGATTACGCTTGATACAGCTTGTTGCACTACCGTCATGTTTTACTTCAAAAACTTATTTGCTGTATGAGCTGCGGCTAAAGTATTATAATATCTGTGACAGCGCGCTAAGGTTGCAATTAGAATACTTCTTTGCCTTTTTACTAAACTGTGATTGAAGGTAACTTTATAATTCGTGCTAATTTGCATTGGTGTTGATCCTCCTCGTAATATTATTCAATTTATTAAGTTTTTGATCAGATTTTTGAGTAAATTGAAAGTATGCGACCCATACTTTATAATTAACAACATTTTTGAAAGCTAAAATTGTTGTTCTTTAGGAGCAAAGAACAAAGCATAAAGAAAATTGCACGAGATATGGCCATAACGGTAAGAGTTACGATAAAAATATATTATATGCCTATTTATTGCTTAATCATGTTACATTTTCATTTACAAGTTAGATTTTGGAGTTTCTTTTATTTATTATCATTTTCATTACAGAGAAATACAGTGCGTAGATGGATTCGAAAGTATCAAGCGACGGGTGATATGAAATGTGAACGCCAAGGACGCCCAGTTGCTTACACTCATGATTCAGAGCGGCACCGTGATATTATGGAGGTTCCATCACTGGCACCCTTCAAAACTACGCGCTCAAGTGCTGAAACTTTTGGAGTGTTGTCGCTGAGCACTGTTCGACGACATCTACACGCTGCGATCATCCATAATTATAAGCCAGCCAGAAAGTAACAACTTACTGACGATCATCGCACCAACCGAGTTAATTTTGCTACTCGTTATTACAATTTCTACTGGGAAAACGAAATTGTTATATTTGCTGACGAAAAATGCTTCAAGTCAGAAGAAGAAGAAGAAGTGGCCAACGGTTCAACCCAAAAAATGGATTAGACTTAAGAATAGACTTAAGAAGAAGAGGGCGGTTAACATTAGGTGAGCAAATGATTATATTCTTTAACATAAAATTTGTTTATTCTAAATTATTATTCTCTACCCCGAAATATACATATATATGCATATATATACATATTATATACATATTATATACATATTATATACATATTATATACATATTATATATATATATTATATACATATTATATACATATTATATAATATTATATATTTTTAATTATTATTGCTACTGACATTGATTTACATATTGCAACAGATTTGAAAAGGTTTATTTTTTAGATTACTGGGAATGGATGGCTTTAATGGGCCCAGGCGAGCTAGTGGAAATAGGTGGCCGCATGAACAGTGAGCGATACCTTGAAGTGTTGAAAGACGTAATGCTGCCTTCAGTGTGGGTCGCAAATCCAGAAGGACAAATTTACCTGGTTCAGGATAACTCTTCAGTGCATCGGTCCCGAATTGTGCAAGACTGGCTAAATGCACAAGAAGATATAACGGTGTTTGAGTGGCCGGCTAAAAGCCCGGATCTTAATCCTATTGAAAACTTGTGGGGTCAGATGGTTTTAAACTGGGACTCAAGTGAAATAAAGTAAAAAAAATAATTAGATAAAGAGGTAAACAGAACTTGGGAACTAATGCGAAATAGTGCCGTATATTTAATATGGTTTCGGGGATGAAATTTCATTCGTCGTCTTCAAGAAGTGATAGACAGTGAGGGCCATCCGCTCCGTTATTAATGCAGATTATCCATTCTTACCTAGAACAAATCTTTGTGTGATGAACACGATTATTTGTTATGTGTCTTGGTGTAGTTTATCTAAAATAAGTATTATATCAGTTGTCTATTATCCATATCACATTTAGGTGCTTATTGGGCTAGATGACGCTGTGTATATATAGGACACTTTATTGTCCTAACATTCATAATAATAATATTATATTATTAATACCTAATCAAATTACTCTTGTTTACAAGTTTAGTGATCTTCTAATTTGTTAACGATGCACCATCTGACCTCACATATTTTTCTAATGTTGTGTTAAAAGGGTTACTTATCAGAAAATTTGATCAAAGAGGAAGATGTATATTGCTATACTGTTATAGTTTAGCATGTTGGTTCTTTCTTTGTGATACACAGGCACTAATAACATTTCATTATATTCATCATTCTTTGATATTCGAAGATTATACAGAGTGTAAAAAAATTAATGTTTGCAACTTTAAATAAATAAGTAAATAAATATTGTAGTTATGTTTCTAGAGTTATCTAATATTAAACATTTTGTACTTCACTTAGGGTATTGTGTTTTATCAATAAATTTAGGTTAGGTAAAATCTAAAAATAAGTAACCCCAATTTAACTCAGATAGAAAAACTGTATACTCAACTGGAAATGGACTCAATGTAGTCCTAGAAATGTAATTAGAGAAATAAATTAATATTGTTTATGCAACAAACCTATCTTTTCTTACAAACCTCATACCTCATACCTACTATAAAATTTTATTCCTTAAGTAGTAATTAACAAAAAATGCTTAAGAGAATAAAAAAATAACTTTAAGAATAAGAAAAGAACTTTGTGTCAGGATTTGAACACCCGCTTGTCGTATCCAAAAGGCATCAGTCATAACCACTAGACCAAGATGCCATTTACACTACATTTCAAAAAACTTCAATACATTCATGTCATTATCAAGGGGGGTTCCTTTTCTCTGAAGCTTACTGTACACGTATTGCTGTAATTTCATATTAGGCACATTTATTGCGAAACCGGTCAAGTGAAAAATAAAATATAGTGGAAAAAGTACAAAGTGTAGCAGGTTCGACCAAACGGCATCAATCAACAGTATTAATAGTATATTTCTTGTTCGGCGATTATTCATCATTAATATTTAAAATACCACATAATCGCACATACACAATTGACGGGTGACGTGACACACGACCGGTCAATCTCTCGTGTCATCTCGTCCGACCAACAAAGCAAAAGCAACTGTTAGCTAAACGGAATAAAGCCTCTTTTATCGAAATATGACTGTGTCTTACTTTGTATTGTTTCTGTAATCATTTATACTGTACAGTATACACGGTACGGTAACGTCGAGACCGTAAACTGTAACGTGAAATAATCTCACGGTAGAGATGGCTGGACATGTCAAAAATACGTAAACGTAACCACGTGGTCCCAATACCACTCTCGTGTACGTATACGACTCACGTTTAAGAACTCATGGTAGACCTACTGATTCTACATAACTAGTCTTTTAATAAGTACGCTGTAGACGAAATGGCAGCACAACATGGGATCACGGTTTTAAGACTGCCCCCTTACCATTGCGAGCTAAACCCTATCGAATTGATATGGGCGCAGGTAAAGGGGCATGTAGCTCAAAATAATAAAACCTTCAAATTGACAGACGTGAGAAATTTATTTCAGGAAAGCATTCAAGAAATTACGGCTACCGAATGGTTTAAATGCGTATCCCATGTTGTCAAAGAAGAGGAAAAAATGAGTAGGCTAGATATGTTAATTGCCAATACCACAGACACATTTATAATAAATGTTACAGAAAGTGACAGCGATAGCGATAGCGATGACGGCGACAATTTATAAAATAAATTATTACCATAATACATTATACACAATTATGGAAGAAAAGTCTCAGATCGTTAATTAATCGTCAAAACTAAATTATCGGTTCAGAAATATTTAATTTCCTGATATACTTAGTTTACGAGAGTAAAATTATAAACGAGAAGAATCGATCCGGAAATATTCCATTTCCATATCGAATAATTTCGCAACGTCACTATTTAGTACTTGTCATAACGTTGCAACACTGTAATTGTCAAATCTGGAATGGAATTAAAATTCCGAGTATAAGGCTATACACTTGGAGCTGGTGAGTGACTTAACCAGCAGCAAATATTTACGAGCCTTATATAGGTTTATCTCGCGACGAGGAAAGCCCAATGATATTTACTCCGACAACGATACCTCATTCGTTGGTGCGTGCAACGAACTTGCAAAATTTCGCAAAACCAATTGCAATTCCTTAGGCGAACAATTGGCTAGCGACGGGATAACCTTTAACTTTATACCTGCATATGCTTCTCATTTCAGCGGACTCTGGGAAGCGGGTGTTAAGTCGACAAAGTACCACCTGAAACGAGTGTTGAATAACAGTCTCCTTGCGTTCGAAGAGCTTAACACCACGTTACTCCGGCAGAAGCAGGCCGCGGCGGTGACGCGCGTGGCGCGCCTCCCCGTTTCCGGGGACGAGTTGGGGACTCTGTAGTCCCCACACCCGAGAAGAGGGCCAGATCGTGAGAGATGGCCCTGGGTCGGCCGGGGTGCGAGGGATATGCCTGTCAACCTCACCTTCGGCAACCGAAACGACCCACAGGCGGCGTGCGTTTTAGTCGGTTCGAGTCCGACATAACCTCCTTCACCGGCTCCGGTGGGGAGGTATCCGTGGGGATTTTGCGCACGTAAAAAAAAAAAAAAAAAAAAAACACCACGTTACTCCAAATTAAGGCGATTCTGAACTCACGCCTACTGACACCGCTGTCCTCCGATTCAGAAGATTTTACGCCACTGACTCCCGGCCATTTTCTCGTTGGGCGGCCGCTGACGTAATTTCTGCAGCGAGATTTGCAAGACCATTCTGCTACTTCCTTGACTCGGTATGTGAGAATCGAGCTCCGCCAGCATTTTTGGGAGCGCTGGAGCAAGGAGTACATGCCAGAGCTCCAACAAAGGAGTAAGTGGCACACCAAAACAGACATGTTGAAGCTGGGCACTTTAGTTGTCATAAAGGAGGACCATCTTCCTCCTCTCAAGTGGAGATTGGGCAGAGTCATCGCTGTTCATCCAGGGTCAGATGGCATTGCACGTGTGGCAGACATTTAAACGTCTGCTGGAATTATAAGAAGAGCCTTCAACAGGATTTGCCCGCTGCCTGTTGATTCTTCGTGTGGTTGAAAGTGCGCATGCTGCTTCCAACGTCCAGGGGCATGTTTCAGCAATTAGCGTGAGCAAATCCGCGCACCAATATGATTACTTAGGATAAGTTATATATTTTGCACTTCTATCTGTCACCGTCTATGTAGGTACTACATTATTAAAAACTTCCTTCGTCATTGCACACTCTCATTATCGGTACCAAATAAACTGTTTGAAAGTTTACTTGAAGAAATTGTTTTATTGAAGATGGTGCGATACGGAGGTTGTATCGCACGCAACATATTGCAGGCGAACCGGGCATAAGACGCTAAGAGCGGCTTATGCCCGGTTCCTGAGGTTTTTTTAACTGTGGTTTATCTATTCGATAGCGCTATTGGTTCGATAACTGGTGAAAGTGCGTTTCTGAACACCGCAATGTAAGAAAAACTAGGTATAACTTACATTCAACTTAACTAACCAATGCCGGCGGTTTATCGATTCCATAACTGTTTGACATTTCATGAAATAGGTTTTAATTTTAAATAATACATTTGTAGGTACTATTTTCTGTTTATTTTTGTAGCTAAGTAATAGTAGGTATTTTAAAAATGAATTTGGAGATAAGCGGTTCTTCAGAATCGGACTCGTATATGTTAGAAATCATATTTCAATACCTAGAAACTTTCGAAATAGAAGAAATCCGTACAAAATGTTTATTGAAATTTAATAAGGAATCTAAAAAGTAATTTAGGACAGAATTTGTTTGTTTATATTTTCACTCTCTTTGGGCCTTAAAGAAAAACAGAAAAAAAATAACACATTTTAATATAATTCACATTTTTGCATCAAATATCCACCACATAGTTTTTGTTACCATTTTATGTACCCTATGACACTCGGGAAATGAAAACCTTTCATTGGAAACCCAATTCATTACACCTTCGTTTCAGACTCTCGGGGTATACTCCATTAACAACACTTAAGTTGAAAATGTGCGCTAGCAAGGGCGCTAAAATATTTATTACATGTTTAACTACTTTAGTCGATACACCATCAAAGCCAACTGTATTTGTACTTTTGAGTTCATTTGTAGCTCAGATTACGTCATTTTCCAATATAGGTAGTGGTAGCGCAATTCTCGCCACGTGAGCTAGTGGACTGTATTTCGCGGGGGGTGAAGTTAACTGTTCCATTGACGCTTTACACAACAAACAAGACAGGTGATCGGGTTGCCGTGGATGTGGTCTAGGCAATGAATGCAACCCGAGAAATTAGGAGAGGATGCACTAACCTTCACGACGCCACGTGCTTTCGTCGCAGCCAATGCACCGATCTTCTCTTCCTGGCTCAGGAGCTGCCGCCCACATCACTAAATCACTTGAGGGACACACGAGAGGCACAATCCGATCGGTAAAGGTCTATGAAAGCGGTTAAAATCCAACAAACATTATTAACTTCCAAGAGTCGCGCGCGCTGCCGCCATTGTTTACTAGTTCAAAAGCGAAGTTTAAAACAAGGTACACATCTGTGTACTCTAGCGCGAATCAAATTACGAGCGGAAATTATCCAGTATTTCTGTCTCAAAATAGACATTAACAAATCGGGACCAGCGTGACAATTCACCTTATGATGATAATCTACTAACACATCTAATACGTGGTCCTTACGCGGGAGAACTACTGGATGCCTTTGTTCAAATCCTAAACTTGAATTTCTCAAACAACCACCTACTCGAATGAGTCCATCTTCCAAAAATGGTTTCAAGTGTCGGAAAGAACGACTACAAGGTTTGTTAAATTCTAAATTTTTAAATTCAGAAGCAAAATAACATTTCTGCAACTCGCGAAGTATGACCAATTCAGCTTTATCTAAATCAGCGGCGGTTATATGACCGCGCGTAGATAAAATTCTCAAAAATCGGCCTACATAAACAACACAACGCAACAGTCTCGACCAAGACGAGACGCGATTAGCCAACAACAAAATAAGGGACTCTTCACGCGAGACCGATACAACAAGCGAGTGCTTCTTCTCCTCGGGTGGTTCGGAAACCGTAGTGGGATTGAATTGACTAACTGGCCACTTATCTAACGCGGCATGAATCCAGGACGGTCCACTAAACCACAACGGGTGATCCCGCAAGCGAAGGAAGCAATCCACGAGAGAGACAATCGGCTGGGTTGTCGGTGCCAGCAACGTGAAAGAGATTTTGTGGCGCTAATTCCGATTGAATTTTTGCCACTCTATTAGCGACGAATGTGTCCCAACGATGGGGCGAAGAGTGGGCCCCACACAAAGCGACTGTTGAGTCTGAAAAAGCTAAAATTCTACTAATATTAATGCGACTACTACAAGCATTGGCGATAGAGGTGATCAATCTAACTAACAATTGTAAAGCGCATAGCTCGAGGCGTGCCAGAGAGACGACCTTACGGGGAGAGACCTTTGATTTCGCGCTTATAAGGCTAATTGAAACCTTACCTACATTCGAGACATGAAAATAGACTACTCCTCCATACGCCTTCTCACTAGCGTCCGCGAAGCCTACTACCGTAACAACACTATGTTGCGATATACCTACATGACGCGGAATTTGTATTTGGTCAAGCACAGAAAGTTCTTTTCTAAAGCGAGCCCACAACTTAGCAATGTTGTCGGGCGCGATGTCGTCCCAATCACAATTGGAAAGCCAAAGCTCTTTTATAAGTAGCTTGGCGTACAAAACGACAGGAGCTACGAATCCCATTACGTCCCATATCCGTGCCACACACGACAGGATAATGCGTTTAGTACAAGTTTGCGGGGTCGAACTAATTTTCAAACTAAACGTATCAGATGCGGGCGACCAGCTTAAACCAAGCACCTTGTGCGTATCACTTTCATCGAATTCCTTAACCGAAGACAATCGGTGCGACGGTGGAATCGACTCTAACGCAGTTTGCGAGTTGCTCGTCCATTTCACGAGATCAAATTGACCAGCCTTCATTAGACTTATAACTTGAGCGGCCGTCTCGACAGCCTCTGCCTCGTTATCTACACTATACACGAAGTCATCCATGTATAAGCCAGTCTCAATGGTGGCTCTCGCTTTCGGAAATGCATCGCCCTCGTCAGCGGCCAACTGCTTGACGGTGCGAAGTGCGTGAAAAGGGCTAGATTTAAGCCCGAAGCAAACACGATTAAATTCGTAAACCATTAAAGGTTCTTGCGGTGAAAATCTATACAAAAATCGTTGAAACCTACGATCGGATTTGCGCACTTCAAGGCACAAAAACATTTGTCGAACATCTGCAGAGAGTGCAACAGCGAATAAGCGAAAATTTACAATTATGTCAAATAAATTACCTTGAAGATTTTGACCACAATACAAAATGTCATTAAGCGATTCGGAAGTGCTAGTCTTAGCACTGCCATCTAAAACTACGCGGAGTTTAGTAGTAAGCTTATCTTCTCTAATAACTCCGTGGTGCGGGATAATGTACGAAGGCTGGGTCTCGTCAGTGTCCGCAGGCGCAGGTGAGATGTAACCTTTATCTAAATATTCGTTAACAACCTCATCATAGGCTTGCTTTAACTTTGGAGACGCCTGCATCTTTCGTTCTAAACAAAGAAAGCGTCTTTCAGCGGATACACGGGAGTCACCGAGCGAAAAAATATCTCCCTTGAAAGGGAGCGCGACAACATAACGACCCTGCTCATCACGAGTAGTCATGCGACAATAAATCTCCTCAGCCATCTTGTCATCAGGGCTTAGGATTGGTGGGACATTGACCTCTTCAATTTCCCAAAACTTGCGGATGGTAGACTCCAGTGGCGGCTCGACGGTGCAACAGAACGAGGCAGTCGAGTGACTAAAACTATCTATAGAAGCGGGTGCGGAACCAATTATAACAAAACCAAGAACTGTTTCCAGTGCGTGCGGAGCGGGGTACGTCGGTCCCCCTTGAACCTTACGTGACAACTGGAGGTGCGGGAGAATCGAAGCGCCGATCAATATATCGACGACTCCAGGAACAGCGTAAGTCTCATCTGCTAAAGGCAAGTCTTTAAATTTCGTTAATAAAGACGTGTCAACCGGGACGGTAGGCAACTGTTCAGTTATTTTATTTATAACGAGCGAATCCATGTCAAACCAAATATTATTATTAAAACGAGATCCAAACCTTGTTTTAACGGTGCCATGAACAGCTGACTGTAAACCTCCAAAACCCTTCACCACTGAGCGGGTTGAACGCTTATCAACATTGAAACCAAGACGTTGACAACAATCTTGAGTAATAAAATTACTCTGCGAAGCGCCATCTAATAGCGCTCGAACAATGTGCGGTTTACCTAATGCATCGACAATAATAACGCGAGCAAACGACCTGTTAAATACAATAAATGGCATTACGAAGACTTTAAATATATCCCTCCAACCAGTTGAGATACGGGACATTTATAGGATCCCATCTAAAACTGCTAGTAAGCCAATAATAGTGGATTTCAACACGGTCACCATGAAAGAAAATCTCCTTCAGTCACTTAAAAGTTTTAATAAACAGAACCATACAAATAAATTTAACACACAACACCTGAAATTGGATGGCCCACCACTACCTGTGTATATATCAGAGAACCTTACAAGCAGGACAAGAAAGCTATTCTACATGGCACGAGATTTCGCCGCTCAAAACAATTACAACTACTGCTGGTCTTCTCGAGGACGGATTTATCTGCGGAAAAAGCAAGGCGAGCCCTATTCGCGTATCGATTCAGAGGAAGACTTACTGAAGCTCAAAAACAGTAAATGACTAGCTATACAAAAGCTTGTAATCCACATTTTAAACTACATGTTTTGTTATCTTAACACCTGTCCCATTTTTGTGATTGGCATGCACAATAACTGGATAAACATATATACTAGCATGAAATACATACCATTCGCAAACACACTAAACACAAACTATTATATCTTAAACAACACCAAACACTCACTATTATACACTCACATTCACTACACGATTTGTCACAAACACTGTGTACATTATCAACAAGCTCGTACATATATACAAAAACACTTTAAGTATAACACTAAGACTAATATAATAGTACGCTTGGAGTACTACGACCACCAAATTGATTACCTCACCGACACTGAGAAAGAAGTAAACAAATGTCTTGTACAAAAAATTCAAAGTACCCACATACATAAAATAACCTGTCGCTGTTCGTTCCTGGCGGGGTATGTTAGTGATTTCTTTATCAAATATACCTTCCTATATCTAAATACCAAAAAAACACAATATTATGAATATTGTGAACACATAATGATACATGAAGACACTGTCTTTATCCAATGGCCACTGAGAATTTGAGTGCAATATATAATAGTATAGATGACATTTCCATTGCGAAATCTATTATCTGTGACCCTAGACAATGTGCTGGATATGTCAATAATAAAGGTGTAAAAACTATTACAATCCTTCACATGAACATACGTAGTATAAACTGTCACTTTGATGAACTCAATGTTCTGTTAACCGACTTAAACATCAGATGCGATATTGTGGTCTTAACAGAGTGCTGGCTAAGCAAGGTATCGGATATACCAGTACTGGATAATTACGTGGCATATAATTCGGGATTCTCCAATCAGAATGACGGTGTGGTGGCGTATGTGTCTGATAGTTTGGCCTCGTTAATATGCGAGGAACCCACGTTCCTGGACGGTGCATGTCTTATACTAAAGTTGCAAAATATCGCAATAGTGGCAATTTACCGTTCCCCGTCTCACAAACGAACTGACAACTTTCTGACAAGCTTAAACTCGGTTTTGACTAGTTTATCCTCAAACGAAACCATAGTCGTAACAGGAGACATTAACATCAACATTACACCTGATGCAAAGGACCCTGATACTGATGAATATCTCTGTGTGACGGCTGCTCATGGCTTACTACCGGCTCATCAGTTTCCTACTCGAAAAGACCGATGCTTGGATCACGTTATGCTGAAAACAAAAAACCCGGCAAAAGTATTAGTCATAGACTCGTCTATTACTGATCACCGTCCCACGCTACTTTGTGTGGAATATGCGTCAAAACAGCTTACGTGTAAACATAGTGCACATATTATACTCGATTTTCAGTCAGCTGTTACTGACATAGAAAACATGGACTATAGCTCTATACTGCATTCAAACGATGCGAACGTGGCGGCGGAGCACTTTGTGTCTCTAATCTCGGCTGTAGTGAAAACGCACACCAAAGTAAAAAAAGTAAATCGGAATAATAGAAATTTAAAACCATGGATCACGCCGGGGCTCCTAAGATGTATCAGACATCGTGACAAACTGCACAGAGAATCTAATAAAAATCCTGACAGTATGGTTCTTCGACTTACCTACACGCGATATCGCAACTTTTGTAACGACTTACTAAAAAAGATTAAAAAAACCTATGAGGAGGGAGAGTTACAGAAAGCAAAAGGTAGTCCAAAAGCAACTTGGGAGGTAGTTAAAAAAATAACGCACCTGCATAAATACAAATCCGTCCCGGTTGAACTATTGAGGGTTGCAGACGACGAATCCTCATCTGTGAATGTTGTCAACGACTTCTTTGCAAATATAGGGAAAACTCTAGCCGATAAAATTGGTAAACAACAAGGCCGTAACAATGTTCCAAGCCCCCCAAATCTTTCCCTCATAACAAATGACTCCTGTAACCTGCGGAGTACCTCTATGGGGCTCATAGGTGTGGACGAGAATGAACTGGACTCCATTATCTTAGGCTTACGCAATGACTGTGCTGTTGGCTGGGATGGCATCCCAGCTAAACTCCTGAAGGAAGCACGTGCCTTTATAATACCTCCTTTAATGCATATCATAAACCTATGCTTCTCGCAGGGTGCATTCCCTAGTGTCTTCAAAAAGGCACTAATACATCCTATCTACAAGGCTGGGGATCGGGGCAGTGTTACGAACTACAGGCCAATCTCAGTGTTAACCACTCTGTCTAAAATTATAGAAAAGACTTTAAACAAACGACTAATACAGTACCTAGATACAAATAATATTATTGCTCAGAATCAGTTCGGTTTTAGACAGGGGAAATCGACAGAAGACGCTGTTATTGGTCTGACAGATCATATCATAAAGACGCTAGACTCAGGCAAGAAATGCATAGGTATATTTCTGGACCTATCAAAGGCGTTCGACACGGTTTCGATTCCCATCCTTGTGAATAGACTTGAATCAATAGGCATAAGGGGAATGGTACTTGACGTTTTCCGTGACTATCTCACTGAAAGACGTCAATATGTTAAGATAGGTAATGTCACTAGTGATGAACGACCTGTCACCTACGGTGTCCCGCAGGGCAGTGTGCTGGGTCCAACATTGTTCTTGGTTTACATAAATTCTCTATGCAAACTCAACTTACCTCACGCCAAAGTCATAACATACGCTGATGACACAGCACTTCTGGTTGATGGTCAAAGTTGGGGTCAAGCGCGTGCCTTCGCAGAGAATAGCTTAAAGATTGTGTCAGAATGGTTGTCCCGTAACCTACTAACACTTAATGTAGAAAAATCGTCTTTCATAACATTTTCGTGTACGTCTGTGGGACAGCCAGGTAGTGGGGGGTACTCTGTCAGGGTTCATGATTGTGGTGTGGGGGCTATCTCCTGCAACTGCACTAGTCTCACTAGGAGACCCGAAATTAAATACCTCGGCGTATACTTGGACAACACACTTAGTTGGCAGACTCATATAAGTGCTCTGGTGCCTCGCATTAGAAAATTAATTTATGTCTTCAAAAGGCTCAGGACAGCGGCGGATCCATCGACTTTAAAAATGGTGTACTATGCTCTTGCACAATCTCTCATGGATTACTGCATTGCGGCCTGGGGAGGCACCCATTCCTCAAGCATGTTGCGACTGGAGAGAGCACAGAGAGCAGTCCTTAAAGTTATGTTTAGGAGACCCTACAGATATGCTACCGAAATACTTTACAAGGAATGCCAGGTTTTCACCATTAGACAGCTCTTTGTGCTCAAAACAATAACACGCAAAAACTCCGACGCACCGAAATCTTTAAAACTTAGGGTTGGTATGCGCAGGAGATTAAAACTTTTTAACACAGAAAGGCACAGAACCTCCGCTGCGGAAAGGCATTTCTGGATACTGGGTGCGAGACTTTACAATAAAGCAAACCAACAATTAAATATATCTACACTCACTCGGTATAGTTGCATACGCGTAGTTGGAAACTGGCTCAAGACATTGACCTATGATGAGACTGAAAATCTTCTCTGTATAGTTACGTAGGTAGGCTGCACGCACACATACACACACACACACACACTCACACACACACACGCGCGCGCACACACACACGCACGCACACACACACACACATACACAAAGTAAATCATATCTACTTTATGAATAATAAAAAAAAAAAAAAAAAAAAAAAAAAAATGTATTTAAACATAATATTAATGAAATTATTTTTATAGCATGACAAGTTATTATTATTAATTTTACAAATCTCATTATTGTATTCCTAACTATGTAAATAATCAATTCAATTTCTATTGATTGAAGTGTGGTGTGGGTGATGTACCTAACAATGTACATTGTTAGGTACATCACTTATACTACATTTTAATTAACACTTAATTAACTTTTAATATTTTAATTATTTTAACATTTTAATTAACTTTAATTAGTACTTTCAGACTGCAAGGAAGGTGACGGCACTCGTGACACAGGGTCACCTAGTACGAGTGCCACAGCACTCCTTGGATATTATATCTCTAATAGATACTTACTATTATTCACAAATCTTTGTCACCTAAGGAGAATGTTGTACTATTTTACAGTAATAAATGAATTATGAATTATGAATTATGAATTATGAATTATGAATTATGAATTATGAATTATGAATTATGAATTATGAATTATGAATTATGAATTATGAATTATGAATTATGAATTATTATTATAAGTATTTATAGCAGTCGCGAGGACAACAGTAGTGAGCGCAGTACTAGCGGACAACGAACACAAGGTGACGTCATTCGCAGCGGTCACCGGGCGGGCCGGAGCGCGCGCGAGCGCGGGCTGCGGCTGTGGCGCAGGCCGCCGTGTGTCACCGCTCGACGAACCAACTGTGCTCACATTGGATGCGGCGTTACTATTTTCAAAATGAAGTAAAGTGTGGTGTCTCGCTGGACATTTGCGACAACTATTGCTACTATTACATAAAACAACGCGGTGTTTAGTACCGAGACAATTAAAACAAAAATTATTAGCGCGAACAAATTTATAACGATCACTAGGCGATAATTTCAGGAAACCCGGACACTTGTACAATTGCGAATGATGAGTATTACACAAAGAGCAAACAGGTGATTGTACATGTGCTGGTGCGGTATTAACATAAGTATGAGTTGACTTCAGTGACTTCGATGACGCCTCTATTTTGCGTTCCGAACTAACAACTTTCTTCGCGCCTTCATGTTTCGATGAAGAGCGTTGCAATATTTTTATATGCTCGCGAACAAAACTTTCTAAGTCTTCGAACTTAGGAATTTTATTGCCGCGGTGATCCGACTCAAATAAACGAATGGTTTCGGGATCTAATTTCTTTAAACCCATATACAAAAATAAGAAGTCGCAGAGGTCATCGATCTTTAGGTTCTTTACGGCGCGAACAGATTTTTTTTTTTTTTTTACTTTTTTATTCACTATAATCTGTCACATATTGGGGGACATTAAGTAGTAGGTAGGTCGGGACTTGTCATGACATGCTCGGAATGCGACTAGGGTCACATCCTACTTTACTTTATTGTTTAAGTATGTCTTGGGGCATTTTCCGTTTTAGTCGACGAGTTGCGCGAGTTTCCTCCATCAAGACTTTCGCTAGGCGATTTGGGTGGTTTATGATCCTTTCTTTGTAGGTTTTCGTATGACGCAGAATTTCTTGTTTGACTGTATATACTTGAAGGTCGTGATGCAGCTGTTCGTTTGTCACGTACCATGGAGCGTCGGTTACCATTCGTAGCATTTTATTCTGGAATCTCTGCAAGATTTCAATGTTGGAATGAGAGGCGGTCCCCCACAATTGGATACCATAGGTCCAGATTGGTTTAAGCATAACATTGTAAAGAAGAAGTTTGTTGCCCATTGACAGTTGCGAACGGCGACCAATTAACCAATAGTACTTCCGTATTTGCAGTCCCAGCTGTTTGCGTTTGGTAAAGATGTGCTTCTGCCATGTAAGTCGCTTGTCCAGGTGTAAACCTAAGTATCTGACATGATCTGCTCGTGGAATTTCGACGTTATTAAGCGTTACTGGTGGGCATATACCCTTTTTTAAGGTGAAGGTGACATTTATGGACTTCGTTTCATTAGCCTTGATTCGCCACTTCTTGAGCCATGTTGAAATCTCGTTTATTCCTTTTTGTAGGATTTTTGACGCCTCTGTTGGATCCTCGTGAGAGGACAAAATTGCGGTGTCGTCGGCAAAGGTTCCAGTTGTTACACAGTCTGACGTTGGTAGGTCAGACGTGTAAATCAGATAGAGTAGCGGTCCCAGGACGCTACCTTGGGGAACTCCCGCGTTAATATTGCAAAGACCCGAGAAAGCCTCTCCGTGATTCACCAAGAAATATCTATTCTCTAAGAAGGATTTGAGGATCTTATAAATGTTGCTGGGGAAGAACGATTTTATTTTAAATAATAATCCTTCATGCCATACTCTGTCGAAGGCCTGCGATATATCAAGAAAGACACTCGCGCAATACCTTTTAGATTCAAAAGACTTGTCTATTTCGCCTATTAACCTGTGCACTTGGTCAACAGTCGCGTGTTTTTGACGAAATCCAAATTGGTGGTCGGGTATCAGTCCATGCTGTTCCACTAATGGCATAATACGTTGTAGTATTAATGTTTCGAGTATCTTTGATGGTATAGGTAACAGGCTTATTGGTCGATATGATTTTGGATCTTCAGGCTTTTTATCTGGTTTTAATAACATAATTATTTGTGCAGTTTTCCACTGTGGTGGAATAAATTGGAGTCTAACTATAGCGTTATAAATAGCTGTAATCATTGTTATTCCAGAGTCAGGTAGCTCTTGCAAAGTTTTATTTGTAATGAGGTCATATCCTGGAGATTTCTTTGATTTTGCCTTTTGTATTACCCTTCTGACCTCTTTCGTTGTGAATTTCATTGACGTAATGTCCTCCGTTTCTATTTCTTTCAGGTATTCGGTTACTTTCTTCTCGTGGTCTGCTGGGCCTTCATAGGGATGAGGCTGGAAAACATTTGATAGATGCTCAGCAAACGTGTAAGCTTTCTCTTGGTCACTACGTGCCCAACAATTGTCTGCTTTTCTCAATGGCGGGGAAGTTGTTGTAGGTCGTTTGATGTTTCTTGTTGCTTTCCATAAGGAGTAGTCAGTAGCTGAAGTGGCATCAAGATCCTTGAGATATGTCTGAAAACTAGCGTTTCGATCTTGATCAAGGATTTGCTTAAGTTTTTTTATTTTATGGTTCAATAATTTTTTTGTATCAGGGCACCTGTTTTGCTGCCACAGTTTACGAAGATCTCTTTTTGCACCAATCTCATTCAGGATACTTGGAGGAATACTTTGCCCAGCTGGTCTATGTTGTTGGACTATTGGAGTTGAATCCCAAGCCGCACTCTGGATACTTGTGGTGAAAAATTCAACAGCATTCATAATGTCATTTTCCGTTTCAAGTGCGATTTCTGCGCTAAAAGCCTCGTCTACCAGAATACGAAACATGTCCCATTTGGTTTTATTACTGTGCAGTGTACACTTTTTAGTTGTCTCTCTAACTTTCACCCCAATTTCCACCAGAATAGGAGAGTGATCCGATGATAGCTCCCAGCAACTACAGCAAGATATGTTGTCCTTTGGTACACCTTTGGTGATGCAAAAGTCAACAATGTCTGGTATCTTTGCTGGGTCAGACGGCCAGTATGTAGGTTGTCCTGTTGAAATTACGTTCATTGTTCCTGCCTGTACGCTCTTAAAAAGTTCACGGCCTCTAGGAAGAGTAAGCCTGGAGCCCCAAAATGTATGTTTGGCATTATAATCACCTCCCGCAATGAAACGATTGCCAAGATATTTGAAGTAGTCATCGAACTGTGCCTTCTTTACAGTGTGTCTTGGTGGACAGTAAAGTGACGATATTGTAATCTTGCTTATCCAGTCATACACAACAACACTCGTGGCTTGGATGTAGACCTTTTGGTATGGTTGTGCCTGATGATGTTTTATGTTAGATCTAATAAGAATGGCTGATCCACCGTATGCTCTACCATCAGGATGCATCGTATGGTATAATGTGTAGTTGGGTATTTTGAAGAAGCTCTTAGTCGTAAAGTGAGTTTCAGAAATCAGCATAATGTCTACTTTGTTTATTTGTAAGAAAATCTTTAACTCATTAGAGTGGTTTGACAGGCCATTGGCATTCCACACGCATAGTTTTATGGATGCGAATTGGACAACTTTGACATGAGTTCAGCTAACATCTGAGTCATTGTTAGCATTTGGTTCATGAGGGCTTGTATCGAACTGTTGAAGGTACGCAAAATTTCCACCATGTGTTGTTCAGTAGTGTTACCTTTAATTGTTTCTAGGTTTTGACCATTTTTTGCAGCTGCTGCATATGACTTGCCTGAATTATTTTCAACGTTGCTTTGGCTTATTTTGGTTACATTTTCTAGGTTTTTAGGCTTTCGGTTATTGGTTATCGATCTCGGATATTTTATTTTTTGCAGCTCTTTATAGACAGTGCAGCCCTTATAATTTGCAGGATGGTTACCTTCACAGAGAATACATTTTACTTTGTCTGAACGTTCTTTTCTCGGGCAGTTTGAGGTATGGTGGGGTCCAGCACATTTCACACAACTGGGTTGTCTGTGGCAGTATTTCTGCGTATGACCATATTGTTGGCAGTTGGAACATTGAGGAATTGAACGTTTTGGTCTTGGAGGTTCAATTTCTATTTGGCTGTTAAGGAGTGACCTGATGCTATAAATGTCCTTATTGTTCGGACTTGGCTGCAAGTCTATGAAAAACATAGGAAGAGGTTTTTTTGTTCTGCTGTTTTTAACATTCCAAATATTGTTTGGTTTATGGTGTAACTCCTCTAAGGCTTGTTTTATTTCTTCAGTGTCGGTTGAGGAATGCATGCGTTTTAGTACTACTCTAAAGTTTTTCTCCCTTTTAGGTTGGTATGTGTAGAATTCAGTGTTTCTAATTTTGAGTTCTTTATATATAGTCGAATACGACTCGGAGGTCTTAGCCTGAATTTTGACTTTTTCCCCTTGTAAAATTTTGATTTCGTAGTCGTCGGGTGCCACTTCTTCCAGCATTTTTGATAGGGGCTGGATATTACTGACCTTATCAACAAAGAAAGGTGGAGGTTTTACTACTTGACGCGTTACTTGGTCTGTAGTTTTTGGCTCTTCTTCATTAGTTTCCAGATCCGCAAACATATTTGATGTTGGTACCGGTGCTGCCAGCCAATAACTTAGTTTGGTTTGTTTCTGGGATCGTGTCGTCATATTAGGGCTACTTCTCAGTCTCTTACGACTGTTTACTTCTTGCCAGTTTTGTGTGTCGTTTTCGTCGTTTTTATGATCATATTCCTTATCGAGAGTTTCTAGGGATTGCGCGTTAGTTATAGATATTTGCGACGGAATACCACTGTAGGAGTTAGATCTAGGTCTATTTGTGAAGAGTCCTTTATGGAAGACCTGCTGCGTGAGATTAGGTTTCGAGTTATTCGTTTTCAGAATTAAATTTTTAGAGCGAAATGTGCCCCCCCCAGAATCCGAGGGGCAGCCTGAACTCGGCTCAGACGGGCCGGGTTCAGGGAGGGATTCTCCACGATTCGTGGTACCCTCCTGGGGTAGATATGTTTTAAATTCCGCCATTTCATATGTTGTCGCTGATCCACAGCTTTGTCTTTTCTGTCGGGGTGAGATCCCTTAGGCCACATCTTGAAGACTAAGGCATGACCATGCCTGCTGGTTTTGGTTCGCGCTAGGTATTTGATTTCCCTAGTACCTCCCATATCTGGGGGGCATTCCCCTATCCACCACCTGGGGACGCGGTCGATGGAAGTCCAGCAACTCCACACGAGTTTTGATCGTTACATGCCGTAATGGGTTTCAAGTCAAACATCTGATCCAAATATGCGTTAGCTACCGATCTTTTATCCTCATACTTAGCTTTCAAAGTATTTAAAATTAAATTATAATTTTCGGCACTAAACGTAATTCCAGCGCAAACGGTTATAGTTACACTTTCACGTTATACTTTACCAGTAAATTTTTCAACGCTATAATGCAATTTTTCGTGATCTGTCAACGAAACGTTCTTATCTATTGTATTCTCAAAACTATCTATAAATAAACCCCAATTGCGAATGTTACCATCAAATTCGGGTATTTGAATTGGTGGCAACTTAGGTCGGTCGCGAGTGGGATTGGGTCGGTCAGACGGTTTCTCCAAACTCCTAGCGACGCGTTTGATACGACAATACAAATCGTCAAACGACGACAAGGCCTGATAACTCACTGAGTAATCGGGATTTAAATTTAACTCTAAAACGTTGATGTCATGTACCAAGGTTTCGAAATCCGCGCGTAGACTATCTAAGTTTTCTATAGAACACAAGAACGAATCTCTAATGGCCAAATCAGAGGTTTTAAGTGCATTATCACAAATCGATTGTACGCGAGAGTAAATCATTTCTCTTTTAGCGTATAAAAGTTTCAATTGAACTTTACTATCGGTACTACCAACCTTTGGGGGCATGTTTACAATTAAATATCAAACTAAAGTGCGGTAAACAACAAAATATGAAATGACTTAATCTTAGCGGTACCTATAGAACAGCGACGCGGCGCGAGCGATATTCCGTAGGTAGGTAGGTACTTATAACTGCGAGTGCCGGCTTGAACAAACGCGCATAGCAACAGCCAGATCTTACCTACGCGATGGTCGCTGTCTAGGTTCAACTATTATTTCAGGGATTAAGTATTGCGTAATATCTATTCAAATTAAAATACTTTCGTATGAATTTGAATGAAATGCGAGCGAGGTACAACTGTGTACCTACCGTATTAGGTAAATACGATGCGAGCTAGCGGTGAACGGACAACTTAGAGATTGAAACAAATAAAAACAAAAGCCAAATGCGTTAGGTATTACACTGTGCCTATGCACTAGGGTGTCTAGGATACCTAAGATCTAAACCTAAATGCCTAGATGCGGGGTTTTCTACTAAAATAACTAGGTATTTAGGTGCGGTGCGTTTATTCCCAATAGAATAATAACAAACTACAAACTACGGCTAAGGATCCGGTTCGATCAGGACCATAAAGAATGGTGGCGCGATTCTCATGCCACCTGAGCTAGTGGACTGTATTTTGCGGGGGGTGAAGTTAACTGTTCCATTGACGCTTTACACAACAAACAAGACAGGTGATCGGGTTGCCGCGGATGTGGTCTAGGCAATGAATGCAACCCGAGAAATTAGGAGAGGATGCACTAACCTTCACGACGCCACGTGCTTTCGTCGCAGCCGGTGCACCGATCTTCTCTTCCTGGCTCAGGAGCTGCCGCCCACATCACTAAATCACTTGAGGGACACACGAGAGGCACAATCCGATCGGTAAAGGTCTATGAAAGCGGTTAAAATCCAACAAACATTATTAATTTCTAAGAGTCGCGCGCGCCGCCGCCATTGTTTACTAGTTCAATTGCGAAGTGAATATGCGTCTATTTTGACAATTGAGCGGTGCGGAAACTATTGCTATCTCACTTTAAAAGGTAGCGCGGGAGGGAGATGGGTACAGGAAGCGTGTGTTTCCGCGTCAATGACTTGAACTACTACTATTGAGCAAAAAAAATACAAATTCTACCATCGGCGCAACCAGGTAGCATAAAATATGAATGCAATGTCAAATTTTCTAAATTGTCAATATTACTTAAATTAATGTCACAGTTATTTTCAATTTCATCTATAAAATAGTTATTAAATTCATTAGCAATGTCTTGAGGTTTAGTTAGTTATAAATTATTCTTTTTAACTGTCGTAATCGTTTCCTTAGGTAGACTAAATCTTTATTTGTTAATTATTCGCCAAGTAGTTTTGGAGTTATTATGTGATGTGTTTATAAAATAGTTATTTTGAGCTTTCTGTGTTAGTCTTATTATTTTTTTATATCGATGATTGTAATTTTTAAAAGCCGTCTTGTTTTGTAAGCTTGGATTTTGCCTAAACGCCCATAGTAATTGACGCTGTTTATGACTGCATTTTTTTATTCCTCGGGATATCCATTTACATTTTTTATCAGCTTTTATAGTAATGATTTTTGAGGAAAGCATAATTCATATAGCAAATAAAAATCTTTCATTTTTTTTTTTTTTTTTTTTTTTATATAGGACACGTCAATTGGACTTCGCCTTGCCTGGTGGTAAGCTGAAGGCAAAGTCCCAGAAAAGAGGGTCACCATTACTTACACATACCGTGTGACAATGGTGACACTCAGCTTGACGTTTCATTTTTTCATAAAGCTTGACATTTCATAAAGCTATCATAGGCTCGATTTACTGTTTCATAAACTTCTTTGAAAGATAAGTATTGTAAATAATTTTGATACTTATTTAAATTGTCATTGGAGGTATTTAATGTCTTATTTCCGTTTTCCAAAATTTTAGTTTACAAGTTCTATCAAAAGCAATGGATAACATTTGTAATGTGTGATCTGATAGAACAAGATCGACAACTTTTGCCTGGCAGTCTTTATTGTAGCTGTGTTTAAAATTATCGATGCATATCTGACTTTGTAGTCTAGTTAGTAGGTATGTTGCTAATGTAAGGTTATAAACCAATAGAAAGTTTTCAAAATCTAGAGTTTCATTGCTCCGTTCCAAAACGTTAATATTTAAATCATCCGCAAACAATTACGTTCTTTTTTGAGTAGGGACTGATTCTTTATTTATTTATTCATTTATTTGCATAATACAGTCATAATAAGTTGGTCGCTAAAATATAAAATAAGTACAATGTATTATCACTAGTAATGATGAGTGATGAAACCTTTTATAATTGTTCACAAAATATAGTATAGAGTTTTGAAGGGTTTTTGTAGATGAAACAATTACAATGTGATATCACATTATTTCCACACAACAACACTCGAAGATGCCTGAAATTGAGAGCTTGGCTATGTGAGGCAGTTCTTTATATAGAATTCCTGCTCTAACAAGTATACATGCTCTTCCCCGTTTTATATTAATTTTAGAGAAGAAAGCGGCTGAACAAAAGTTTGGAATGTGTAATAGATGTCTCTTTTCTATAAAATTTTCTGTGACACAGAGGAATTCAATAAAATTGTGGTACAAGTACCGTTAGGTTCTTCTAATTTGATTAGAAGTCTATCAGAATGAAGAATACTGAGAATATTAGAGAAAAAGCTGTGAATTTTTTTATACAGTTTGCGTCATGTTTGTGACATTTGATTTTTCCAAATCTAATCTACATACATTATATTATTATCATTAAATTTATAAGTCAGTAAACATATGATAAAGTTAATTACGTTTTCCCGCAGCCAGAGGGTACAAGAAGGAAACTAGCATCACTTAAAACGAGATTTATTATACTTATTTAATTTAATCTAACTAGCCTAAGTGAATGAGTTCGATGATGCGAACTACATTCTAACTACTAACTCTAATTAAGTCTAGTGACCACGTTCGATGCAAGAACAGAAGTGAATTACTTAAAATATATTTGTCACGGAATCGCAGGTGTACAGTGAGTCATTTAGCTGACGGCGCACGGCGACACGAGGTATGGAGTGCTGACGATGCGACGATGCAGCGGGTCGCTTGATATTGCTTTATGCTGCGGCTTTGCTCGTTGTAATATTATAATTATGGTAATATCGTAATTAGTTAGTATGGTTTAGAGACAACAATGCTTTCCGAAGGGACCTAACGAAATCAATATAATTTTGCGTTGTCTTGAAATCTTCTTCGCCTATACTAATTATACAGTAATCTAATTTTGTAAAGTCACGCACTTTGCCATCTATTCTGTCCAGTAAGTATTCCAGTGGTGATTTTCGGCTTTTGGAAATGACATGTGCTGTAATTCCTTGGATGAGTGAAGACTTCCATTAGTTTATACATCCTATTTGAGGTTTCCCTACTTATGAGACAGATTTTTGGTTTCGTACTTTGGTTGGCTAGGTTAGTGGAATTGAATGTGGTCATTAAAGATTTGCATTGAAGTAGTCTTTCCTTCTTTCTTCTTATTTTCTTAGTAGATAGAGATCTGTGTGTCTGCTTTGTTGTATTTATTTTTTGTTTGGTCTTGTTTGTGCTTAACTTCGAAGTCTCCTTGGAGGCCTTTAAATCCGTCAACTCTTTACGAAGTTGACAGTTTTCAAAAGAGTGTTTTCGATTATCGTATGTACACTAGCCAGCATTTTTCTTTTTCTTTTATTTCTTCCCTTAATTTTTCAATGTCATCTATTGTTGTAAATAATCTTGTAGAACTTTCATCCAAATTTGTAGTCGTCAGATTCAAAAAGAAGATTAAAACGTTCACATAACTGCTGCTGTTTGCTTGCAGCGGAATAAACTCTAGTTCCCCTGATCCTTGCGCGCTGATCCATCCCCACATATTAACACTTATTCTACCTGACTCCGTGTTAGCAACAATGTTACTGTCAGACCAGCGTGTATTGTTCCTACGCCACAACTGCATCCCTCCCTTCTGAAAGGACTTAAAGTTTTTTTCGTCCGAGAATGTGGTCGTTTCCCTGTTAAAATCAAGGTATTCCCGGACAAAACGTAACCTTTCGTCTTTATGCCGTTGCGTTAAAAACGGTTTTTTTGCTGGCGTCCGGTGATGCAGGCCTTCGGCATGGAGTACGCGGCGAACAGTCATCAATGAAGTGTCAAACTCATTGGCCCATCGTCGTGTTGTTATGAAACCATTGGTTTCATACTCTGCCACCATATAGCTCCGCTGGTTGTGGTTAATCAACAGTGGCCTTCCACTTCTTGCACGAACCTTCAGGCTACCCTCGTCCTCAAACCTCTTCCAGACCTATTTGAATAATTATCCTACTAATATTATAAATGTGAAAGTTTGTATGGATTTTTGGATGTTTGTTACTCTTTCACGCAAAAAGTACTGTATAGAATTTTAATAAAACTTTACAATAATATAGTTTATACCACAGAATAACACATAGGCTATGTTTGGTCGCGATAACCGATATCCACGCGGGCGGAGCCGCGGGCAACAGCTAGTATAATACAAAATTAAATGCCATAATAATATACTTACGGATAAGGCAGTGTCATTTGCTATTTCACTTATATTTAACCCAATCATATGTTAAGCCACAATATTAGCTTTGACTTCCATACTAATATTACTTGTAGACATGTTGAAATTAATATTGAATGGAATCACGGGAATAACAAGACTCGAAACTAAGTCCACCAACCAACAACGGTATTTTATATTTTCTCTAAGCCAGTAATTATTCCATTTTATTTCAAATCTACCTTCATACTTTTTATATTTTATGTTGATCTTTGCAAAAGTTTAACAAATAATAAATTCTACTTAAGAAACATAGTTTACTCATCAACCTGATATTAATTTAAATAAATGAAACACAAAAAATGATATTATACCTAGATCGTTGAACCATCAACCATTGAATTGCCGTAGACCTCATGCTAGAACCACTCGGCCACGGGTTACTTATGTAACATATACGAAATGATCGATAATATTCTTACGGAAGAACAATTTATGTGTGTGTGTGTAAATTGTCTTAAAAGAAAAAGGTCACAAGCAGCGCTAGAATGTTGACGCTATAATTACGTAGGATTGCTACTGCACTTTTGAGTTCTACTGTACGTATGTACGTATGTACGTATGTACGTATGTACGTATGTACGTATGTACGTATGTACGTATGTACGTATGTACGTATGTACGTATGTACGTATGTACGTATGTACGTATGTACGTATGTACGTATGTACGTATGTACGTATGTATTACTACAAAAACGATAGCCTGTCTAGTGATATAAGTATTATACATATCTTTATATTGATTTTGGCAAGCAGAAAAGGTCACCAGTATGTTCTACATATATGTGTGTGTAACAATAATTCGTTTCCTCACTCACACACACTTACACACTTGCAAATTACAATTGATTCAAAACCATTCCTATTTATTTATCATCCATCAGTTAAACTTTCTTTAGTAATAAGAATAACTCATAAAATTCTTATTACTAGGATATGAACGTAATTTTTGATTGAATCTTAGTAAGTCTCCGTGACCTCGGGGTTTACAGTTTCGTTTTATAAGAGTTAAATTATCGCAAAGTTTTGAGTTCGATTCACAGTCAAATTTTACTTTTTGACCTTTTAAATATTTGTATATCTTCATGTTAATTACTTACCTATTAAGGGAATTTTGAGGTAACATCACAAAAGTATCTTGATATTTTAGTTATAATTTTATAGCAACTTAAATCAGTAGTATTTTTATTATTACTGAGCGAGTATTGTTGCACACACATTGCATGAATGTTTCTCGTATTGGAATTTATGCTACCCTCATTCTCATGATTAAAATAACATGATAATTTTATTTTTATCTGTCAACAATTGGATGCGTTGTGCTTTCCACACGGTTAATTAACAACTTTTTATTTATTGTTTTTTATTTATAAAAATGAATCAACAACTTACAACTATTATGAGAGCGCATATTATTACTTTACATGAGCAAAATATTTGAATACATGAAATATCTCGAAAATTGAACATATTGGTAAGTAGTGTTTTCTGCAATTTATTGTTATGAAAGTTATTTGATCTTATAATCATCATCATCCTGGAGAATCTATATATCTCCCAATACTAATAATAAACAAAAATATATAAGTAGGCATATAAATTTTACAGAATTTTAACAAGGAATTTTATTACTTTTTTCCATTACAGAGCAGCGATGGGTGCGCCGATATGGCGATTCAGGCACCAGAGACCGTCTTCGGCCTGGCCCCAAAGCCTTTGCCTACACCGATGCGTGTTCTTTGCATAAAGAGGTGGTTGAAAAACATATTCAAAACCCCTTCCACCCGAGTTATGGCCACCAAACACCATGTTACATTGCAAACAGTAAGGAACCATCTTCGGGCAGCTGGGATCAGATGTCGCAGATCGGCAAGAAAAATTTTGACGTGGGATCTTCATCGTCGAAGTAGGTTTAGGTTTGCCAGGGGATATTTAAATTTTGACTGGTGCAACAATATAGTAATATTTAGTGATGAAAAATATTTTAAATCAGACAGGGATGGACGCAAAATTTTATGGAGAAAAACAGGTGAGCGATATTGCCAAAAAAAAATTCTACCGTGCAGGTCTAGTGGTCATATTACTTGAATTATTTCCGTTTAATTATATTGCAAATCTGAATTTTAGTGGTTTCAATTATACTTGGTGTATATACTTCGGTATAGGTAATTTGGAATAATTAAAACCACTATATACTATCTAATATATAGGCAAATTTAAACAAATAAATGACTATTATTATCTATAAGTATTATTTTATAATTCATATTTATAATAAAAGTTGGAATTTGTTGCGCCATTTCTTCTCCACTAGTGCTTAGGAACTAAAAGATGTAGGTAATTATGTGGCATCATTTTGAGAAATAAAGAAATTGAACTGAACATAAGTGATTGATGTTATTGTTAACGAAATGAGAAGTTATTATATTTGCATATAGTATAATTTCTAAACGTTAACATGGTGATTCATTACACTTTAGTTACTGAAAGTTAATTAGTTTACCTGCGTCCATGCTTGTCTGATTTAAACATCCAGAGGGATAATATTGAATAACCTATTTATTATATAAAGAATGTGTAATGTATACACCTAAACCTGTTGCACTCGGCTACGACCACATGGATTTCAATTATCCCGAACAATAGTATATGACTATTCTTCTTAAAATGTTTATCAAAATCTGTCTAACTGTTTAGAAGGAGTTTAGTTACAAACATTGTGACATATATATATGTAGTTCTACGACACAACACAATTAAATTATTTATTTACTGAACAATTGAAGTGTCGTTATAAATGAAACGCATCTGCACTTAGTAACGTTCTCTTTATTAGTGCCACATTAATAGAGCATTCTAAGATCTAAAGATATGCTACGTCAGATTATCCTAAAAAGGCATGGTTACACATACATAGGACATACTCGTAACAATACTTACATACTAACACTACTTACATACACTACACCTCCGGGGGCGATGGAAAAAAAAATCAGAGCTCTTTGATTTTTTTTTGTCTTAAAGTTAACACAATACAAATATATTATTAATTATTAAACAATTTAGTCCTATTCTTATGGATCAATTCAATTTTATTATGTTTTAAAATTTTGACATTGGGACCCATATCTTCCAACACAATATAAGGGCCTTCAAAAATATCATCTAATTTCTTCGTACCTTCACTTTTGACTAAGATTAAATCGTCTTTATTATAAGTAACAGGATTACACTTCTTATCGTATGCTAACTTCCTATTTTGCTTACTAATCTCTAAATTATGTTTAGCATCTTTAAGTGCTACCTGTAATCTATACCTTAAATCTAAAGAGTAATCATCTGAATTATATAAAGGATCTACTCTATTACAATTTTTAATATTATTGGGAATATTACATGACCTACCGAAAATAAGTTCGAAGGGCGTGTACTTCGTCTCTGAATGGACGTTATTATTATAACTGAAACACCAAAACGGTATCCAGTGTGACCAGTCATAGCCGTTATTGCCAGAATAGGTCCGTAGGAAAGCGCCTAAATGCTTATGAGCATTTTCGAGTGAACCGATTGATTGATGGTGGATGCCGTGGAAATTATTTTTTCTATATTTAATAATTTACAAACTTCAACCATAGTAGATGAAACAAATTCAGAACCTCTATCAGTAGCTATAATTTTAGGTATTCCAAAACGTAAAATGAAATTTTGAACAAATGCTCTTGCGACAGTTACAGTTTCTTTATTTTTTATAGGATATGCTTCAATAAATTTAGTTAGCTCGCATTGAATCGTTACAAGATAACAATTTCCATTATCGTCTTTATCTAACGGACCTACCAAATCTAAAAATATTTTTTCAAAACCTGACGACGCAGTTGTTGTGATTGTCATCGGCTGTTTTGTGTACCTACTATATTTAGTCTTCTGACATGTAGAACACTTTTTTACAAAATCAAGAACATCTTTATCGATACCTGGCCAGAAATATCGTCTCTTGATGTTGTTAGTCATCCTGCGCACACCAGCATGTCCACTGGTGGGCAGTAAATGAAAGTCATTTAAAATAAATTGTTTTTCCTTCTCGTCATCTATTCTTTCTATTCCTCTTAGTATGCATACTCTTGGACCTGTCCAATTTCTTAATGACTGTATTTCACTACATAAACCCTTTATAAACTCTTCATTTTCTTTATCTTTAACTATGCATATTTCTTTTAATTTTATTTTCTTACAAAAATTCTCGAACTTAGTCACAAATTCGGCTCGCGAGAAATGTGCCCTAAAGTTGAGGTTTACACATAACATCATTTTATTAGGAATATAAGCGAGACATTCGTCTTCGGCACTTATCATATTATCTCTTCTATATGTTTCCACTTTATCCTTCTCTATTAACATCATCTCCACGACATCACTCGGCTTCCTCAGTAACTCCACGACTCTAGGTTGATCAGACCCTTCGTCGGTGGGTTTACTAATTGGCGGTGAGACATTCTTACTATCCTCATCTATTCTCCTTTTTTGTGCCCTAGTCATGACATTAACTTCCGAAATCTTCTCATTCATACTCTTTAATTCACTCGAAGTTACATTCACTCTGGATAATGCATCCGCGACTACATTTTCCTTCCCATGCACATACACAATTTTAAAATCATACTCCTCAAGAACTAAGCGAAATTTCAAAAGCCTACTAGAGGGATCCCTCATGCCAAATAAATAAATAAGTGGCTTATGATCTGTCATTATAGTAAAATGTCTACCATATAAATATGGCCTAAAATATTTGACTGCCCAGACAATAGCAGTAAGTTCTTTTTGAATTGTGGGATAGTTTAATTCTGCCTTATTCAACGGCCTACTAGCACATGCGACGGGTCTTAAATCATTGTTGCATAAAACTGCGCCAATAGCTACACCTGACGCGTCAGTCTGCAAAATAAATTCATTAGAATCAGAAAAATGTGGGTACTGAAGTATGGGTGGGCTAATCAACTTTTGTTTTAAGATTTCGAAAGAATTTTGACATTCCTTTGTCCAATTAAAAACTACATTCTTTCTGCATAATCGATTTAAAGGTAATGTTATTTCAGCAAACGATTGTACGAATTTACGATAGTAATTGCAAAAAGCTACAAAGCGTTTTACTTCATCTACATTTTTAGGTTCCGGATAATTTTGTAAAACTATTGTCTTTTCTGGATCAGGTAACACTCCATCAGCTGAAACTAAATGCCCAAGATATAGTATTTCCTTTTTTAAGAATTGGCATTTACATGGGTTCAATTTTAAATTTACTTTTCTTAACCTTTCGAGTACATCAATCAAATTTTTATTATGAGAATTTAGATTTCGCCCAAAAATAATAAGGTCATCAAGATATACAAAACATTTGTCATACGTCAGACCAGACATAGCTATTGACATTACTCTACTAAAGTTACTACAAGAAGTTTTAAGTCCCATTGGAAGACGTTTTAGTTGATACTGACCTGTACTCGTGCTAAAAGCAGTATATTTACGACTATCAGGGGATAAACTGACTTGAAAATAACCTTAATTTAAGTCCAAATGAGTAAAATACATGGAACCTGAAAGTGAGTCTAAGATGTCAGTGATGTTTGGTAGTGGAAACTTATCATCTACAATCACATCATTAAGTTTTCTATAGTCGACTACCAAACGCCATTTTTTACAACCATCAGATTTTTTAGGAACAAGTAGCACTGGACTGTTCCATTCGCTTGAAGACTCTTCTATAATGTCGTTCTTTAACATTTGTTTAATCTGATTATCAATTTCGGGTTTTAACGATTGAGGCAATCTATAAGGCTTAACATACGTAGGACTAACATTTGGTTTAAGTATTATTGACTGTTCGTAAACATTAGTTGTAGACAGCTTATCTCCTGGCAAAAAAAACACATCAGAATATTTTGAGCAAATTGTTTCAATAGAACATCTCTTCTCTCTTCTAAATTGAGGTGATCTAATTTCAACGAAGAAAGTAAAACTTCAGCCCTATTAACATTAGGCTTAGTTTTATCAAATGAAAGTGTATCATACTCGCTTAACAAATTAATTTCTGGGACAAAATTTATTAGCTTAACTTCTTCATCCCTTATGTTAAGTATTTTAACCGGAATTTTGCCCTTTATAGGTCTAACTATAGTTCCTGCTAGAAAAACATCCTTCTCTAACTCTCTCGCGCAAACAATATAATCGTCAACCACGTGAGAAGTGCCTAAACATACGTAATGAATAGATTCACTCCGGGCCGGTAATACGAGACAATTATTATTATTAGAAGTAAAATCAGGTGTAGCCGAGATAGGCAAATAAATTAATTTACCGGCATTATTTATTATTAACACGTTGGAAGACAAATCGATATTACAGCCATAAGTAGAAAGAAAATCTAAGCCTAAAATACCAGTTGCCTTGAAGGGCAAATTTTCAAAAACATAAAATTTATGAAAAAACGTATCATTATTTTCAGAAACAAGTTCCAAGGTTACATAACCTAAGGAGTTGATTTGTCCTCCTATGCCGTTTATTGTAGTGCGTTCATAACATATACTCATCGAATCTGGTAACTCATTTTTCTTAATAATTGATATTGACGCACCCGTATCTACTAAAAAGGAATATTTTCTATTATTTGAAAAAAATGTCACAAATTGACATCGTCCCTTACAAGCCAAAATAAAATTATTAAAATCGAAAAAACTGCTTATTATTCATATTTTGGGAATCATTATTTTCATTAGAATTCTGGGAAACAACCCCTTGCTCCGATGATTGCGCAGGTTGCATAGGCTGCGTTGAAAAAATGTTACTACAATTATAACTATTTCCTCGTCTATTACCACGATGATTATATCGTCCATTGTTAAAATTCGCCTGAGAGAAAGATCTACCGCGGTTAGAATTTTGAAAAGATCTTCCGTAATCACGACGGGAATAATTATTAAAAGAATTATAATTGCGGCCACGTTGACCTTGACCCCTTGGTCCTGAAGAAGGTCTAAACCTACCTCGATCTCTTCTTGAGTACTGCATAACGTCCGCCTTAGCAGACGTAGAAGGCGTTGACACCTCCTCGTCCTTAGCGCCTTGTATGGCGTCCTTGAGACTGCTATAGTTGCGAGCGGCCACGATGGTGCTCAGCCTATAATTTTTCAACCCTACTGAAAAATTTTTAATGGCCATTTTCTCATTTAATGGCTTTAGAACAGCGAACTTTGACGAATCTCCATCCGCCTGCGAGATGGTTAAATCGGTGAAAAGTTGTTCTATTTCAGAACCATACTCGTCAATTGATCTAAAACCTTGGTTCGTATTTTGGAGGCGGGAATGAATAGCTGTAAAAGATTTAGTCGTTAATAAATGTTTCCTTAAATCCTGTATTAAATCAGAAACCTTATTATAACCGTCCGACAAACGTAACTTAGCGTTTTCGGAAAGCCGACCCTTAATCACAAATTTAATTAAAAGTTTTTTTCCACAGTCGTCTAACATATCCGCATACATCTCTACAGCATCAATCAATCGTTTCGTAGTCTCCTCCTTATTATCTAAAAGGGGAATTAAATTACACGCCGTTCGAATGTCGAATTCCATTTTTGCTGTAGTTATTTTACCAGACGCGAAACACACAACTCAGATATCCTTAAAAATTCACTCTTAATATAGTCAAAGGTTGTGGATAACTGCGCCACTAAATCAGGCTTAAGATCATGCGATAAGTTAGAAAATAATAATTGCGATTTATCAAATAAAACCTTAGCCTCTTCTAATTTATTTATCGCAATAGATCCCGTAAACCTACTTTTTCCTTTCTTTATTAAATATTTACGAATATCCACCAACTCATTATATATTTTAGTAAAATCATCAGCCATAGTCTAAAAATTAAATAAATAATATAATGACATCATCCTAGCAACTACTAAATTCTCACAACGATCTGCCAAATATAGAAAGCAATGCGAAAACATTCCATATACGTCACCGGGTATCAAGTTCGGTGAGCGGCCGTGCACGATTTACGAGCTCTTACATATCCCTAAAGTAAAACTTACTACTTACTTACGTGCATTAACACAATTATACATGGTTTATTTAAAAAAAAAAAATTACAATAAGTAGGGTCACTTAAAAGTACCGAAATACTGCACAAAAGCACATGAGTAGTACTCATGTGACAATAAGATAGGTATGTTTAATTAAAGTCTTATCGTATAGTTCACACCGTATGGATTAGTTCCTCATATAAAACATACCACTATATATGCACACGTATCCGTCCATATATTACACGACACACGAACTTCGGAGTATGAAACTTTTGTATAGCGCCAAACCGTCTGCGAAGATTTACGTTTCGGGAGAGTTTAGAGATTTTATAACTTACACTGGTATCTCAGCATCACCAATATGGGAAGCACGCTTGTTGAAAAATGTTGTGGCCTGCCTGTGACGTAGAGACCTGCGGTTCATTTGCCTCTCCATCCACTTTACATGCATCTTCTTGTAAAGGGAGCAAAATGCATAGCAAACCGCTGCCAACAAGACGATCACAATCAGGGTCAGTAAAATATTTGTGGTACTGGCGCTGGAGTAGCCCGAAGAAGTTGCGTCATTTTTTCCATTACCAGCAGCCGTCTGCGCTATAATAGTCTCCTCCTTGGATTGAGCGGACCCCATGGTATAACAGCAAATACACCAACACGAAAACACCGAATTTAAAATAGTCCGAAATTATAAAGTCTCATTATGATGGTCCAAATTTCACTCACGGTCGAAGAATTCGCGGAACGACCTTAAAAAGCAGGGTCGCCATGAAGTGTCGTTATAAATGAAACGCATCTGCACTTAGTAACGTTCTCTTTATTAGTGCCACATTAATAGAGCATTCTAAGATCTAAAGATATGCTACGTCAGATTATCCTAAAAAGGCATGGTTACACATACATAGGACATACTCGTAACAATACTTACATACTAACACTACTTACATACACTACACAATCTTACTTTATTATTATATCGTTGAAACAATGATGTTGTTTTATTTTCCATATTATTTTTGAGACTACGGAACACTAAGTATAAAAGACAACTGTATGGTTCTACTATTTATAATAATAACTATTTATTAACCAAAACTACTACATCAATACAGTTGTGGTTCGAACTCACTACCTTTATAATGCCATTACGCCCATAATACCACTCAACTGCGTGAGCCTGTGCTAGTTTAATGAAATTTACTTTCTCATTCGATAGCAGGCAAATCACTCACTAACACATATTCAATCGTTCACGATTCATGATCGTGCACACTGGCACACATAAACATAATACACTAATACGCCTGTAACGATGACGCACACATGTGACTTCAAAGCAATGAGTTATTGTTTTTGACTGTTCACACATATATGTAAAACATACGGGTGTCTCCACTTGACCCAGATGATAAATAGATTTTATTAGATGGAGAGGCTAACGTTTTTGTCTTGTGTACATACGTACATACGGACATACGTATGTACGTATGTACGTACATATGTATGATTGATTTTTACCCGACTGCGCATGCGAAGGTAATGTTTTCACGCGTATGTATGTATGTTTTTAAGTTATTTTGTTCCCCTCTACAGGCCTAACGACTGGATGGATTTCGATGAGTTGGAAATTTTTACAACATGTATTTTAGCACCCAAAATCCACTTTTTGTTTACATATTATACCTTCTATGACACTCGGGAGATGAATACCATTCATTTGAGACCCGTAAATCCGTCCAACCATTAGGCCTGTAGAGGGGAACCAAGAAAACTACAATCGTAAAAAAAAAAACTCGTGGGTAATTGACGCGAATAGTATATTTTAAAGTGCTGTGACATAAAATTAGAATTAAAATATTATTTAATAATTATTTCACAATTTAATGAATACATTATACAATTAACTATAAATACCTGCTAGTCTAGTGTTATTTCCACAAACCACACACTATTTCACAACAAACAATATGGAAGCGTCTATTCTTGATATGCAAAGCTATTTTGAAGCACGGATGACAAGGTTTGAGGCAGATCTGCAGAAGAAAACGTCATCCAACTCAGGAGGTATAGCGGAAGAGTTTGCTGCCTTTAAGAATTTTGTTCTGCAGACACTCAAGTCTTTTTCTGAACAGCTCGGTAATGTCGCGCGAGAGGTCGATAATTTGGAGATGCGCAGTCGCCGGAAAATTCTGCTTCTACACGGTCTGAAAGAGCAAGAGGACGAAGATATCAGCAGAGTTGTAACTGATGTCATGAAACAGCAACTTAAGATCGGCACCTTTAACACGACAGACGTCAGACGCTGCCATAGAATGGGGCGACAGGCATCGAACGTGAAGCCCAGACCTGTGCTGGTGAAGCTTCAGAACCATACACTGAAGGAAAGTATATGGTCTGCCAAGTAAAAATTGAAGGGCACAGGCGTAACAATTTCCGAATTTCTCACGAAATCTCGTCATAAGGCGTTCATGGCCGCCCGTGACAAATTCGGGGTGCATAAATGCTGGACCAGGGACGGCACGGTTTATGTGCTGGGTGCGGACGGAAATCGAATTGCTTCACTCAGTGATCTGGACAGAATACAGTGCTCTGAAGATGAAGTAGCCGCAGCAGCAACTTCTAAAATCAGTACTACCAGGCCTAAACGTACTGCATTGAAGAGATAGATTCTTGCTGGGTAACTTGCATGTATACTATAGCAAACTTTTCACTTCTTTCTCATATTATGCAATACTTATTCATCAAATATCAAAAATTCTCTGTACCTTCTATTTGCTTCATTTCTATTTATTTTTTATCTTTCTGTCATGTTTGTTCAATTCAATTCAATTTTTCTCTATGGCGAGTGATGTCGGTGACGACATAATTCCGCCAATGACAGACATGCGATAGATAGATCCTGCACGGGAAAATAACGGAGTGGTTGAAATTTTGTATTCCTTCGCCCTGATCCCCAGATGACCACCAGTGACAAATACACAGACTACTAAATACCATTTGGGCTGGCCGTGTTATACTGTATTTGGTTACAAAAAAAAAAAAGTAGGTTGGGCTAGGTTAGTAGGTTAGGTTATTTTGTTATGTTGAGGTTAGTATAAGTTTGATTTATATAATAGAATCGGTTAAACCCTGGAAGAAACATATGCAAATATTATAGTTGTAATTAATGTAATAATAATAATAATAATAATAAATATTCTTTATTGTACACCAAAATACACAAATGAACATGAATTTTATATTTAATAAATGTACAATGGGCGGCCTTATTGCAAACAACAATCTCTTCCAGGCAACCTTTGGATGGACAGGAGTGTATAGAAATAAAAGTGGGTTTATGGTGTAAAAATCAATTTACAGACTACTTAATAAAAATTGCTCAGATGAAATAATAATACATATACACTACATACAATGTCTACATACAATACAAACTATATCCAAATATAATACACACTAGATCTACATACAATACACACCATATCTATATACAATACACACAATACTTCCATACTAGAATACATAAAATACCTATAAACAACTTATATTCGTACAGACATACACTTATGAAATATATTATACACACATAGTTACAGACGTCTTATATTGACAGATAATATTCAGTCACCAGTCTTTTGAAAGATACCAATGTTTGAGCTTGCCTAATAGAGACAGGTAATGCATTCCATAGGCGTGCAGCCACTACAGTAAACGATTTGTCAGTGAAGTTTGTAGAATGTATTGGAATGTGCAGTCTCAAGTTCTCCGAAGATCTCAAGAATCTCGAATGCGTGTCACGTAGGAACTTGAAACGTTCTTTAAGATTAGGGGCAGTGAGAGGGTTAAATAGGATATTATAAAGTAGAAAAAGGATGTGAGTATTCCGTCGAAAGCGAATTGGGAGCCACTTGAGCATGTTGCGATATTTGGATACATGATCATATTTGCGTAAACCATATATGAACCTACAGTCCATCAAATCTAAGAGGTACCGTTTGACGTTTCATATTTTTCAAACCGAAACAACTTTGTTCATACGTACATTATTCAGTTTCGATAACCTTTTTCATAAAACCATGAATTTAGAAAGATTTCATTATTGTATCTAAAAATGTACAATTCTTAATATCTAAATGTAATTGAAAACTTTCAAACAAAGCAAAATAACACATATTTACACAGTAAATAATTTCTAATAGTTATATTCTTGACCGCATTACAAAGTTACGTAGTTAGGTCACTGCACGTAGTGTTGCGACTCTTCGGATACACTTGTATGCAAAAAAATCGTTTACATATACGAAAAATCGAATGTATTATTTACAAATTACACTTGACAACCAAACAAATATTTTTTCATGTGAATGGGATTTATCTCACATATTACGATTACCTAACTAAATAGTTATGTAATCGTAAAATATGAGATAAAACCCATTCACCAAAAATACGTATTTATAAATCAAATATATTTGCTTCTTTAAAAAGTTGTCGAAAGCGATTTGTCGATTTTTGATTTTCGCGCCCAAATAAGTCGGGGTTTCTCGCGCTAACGCTGTCGAAATAGTAAATGGAGTCAGGGATAGTGTTTTTTACATTTATTTTTGTGTATGATAGTATGGGTTTGCATATTACAGAGAAATAAACAAATTTTTAACAAGCACATCCATTGATTTTACAATTACAATTTTTTCTTCTAAGTCTTATTTCTACGTCTAAAACTAATAAAAATAAGGTATGTAGAACCCATTCACAAAAATGTTGTTGCCTGATGTTATAAATTAACGACGTTACTGCGCGACCGCATAATGCACTGAATACACAGATACCCTAAAATAAATTAATTTAATTATTTTTAGGTCAATAGGCAAAATCGCAGGTGTCCAAGTCTCTACAATTTTTTTTTTCTGGCAACACTGCCAACTACAAGCGCACGCGGTCCGCTCGGTCGGTTCGGCGTCAGCAGTCTCTCGCCATCTTGGAAGCTGACTGTGCGCGTACTTGCTTTCTCGTTTGTGTTTTACAATTTGTGACTTGGCTATTACTTTTCTGGACTGATCATTCTTTATCCGTTTACCTTGGCAATATTTATACTGGACTCCGAACTAAGCAAGTGTTTATTAATAATGTCGAAAAGAGGACGTACTTTGAACAGCCAGGCTCGTGAATTGGTGGTGAAATTACACGAGTATTTTGAGCGTGAATCTCAAAATGGTGGACTTCTACTGCCAGTTACACAAGTTCGGGATCGCGTCGGTGAAGCTCTCGGTATTGGTAGCCGCACCGTTGGCAAAATATTAAGTGAAAAATATGGGCCTTCGGGGAGTGACAGTAACGTACTTCACACACCGAAAAAACGAAAAAGAAATAAACCTGTGACAGGCATCGATGAATTCGATAGTCATGCTATTAGAAACCATATATACGGGTATTTTACAAGAGGCGAATTTCCAACATTGGCAAAGTTATGTGCAACTTTAAAAGATGCCGGGCTGTATAAGGGAAGCATAGAGTCGTTGAGAACGGTAATAACAGGAATTGGCTTCAGATACAAAAAAGTTGACAAACGAAAAGCACGGGCACAAAGTCATACGACTTCCTCCGTACCATTGCCAATATAATGCCATTGAACTGATTTGGGCCCAAGTTAAAGGTAATATTTTATAATATTATAATAATAACACGAGTACTTCTAACATTTATAATTTAAACAATGGTTTTCGTCTGCTATCAAATAGTTACATTATTGTTTTACAGGTTATGCAGCAAGACACAACACAAAACCACCCTTCAGTGTCAAGAAAATGGAAGGTTTATTAAAGGAAGCATGTGCCCAAGTTACACAGGAAGATTGGAGTAAAGTAGTACAAAAAACAAAGAAAATAATAATAGACGACTTCGAAAGAGACGTACACTTTGATAATGTAATGGACAATCAACTGGTCATTAATTTAAATGACGATGATGACGAAGACGACGATACTAGTACTAGTAGTGAATAAAAAAATATCCTAAACATTTCTTTTATTTAATTATAACAATTGATTTCTTAAAATTCGGATATTATAGTAATCGATCTCTTAAAGTTCGGATATTATAGTAATCGATTTTTTCATCCCATCCCTATCATTCAATTGTCAGAACTGTCAAACGGTACTTCTTAGATTTGACGGACTGTAATACAAAAATTTTGAAGGCGCTCAAGCTTGTCAAGTTGCTCCTTAGTAAGATCAAGATAGCTGGCATCTGCATAGTCCAGTATCGGGAGTAAAAGCGACTGTGCAAGCGAAACTTTTGTATCCATTGGCAAAAAATTTCGCAATCTTCGCAAGGAACCTGCTGAAGCAAACAATTTGCGACTAACCTCCTTCAATTGGGTATTCCAGGACAACGTTCGATCAATGTGTATCCCCAAGTTTTTCACACTATCACTTATAGGAAGCGGCATACCATTAAAAATGAGTTGTGGCAGTTTTGCCCACTCTACACGAGCAATCATCCAGGGGCTACCTACAATGATGACCTGTGTCTTCGCAGGATTTACCTGTAAACCATAGCTGTTGCTCCACTCACATATGTGCTCCAGATCATTATTTATGATAGCAAAAGCTTCATGGATTTCATTGAACGGAACTTGTGTATAAATTTGTAAATCATCTGCGTAAAGGTGGTAGGATGAAACAAGTCGTTTGGATATAGAATTATTAAATATAGCGAATAGTAAAGGAGATAAAACGCCACCCTGCGGCACACCAACAGTAATATCACACCAAGAAGATATCGACTTATCAATGCGAATGCGCTGTCGACGACCAGACAAGTAACTGCGAAACCAATCAATCACTGTTGGAGATATGTTAATAGAGTCAAGTATCCCGAGTAGAATATGGAAATCCACGGTATTAAAAGCGTTACTGAAATCAAGTAGTGTACTTACACTGTAAGATTTCCATTCTCCATACCCATCCTAATATCATCCGTGACATTAATTAGCGCTGTGACAGTACTATGCCCTGGCCGGAAACCAGATTGGAATGTCATAATAATAATTATACTAAGTATCGGGACTTCTCGCGAATTATATTTTGGAACTTACTATTTCTGCCGACGTTTCGGATGCGTTGCAGCACCCGTGGTCACGACTTGACTAGTCTTCGAGCATCGAGATGTATGCGGGGAACATTTTTTGAGCGCCTACCCACCATTACACTTATTATGAATGGTTAGGCTGGCGACACACCACACTCACTATGTCAGTTTTTAACGGCACTGTGTTTTTTGGTTTTAGTATCTTAATCACTGGATTCCACGTTCCGGATAGCTTGAATTTGGCTTAGCCTTAGGAGGTCGGATTCTGTAAGAAAGAAAGAGCAGATCGTGATAGGAGAACATATCAGCCGTGCACTGGCCATGCTTGGCTACATGATCAGAAGATGCAACTAGAATAAGGTCAAGAAGAGAAGGAACAAAAATCTCCCATAATAATGCTGTGACTGTAAGACGGTATATGTTTTTCCAGTATGTGTTCAAAGGAAGAAAAATAATTAATCCTTGATGAAGGGCAGTAGTACACACCGAGCAGAACCTTGCAATGATGTAGTTCCAACCCTAAAAAGAGATGCTCGCCCGCATCTGTCGGCAATGGTTGCATTGATACATCAATAATACTAAAAGGAATATATGTGCGTAAGTAGATGGCAACACCACCACCCCGACCAACCGAACGATCATTCCTAATTAGTTGGAAATCCGGTAAGGAGTAAGAAAGAGTAGGCAGACATGGCATCAGCCATGACTCAGACACCAGAATGGCATGAATATTTTTGTCGCTTACCAATACCACACCAACATCACCTGCGAAGCCACTAAAGCCTGATATCATTGCAGCGAATGAAAGACATCAGCAGTCCAATGACCTCTGGAGATGCACGTGCCAGCAGGAAAGCCAGATTAACAGGGACAGGGGCATTCATATCGACAAGGCAGGTGTACAAGTCGGGAGTTAACATATACATGGGGCAAGCGAAAAACATCTGGTCCAGGGAACCCTCGTCCAGTCCACACTCGCACAGTGATGAATCCCTCACGCGAATTTTATGTAAGAAGACAGGAGAACAGCAGACGCCCAACCGAAGGCGACTTAGAACGGATATGACACGCTTGGAGACTTTTTGTACCGGTAGAACCAAGGCTTTTGTGTTATGTTTGGTTGGATAGAATACAAGAACCTGCCCTTAACCCTACCGCTATGCGACCAGTGAGCCTGCCACGAAGCACGCAGATCCACCTGAGGCAGGCTCAACAGATCATATCCCTGATAAATCAGATGCTTAAGGTCAGATGATGAGGAATTAATAGCGTTTTTGGCAAGGCTATCCGCACACTCATTACCCTCTATACCAGAATGACTCGGAATCCAAACGAGCTGGACCGTTTTGCGACTGCTGGCACATGAATATAAAGACTTTTTAATGTCCAATAGCAGGGAACTATGAAGTCTGCTATGATAGAGGCTCTGCTCAAGGGCCTTTAGGTCTACCACGAGTTGTTCTTAAACGTGAGTCGTATACGTACACGAGAGTGGTATTGGGACCACGTGGTTACGTTTACGTATTTTTGACATGTCCAGCCATCTCTACCGTGAGATTATTTCACGTTACAGTTTACGGTCTCGACGTTACCGTACCGTGTATACTGTACAGTATAAATGATTACAGAAACAATACAAAGTAAGACACAGTCATATTTCGATAAAAGAGGCTTTATTCCGTTTAGCTAACAGTTGCTTTTGCTTTGTTGGTCGGACGAGATGACACGAGAGATTGACCGGTCGTGTGTCACGTCACCCGTCAATTGTGTATGTGCGATTATGTGGTATTTTAAATATTAATGATGAATAATCGCCGAACAAGAAATATACTATTAATACTGTTGATTGATGCCGTTTGGTCGAACCTGCTACACTTTGTACTTTTTCCACTATATTTTATTTTTCACTTGACCGGTTTCGCAATAAATGTGCCTAATATGAAATTACAGCAATACGTGTACAGTAAGCTTCAGAGAAAAGGAACCCCCCTTGATAATGACATGAATGTATTGAAGTTTTTTGAAATGTAGTGTAAATGGCATCTTGGTCTAGTGGTTATGACTGATGCCTTTTGGATACGACAAGCGGGTGTTCAAATCCTCAGACACAAAGTTCTTTTCTTATTCTTAAAGTTATTTTTTTATTCTCTTAGGCATTTTTTGTAAATTACTACTTAAGGAATAAAATTTTATAGTAGGTATGAGGTATGAGGTTTGTAAGAAAAGATAGGTTTGTTGCATAAACAATATTAATTTATTTCTCTAATTACATTTCTAGGACTACATTGAGTCCATTTCCAGTTGAGTATACAGTTTTTCTATCTGAGTTAAATTGGGGTTACTTATTTTTAGATTTTACCTAACCTAAATTTATTGACAAAACACAATACCCTAAGTGAAGTATAAAATGTTTAATATTAGATAACTCTAGAAACATAACTACAATATTTATTTACTTATTTATTTAAAGTTGCAAACATTAATTTTTTTACACTCTGTATAATCTTCGAATATCAAAGAATGATGAATATAATGAAATGTTATTAGTGCCTGTGTATCACAAAGAAAGAACCAACATGCTAAACTATAACAGTATAGCAATATACATCTTCCTCTTTGATCACATTTTCTGATAAGTAACCCTTTTAACACAACATTAGAAAAATATGTGAGGTCAGATGGTGCATCGTTAACAAATTAGAAGATCACTAAACTTGTAAACAAGAGTAATTTGATTAGGTATTAATAATATAATATTATTATTATGAATGTTAGGACAATAAAGTGTCCTATATATACACAGCGTCATCTAGCCCAATAAGCACCTAAATGTGATATGGATAATAGACAACTGATATAATACTTATTTTAGATAAACTACACCAAGACACATAACAAATAATCGTGTTCATCACACAAAGATTTGTTCTAGGTAAGAATGGATAATCTGCATTAATAACGGAGCGGATGGCCCTCACTGTCTATCACTTCTTGAAGACGACGAATGAAATTTCATCCCCGAAACCATATTAAAACATACGGCACTATTTCGCATTAGTTCCCAAGTTCTGTTTACCTCTTTATCTAATTATTTTTTTTACTTTATTTCACTTGAGTCCCAGTTTAAAACCATCTGACCCCACAAGTTTTCAATAGGATTAAGATCCGGGCTTTTAGCCGGCCACTCAAACACCGTTATATCTTCTTGTGCATTTAGCCAGTCTTGCACAATTCGGGACCGATGCACTGAAGAGTTATCCTGAACCAGGTAAATTTGTCCTTCTGGATTTGCGACCCACACTGAAGGCAGCATTACGTCTTTCAACACTTCAAGGTATCGCTCACTGTTCATGCGGCCACCTATTTCCACTAGCTCGCCTGGGCCCATTAAAGCCATCCATTCCCAGTAATCTAAAAAATAAACCTTTTCAAATCTGTTGCAATATGTAAATCAATGTCAGTAGCAATAATAATTAAAAATATATAATATTATATAATATGTATATAATATGTATATAATATGTATATAAGATGTATATAATATGTATATAATATGTATATAATATGTATATAATATGTATATATATGCATATATATGTATATTTCGGGGTAGAGAATAATAATTTAGAATAAACAAATTTTATGTTAAAGAATATAATCATTTGCTCACCTAATGTTAACCGCCCTCTTGTTCTTAAGTCTATTCTTAAGTCTAATCCATTTTTTGGGTTGAACCGTTGGCCACTTCTTCTTCTTCTTCTGACTTGAAGCATTTTTCGTCAGCAAATATAACAATTTCGTTTTCCCAGTAGAAATTGTAATAACGAGTAGCAAAATTAACTCGGTTGGTGCGATGATCGTCAGTAAGTTGTTACTTTCTGGCTGGCTTATAATTATGGATGATCGCAGCGTGTAGATGTCGTCGAACAGTGCTCAGCGACAACACTCCAAAAGTTTCAGCACTTGAGCGCGTAGTTTTGAAGGGTGCCAGTGATGGAACCTCCATAATATCACGGTGCCGCTCTGAATCATGAGTGTAAGCAACTGGGCGTCCTTGGCGTTCACATTTCATATCACCCGTCGCTTGATACTTTCGAATCCATCTACGCACTGTATTTCTCTGTAATGAAAATGATAATAAATAAAAGAAACTCCAAAATCTAACTTGTAAATGAAAATGTAACATGATTAAGCAATAAATAGGCATATAATATATTTTTATCGTAACTCTTACCGTTATGGCCATATCTCGTGCAATTTTCTTTATGCTTTGTTCTTTGCTCCTAAAGAACAACAATTTTAGCTTTCAAAAATGTTGTTAATTATAAAGTATGGGTCGCATACTTTCAATTTACTCAAAACTCTGATCAAAAACTTAATAAATTGAATAATATTACGAGGAGGATCAACACCAATGCAAATTAGCACGAATTATAAAGTTACCTTCAATCACAGTTTAGTAAAAAGGCAAAGAAGTATTCTAATTGCAACCTTAGCGCGCTGTCACAGATATTATAATACTTTAGCCGCAGCTCATACAGCAAATAAGTTTTTGAAGTAAAACATGACGGTAGTGCAACAAGCTGTATCAAGCGTAATCTATTGAAGTAAACGAGAAATCTATACTAATTTCAACCTTATCGTTTAGTCAATTGAGCAGTTATTATTATCATCAGTGTCACACATCAGTGTCACGCTGTCACTCGCGTGTGACGGTTGTGTGATCCGGCCGACTTCGTAGGTGCGGTCGAGCGCAATGGCGTCTAATATTTTGAAATGTGCAAACTGTAATATCGTGATTAACGAGTTATTAGCTTTCATTCAGAACAAGGCGGATGTCATGGATGAGGTGTCGCTTATTAGGCTGTGTATAGACTCGTTTTCAGAGGTAGAAATAGCATCTTCGAAACGGCTGTTATTTGAATCCGTACCGGACTCGAAACGTAAAACCCGAAGAAATAAAGGAAAAAGTGGAAGAGATATTGACGATATCATCGGCCTATTGAAACAGACTGATCCGGAAATTGTACCTACGTTTGTTGCCCGTGATTTGCAAAAGTTGCCGCCAGTGACTTTTGACCATGTAGACGTCACCAGGATGTTGAAAGATATTGTTTTGTTACAATCACAAATGAAAACGTTTGAAAGCGAGTGCGTTACATCCAGTCAGCTGTTAGAACTGAGGAGGGAAATCGATTCACTCAAACAAGCGTCAATTGTTAATAATCAGTTTGACTTTGTTAACGCGAGGAGAGACACATCCTATAGAAATATGGTTCACAGTATTTTCGACAGTGGTCCTATGGCATTACAGCATTCATTTGAATCGACTCCAAGCCCGAAAATATCAGAAAACGCTGACGAATTCTCTTGTCCAATATCTGAGGGTATACAAAAAACTCAGCTAACCACAACTGAGATCGAATCATCACGGCCGTTACAAGATACATTTGCGCATACATCGCTTGAGTGCAACGAGCGAGACCGAAATAGCGATATCTCACTCTCACCGTCCCACCATATCGCGGAGGCGGGACATGGCGGACGGTCCCCTACTATGTGCTTAAACAAGGCTAGCTCGAAGTTAAAAACCGTTAGCATGAGTTTGGATCGAGTTGGTACTAACAAAACATTTGCAGACGTTTTGTGCACGAGTGACCAAAAGAAGCAAAAGGTAGGGGATGGTTGGCAGAAAGTGGAATATAAGAAAAAGAGTAGTTTCTTAAGGGCCAAGATTGGAAAAGCAAGCATACAAACAGACGGCAAATTCAAGGCGTCAGAAGTAAAAATACCTATTTATATTTCAAATGTTTCGAAAGATACAGCTGAGAGTGATATAACCTCATATATCAAAGAGAAAACAATGGAGGAAGTGACATTGTATCAAATCAATAGGCAGACCCCGAAAAGTTATAGTTCCTACAAGCTATACGTCCCCAGAAGTAAATTAAATGTATTTCTAAGTGATGATTTATGGCCTAGTGGTATTACGTTTCGTCGTTTTGTACAGAATAAATACAAAACAGCAGCAGTATTGAAGCCAAATACCTAATTTTGTTTTTATGGATAAATGTCAATTTGTTACTTTTAATTGCAAGTCGTTGAAGCGGTCTATTGAGGGGGTGAGATCACTGTGCCAATCAGCTGATATAGTTGCTCTACAGGAGACATGGCTTCTCCCAGAAGATATACCACTGCTGGGTCAGGTGCACACAGATTTCTATTATACAGGCAAGTCAGCTGTCGACACTTCCAAATGTCTGTTAAAGGGAAGACCCTATGGTGGCGTCGCGATACTCTGGCGGAAGTGTATATTTAAATCAGTTAAGGTTATAGATTGTCAAAGTGATCGTCTGGTGGCAGTACAGGTGTCGCTCGATAATAGTTCATTCATTGTGTTTAGTGTATATATGCCAACGGATACTAGCCATAACTTAAATGAATTTACGGAGTGCTTGGGTGAAATAAGCGCAATTGTGGAGTCTGGTGACTGCGGGACGGTTTTCATGCTCGGGGACTATAATGCACATCCCGGTGAGTCATTTTGGATAGAACTTATGAACTTTTGTTCTGAGCAAAGCTGGTTGTGTGCTGATGCAGAGATACTTGGCGCTCAATCTGAGTGTTACACCTACATCAGTGATACGCATGGGTGTCAACGATGGCTGGATCACTGCGTTGTTACACAATCTGCATTTATGAGTGTCGAAAATGTAAAAGTAATAAATGATGTGCTTTGGTCTGACCATTTTCCTGTCATTCTAACTAGTAATATTGATACTATGAAGTCCTTACCGTATCCAAATAGTGGTATAATTAATAAAGCCATCTGGGGTGACAGGAGTGATGAGCAGATCAAGGAGTATTGTAGACTTTGTAATGATGAACTGCGGCATATTCATTATCCTCAAAACTTTGCAATGTGTAGTAATTCTCATTGTAACAGTGTGGAACACTGTAGGACACTGGATAGTATGTATACAAAAATTGTGAGTATTCTGGCGTCCGCAGCGCAACGGACTCACCTGATGAGACCCCAACCTGCTAAAGGGCAGATAACAGGGTGGAATAAATATGTTCGAGAGGCACATGGGGTAGCGAGACTGAAATATCAAATGTGGTTATTATATAATAAGCCCGTACAAGGACCTATATATGAGGACATGTGTACAAGTCGCAAGGTATTTAAAAGTAGATTGAAGTGGTGTCAAACTAATCAACATCAAATAAAATGTGATAAAATGGCTTCACATCACTCAAATCAAAAATTTAAACTTTTCTGGAAGGCAACGGGCAAATTTAATGTCAAACCAGGGTTACCGGACACTGTAGATGGCGCGAATGAACCCCTGTCCATTGCTAACATGTTTGTTAAGCACTTTAAAGTGCACTCACCTCTGAACGTGTCGCGGGTGGTCGACGATGAGATCTGTCGTGACAGTGATTTCATTCGTTTTTCGTCCAAGCAAGTTACAAATGTGATTAAAGGTATGACTAGAGGGAAATCCCCTGGTCACGATGGTCTCAGCGTCGAACACCTGCGGTACGCAGGACCTCATTTAACAAGAGTCCTGTCCATGTTCTATTCGCTGTGTATGTGCCACTCGTATCTTCCCGCTGATCTTATGCGTACTATAGTGGTGCCAATAATTAAGAATAAGACAGGTGATGTAGCGGACAAGGGAAATTATAGACCGATTTCACTGGCAACTATTGTTGCGAAGGTGCTAGACGGCCTGCTGGATACACATCTAGATAGTTACTTGCAGCTGCACGATGCACAGTTTGGTTTCCGGTCCGGATTGTCAACAGAAACAGCTATTCTTGCTTTAAAACATACGGTTAAGTATTACACGGACAGACAGACCCCAGTATTTGCATGTTTTCTGGACCTCTCTCGTGCTTTTGACCGCGTTTCCTATGACGTACTGTGGAGAAAGCTTCGGAATAGAAAAGTACCAGCAGAACTGTTGCGCATCTTCCAGTACTGGTACCTCAACCAGGAAAACTGCGTGAGGTGGGGCGGTAGTTTCTCACAGTCTTATAGGTTGGAGTGCGGCGTGAGACAGGGCGGCCTGACTTCGCCTCGCCTATTTAATCTGTATATAAATGAATTGATCGTTGAACTCAGCAGTATGAAGTTTGGTTGTCGCGTGGATGACGTCAGTGTCAACAATATCAGTTACGCAGATGACATGGTGCTGCTGAGTCCAACGATCAACGCCACTAGGAAATTGCTTCAGGTGTGCGAGCAATATGCGGAAACACATGGTCTCATTTATAATACAAACAAAAGCGAATACTTGGTGTTTGAGGCCGTTGGCGGAAAGTGTCCCGCATCTGTACCTAGTATTAAACTTAACGGGACAGACCTTAAGCGGGTACATAGTTTTAAATACTTAGGACATTTTTTAACTAGCGACCTCAGAGATGAAGTAGACATCGAAAGGGAACGCAGGGCGCTGGCGGTGCGCTGTAATATGTTGGTACGAAGGTTTGCACGCTGTAGTACGCCAGTAAAACTGACATTATTCAGAGCATACTGCCAAGTTTTCTATACTTGTAGCCTCTGGTTCAACTATAGGCAGACGGCCATCAGTGCACTGCGTGTCCAATACAACAACGCCTTCAGGATGTTGATGGGGTTGCCTCGATTTTGCAGCGCATCAGGCATGTTCGCCCAGGCTTGCGTGGATAGCTTCCAAACCATAATGAGAAAGAAAACTGTCTCATTGCTCTGTAGATTGCGGGGCAGCTCCAACACCATTCTGAAAACTATGGCAGATCGATGGGACTCGCCTATTATAATTAAGTGGATCCGTGAATGTATCTCGGACACAAAAATAGTGTCTAAGTAGGGACAGTGGGGGTAATGACACTGATAAATAAGCGCAAAAATTCACAATATAATTAAAAATATAATAATTCTATTAATTGAATGGCGGACTTGACATACTAGTATCTTAAAAATTTTATATTGATTTTAATAAATAAATTACAAATTTGACAAAATAGTTTAGATTTTTACTGCGTGACATTACTTCTATTCCTCTATTTTGACATTAAATAATTTTGACAATAAATGACAAACAAAGACAATGCAAATTTTTTACTAACATATTTTTAAGTGGTTATATTGTTACTAACAAGATATGGATTCGTTGTTGTCCGAAATAAATTATTTTTATTTTATTTATTATTTATTTTATTTTATTATCATCACATATGGTGAATGTTGAAATTTAAACCTTATGGTCTAGAAAATTACACCGTAATCATCTTTGTTCGATAATAGGAGTAATGTTATTCATATTTTCACCGTTGTCATCAAGTGAAACAATAGCCTAGTGGTATAAGGCACGGTCTAAGTGAACAGCTGGCGCTGGAGATGCGGGTTCGTATCCTTAAGCTGCACATAGATTAATGTGGCATCTTTTTGTGAGTATATTGTATCTTGATTGAATTGAGCCGAAAGACGAAAAATATCAGAAAATTACAAATATGAACATGCAAATAAAAGGCAGACGAAGCTGCTCGCTCGTTTGCAGCTCAGCGACGATCGCATCACGTGACGTCATTCGTGAGTCATGTGACGCGGCGATATTCTTTAAGTATTGAGGGGGTCTGTTTTCTCTGACGCTGTGTGTACTACAAGTTTAAGGGACTAGTGACCCGGACGTATGTTTTATTCTATTATAATAAAAAGCCGTAAAGAAAATGTGGCCACTCAAAGTCAAAGTCAAATTCTCGCATCATAAGGGGGTACCGCACTATATCATTCAACGCGGCGAGTCTCCTCGCCGGATCGCCACCATGGATCCTTTCGGCGCTATACCGGTTCCGAAAGGCGGCGCGGGAGCGGGGTCACGATCCCGATCCCGAAGAAATTCGGGCCGCGAGATCCCGGCTCCACATGGAAATGGTGGCGGAATGGGAGCTACGACTTAGGCGACCAGGCGCAGGGCGCGCCGTAGTAGCGGCGGTAAGACCCATCATGGGGGAGTGGCTAGAGAGGCCACACGGCAGCCTCTCGTACCGTCTGACGCAGATGATCACCGAGCACGGGTGCTTCGGGAAGTATCTGCGTCGGATGGAGAAAGAGCCAACGTCCGAGTGCCATCACTGCGATGCGAGCGAGGACTCAGGGCCGCACACGCTCACCGAGTGTCCGGCGTGGGAGACGCCGAGACGGGAGCTTGTGGCGGCCCTGGGAGTGAAAGTTCTCACACTCTCCACCTTGCTCGCGGCGATGGTCCTCTGCGCGGATGCGTGGGCGGCCGGCGCCTCCTTCTGCGAGCAAGTAATGCCAATTTTGTAACCGGGAAACTTCCCCTGGCTACTCCACAGGACCTGCTCACCGGTTCCCGTACTGCCACTCGAGTCCCAGACCAGGAACTCCGACCGCTGCTCACCGCCTCCCGTACTGTGCCACGAGTCCCAAGCCAAGGAACTCCGCTTCTTTATGCCATCCGCGCTAGCCACTCCCCCATGATGGGTCTTACCGCCGTTACTACGGCGTGCCCTGCGCCTGGTCGCCCAAGTCGTATATCCCATTCCGCTCCTGCAGGAGTCCTCCGGGCCCCTCAGGTTGGGCAGTAGCCGCGCCAGAGCGTTGGCTGTGCCCACCAATTTGGGGCCCAGACTTCGGAAGTGCTTCCCGAAGTCCCACCGGCCGTCGAGCACGAGCCCCAGATATTTCATCTGGGGCTTGATGCCGATGAGAGTGCCTCCCACTGTGAGACTGGAACCAGGTGGTGGCGTGCGCCGAGGTCCATGAAAGAACATGGCCTCGGATTTATACAAAGCCACCTCAAAGCCCAGCCGCCGGATCCGTTCCACGACTTGAGCAACCGCGGTCGTGGCCCTCAGGATCGCTTCGCGGTATGTAGCCCCGCTCGCCGTCACTAGCGTGTCGTCCGCATAGCACGTGACGGCGGCGCCGTCCGCAAGCTCACCGCGAAGCACCCAGTCGTATCCAATGTTCCACAGTAGCGGCCCAAGAACCGATCCCTGTGGAACACCGCACGACATCTCACGCCGACCGACGCCGGTCGCACTTGGGTAGATGACGGAATCTGCTTAGTACTTGAATTATTGTAATTCGGCTCAAATGAGTAATCATTAAACGAATTTTATAGAAATCTATTAGATTTACTGGAAATTCATGAAGTTATTAATTTTAAGTAGAATCGCTCAACGTGGCCTTTTTAGACTCGCTGATGTTTGCTTGCATATTATTTGGTTATTTCTTGATATTGCTATACAACCTATTTTACTAGGTTTATGAATATAGCCAAATATAAATGTTGAGGTGATTTTTTTTTAAATTTTGACATTAGATGTCACTTAAACATACAAAGGATTTTTGATGTTCGGTGAGATATCTAAGAATTTGGAAAATGTATGCTATACATACCTACCTATACGAAAAAAGACTGTTTTCAGTAAATCTAGCATTATTTCAGAGAAGACTGGTTGAGATCTATTAATAGAGGTATGTTAAAGACTATCTACGTCGTGTATCTTTCCTAACTTACAATAATAAAAATGACGTCTTCTCCATCTGAGTGCTAATCCCAGTTGCATTCAAACCAAAGTTCGCACTTTGGAGCCCAGGGTCTTCTATTCTGTCCCTATTAATTTCTTTAGGTTTAGTTTGTTCTCAGATCGTGTATGAACACTGATAATTGCCTACCAAAGTATTCCATATTAGTATGTCACGATACTGTGACTTGAATGATTTTAACTTTTGGAAAAACAAGCCTAAATTTTGTGATATTATTTTAATGAATCTTATTTTTTACAGTTGGAACAATAAATAAAAGGAAAAGCCATATGAATAAAAAATGATTACAAAATCTATGCCAATACTGATGAATAACTTCTGCAATATTCTAACCTGATTAGCTATGTTACGTTGAATTCTATAATTATAGTTAATAAATTTTATTTTTTAGATTTGTTTTGGTAAATTTCTGTTTTAACAAAATTTTCCCTGTTTTCTTTTCGAAGTTAATCACCAAATTTATAATATATTAATAGCAAACATCTGCTAGGCAGTAGACCTACTGCTGATTAATGGACGAGACTCCGGGTGCAGTCTTTCCTCTCGGGGTTGGGGAGTCACACGACAGTGTCACACTCGCCCCAAAGAGCCAAGATAAGCGAAAACGTTTCATCGAAAGTACATGCTTTGGATGTTACCGGAATTAGTTTTGAATTTTGAGTGATACGTTACCGTGAGAGTGTATTGGTTTATGGTATTTATCAATTGTATATACAACATTGTAGGTACTCAATCATATTAAAATAATACTTTTTCATATTTTAAAAATATTTAATAATATAATTGAGTTTAAAAATGGGTCGTTTGATAATACAAAATTGTACCTATCTAATATTATTTCATAATAAAAGACCAAGTATTTCATTTTGCTACGAGGCAGCTGTCCGGCCTCCTTTCAAATATGTGCAGTAGAGTCAACGCCAGAAAATGAGCCCCCCCCCCCTCAAACTTGAAACTAAAAATGACATCGCCGCCATAGAGCCACACGGGAGAACGTAATGGTATCCTATTGGTTAAGCCATAATTACCATAAACCAAAACACTATTACGGTAACGTATCACTCAAAACTCAAATTTTCAAATAGTGCATTGACGGCCACGTCATAGTTTACCGTGAGAGTTTTTTGGTTTATGGTATTATGGCTTAGCCAATAGGATACCATTACGAACTCTCGTGTTTACTGTCGCTGTAAATATTTGAAAAGAGGCCAGACAGCTGTTTCGTAGCAAATTGAAATGCTTAGACTTTTTATTATGAAATAATAAAAACAATATTGTAGTATTAAACGAACCAATATATATTCAATCATATTAAATATAAACAAAAATGAAAAAGATATTGAAAATATTAAACACCATTTAGTATAATATATGTTATACCATAAAATTCATGAACTACTTTATCAAAAAAGCGGTTAACGTTGCGTTTAAAAAAAATCAGTGGAAATAATAATTGATCGGGAGAGCCGTTCGACAACGTTGCCGATTTTGCTTTTATCCGTATATCTGTTTGTTTGTTTATTTTTCACCAAACTTGGCATACATGTCCCTTGATTTAAAACACTAGTATTGTCGAGAACTTTTTTGATAGCTATAGGAATAATGGGAGAGAAAGTTTACTGCCGCGCTATGTATTATTATATTATCACGGATCACGGAATTTAATGATTTTTGGCTAAAAAATCAAGGAAATGATTTCTCAATCGAACAATCCAAAGTCCCCCAACATGGCAACACTTGAATCAAATTATATTACTAAGTCAGTATATCAAAGTTAAACGGCTAACCAACACAATTTATCTTCTACTTTTCAAAGGATTTATTTGACGGGGGTTTTATTTAAAATTGGTAGGTATACATACAGTAGCTACGTTGCCACAGACACACCCATACACACATATACACAAACAAGTCAAACTTATAAGACACGGGGTTAAAAGTAAATTTACAAATCATATGCAAGCATATGGTAAATGTGGCCCTCGGACTCCGAGCAAGCTTCGGATACGAACGAGTTACGCTAGGATGAGGATGATTGAATTATTTGTTTCGTGATTCAGCTATACAACCTATTTCAAGTAGGTATACGAATGTAACGTTGAAGTGATGTTATTTTTTTATTTTTTGACATGAGATGTCAGTCCTACATGGATAAGATAAGACAGTCTGGAATTATTTATATTTAATAAGTCTAATAATCTGGAAACATATGCTATATGTACTAAATAAACCTGTTATAAAAATCTTTCATTATTAAAGCGAGGACTGGCTAAGACCTATCAATAGGTATGTAAAAGAATATCTACTCCTAACTTAAATATCTCGTTATTTGGAGCCTGTAGTCGACTATTCTGCTCCTCTTTTTGGATTGTTAAGGCTTTTGTGAGACTGCCGTCTTCTTGTCCGGAAAGTCTGTACCAGAGCCTAGGCCCGATGATTTAGTGGGGCTCATATCCAGTCAATGTGTGGGTACATAGGTATCCAAGTTAAAGTGAAGAAGTGTTCTCAAACCTCATTGTATGAAATCTAATATTAGCAAACAGTCACATTTTAAAAGATATGAAATATATAATAAATTCTATTTACAGTTGGAGCTCGGAGCAATTATAAAAGGAAAATCATTTGAATACCTAACAATTTATAACAAAATCGATGCCAATACTGATGAACAACCTCTGCAATATTCTAATCTATTTCATAGCGAATTCTTTATAATCACATGTGTGTACTATAAATAACAATAAAAATGTTTATTTTACTTTGCTTTATTTTGAAAAACATTCATTCTAACAACATTCTCTTCAAATTGCATATTTCATAATTATAGGTGCCTAATAGCAAACTTTATTTGCTTTACATACATACATACATATAATCACACTTTTATCCCTAGAGGGTTAGGCAGAAGTGAATTAACACCCACATTTCACCAATAATTTTTGTATTTGGTTCCTCGTAATAGGGGGTGAGCCAATTGCCGTATTCCGGGCGCTATTGTTGACACGAGCCATGCATCGAGGGCTGAGTCGGGGCTGTACATATCTGTCTGATGTTAAACAGCCCTATCCCTTAGCCGCCTTGTACGACACCGCATGGGAAGAGGTGGGGTGGCCCTAATTCTACTCTGCCGGAAACTACGCGACAATATTGTTTGCGTTAGGAACCTATATGTGTCTATACCTGCTGAATGGAGGAGGTTTTAGCACAGTCTCCGCTTGGAGTTTAGAACATTGTATTTAACGTGTTGGTTCTCGATGATGTAGAATATGTAGGACTATCCCATCTCTTCCCGTGGGTTAGAAGGTGGCTAAAGGATAGGGTGGTTCTCCATGCATAGTAAACATCTGTGTAATCACAGTATTCACTCCCTTTATATCGTCCTCCAGCATCATAACGTCACTATTCGTTAATACCTAATTACTCGGCCGGGGTGCGAGGGATATGCCTGTCGGCGTGCGTTTTAGTCGGTTCGAGTCCGACATAACCTCCTCCACCGGCTCGGGTGGGGAGGTATCCGTGGGGATTTTGCGCACGTAAAAAAAAAATACCTAATTACTTTCAACAAAACATGGATATAATAATATGAATAAATAATAAATAGGTATCCTAGTAAAAAGGTAGCCTAGTGGTATGGACTGCTGAGACGAGGTCTCGGGTTCGATCCCAGGTCTTACCATGGCACGCACCAATGACTTTTCGATGCTTTTCGAAGTTATGTGTGTATTTATCGCAGGTTTATAAGTGCCCAGTTAATGGCAATAGACTCGCCACATTGGGACTTAAACATAAATTGGCGAAATGTGGGTGCTAGCACCTCTGCCTAGCCCTTCGGGGATATAGGCGTGAGTTCATTATATTTTTTTATATATATATATGTATATATATATAAATAAAATATTACATAAATAGGTACCAAACCATATGCCTAACAGCTGATTATAAGAAGGCCGCCATTTTACGGTAACGATACTCCGTCACTCAAAATTCAAACAAACACCAAACTGTCAAGTATTCTAGGAAATTATACGTATACATCAGCTACTTCCGTTAACACGAGAGCCACTACGGTTTACAAAGCTCATGACAGCCCAACTACCGTAAACGTAACCACGTGGTCCCAATACCACTCTCGTGTACGTATACGACTTACGTTTAAGAACTCATGGTAGACCTACTTGAGACAACTTAACGAGTCGGTAAATATGACTCCGTTATTGATATTATGTGATTCAATATATAGACAGGCCTCCAATACCGCAACACACTCCCCTGTAAATACTAAAGCCTCTCTGGGGCACCTAAACATCAGTATGATCTTGGAGTTATGGTAATACACCGCGGCTCCAGTATAACTGCTGTTATCCAACTTAGAAGCATCAGTGTAAAACTGATGCCACCCACCCCAATGGCTGGCCAATAGCGCTTTGAAGACTGAGTCTGCCGATGGGGAGTTCTTTGATATCCCAACATCTAGTAGTATATTTGGTTTGTAGCACAAGACTTCAAATGTGTAATTAAAGAGGGGGAGTCTATCAAATTTTGCTAGTGGGCATTCCAAATTATAGGTAGATCTGTAGGCTTGAATTAATAGAGGGATTTCTTTATGCCTCCAGTAATTGGAGTTATTACAGATAGGGTGTAGATCATGAATTTTTTGTTTCAGGGGATGAGATTCCTTGTTCAGTAAGCGGTATAGAAAGCGGGCTGCCAAGTACTGTCGCCTCAACTCCAGTGGAGGCTCAGCACATTCCACCTGTAAAGCATTTGAAGGTGTGCATTTCATACATCCAGAGATGATTCGGAGACAGTTCGACTGAATTCTATCCAATCGCGCCAGTGCTCCCTTGTTACAAGGTATTAATAGAAATAACCCATAATCCATTATGCTACGAACCAGGGCACTATACACCAGCTTCATAGTGAATGGGTGCGCGCCCCACCACACTCCAGTGAGAGCTTTCAGGATAGGGATGGTTCTCTCACATTTCCTAACCTGGTAGTCGAGATGCGGGAGGCCAGTCATCCTCGAGTCCAGGAATACACCCAGGAACTTGGTTTTTTGATCGACTGTCATGTTTGTTTTTTTGGCGTCTTTTTACTTTGACAGTATTGACAATAACATATTGCGTTCCATGTTCCCAAGTTAAATTTTGGTGTCTTTATCATTACTTGCAACATGGATATGAGCATTTTAATCTCAATGTTTTAATGTTATAGTTTACTATATCAAACTTTAATATTTAATATTGTGTGCCCAGCTCATGTTAATTACCAGGAGCATTAATTTTCTTTGGCACTCATAGTTAATTCTCCGTTGTTGTGAAATACTTTTTTCTTTATTTGTAACACAAGACTGGCGGGTGGACAGTGAGTGGATTTGTTGTTAATTTTGTATACCACTATATATTATATATACGATTTATTTATATTTGCTGTTTACTGATATAGTTTTTTCTCTGCTGGTAGTCTCAACGACAGCTTTGTGAGTATACCGTCTGTGTCACTTGAGGATACTCTTCGGTCGCAGTTTTCGGATGTTCCCTGGCATTTTAATGCAGTCCATATAAATGCTCAGAGTATTCCTGCTCATTTCCCGGATATGCTGGCTAATCTTGTTCATAAAAATATTCATGCTATTCTTGTTTCCGAATCTTGGCTAAAACCTTCTCTTCCGTCTACTTCTTACACACTACCGGGTTTCCAGCTTATTAGGAATGATCGAATGCCTGTTGGAGGTGGCGGGGTGGCTATATATATACGCTCTCAAATCCCTCATACAGTTATCAGTATGTCGCCACAGCCAACACCATCCAATGCTGGCGAGCATCTTTTTCTGGAGCTTGAACTAAACCACTCTAAAGTTCTTCTTGGTGTCTACTATTCTTCATCATCAAAAGTAAACTATTTTCCTTCTTTTGAACACTTACTAGAAACCTACTTACCATCCTATAGGCATACAATAATTATGGGAGATTTTAATACTTGCTTGGTAAAACCAGGGCCATGTATTACGCGTGCAACGTCTCTTCGCCGCATTATTCAATCCTATAACTTACCTATCCTTCCTCTAAACGCTACTCATCATTTTCCTAACTGTGCCCCTGGTCTACTTGATCTCATTCTTGTCTCATCGCCTACCCATGTCGCAAAGCATGGTCAATGCTCTGCTGACATATTTTCTTACCATGACCTTATTTACCTCTCTTACAAGATACGGCCACCTAAAGAGAAACCTAAAATTATAATGCAGCGCAGTTTTGGTGGCATTGCCCTTGACAAACTTCGTGAGGATGCTCATAGTATTGACTGGAGCCCTCTGCTGTCGTCCACTTGTATGGACACTAAAGTTAACGTACTCACTAACAAAATAATAGAGCTTTATGATGTGCATGCACCAATCAGTGCCATCAAAGTTAAGCATTTACCTGCACCTTGACTTACACCTGATATCAAAGAATTGATGGCGAAAAAAGCAGCAGCTAAGGCGAGTTATAAAATCAGAGCTACCCAGAGTAATTTGGAGAAGTATGTGGCCCTCAGAAATAGATGCAACAGGATGTGTAGGAATGCACAACGCCAACATATCCATACTTCGGTAGAAAGCGAGGATCCAGCAAAAGTCTGGAAATTTCTGAATACATTAGGAATTGGAAAGTCACGTCAAGACTCAATTCCTAAAAAATTGAATTTAGATGCACTTAATGTACATTTTTTTACGTCGTCCAATTTTAATGGAACTGCTAAAACTAATACACTACAATATCTTTCATCTATTCCAACTCCTGAACATCCACCTTTCATCTTCAACCAATTGACCGCTTGTGATGTTAAGAAGAGCATCTTGTCTATTTCATCCAATGCTGTCGGTAGCGATGGCGTTAGTAGAAACATGATTGTGCCAAATCTAGAGCAAATTCTTCCTATCCTATGTCACGTCTTTAACTACTCCATTTCTTCGGCTATCTTCCCATCCTCGTGGAAAAATGCCCAGATAATTCCTTTACCCAAAAAATCTAAGCCATGTTCCTTTTCTGACTATCGTCCTATATCAATCCTTCCTTTTCTTTCCAAAGCTTTAGAGCGCCTCATTCACTCGCAACTTAGCTCCTTTCTTAATAAAAATGCGCTACTAAACCCTTTACAATCGGGCTTCAGATCTGGACATAGTACTGCGACTGCATTGGTTAATATCACGGAAGATATAAGACTGGGCATGGATAGAGGAAATCTTACGTTACTATCCTTACTTGATTTTAGCAATGCCTTTAATACCGTAGATTTCGACATTCTGCTCGGTATACTCTGCTCTGTTAACATATCTCCAACGGCTATTGAGTGGTTTCGTAGTTACCTGTCTGGTCGCCAACAGCGTATTCGCGTCGAAGAATTAAGCTCTTCCTGGTGTGATGTGACCGCTGGTGTACTGCAGGGTGGCGTTTTATCTCCGTTACTTTTCGCCATCTTTATAAATACAATCTCTGAAAAACTACTTTCATCCTACCACCATTATGCTGATGACCTACAAATTTACACACAAGCTTCTCCAAATAACTTGTCCGATGCTTTTGCTGTGCTCAACAACGACTTGGAGCGGATTTGCGAATAGAGCAAAAACCATGGACTCACCTTAAATTCGTCCAAAACACAGGTAATTGTTATTGGTAGTCCAAGGTTGAGTTCTAAAATAGATTGGACCCAGTTTCCTCAGGTTACTATGGGTGGAGTAGTAGTGCCAGTTGGTGACAGTGTCAAAAACTTGGGTATCTTCATGGATAAATCATTTTCTTGGAATATCCAGTTACAGGAAACTAGTCGAAAACTTTTTGCGTCAGCGGGTGCCTTACAAAGGCTCCGAAACTTTCTCTCAATTGCCACTGAAACTGCGCTCGCACGATCGATTTTTCTTCCTGTCCTCGATTACGCCGATGTCAGCTATCCTGATCTAACAGAGGAGCAACTAGATAAACTTGAGCGACTTCAAAATTTTTGCACAAGATTCATATTTGGTCTACGCAAGTATGATCACGTGTCTGATTTCCGTAAACAACTCAAGTGGCTCCCAATTCGACTTCGCAGGAATGCCCATATTCTAACATTGTTATATATAATGTATTGTTTAATCCCAACACTCCCTCTTATCTCAAAGAACGATTCCAGTTCCTCTATGACACACATACTAAATGCCTGCGGTCGTCCGAGAAGTTGAGACTGAGTATGCCAATACATTCTACTGACTTTGCTGACAAGTCGTTCACTGTCAGGGCGGTGCGCTTATGGAACGCGTTGCCACTGAACATCAAACATCAAAATCCCTAAATGTATTTAAATTAATGGTCAAGAACCACTATCTATCATGTTGTGCACAGTAGGTAATAGCTCACAATTTTGTGCTAACTCACTATTTTCCCTTCGTATTAGTATGCACTATCTACTTTATGTCTATATTTATTTAATATATGTATTTGTATGTCAGTATTTATGTTGATATTTTTTTGTGTAAAGCCGTATAATAATTTTATTTTTCTTACTTTAGCGCCGAAAGGAATCTCGCTTCCAGGATACATGGTGGCGATCCGGCGAGGAGACTCGCCGCGTTGAAGGATATCGTGCGGTACCCCCTTATGATGCGGCACGCCAACTTCTGCTGCGGACGCTGCAGCAGGGGCATGTGCCTATCATTCAGGGTGTCCGCCCACACGGGACACCCGTACAGGGCCATGGACCGCACGACACCCGCGTAGAGTCTCCTGCAGGAGTCCTCCGGGCCCCTCAGGTTAGGCAGTAGCCGCGCCAGAGCGTTGGCTGTGCCCACCAATTTGGGGCCTAGACTTCGGAAGTGCTTCCCGAAGTCCCACCGGCCGTCGAGCACGAGCACCAGATATTTCATCTGGGGCTTGATGCCGATGAGAGTGCCTCCCACTGTGAGACTGGAACCAGGTGGTGGCGTGCGCCGAGGTCCATGAAAGAACATGGCCTCGGATTTATGCAGAGCCACCTCAAGGCCCAGCCACCGGATCCGTTCCACGACTTGAGCAACCGCGGTCGTGGCCCTCAGGGTCGCTTCGCGGTGTGTAGCCCCGCTCGCCGTCACTAGCGTGTCGTCCGCATAGCACGTGACGGCGGCGCCGTCCGCGAGCTCACCGCGAAGCAACCAGTCGCATCCGATGTTCCACAGGAGCGGCCCAAGAACCGATCCCTGTGGAACACCGCACGACATCTCACGCCGACCGACGCCGGTCGCACTTGGGTATATGACGGCTCTCTCCGTCAGGTACGCCCCGACTATGCGGCGGAGGTAGAGAGGCACACCGTGGTACACGAGTGCCTCCCTGATGCAACTCCAGGGCAAGGTGTTGAACGCGTTGTAGATGTCCAAGGACACCGTCAACGTCACCTCGCCCCGAGCGACTGCCTCCTCCGCGTTTTAATACACTATCTATTTAAGTTTAGTCGGTAACTACACCATATCTTTTGTTGTTATAACATTACTGTCCATCCCAAGGTTGCCTGGAAGAAATCGCTTCAGCGATAAGGCCGCCCGTTGTACATTGAACTGTATAGATGCTACCTACTTGTCCTACTGTAAATCTGTTGGTGGTTGCGCGATTCTCATGCCACGTGAGCTAGTGGACTGTATTATGCGGGGGTGAAGTTAACGTGTTTCACATGACACTTTACACAACAAACAAGATAGGTGATTGGGTTGCCGCGGAGGTGGTTTAGGCATTGAATGCAACCCGAGAAATTAGGAGAGGATGCACTAACCTTTACGACACCACGTGCTTTCGTCGCCGATGTACCGGTCTTCTCTTCCTGGCTCAGGAGCTGCTGCCCACATCACTAAATCACTTGAGGGACACACGAGAGGCACAATCCGATCGGTAAAGGTCTATGAAAGCGGTTAAAATCCAACAAACATTATTAATTTCTAAGAGTCGCGCGCGCCGCCGCCATTGTTTTTCTAGTTCAATGCGAAGTTTAGATGCGGCCACTTTGACCATTGGCGGGGCGAAAACTATTGTTATCTCACTTTAGAGGTAGTGCGGGAGGGAGATGAGTATAGGGAGCGTGTGCTCAGCGTCAACCAATTGGGACGATTTGAATTTACTACTACTGGCGCCACCATTCCCCCCGGCTTGAAGGGTTACCTTCAAAACGAAAAATGCGGAACAAATCTAAAGTCTAATCTAAATCTAGGTTTGGGAAATAACAACTAAAATATAAACCTAGATTTGAACTCATGCCTACTGCTGGCTAGGCAGAGGGCAGAGGCGAACAACCGGGCGCAGATACGATCCGGTTGCGGTTTTAACCCGTACAACACGAGTTATCCCGCAGGAATCGGGAAAAACTTCCTCTACTACTCCTAGAGGCCAATGCAAAGGAGGCGCACTCCCAGTCATAAGGACTACCACCGTACCTACAGTAATTGGGTTAGATGGAGTATTCCATTTTTGACGCGACTGCAGCGTGTGCAAACAATCGGTTCTCCAACGATTCCAAAACGATTGGACTAATCTATCTAAAAGAGCGTGACGAGTTAGAAGGTGCATTCCATCGTCATCAACATCTATTGCGGGCAAATATTTTAGCGTACTTAAATCACCGATACAACAAGCGAGTGCTTCTTCCCCTCGGGTGGTTCGGAAACCGTAGTGGGATTGAATTGACTAACTGGCCACTTATCTAACGCGGCATGAATCCAGGACGGTCCACTAAACCATAACGGGTGATCTAAAATTTGCGAAGGAAGCAATCCACGAGAGAGACAATCGGCTGGGTTGTCGGTGCCAGCAACGTGAAAGAGATTTTGTGGCGCTAATTCAGATTGAATTTTTGCCACTCTATTAGCGACGAATGTGTCCCAACGATGGGGCGAAGAGTGGGCCCAACACAAAGCGACTGTTGAGTCCGAAAAAGCTAAAATTCTACTAATATTAATGCGACACGGAAGTGCTAGTCTTAGCACTGCCATCCAAGACTACGCGGAGTTTAGTAGTAAGCTTATCTTCTCTAATAACTCCGTGGTGCGGGATAATGTACGAAGGCTGGGTCTCGTCAGTGTCCGCAGGCGCAGGTGAGATGTAACCCTTATCTAAATATTCGTTAACAACCTCATCATAGGCTTGCTTTAACTTTGGAGACGCCTGCATCTTTCGTTCTAAACAAAGAAAGCGTTTTTCAGCGGATACACGGGAGTCACCGAGCGAAAAAATATCTCCCTTGAAAGGGAGCGCGACAACATAACGACCCTGCTCATCACGAGTAGTCGTGCGACAATAAATCTCCTCAGCCATCTTGTCATCAGGGCTTAGGATAGGTGGGACATTGACCTCTTCAATTTCCCAAAACTTGCGGATGGTAGACTCCAGTGGCGGCTCGACGGTGCAACAGAACGAAGCAGTCGAGTGACTAAAACTATCTATAGAAGCGGGTGCGGAACCAATTATAACAAAACCAAGAACTGTTTCCAGTGCGTGCGGAGCGGGGTACGTCGGTCCCCCTTGAACCTTACGTGATAACTGGAGGTGCGGGAGAATCGAAGCGCCGATCAATATATCGACGACTCCAGGAACAGCGTAAGTCTCATCTGCTAAAGGCAAGTCTTTAAATTTCGTTAATAAAGACGTGTCCACCGGGACGGTAGGCAACTGTTCAGTTATTTTATCTATAACGAGCAAATCCATGTCAAACCAAATATTATTATTAAAACGAGATCCAAACCTTGTTTTAACGGTGCCATGAACAGCTGACCGTAAACCTCCAAAACCCTTCACCACTGAGCGGGTTGAACGCTTATTAACATTGAAACCAAGACGTTGACAACAATCTTGAGTAATAAAATTACTTTGCGAAGCGCCATCTAATAGCGCTCGAACAATGTGCGGTTTACCTAATGCATCAACAATAATGACGCGAGCAGTCGCGAGGACCACAGTAGTGAGCGCAGCACTAGCGGACAACGAACACAAGGTGACGTCATTCGCAGCGGTCTCCGGGCGGGCCGGAGCGCGCGCGAGCGCGGGCTGCGGCTGTGGCGCAGGCCGCCGTGTGTCACCGCTCGACGAACCAACTGTGCTCACATTGGATGCGGCATTACTATTCTCAAAATGAAGCAAAGTGTGGTGTCTCGCTTGACACTTGCGACAACTATTGCTACTATTACATAAAACAACGCGGTGTTTAGTACCGAGACAATTAAAACAAAAATTACTAGCGCGAACAAATTTATAACGATCATTAGGCGATAATTTTAGGAAACCCGGACACTTGTACAATTGCGAATGATGAGTATTACACAAAGAGCAAACAGGTGATTGTACACGTGCTGGTGCGGTATTAACATAAGTATGAGTTGACTTCAGTGACTTCGATGACGCATCTATTCTACGTTCCGAGCTAACAACTTTCTTCGCGCCTTCATGTTTCGATGAAGAGCGTTGCAATATTTTTATATGCTCGCGAACAAAACTTTCTAAGTCTTCGAACTTAGGAATTTTATTGCCGTGGTGATCCGACTCAAATAAACGAAGGGTTTCGGAATCTAATTTCTTTAAACCCATATACAAAAATAAGAAGTCGCAGAGGTCATCGATCTTTAGGTTTTTCACGGCGCGAACAGATGATGCGAAAGTATCTAGAAACTTCTCTAAGTTTTGATCGTTACATGCCGTAATGGCTTTCAAATCAAACATCTGATCCAAATATGCATTAGCTACCGATCTTTTATCCTCATACTTAGCTTTCAAAGTATTTAAAATTAAATTATAATTTTCGGCACTAAACGTAATTCCAGCGCAAACGGTTATAGCTTTACCAGTTAATTTTTCAACGAGATAATGCAATTTCTCGTGATCTGTCAACGAATCGTTCTTATCTATTGTATTCTCAAAACTATCTATAAATAAACACCAATTGCGGATGTTACCATCAAATTCGGGTATCTGAATTGGTGGCAACTTAGGTCGGTCGCGAGTGGGATTGGGTCGGTCAGACGGTTTCTCCAAACTCCTAGCGACGCGTTTGATACGACAATACAAATCGTCAAACGACGACAAGGCCTGATAACTCACTGAGTAATCGGGATTTAAATTTAACTCTAAAACGTTGATGTCATGTACTAAGGATTCGAAATCCGCGCGTAAACTATCCAAGTTTTCTATAGAACACAAGAACAAATCTTTAATAGCCAAATCAGAGGTTTTAAGTGCAATAACATAAATCGATTGTACGCGAGAGTAAATCATTTCTCTTTTAGCGTATAAAAGTTTCAATTGAACTTTACTATCGGTACTACCAACCTTTGGGGGCATGTTTACAATTAAATATCAAACTAAAGTGCGGTAAACAACAAAATATGAAATGACTTAATCTTAGCGGTACCTATAGAACAGCGACGCGGCGCGAGCGATATTCCGTAGGTAGGTAGGTACTTATAACTGCGAGTGCCGGCTTGAACAAACGCGCATAGCAACAGCCAGATCTTACCTACGCGATGGTCGCTGTCTAGGTTCAACTATTATTTCAGGGATTAAGTATTGCGTAATATCTATTCAAATTAAAATACTTTCGTATGAATTTGAATGAAATGCGAGCGAGGTACAACTGTGTACCTACCGTATTAGGTAAATACGATGCGAGCTAGCGGTGAACGGACAACTTAGAGATTGAAACAAATAAAAACAAAAGCCAAATGCGTTAGGTATTACACTGTGCCTATGCACTAGGGTGTCTAGGATACCTAAGATCTAAACCTAAATGCCTAGATGCGGGGTTTTCTACTAAAATAACTAGGTATTTAGGTGCGGTGCGTTTATTCCCAATGGAATAAATGACAAAATGCGAAACTACGACTAAGGATTGATACGATAAGAGAAATGCGAGCGAGGTATAACCACGTACCTAACCTATGTAGGTATCAGGTAAACACGATGCGAGCCAGCGGCGAACGGACAACCCAGAAATTGAAATAGCCAAATGCGTTAGGTATTACACTGTGCCTATGCACTAGGGTGTCTAGAATACCTAAGATCCAAACCTAAATGCCTAGATGCGGGGTTTTCTACTAAAATAACTAGGAATTTAGGTGCGGTGCGTTTATTCCCCATGGAATAAATAACAAAATGCGAGCTACGACTAAGGATCCGGCTCGACCAGGACCAAAAAGAATGGTGGCGCGGTTCTCATGCCACCTGAGCTAGTGGACTGTATTTTGCGGGGGGTTGAAGTTAACGTGTTTCACATGACACTTTACACAACAAACAAGATAGGTGATCGGGTTGCCGCGGAGGTGGTTTAGGCATTGAATGCAACCCGAGAAATTAGGAGAGGATGCACTAACCTTTACGACGCCACGTGCTTTCGTCGCCGATGTACCGGTCTTCTCTTCCTGGCTCAGGAGCTGCTGCCCACATCACTAAATCACTTGAGGGACACACGAGAGGCACAATCCGATCGGTAAAGGTCTATGAAAGCGGTTAAAATCCAACAAACATTATTAATTTCTAAGAGTCGCGCGCGCCGCCGCCATTGTTTTTCTAGTTCAATGCGAAGTTTAGATGCGGCCACTTTGACCATTGGCGGGGCGAAAACTATTGTTATCTCACTTTAGAGGTAGTGCGGGATGGAGATGGGTATAGGGAGCGTGTGCTCAGCGTCAACCAATTGAGACGATTTGAATTTACTACTACTGGTGCCACCAGTTGGTGTACAATAAAGAATTATCTATCTATCTATACGTATGTACGTATGTACACAAGACAAAAACGATAGCCTATCCATCTAATAAAATCTATTTATGATCTGGGTCAAGTGGAAGCACCCGTATGGCATTATGCATTATGTGTGTTCACACAACAATAACTCATTGATTTGAAGTCACATGTGTGCGTCATCGTTAAAGGCGTATTAGTGTAATACGTTTATGTGTGCCATTGTGCATGATCGTGAATCGTGAACGATTGAATATGTGTGAGTGATTTGCCTGCCATCGAATGAGAAGGTAAATTTCACCATTTTAGCACAGGCTCACGTAGTTGAGTGGCATTACAGGCGTAAAGACATTTCGAAGGTAGCGAGTTCGAACCGCAACTATATTGATGTAGTCGTTGACGTTTATAAATAGTTTTGTTTTTGTTCTTTATTTTGTTTGTGATATTAAAGAACGTTTAAGTTGTTAATTAACCGTGTGGAAAGCACAATTGTTGACAGTTAAAAATAAAATTATCATGAGAATGAGGATAGCATAAATTCCAATACGAGAAACATTAATGCAATGTGTCTGCAACAATACTCGATCAGTAATAATAAAAATACTACTGATTTAAGTTGCTATAAAAAAATAACTTAAATATCAAGATACTTTTGTGATGTTACCTCAACATTCCCTTAATAGGTAAGTAATTAACATAAAGATATACAAATATTTAAAAGTTCAAAAAGTAAAATTTTACTGGGATTCGAACTCAAAACTTTGCAGGATGTTATCTCTTAAAAAGCGAATCTGTAAACCCCAGGGTCACGGAGACTTACGAGAATTAAACAAAAACTACGTTCATATACCAGTAATAAGAATTTTATGAGTTATTGATATTACTAAAGAAAGTGTCACTGATGATAAATAAATACGAATGGTTTTGAATCGTAATTTGCAAGTGTATAAGTGTGTGTGAGTGAGGAAACGAGTTTTGTTGCACACACATTTATGTAGAACATACTGGTGACTTTTTCTGCTTGCCAAAATCAATATAAAGATCTGTATAATACTTATATCACTAGACAGGCTATCGTTTTTGTCTTGTGTACGTATGTACGTATGTACGTATGTACGTATGTACGTATGTACGTATGTACGTATGTACGTATGTACGTATGTACGTATGTACGTATGTACGTATGTACGTATGTACGTATGTACGTATGTACGTATGTACGTATGTACGTATGTACGTATGTACGTATGTACGTATGTACGTATGTACGTATGTACGTATGTACGTATGTACGTATGTACGTATGTACGTATGTACGTATGTACGTATGTACGTATGTACGTATGTACGTATGTACGTATGTACGTATGTACGTATGTACGTATGTACGTATGTACGTATGTACGTATGTACGTATGTACGTATGTACGTATGTACGTATGTACGTATGTACGTATGTACGTATGTACGTATGTACGTATGTACGTATGTACGTATGTACGTATGTACGTATGTACGTATGTACGTATGTACGTATGTACGTATGTACGTATGTACGTATGTACGTATGTACGTATGTACGTATGTACGTATGTACGTATGTACGTATGTACGTATGTACGTATGTACGTATGTACGTATGTACGTATGTACGTATGTACGTATGTACGTATGTACGTATGTACGTATGTACGTATGTACGTATGTACGTATGTACGTATGTACGTATGTACGTATGTACGTATGTACGTATGTACGTATGTACGTATGTACGTATGTACGTATGTACGTATGTACGTATGTACGTATGTACGTATGTACGTATGTACGTATGTACGTATGTACGTATGTACGTATGTACGTATGTACGTATGTACGTATGTATGAATTCACACGTACATACGTGTGAATTCATACATACATACGTATGTACGATTGTAGTTTTCTTTGTTCCCTCTACAGGCATTATGGTTGGACGGATTTACGGGTCTCAAATGAAAGGTATTCATCTCCCGAGTGTCATAGAAGGTATAATATGTAAACAAAAAGTGGATTTTGGGTGCTAAAATACATGTTGTAAAAATTTCCAACTCATCGAAATCCATCCAGTCGTTAGGCCTGTAGAGGGGAACAAAATAACTTAAAAAACATACATACATACGCGTGAAAACATTACCTTCGCTGGCGCAGTCGGGTAAAAATCATGAATTTTAATAAAAAAAACACTTCTTTTCTTATATTACTTTATTGCAAATTGACCTCAAATGTTTATAGATTTCTCTCATTGTATTAATATATGGTTTTAGGATCATGCTTTCGTCTTTTCTTCGCCTACCTTTAACTGTGAACCATTTTCCTCTGCAATTTCGTCATCCTCAGCATCTCTTACCTCAACCCTGACGTTACTATAAAATCCAATTGTTAACTTTTCAGTGTAATATTTGAACTGAGGTAACTCCAGTACATATAACAGCCTATTTATATCAACTGCTCGATTATAGTTAACATCGGTTTGCTCTTTATAATAGCAATATATGTCTCCTTCAACTTCAGCTACGTAATCTACTTCAATTTCCATTGTACCTTGTGTTGCTGTAAGTACTGCGTTTACCTTACCGCCTGGCGGAATAGTAATTACTACGCCAGATGTGGTTCCAACAGTTACGGTTCTGGTTTTAGTAGTCTCTTCATTCCAATTTGATGTATATGACAAGGAAGTTGCGCCGCCGACACTTCCTATACCAAAGTTTACACTGTAGTTGATTTCTTGACCGATAGTGAGGTCGCCTCCTTCGCTTACAGTGCGGGCTACCGATTCTTCAACCGCCTGTGTTACCAACGTATTATATGTAGCTTCATACTTACTACGATTAATATATTCTACTGTATTGACTGCTACAGGTTTCGATACAACGCCGAGGATTCTGGCTCGTTTCGGTCTAAGGATTCTTTCAACAATATCCCAGTTATTTCCTGAATACACGTCTCCACGGATCGTTGGTGGTCTTACATAAGTTTCATCGCAAGTTTTATTTAAGTATTTTCCAAAGAGTACCTTTAAATTCTCCTGATCTACTTGAAAAGTCTTTCGTTCCTCGTCGCTAATGGCATTAATCTCTCTGCCTCGCACTTCAACGTGGTTTTTACCTTCACCAGCCTGTATCGAAATGCTTATTGCACATAATGCCACAGTGGGCATAAAGGCAAGGAATAATTGTCTCACCAGCATCTTGATCTGAAAATATTTGATGCTATTAAACAAACAGCCATTTTATTAAAATGGTTTTATTTGGGAAATTTGAATTTAAATACATAAATAATAAATATTCTACGACATTCCACACAACGCTATCTAGACACACGGTAAGCATAGCTTTACTAACTTAAAGACATAAAAACACCCAGACTAACCTAAAAATATACATATTCATGGATACAAATATTTGCACTGAGCGGGAATCGAACCCGCGCCCCCTGTGTAGCAGTCGAACGTTCTACCGCTACGCCACGCCCCAGAGGCCGTCAAAAAATGATAATTATACTTGTCTGCCCAGTTCCTGAAGTTACCATTTAACATCCTAACAGCTATTGATTTAATAAAGACAAGTTTAAGTTGCGCCACAGTTAATAGTCACTGCGTTTCTGAGTACTATTGAACCAACAAGATGTGATGATGATGATGTATGCATGTAAAGAATCCATCTGTGATGTTGTATTTATTACTTAAATAAATTTCTAAAGGTAGTGTATTTCGAAATAAACAGTATATCTTCATAAAGTAGTGTCAGAGAATCTGTCTATTTCTATTGGTAGTGGTGTCGCCGTCCTCAGATTTGACAGTGTCAAAAGTGACACATTAGAATACATATGATATGTAACAGAATAAGCGTGGCTAGTGACATCGCATATGTATATCACCATGGAACAGAGAAGTAGGCGTGACACGCGTGTCATCCTTATGCGGAGATTCGCAAGAAAGACCTTCAGTAGTCACGTATATTGGTAGCTTTGCGTCGTGTGTATTTGACACTATTTTAATAAGAAATGCTTATGCCTAACTGCGCCATTTTGCAGAGCAAAAATGATAGTGGGAGTACAAATCTTCGAAATAGAGGTGTTTCATAACACCGTTTTATAGGAGGTAGGACACGACGGTATTTCCATCCGATTGAACAGTCCGACTGGTGAAGTACCTCCGTCATACAGAATATCCCGGCTATAATAACCTCGTGTTGTGTTCCCGGCGGTGAGTAGGGTAGCCAGAGCTCACTGGAGAGTTTTTGTGCTGTCAGTTGGAGGATCAAAAGCTTGTCCTGCTTTGTCTTTTACACTGACGGCACAGAAACTCTCTGTGTCATCAGTGACAGCGCGAGTTGACAGCGCGGCTGACAGTGCGAGTATGACTGCCTTGGTGTTGCATAGACCATCTTTACCACATTCGTTAGGTGGGCCGTGCGCTTATCTGCCACCCAAGTGGTATAAAAAAGTCAGGATATGAGTAATAGAATTTCAATGAAATAACAAATAAAAATATCAATGTTTTTGACTGCACACAGTACAACGCTGTTCTTTGCTATTTTGAAACTTTCTCTGTTATTCATTTAGTGATGTAGTCAAATTTTATCGATATCTACCTAATTTTTACCCGACTACGGCAAAGTAAAGGAGGGTTATGACTTTGACAGGCAGTGTATGTATGTAGGTTCATCTGTTCCCTCATAGCTCCTAAACCACTAAACGAACTTGTTGGAAGCATCTTAGTCGTCCGCTGGTTATAGGCTATATAATATGTCACTGAATCCAATGTGACGCCCTCCAGCGGTCATAAAGTACTGTGTCAAAAAGTAAATATGAGATAAATAAGTAGTGTTTGCTATCACCTGAAAGGACTTAATTACCACAAATATGTATAAATTATACATATAGCTTGCCCCAAAATAATATAAATAAAAAAATAAGTTTAAAACTAAAACCCAACTACTGAAAAATCACTTTTCCCTGGAATGTATTGTTTTGTTGGAGTAAGTGGCATACGACCACGGCTATCCTTAATATTTTTAAGGAGGTAGGACACGGCGGTATTTCCGTCCAGTTGAGCAGTCCGACTGGGGAAGTACCTCTGCCCTACAGAATACCACGGCCATAATAACTTCGTGTTGTGTTCCCAGGGGTGAGTAGGGTAGCCAGAGCTCACTGGAGAGTTTGTGCTGTCAGTGGGAAGACTAAAGACTTCTACACTGACTGCACGGAATATCTGTGCTTAGGGAGTCGGCAGCGCGAGTGTGACTCCTCTAGTGTTACACACATCCGTAGTCCACGGTAAACACTTTCCATCAGGTGGGCCGTGTGCTTGTCTACCACCTAAGTGTAATAAAGAATAAAAAATATTTTCTTTTTTAATACTTTTTAGAACGTGATTTTTCAGTAGTCGGGTTTTAGTTTTAAATTTATTCTTTTTTATTAAAGTTCTTAGAATCATTTACAACGGTGTTTTTTATTAAAAAATATTAGGTACTTTTATATTTCCCAAAGACTATCTCTCCACCAGTATCTATCCATTTCGGACAGATGCTACTGGTGGAGTAAAGATAATAAGTATGGTAGATGAAGTCCACATCGAAAGAAAAGTTGGATTGTCTAATCTAAAGCAGTGGTAGGCAAACTTTTCACGGGCAAACCGCATAGTGTCGCAGTAGACTGTCCGATGCTACTGCGAGTTGGAATCTTAATTTGTTTTGAAGTTTCAAGCTGAAAACTATCACTATTCTACTGTAGGTACGTTTGTACTTCTCTGAGTAATAGTAAGTGAAAGACTATAAGTTGGTCAATTATTAAATAATTGTATTTTCTAAACTTTATCTTGTGTTAAGAAATATTTTTTAGGCTACTGGTTTGAAAGATGTCAGCTAAAATCATACAGTTACGAAAATCACAAAAGCTTTTAGATCAATAAAGAAATCCAATAATCATATTTCGGCATAGTTGGAATCCGACGCGTAACGCTCGAGTACCACATCTGCCGTGGTTGCTCTTAGGTGACGCTTCGCACGCTGGTAGAATGCCCAGAGTGGATAGAATAGTGCCGTGTTGGAATGAAAAGCCACACACTGCAGACCCTGATGCTAGCCTTGGTTGGCAGCGAGAGTTGTGAAATGCCACTGTCTTCTATTGTAAGTCAGTAATGTGTACAATGAAAAATTTATGTGAGTAATTGGAAAATGTTGGAGGAGGCTTTTGCCGATTGGCAAACAGATCTAGGAAAGCTAACCAAGCAACAAATATTAGCTTAAATGATGTATGTGGTTAAAGAGTCTAATGATATGTTTAATTTAAATTCACTGTAATCTGTAAAAGATTTGAATAAAAGGCTATATTATTAATATATTGTATTATTATTATTAATGTGTGCAATGGAGACGGTGGGGAAATGACACGTGAGATCTACATCAAACTGTTATTCAGACTTACCTTGTACCAGACAGCCAAACACACTGATCAAATTAACACTCGGCATTCAATTTATATAATACTTATCTACCGAAGTGTCCAATAAATTGATGAAAAGGGATAGAATTAAAACATTTGAATAGATTACGAGAACTATGAATAAGTATTCTTGTTTCATTTCGTGTTCTGTCTTTTTTCTTGGGGTTCTGTACCTTTTTTTTTACGTGCGCAAAATCCCCACGTATACCTCCCCACCGGAGCCGGTGGGAGAGGTTATGTCGGACTCGAACCGACTAAAACGCACGCCGCCTGCGGGTCGCTTTGGTTGCCGAAGGTGAGGTTGACAGGCATATCCCTCGCACCCCGGCCGACCCAGAGGGGGTTCTGTACCTTAAAAATATAAATATCTGCCTCATAGGGTCGATGTACAGAATACATACAGAACATAAGTTCTTATTCTATTTTATCACAGTATTGTTTTCTATTCACCTACCAGCAGTTCGGTTCCTTTACACACGCGCTTAGCCAAGGGCCAGGGTTGTAATATATATAAAGAATTATCCTATAACTCCTTATCGTTCAGTAGTTATATCTCCCATCATCATCAGCTCAACAAAATCAATAAATCATAACCACAAGAAATACATGCCGCGTGGTTCCCGGCAGAGTAGAATTTGGACCACCCCATGCGGTATCGTACAAGGCGACTAAGGGATAGGGCTGTTTAACATCAGACAGATATATATAGTCCAGACTCAGCCTCAGATGCATGGCTCGAGTCAACAATAGTGCCCGAAATACGGCAATAGGCTCACCCCCTATTACGTGGGACCGAATACAATTATTGGTGAAATGTGAGTGATAATTCACCTCTGCCTAACCCTCCGAGGATAAAGGCGTTGTTATATGTATGTATGTAATAAATACATTTTTAATTATAATAATAAATTTTATAGAGTATTTCCCCTCGATTTTATTGGATCCCATTATCTGATACCAAAGCACTGACAATGAGACCACCTACGAAGAATACTCGTTTAAATAAAAAAAGACTTTCTAAAATCGAGTAACATATGACGGCGGATAACAAACATTGCAATAAATCCTTTTTTATATACAACTTAAGTGGCAGACAAGCACATGGCACACCTGATGGAACGTGGTTACCGTGACATATGAACGTGTGCAAGCAACACCAGGGGAGTCTAACACCCGTGCTGACGACCCTGTAAGAACAGCGAGTTTCTGTGCCATCAGTGCAGAACACAAAATTAGGACAAGCCTTTGGTCTTCCCACTGTGAGCACAAAAACTCTCCAATGAGCTCTGGCTACCTTACTTACCGCCGGGAACCCAACACGAGGTTATCATAGCCGTGGTATTCTGTAGGGTAGAGGTACTTCCCCAGTCGGACTGCTCAATTGGGAAAGAAATACCGTCCAGTCCTACCTCCTACGAAAATCTAGTTTCTCTAGGAATACCTAACATCCTTTTACACAAATACGCCAGCGAGGGTAAAGTTTTACACGCGTATATAGTTTTCTTTGTTCCCCACTACAGGCCTAACGGTTCGATGGATTTCGATAAATGGGTCTCAAATGAAAGGTATTTATCTCCCAAAAAAGTATACTGGGGATTTTAGGTGGTGAAATGTTTGTTGGTTGACAAAAATTTAAATTAAATCAATTATAAAAAACAAATAAAAACGATTCCGATGAATTGAGAGTATTCGAAGTCGGTTAAAAAGATTTATCCTCAAATGCATGGCTCGAGTCAACAATGGTGCCCGGAAAACGGCAATAGGCACTTATTTCATGGAACCGAATATAATGATGGGTGAAATATTGGTGTTAGTTCACCACTACGCCTAACCCTCCGATGATAAAGGCTTCAATATATGTATGAGAAGGTTTTCTTCAACTTATATTAAAACCCAGTGGTCAGTTGACTTCTAACGAGAACGGTCGCGTCATATACGCTCTTGCACAAGTTCGCGCTCGTGTAAAACTGTTGACGCAGCAGCCCATTCCGGCGCGTCTTGCCGACACAGTCGCCGCGATGACCTACATACCGCCTTAAGTGAATCATGTGTAATTGTGCAAACAAATGGTAAGTTATAGTTTTTAAAATTATAACTTGTACTCAATTATGGGTTCACCAAGCAAAGTAGTTCTCAAAACTGAACTCGAGCATCAGTTGTACACCCGATACAAAGAGGAACAGAATGAACGCCTCGAACTACAAAAACTAGTAAAAGACCTCAGTAGTCAGATAGAATCACTTCAACAACAGCTGAAACTGATTCAGGAACAAAAGAATGTTCCTTTACAGAAGGAACAATTAACGAATAACAAACCACAAGAGGCAGTCGAATATGGGACTGATGATGAGGAACTTGCCCGAGAAACAGAGTGGGTAAGACAAAAAAGTAGGAAGAAACGGAAATTAAACATTTCACTATCTCCTCCTTCACAAGGAGGAAGCTTAAAAGAATCTCAGGATGGCACAAAACCCGAGAAACCAAAAGAAAAAAGGGTACCACAACCTCCACCAATCATAGTCGAAAAAATCAGGAACTACCAACAGTTCTACGACCTTCTTTTGACCAGTCTAAACGGGGATTCATTCATCGTAAAGATGATGAACGGGGAAACCGTTAAAATAAACGCCAAGGATGAAGACTCATACAGAGCTGTAACGAAATTATTGTTGCAAAATAACTGTCTCTGGCACTCGTATGAGAATAAACAAGACAGACCAATACGAGTTATGGTCAAAAACCTGCACTCGTCGTGTCTGCCAAACAGAATAGTAGAAGACCTGAATGCTAAAGGCTATAAAATTCAGGAAGCTGTCAATAAACTAAGCTGGAGGACGAAGGAACCTCTTAACATGTTTATGTTATCATTCCAAAAAGATGAAGACATTAACCACATCTATGGCATTAAGGCCATACTTGGCTGTAAGGTAGATGTGCAGCCTTTAAAAACATCTAAATTAATCCCACAATGCAAAAGGTGTCAAGCATATGGTCATACCCAAAAATACTGTTCAAAGGAACCAAGGTGTGTGAAGTGCACTGGCAAACACCTCACCAAGGACTGTACAAAATCAATAGCTACAAAACCTAAATGTGTGCACTGTGGCGAGCCTCACCCGGCTAATTACAGAGGGTGTATTGTAGCTAAAGAACTACAGCAATTGAAAAATAAAGCCTCCAAAAGAAAAGTAGCTACGCCTAATATCCCGGCCCCTGCTGCTGAGAGACAACAACCACCCCGTTCTACTCATAAAAAGGTAACAAGTAGTGTGTCTTTTGCGCAAATGACAAAAGCAACGCAGTCACTGTCACAGCCAACGGTGTCCCCGAATTCTGATAACACTACTACAGACGAAAATATTAGTAGAATTTTAAGCATGTTGACTTCCTTTGACCAAAGGTTAAGAAACATTGAGAACAAACAATTACCTTTTCAATACATCCAAAAATGAAAAACGTACTAAAAATTATGACGTGGAATGCAAACGGTCTCCTTAAGCATCGAAACGAGTTGCAAGCAGTCTTAACAACAAAGCAAATTGATGTATGCCTCATATCAGAATCTCACTTTACAAGAGAATCTTTTATTAATATTAAAGGCTATAACATATATCATGCACTACATCCCAACAACACTGCGAGTGGTGGCAGTGCCATCATTATTAAAGAAAAAATCTACCATTATTTAAAACATAAATGTGAAGAACAATTTGTACAAACTGTAGCTGTTGTAATCCGAACCAAACTTCATGATATTACTATATCAGCTGTATATATTCTACCCAAGTATGCGCTGAAAACAGAGCAGTACAGTAATATGTTGAAAGCTCTAGGAAACACATTCATATTTGGAGGTGATTTTAACGCAAAGAACACTTTTTGGGGGTCTAGACTAACTAATACCAAGGGTAAGGAATTGCTATGTGCTATCAGAGAAATCAAGTGCAATGTGATTTCAACGGGGAAACCCACTTATTGGCCTACCGATATTGGAAGAAAACCAGATTTGATAGACTTCTTTATTTATAAGAATCTATCAGCTGCATACCTTAATATAGAAGAAGGCTATGACATGCATTCCGATCATTCACCCATCATCTTAACTCTAAGCGAGACAATAATACAAAAAGAAAGCAGTCCAACCTTAGTGAACAAATACACTGACTGGGAGAGCTTTCAATTTGATTTAGACTGCTGTATAGACCTCAAAGTATCCCTTAAAGACAAACAGCAAGTAGATGACGAAGTTGCAAAGTTTATTACGGACATCCAACGTTGCGCTTGGCGAAATACACCTGAAATGAAAAGAAGTGTTGCAACTCAAAGATATCCAGTGGAAATTAGAAATCTTATAGCCATAAAGCGAATCCAGAGGCAAAAGTGGCAACAATGTAGATATCCACCTGATAAAACTCTGCTAAATAAACTCACAAAAAGATTAAGTAGAGCAATTCAGGATTTTCACGACGAGACAACAAATAATTACCTTAGTCAACTATCAAGTAATGGCACTTCTGATTACTCACTATGGAAAGCCACTAAAAGCTTAAAAAAGCCCATCACTCACATTTCGCCTATTCAAAAAATAGATGGCAATTGGGCCATAAATAATGAACAGAAAGCAACTGTATTTGCAGAACATCTCGAGCAAATTTTTCAAACGAACAGCGAGGAAAGCTCTGAAAGTATAGCACTGGACGTAACGCAGTATGACAACTTAGAAATAAAACTTGTTACCCCAAAAGAAGTTAAAAACATGATCAAAAATTTGGCTAAAAGGAAATCACCGGGATACGACCTAATCACTGGAGAACTCCTACAAAATCTCCCACGTAAAGCAATTGTAAAGCTTACAACACTCATCAATGCCACATTTAGATTAAAACATGTGCCTAGTATGTGGAAAGTTGCTGAAGTTATCATGATACCTAAACCAGGAAAACCACCTCATGAAGTAACATCATACAGACCCATATCACTCTTGCCAATTATAGCAAAATTGTTCGAAAAACTACTACTCAGGCGTTTAAAAGTTATTATTGAAGATAAAGAACTGATTCCTAACTACCAATTCGGTTTCAGAGAAAAACACTCCACAATAGACCAAATACACAGAATAACCAATATTATCGAAAAAACATTAGAAGAAAAGAAAGTTTGTTCTACAGTATTTCTGGATGTAGCTCAGGCATTTGATAAAGTATGGCATAGAGGTCTTATATATAAATTAGGTAAAATGATCCCTAAACAATTTGTGGACATTTTAGAATCCTATTTAACTAAGAGGACATTTAGAGTGAGACATGAAGATGCTTATTCAGATATCAAACAAATAAAAGCTGGTGTACCGCAAGGAAGTGTTCTTGGACCTATCCTGTACCTATTGTATACCTGCGATATCCCTGAAACAAACAACAGCGTCATAGCTACATTTGCAGACGACACAGCTATCATGGCTACGGGTGTCAATCACAAAGAAGCAGTGGAGAAGGTACAAATTGCCGTCAATGCCATCACCGACTGGACAAAAAAATGGAAAATCAAACTAAATGAGTCAAAATCGACACATATTGATTTCACAAACCAAAGAGCTGAACATACATCAGTATACATTAATAATCGTGTAATACCATACGAAAATACGGCAAAATACTTGGGCATGACGCTAGATGCAAAACTTCGCTGGAAGGCTCATGTCAAAAAGAAACGACAGGCGCTAGACATACGTTATAAAAATATGTACTGGCTACTTGGCAGACATTCCACCTTGTCAGTGTATAACAAAGTACTTTTATACAAGCAAGTACTCATGCCTGTATGGACATACGGCATTCAACTTTGGGGATGTACAAGACGGTCTAACGTTGAAATCATACAAAGATTCCAAAATAAGGTACTTCGGACTATAGTAAATGCTCCCTGGTACGTCAGAAATGAGGACATCCACCGAGACCTTGGAGTGGATCTTGTAACTGATGTTATAAAGAAACACGCTGAAGCACACGAACAAAGGCTTCTTCATCATGTGAACGTCGAGGCTATTCAGCTACTTGACACCACGGACATAGTGAGAAGACTAAAAAGAACTAAACCTTTTGAGTTACTTTAGTAAAGTCAGTGTAACTAAGTACAGTGAGTGCTACGTTTAAAGAACACAAGAACAAAGTGTCTTTTAATTTCAATAGAGACTATAAGAAAAGTGTCAATGGATACATTCTTAACTTGTAAGTGTTAGTAAATTAAGTTAAATTTAAATTACTTATTAGCCTCAAGGTCTAGATTGTAATTGTATGAGTAATCGTTTAACAACGAGTACATCATAATGAAAAAAAAAAAAAAAAAAAAATATTAAAATGATTATACAAAATTATATTACCATGATTATGACTTAGAAATTAAACCCAGGTTAAGGTTATTATACCAGTGAAGTAGGCCTTTGATTGACTATATCTAACTCCACCTGAGTAGAATTATCCTCATTTTGTTTCCAATGACGATTCTACGCTTTACATATTCTCAATTTAAGGTGTGAATAATTAAGCATAATTATAGCTACTGATAATGATATGACGAACGCGTTTAACCAACATAGAATATTGATCGTATTGCCGCCTTTGTTTTCACTTTTAACTCTATCACTTTTCTTCAGAATATAATTCAAGTGACGGATGTCGTCCAAATCAACTCCTTCGAGGTTCACAGGCGCCATTTCAACAGCGTCAGAAACCAGCTTCTGCGTATCGGGTAACGTAATTACAGGAATAGGCATATATTCTGATTATTGTAAAGAAGAACTTTGACCATGAATTTGTAAATTGCCTATAAATACATCACATTGCTCCTTGATAGTCAAAATATATGTTCCTATAATTTCTTTGGCATCATCACTTTCTCAAGTTTGAGACAGTATTTTAGGGGTTTTCGAGTATACTATCCAGCAATTAGGGCTGATTCTTTGAACTTTTAGTCATTTTGCATTTATATTTCGAGGAGAACAACTAAAAAGATTTCGAGAGTATTTTATCAGTTGTTCAATACAAATCTCCTTCACGTACAAAACGAGTTTACTTGCAGAGCAGAGGTATTCTTTAGCGATTATCTCTTGACAAGGCTGATCAATTGATCGATAAATAGATCCTTCTACTAAAAGGTTAGGGAATTCTGGGATTACAACGAAGGTGTACTTATAAGCATTTATCAAACATAGGAAGGCAATACAATTTATAATAATTATAATTAACATTATGAGCTAAAGGAACAACAATAATGAATGTTATTTCTAAATTTTTAAGATTTTGGCTTTCTCTGATAGTGATTCCTTAATATTAATAATATTCTGTTCTTTAACAGAGCACATTATATTATCATACTTGCTAAGCTGTGCTTTAAAATGTTCAATAGTTCGTAAGGGTCAATTAAGGCCTTGTGTAAAACAGATACTTTGCTGAATGCTAAGGCCGTTTCCAATTCAATTAGTTTAATATACATCGTTCTATAGTTAACAACAAATTGATTAAGTAGTCCAAATGTGTAGGTCATGTAAATTGAATGATTATCCCTTGTGGTCAGATTAGCTATAAGTTCTTCGAGTAATTTAATATGTGCATTCATTTTAACTGTGTTTTCATTTATAACTTCAGTAAAATTGAGAAAATGATCTATCATTTCAGATACAACTATTAATGTTTTTCTTATTACTCGTACTTGTCAATGAATGATTTGTCAAATGATATCTTTCAAAATTCATGTTTACTTAATGAAATGTTTCCGAAATAAAAGTATATTATCATATTTAAGTCTATTTCACGGTACGCTGTAACTGCTGCATGCGTCTGTCGTATGCGGTCGACTTCGAAATCATAATACCTTATTTGAATGGAGACAATAATATCTTTAATAGGCTATTTGACAACATTCAAAATATACCACAAATTATGGTCATCCTATCAGAAAATAACGGAAAAAGACCTATGAGACTATAATTTACCCTCTAATATGTATATTATTTGAGAATTTCGAATATAAAAATATAATATTTTGTTGATTCATTGTCTATGATGAAAACGCTCTTGATTGGGCAGAAGTACTGTTGACGTCACTGCCCAATAAACAGCACTTCGTTTGTACGCGCTTTTCGTTGTTTCGGTGTATAATTCGGATTTTACTTTAATTATCGAGAGTTTTATGGTCATTTGTGATTAAGTTTATAATATAGTTTGTTTTAATCATTAACATGGACACAAATTTTGCGCGAGCAGATAACAGCAACTTCCTAAAGTGGACGCCTTTATGATTGCACTGTTCTTCAAAAACAATACTGATTTCCATGCTGCTGAACTTAAAAATATAAAAATAGCCAAGTAAGTATCATGTAGTATCTAAATTCGTATTCATTTTCAAAGGTTAATGTATAATCATTTAAATTTTATAAAATGAAATTTTAGGTTATGTTGACATAAACATAGTAATGTTTTATTTGTTGATGATGTTTATGATGTTTTCTTTTGTTACTCAGGTCTGGAAGGGAGTCCTATGGAGATGATGTTATTGGCTACGTTCAATTGCATCGAGAATATGGTGTTTGCACAGTTAGTGTAAAGTGTACCCGGAGTATAAAGTGAGGAACAAACCGTACAATGTGACGTTGATTATTAAAGAAAATGAAAATGAAATCGTTAGCTGTCACTGCCATAACTGTGCTACTTCTGCTGGAGGTTGTAAGCATGCCATTCCTTTTTTGATGTGGGTCCATCGTCGCGCTGAAGAACCAGCATCTACTTCGGGTTGATTGCTATTGGAGAAAGCCTACTTTGTCTAAAATAACAACTACTCTGAAATATATTACTGTGCAAGAGATACCAAACAAGTACCACATAGACCTGGTAATCCAATAGTTTATACTGAATTTATTTTAGTAGCCAAGAAGAGGAAAATTGATAGTTGTGAATTAGTAAAACACCAAGAAGATTTTTGTCCTAACAAAGTTATGAAGAGTTCATTGCATCATTTTAAAATGAACCAACCAAAACAAATTCAAGCAGATGCAGACAAACTGTTAAAGGAATTAAAAACAACATTGACTGCCAATACCATAAGTACAGTAGAAGAAGCAACAAGGGGGCAGAAAGATTATTAGTAAAAAATTGATAAAAAAGATTTCACCATGTGGGCTTTATTTATGCCATGCAAATTCAATACTTGCATCATCTCCTGATGGCTTAATTGAAGATGCAGTCATTGAAATTAAAGGACCTAACAAGGCAAAAACTAAGATGAATTATATAAAAAATGGTATCATTGCAGACAAATGTAAGGCACAGGAACAATAACAAATGTATGCAATGGGCAAGCAAAAGTGCTATTTTTGTGTTACCGATAGCCAGTTCGAACAGAACTAAAATGTAGACATAATTTTAGTAATATATGACAATGATTATGATAATAATTTAATTCCTAAGCTAGTTAATTTTTAGAAAAAAACATATTCCAATTTCGTACAGTATCACAATGGTTTGATTTGAGAAAAACATGCTATGTGTGTCTTCAGTTTACCATCAAGTGAGGTGAAGTCAAATATAACATCTTGGCGAATGTTGTTACTAGTTATCACCATTGTGTACTTAAATAAAAAGCAATTATATTTCTTATTTGTTTTATTTAGAAAATATAATAACAAAACTTGATTTATGTACACTTCACAAAATATCATTGTAATCATTTGTAATAGTAATTTGATCCACTAAGTAACGATAAAATTCAGTAAAATAAAATCTCACACACATTTATGTCTCTCATACACACAAATGGTGAGGGGTCCCTATAGCTAGATTCCTGCCGGCTTGCTCTACAGAGACAAGCTGGTAGACATTTTGATATTTAATAGTCTAATAAATAATACACATTATTTGAAATAGAAAGTATCTTACATTCTGTATCTAAAATTGAGATAATTCCATACAAAATTGCTATGGACATTCTATAACAGGTAAGACTGTTTTCCACCAGCTTCCCTTTTGAAAATTTTCACCCCTCGCCAATGACACGCCCGTCATAATAAATAATCTGGTCTAAACACTTCAACTTAGCTCAACAACATAACTCTTTCGGACTGAGACGAGTGGAGATTATACTATAAATTAAAAAAATTCTAAAGTTATTTAACATTTTTCGCCTCTTAGGATCGTTGGGAACAAAAACAAATATTTTTTCTGGGGTTCTTATAGATATATTTGTGCACTGTGGCACTACACCCCATTTCCCACTTAAATGTTGAAAATTTGAAATTACGTAGCACCTGTTGTTATCAAACGTCTTCTATATTGAATATTATTTACTTGTGATTGACGTCACATGAATCTCACACGACGCCATTTTGAAGAATAGCGTTTTTCGCGCACTCTTGAAAATTTAAACTTTATCATTGATTTTTAAACATAATGCATTGTTTTTTTACAGAAATATTAATGTAGTATGTTGATAATGTAATAAGGCATCATTTAAAATGGTTTTCCAAATTCAGTCAAGTAGCCTATTGATTACATTAAATAAAATATGCTATTATAATATACAATTACTTACAAATTAAAAACTAAAAACTATGCTAACTATACAATATATACAAAAATGGGATAGAGAAAAAATATATTACTAATAAAATACCTTATTATATATAAATATATTGAAATAATAAAATATGAAATAAATAATAGAGTGAAACGTGGATATTAATTCACCTCTGCCTAACCCTCCAGGAATAAAGGCGTGATTATATGTATATATATATATATATATATTGCGGCGTATCATATGTATACAAACATATATAATACGCCGCAATGGAAAGTATGGGCAGTTGGAGGTCAGAGGCAAAGGGCTTAATTACTGAGATTGGTCGCCGTAACCACGTACGAGGCGGTGACTCCCGCTCCGGCTCGTTTCTGGGACAGAGGATGGCCATTGCGATTCAGCGAGGCTACGCTGCCAGTGTCATGGATACCTTTGCGCCGGGAACATATAGATTGGAATTAGCACAAAAAGATGCTCGTGAAAATTTACTTGTCCACGCCGCATCCACGACCATGGCGGTGACTTCCGATCCGGCTCGTTCCTGAGGCAAAGGTTGGCTATTGCGATTCAGCGGGGCAACGCGGCCAGCATCATAGGTACCTTTGCGCCGGGAACGATGCGGAGTGGGTTGTTTGACGCGGTATAATCGCGAGTTTGTTTCGTGTATTTATGTTTTAATTATTTTGTATGTGATAAATAAATTATTGTATTTTTGATACTTAAAACAAAAGAATGTAGAAAAATTAGCTATGAAATATTTAAATCTGAAATTTTATACAATAGGCGACTTAAGGCTCCTACACACGCCACCAGCCACAACCACGAGACGCCGCCACCGGCATATTTCCTGTAGCTTTCGGTGGCTTCGGTGGCCGCTACACGCTACAATCGTCGTTGCTCGCATCTTGTAGCCCGCGCCGGCCACTAAATGACAACACAAAATGTCGCCTCACGCTACGCGAGAGATTGTACACCCCACAGTTCTCAGTAAACCTGTTCCAGTAGGAGATAACGCACGTAGTCTGTCGTTGCAAATACGGATATAGAATTATTTATATCAGAGATTTAATCCCATCCTGTAATTTGGGATCCAAAAGTTATAGTTACAGTAATAGAGGTGAAAAAGTGAAGGCCTGGGTAAGAAATCTGTGAATTGTTTGTAGGAAATTTAAAACTTTAATAAAACTGCCAAAGAAAAGAACATTGAAGGTAAGTTTTTATTATTATTTAATTTGTTAGCTATTTTAATTATTTAAATAAACTTTTTTTCCAAATCATTCAATTATATTCTATTTTCTTGCCAAGGTATTGCTCCTTCATTCATGAAATAATCTTTTAACGAATCTTTTGTAGAAGCTCGTGCTACTGGCCAGCCTGTATTTTGTATATTTTCGAGTCAGACTATATAAACCGTCCCTTTTGCGAATGAAGTTGTGCAAAATGCAACAAAGCTTGTTGCATTTTGCATGTCTTCTGAGAAATTAACAGTCGTGTTTAATGGGCGATGTAATATTCTCCATTTTGTCTGCTAGTACACCGAAAGTACACTCAATACAACGTCTGGCACGGCTTAACCTGTAAATAAAAGCTTTTTACTTAAATCCAAATATTTTCCAGCATAAGGCCTCATCGTATTTTCACTGAGACCAAATGCTTCATCACCAACAAATGTATAGTTCAAAGCTTGTCGATTACTGACATGTCGTGGTGGGAGGATATTTAATGTCTTTTTCTGTATTTTATTACTTAGTTCACTTTCTTTAAATATTGTAGAATAGGATGCTTTACATACAGGAAAGCAGCCCCAACATTCACGAACCGTAAAAAGCAAATTCGAGCCGCAAGTTGCTAGAAGCACTATTGAAAAATATTTTTATTAGTTGTAGTACAAGAAGCCAGTATCGAATGGATGAATAATTCTTATATGCTTGCCATCTATCGCACCCAAACAATTAGGAAAGTTAGTATTTTGAAGAAATACGCAGGCTATTTCATTCCAACTGTCTTGGGTGGGTTCTGGAATATAAATGGCTTTTAAATGGTTCCATATTAGTTGACATGTTTCTTATACAATTTTCCTTATTGTAGAGGCCCCACGGTGTAAGAGAATTCAAATTCCCGGAAGTGGAAGAGTCTTTGCGACAGTTTTAAAAGACAAAATGCAAGAAACAAGAACATTGTGAATGATTCGGTAGCATTAAGCACTATACAATACTTTTAATTCAATCATCTATGTTTCTTGAATTCCTTAAAAGAAGTGAGACCACTTACCGATGTTACTCCCGAGTGTGAAACTAATGATGCGAAAATACCTCGCCAGAAAATGAACAGAAACATTAATAAAATAGGGCTGAGAAATCAGGAAATGAAATTCTCAGAACTCTTTCGGAAAATTTAAAACGTAAACATGATACAATGGGTGACCTATATGACCCCGTCAAACAATTTCTGTTGGCGCTGCGCTTCCACACGTGAAAAAAATTGATGAAAATTGTAAACTTGATTTTCAATCTGTGTACAGGTAATTAGGATACCCACCACACCACCCAATAATAATATATAGGTACCCAGCTAAAAAGGCGTACCGTGAGTTGATGTGCTGTGTGCGAATGTTACAAATTATTAAAACACTAAAATTTGGTATCACTCGTCAACATCACAGAACATGTCTTCGATAACAGAACTGTCCATAGACGACTCGTCAGAATAATATGAATGAGTTGGAGAAGGCTCAATTATAGGTGAAGGCAGGGTAGGTGTAGAAGTGCTAGGTGTAGTATTCATTTTGGCATTTCCAGAAGAATAGCCATTATATTGTGCCGAATAAGTTTGATAATTTTGATTGGGCGTGTACCTCCTAATTACCTGTATACAGATTGAAAATCAAGTTTACAATTTTCATCAATTTTTTTCACGTGTGGAAGCGCAGCGCCAACAGAAATTGTTTGACGGGGTCATATAGGTCACCCATTGTATCATGTTTACGTTTTAAATTTTCCGAAAGAGTTCTGAGAATTTCATTTCCTGATTTCTCAGCCCTATTTTATTAATGTTTCTGTTCATTTTCTGGCGAGGTATTTTCGCATCATTAGTTTCACACTCGGGAGTAACATCGGTAAGTGGTCTCACTTCTTTTAAGGAATTCAAGAAACATAGATGATTGAATTAAAAGTATTGTATAGTGCTTAATGCTACCGAATCATTCACAATGTTCATGTTTCTTGCATTTTGTCTTTTAAAACTGTCGCAAAGACTCTTCCACTTCCGGGAATTTGAATTCTCTTACACCGTGGGGCCTCTACAATAAGGAAAATTGTATAAGAAACATGTCAACTAATATGGAACCATTTAAAAGCCATTTATATTCCAGAACCCACCCAAGACAGTTGGAATGAAATAGCCTGCGTATTTCTTCAAAATACTAACTTTCCTAATTGTTTGGGTGCGATAGATGGCAAGCATATAAGAATTATTCATCCATTCGATACTGGCTTCTTGTACTACAACTAATAAAAATATTTTTCAATAGTGCTTCTAGCAACTTGCGGCTCGAATTTGCTTTTTACGGTTCGTGAATGTTGGGGCTGCTTTCCTGTATGTAAAGCATCCGATTCTACAATATTTAAAGAAAGTGAACTAAGTAATAAAATACAGAGAAAGACATTAAATATCCTCCCACCACGACATGTCAGTAATCGACAAGCTTTGAACTATACATTTGTTGGTGATGAAGCATTTGGTCTCAGTGAAAATACGATGAGGCCTTATGCTGGAAAATATTTGGATTTAAGTAAAAAGCTTTTATTTACAGGTTAAGCCGTGCCAGACGTTGTATTGAGTGTACTTTCGGTGTACTAGCAGACAAAATGGAGAATATTACATCGCCCATTAAACACGACTGTTAATTTCTCAGAAGACATGCAAAATGCAACAAGCTTTGTTGCATTTTGCACAACTTCATTCGCAAAAGGGACGGTTTATATAGTCTGACTCGAAAATATACAAAATACAGGCTGGCCAGTAGCACGAGCTTCTACAAAAGATTTGTTAAAAGATTATTTCATGAATGAAGGAGCAATACCTTGGCAAGAAAATAGAATATAATCGAATGATTTGGAAAAAAAGTTTATTTAAATAATTAAAATAGCTAACAAATTAAATAATAATAAAAACTTACCTTCAATGTTCTTTTCTTTGGCAGTTTTATTAAAGTTTTAAATTTCCTACAAACAATTCACAGATTTCTTACCCAGGCCTTCACTTTTTCACCTCTATTACTGTAACTATCACTTTTTGAATCCCAAATTACAGGATGGGATTAAATCTCTGATATAAATAATTATATATCCGTATTTGCAACGACAGACTACGTGCGTTATCTCCTACTGGAACAGGTTTACTGAGAACTGTGGGGTGTACAATCTCTCGCGTAGCGTGAGGCGACATTTTGTGTTGTCATTTAGTGGCCGGGCTACAAGATGCGAGCAACGACGATTGTAGCGTGTAGCGGCCACCGAAGCCACTGAAAGCTACAGGAAATATGCCGGTGGCGGCGTCTCGTGGTTGTGGCTGGTGGCGTGTGTAGGAGCCTTAAGTCGCCTATTGTATAAAATTTCAGATTTAAATATTTCATAGCTAATTTTTCTACATTCTTTTGTTTTAAGTATCAAAAATACAATAATTTATTTATCACATACAAAATAATTAAAACATAAATACACGAAACAAACTCGCGATCATACCGCGTCAAACAACCCACTCCGCATCGTTCCCGGCGCAAAGGTACCTATGATGCTGGCCGCGTTGCCCCGCTGAATCGCAATAGCCAACCTTTGCCTCAGGAACGAGCCGGATCGGAAGTCACCGCCATGGTCGTGGATGCGGCGTGGATAAGTAAATTTTCACGAGCATCTTTTTGTGCTAATTCCAATCTATATGTTCCCGGCGCAAAGGTATCCATGACACTGGCAGCGTTGCCTCGCTGAATCGCAATGGCCAAACTCTGTCCTAGAAACGAGCCGGAGCGGGAGTCACCGCCTCGTACGTGGTTACGGCGACCAATCTCAGTAATTAAGCCCTTTGCCTCTGACCTCCAACTGCCCATACTTACCATTGCGGCGTATTATATATGTTTGTATACATATGATACGCCGCAATATATATATATATATACATATAATCACGCCTTTATTCCTGGAGGGTTAGTCAGAGGCGAATTAATATCCACATTTCACTCTATTATTTATTTCATATTTTATTATTTCAATATATATATAATAAGGTATTATGATTTCGAAGTCGTCCGCATACGACAGACGCATGCAGCAGTTACAGCGTACCGTGAAATAGACTTAAATATGATATTATACTTTTATTTCGGAAACATTTTATTAAGTAAACATGAATTTTGAAAGATATCATTTGACAAATCATTCATTGACAAGTACGAGTAATAAGAAAAACATTAATAGTTGTATCTGAAATGATAGATCATTTTCTCAATTTTACTGAAGTTATAAATGAAAACACAGTTAAAATGAATGCACATATTAAATTACTCGAAGAACTTATAGCTAATCTGACCACAAGGGATAATCATTCAATTTACATGGCCTACGCATTTGGACTACTTAATCAATTTGTTGTTAACTATAGAACTATATATATTAAACTAATTGAATTGGAAACGGCCTTAGCGTTCAGCAAAGTATCTGTTTTACACAAGGTCGTAATTGACCCTGAAGAACTATTGAACATTTTAAAGCACATTAGCAAGTATGATAATAGTCTTGCTACCATTCAGTACGAGGGTATTTTTATGAGCCATTGATGAATACTGCTCAGATCTTCGTTCACCTTCCTTATAGCTTCCTGGAATTCAGTAGCTTTAAAGGAGAAGTAAATTTGTACATCATCTGCGTATATATGAAATTGACAGTGTTTAATAACCTGAGCAATGTCTGCGCTGTATAGTATGAACAATAAGGGTCCCAAAACTGACCCCTGCGGCACACCCCTATCCACCGTTGTTACAGTAGATCGCAGTGAAGATCCGTCACTGCTCCGGGTTTCCACGAACTGCATTCGACTAGTTAAATAGGAGTTAAACCACTGTATTGTATCACTGTCAAATCCATAGAACGCTAATTTAGAAAGTAAGAGAGACACGTGCAGACCTTCAAACGCCCTGGAAAAGTCCAATAGCACTAGAATAGTGGCTTTCCCCTGGTCTTGAGCCGCTAGTATATTATCAGTAACATCCAAAACTGCTGTGGCTGTACCACGGCCCTTCCTAAAGCCCGACTGTACATCTGGCAGTATACCTCGCGTTTCCAAGTAATCTCTAAGTTGTGACGCAACCACCTTCTCTAATATTTTTGACAAAACAGGGCAAAATACTTATTGGACGCAATTCCTTGGTGTCAATAACATTATTTGTTTTAGGAATGGGTTTAATTATAGCAGTTTTCCAACTGGTGGGGAATTTAGTTGCTATAATAGACTTGTTTATAATGGTAGTAACCACATTCAAAGTTTCAGGAAGCAACATGGTTATCATTTTCAGCGATATTCCGTCGCTCCCTACTGCATTTGACTGTATCTCCATTACAATCTTGAGTACCACTGACGAGTTGACAGGTGTCAGCCCAAAAGTCGACTCACCAAACCAGTGTTGTACTCATAGAATGTAAGTGTAGATATGGGGATGTTTGTATCTCCAGGAATGTTTAGAAAATGCCTATTAATTGTATTAGGATCATTCAGATGCGCAGGAAGTTCCATATACCTGTGAGGATTTATATTAGCTTTTATATTCTTCCACAAGGTCTTAACGTCCTTAATGTTATTGTCTATTTGAAGCCTATAAAAACACTTCTTTTCACTGTTCACGGCCAGATCTACTTGTTTCTTTAGTTCCTTGTAATAGGCGTAATGAGATTCACGTTTAGTATTCCTAGCTCGGTTCAATGCTGCATCCCTTAGGCCAATCATAAACTTAATATTGCAAGTAAGCCAAGGGGTTGGACGATCCTTTATAATTTTGTTTTTTACCGGTGCGTGTAGATCGAATATGTAATTAGTTAACCTCGTGTAGTCCTGCACAATATCGTCAACATCCTCCAGGCCCAACGACCGATTCCATTTTAAAGAACTAACGTCCTCTTTAAATCTATCCATATTGATGTCTGATATAGGCCTATATGTAATAAACTTAGGAGGAATTTTTGGTTTACGAAATAAAAGTTCACATTCTATAAAAGCATGTCCGTTCACTTTGCCCACGGAATCCACAGTCGTACTACGTACCCTCGCATTTGTGCAAACGACATCAATTAGCGTCTGGTTGTGATCAGTAAAATGTGTTGCGTCCTTTACATACTGGGTCAACCCCGTGCAGTGCAAAAATGTGTTAAATTGAACAACTTTGGTCTCTGTTTACTTAAACAGGTCGATATTAAAGTCAGCCAGTACCACCATATAGTCATAGTCCGAAAATGAACGTATGGAATCCGTCAATGCATCTAGAAAATGTCGTACATTACCAGTGGGTGGATTGTAGCCCGTTCCCACTATGATTTTATTATGATTCACCTTGACTTTAACCCACATCTGTTCGACTGTCGGGTGCACAGGGTGGACACAAACTTTTATCTGTAGGCCATTTCTGTAGTAAAAACCAACACCCCCTCCGCGATCCGCTATTCCAACGGGGCGAGGAATATGTCGCAACCGGTAACCCGGCACGAACGGCGCACACCCCTCTTCCCCCTGCCTAAGCCACGTCTCATTTATAGCCAATAAGTCCACCTGGTGACGGTCTATCGCTGCTAATATATCTGTATGGTTCGCACCCAAAGAACCCGGGTTAAACAGTCCGACTCTGAAAAATTTATTAGCCATTGTGATTTTTATGTTTATACATATACCCATAACTTATGTACACATTATTGCATATTGAAAGACACTCATATAAAACAGACCAAAGAATATTATACACACGAATAATTACACAGATAACAGTTGCCACTGGAAGTTGCAAATAAATATCAACACAGAATAAGGTAATATAGACAAGGAAAGAATAGCTCGGTCGTCGACGATGACTCCTCGATACACACATTCCACACCGACACTCCGAGCCTACAGGTACAGGTACATTCGCCCCAACATAACTCGTTAATAGTTTGTTTACACTATATAATAACAAGCTTAAATGCGTGCAATATAGACATACATTGTTATATCTGTATAGACTTAGTGTGACTAACATCATAGATTCGTTTATTACCCATTGAATGTAGCTTATGACCACTAAACACTATCTTTCAAGTGATGTGTAATAGCAATGGCTTATGGTACCTCTCCCTACGCTCCATAGAATATATATTGAAAAATAAATTATATGGATGCACCTGAAATCCGAAGAGTCAAACAGAGCCCACGCCAAAAACCCGCCCCAAGTCTACTTCATTTCGTGTAGTGAACGTGAGTTTTCCTTCATCCTGCTTGACAAGAATACGCCCATTCCTGGTCCAGACGAATTTCCACTGCAATCTCTTACGCAACTCGCGTACCCGGAATAATAGTTGTCGATTAAATTTAGTGAGACGCTCGTTCAAGTAGAATGGGCCGGGAGTCACTCCGAGGCCGAAGTCCGCAATATTCGCTCAGCACCGAACACGCATATTCTTTAGCAGGTCGTCTCGTACCGATCTCTGCGTCAGCCGAACCACAAGGGCGCGAAGGCGAGGGTGACCGGACGACACATTCCCGCTGCCACCGCCGACTCTTGGACTCCTTGGACCTACTCTTTCAGCGCACACAATGTCCCGCTCATCCAAGGTCATCCCCATCTTAGTGGCTATTAATGTGACAATATGCACAGGGTTCTCACCATTGCTCTCTGGCAGATTTGATATCTCCAAATCATTGGCTAATAATAGCTGATCCCGCTCATTTAGCTCTGCCTTAAGCTCCTCCACTACATTTTCCAGGCGCCCCGGTGTATCCGTCCCCTTCTCAATTTTCACTTCAAGGATGCCCCACCCTATCCTCCAATGAGTCAATGCGAGAAGAGTTCTCGGCAAGCGTTGCCCGAATCTCTTGCATGTCCTCGCGCAGTAGGCGGAGCAACTTCAACTCCTCCTGCATATGAGCCATTTGCTCTCGTAATAATCGTATCTCTAGGGCTACATCAGCCGGACTCGATACATTGCCAACAGCCGTGGTGGTGTCCAAAAATTGTGACGACATCCCTTTCCCGATCATATCCGTTGTGATCCCGTATCTGTGGTATTTTTACAGGGGTTTCCGGTCGGTTATCTCTCGGTTTATTTTTCTGACATTCCGGGCATGACCAGTAAGGCTGTCTAGCTGCCTTCGCGCCACCCACACATAGAAGATGGTACGAATGTGAGCAAGTGGCATAGACAGCGCTTTCTTTGTTCATGAACCGGCCACACGCCTTGCAGTTCATTGCATTAACTCGCTATTACAAAAAGGTTAATGACTTATTTAACAGTGTAACAGATAGATGTCGCTGCTTACAATAGACCCACTCAGCTGTTTGGCAGCTGACTTCAGGTAGGTATATAATTATATTATGTATGATGCACAAGAAGAACAGTAGAAGTTTGTAATCACCCGCACAATTAATAAGAACTCGTTTTTTTTTCCTTTTATTTATTTGACGTATCTTATCACTTTGTTATGATTAACGTTTCATCTGATTGTATGCATCTGATTCTATAGGCACATGAACACTAAGTTTATATTGGAATAGATCGTAGGAATTCCAAGATTTTTTTCCAACTGTAATTCAAAGTTTTTGTCTTTATCAAACGATCACTCAACACTCGGATAACATCAATCCATACGCGTTAACGGTTTCACTATTTATTTGCGCACTTGTATATTTCAATAAAGCTTTTTTATAATTTTTTCGAACTTTTTATTACGGAGCTTACAAAAATTGGACTGCCACCTAGCGGGATTTTGAGATGCAGGCTATTTAAGATTAGCAACTTTTGAGTTTAAAATATACGAATTTCTGTATGCTAGCGCCATCTGCAGGTTTGCCTTATCATAAAATGTTGCGAAATTTAAAACCACCATAACTGTTTTTACTACATGCATATGAATATAATACGATGCATACACCAAAATAACATTTTTACAATTTTTGTCTGTCTGTCTGTCTGTTTGTTCCGGCTAATCTCTAAAAAGACTGGACCGATTTTGACGGGACTTTTATTGGCAGGTAGCTGATGTAATAAGGAGTAAAGTAGACTACTTTTCTTTTAAAAATGGTTTTATGCTCAATAGCGTTGACTCAACACTAAGCGATAACCGACATCCACGCGGGCATAGCCGCGGGCAACAGCTAGTTTGGTTATAAATGGTTAATGTACCAAATTCTATAAGCTATAATTCTATGGTGTAATGGACATAATGACATCTAACATATATTGGAGCGATTTTTTAAACTATGTCGATCGTATCCCGTTACCATTTGATCTTTCCCCTGCTTTTTTATGTCAGACCAACATCTTAGCATGTATTTTTTTTGGGATAGTGTTAGCAGGTTTTTTTTTTATTTTGTACCACTTAGGTGGCAGACAAGCACATGGCCCAACTGATGGAAAGTGGTTACCATGGCCTATGGACGTTTGTAATACCAGAGGAGTCACAGTCGCGCTGCCAACCCTGTAAGTACAGAGTTTCTGTGCCGTCAGTGTAGAAGACAAAGCAGGGCAATCCTTTAGTCTTCCCACTGACAGCACAAATTCTCCAGTGAGCTCTGGCTACCCTACTCACCACTGGGAACACAACACGAAGTTATTATAGCCGCGGTATTCTGTAGGGCGGAGGTACTTTCCCAGTCGTACTGCTCAATTGGGCGGAAATACCATAGAAATTATTATTATAATTTTATTACTACCATAGAAATATATACTTATATATATGCTCTTTGCTCTTCACATACAACATTAATATTTTTAGCATAATATATACAGTAAGGAATTAAACAAATTCATTATCTTGCATTTAAGTGTTTTCAGATATTCAGCATATTATGCCTCTAAATGTGTGTTAACTAATTGTTGGAGTGGAGTTTACATATATTAATATTAACATTCAATGTTAGGCACGTTTAACTTACAGATAACACAAACTAGTTCTGTTATATGCAAAATAACAGCTTTCTAATTTTTATATTATTTTACCCGACTACGGCGAATCAAAAGGCGGGTTATGATTTTGACAGGCTATGTATGTATGTATGTAGATAGATAGATAGATAGATAGATAATTCTTTATTGTACACCAACAGATTTACAGTAGGACAAGTAGGTAGCATCTATACAGTTCAATGTACAACGGGCGGCCTTATCGCTGCAGCGATTTCTTCCAGGCAACCTTGGGATGGACAGTAATGTCATGAAAATAAAAGATATGGTGTAGTTACCGACTAAACTTAAATAGATAGTGTATTAAAACAAAAGAAAGAGAGAAAAGTAAGTAAAATAAAATTAATATACGGCTTTACACAAAAAATATAAACATTAATTCTGACATTAAATACATATACATGTATTAAATAAATATATACATAAAGTAGATAGTTCATACTAATACGAAGGGAAAATAGTGAGTGAGCACATAATTGTGAGCTATTACCTACTGTGCACAACATGATAGGTAGTGGTTCTTGACCATTAATTTAAATACATTCACTGACTTTGCCCGTCTGATGTTCAGTGGTCATCCGCTGGTTATAGGTTATATAATGTGTCACTGAATCTAATGTAGCGCCCTCTAGCGATCATAAAGTACTGTGTTGAAAAATAAACATACAATAAACAACACAAAGGTAAGATAGTAGAAGTCGCTACCGGGCAAGCTGATCAAAGAATAAGTGGACATTGGGCTCATGAGGATAGGGAGGGACACACCCCTCATAGCCGTAGATGGTCAGCAGGGTGCGAGGGAATTACCTGAGACTCGAGACGGCGTGCGGATTTAGTCAGTTCGAATTTGACATAATCACACCCGTTGCCCGGAGGGAGGGTATTTGTGAGGACATCCTCACGAAAAGAAGGGTAAAAGCGTAAAATAAACAAGACAAGTATGAAAACAAATCTTATTTTATTTTTATATTTAGATCGATAACCTGACTGCACCCCGACTGATGGTAAGCTGGGCGCAATCCAATAGTCGCTCTCTACGACACCCACGGGAAGAGACGGGGTAGCCATATTTTACTCCACCGGGAACCAATCTGGGAATGCGTGTATCTGTTAAGACTATAACATGAAGTTACATGATAACAGGATAGGATACATTCGTACGTTCATCCCTCGTCTAACGGGAGACAAAAAGAAACAACAATATCTGCGATAGAGAGGTGCGAGTGAGACGGCACAAGTCGTAGTTTCATATTGTCCTCATCTCAATTTTGAGATTAAAAGTGATGCTTCGCTTGGCGCAAATTATTAGACGTACGATCTGCAAAAAAAGCAACGTAATACATAGTATTTATTTAGTCACATTATAGTTAGATTTTTTTTTACGTGCGCAAAATCCCCACGGATACCCCCACCACTGGAGCCAGTGAGAGAGGTTATGTCGGACTCGAACCGACTACAAACCCACGACGCCTGTGGATCGTTTTTAGTTGCCGAAGATGAGGTTAACAGGCATATCCCTCGCACCCCGGCCGACCCAGGGCCATCTCTCTCGATCTTGGCCCTCTGCTCGGGTGTGGGGACCAAAGAGTCCCCAACTCGTCCCCGAAGGAAATGGGGAGGCGTCTCAATCAATTAATTATCCCACCGCAGTCCACTGCTGGACACAGGCCTCTCCCAGTGTGCGCCATTTTTTCCGATCCTCTGCCTTCTGCATCCAGTCAGTCCCCGCCACCTTTTTCAGGTCGTCCGTCCATCTGGCTAGGGGACGTCCTACTTTTCGTTTACCTTCTCGCGGTCTCCACTCTAGGACTCCTTTGCTCCAACGGTCATCGGTACTTCGACAAACGTGGCCAGCCCACTGCCACTTCAACTTGCTTATTCTGTAACCTATGTCGGTAACTTTAGTTACCTGTCGGATAACCTCGTTCCGAATTCTTTCCTGGGCTCTGGACTCTGTTCTGGGCTATGGAGCGAGCTAGGCTTGGAAAACTCTAAGGACCAGCCCCACTGTAAGTGTCCAATTATTATTATTACATAATTGTGAAGTAGTAGTGTCTGTACCATGGACATATTAAAAAAAATACTTGGACTATGTCAGTTTTACGATTCTGAACACAAAACAATTATAGATTTTTTTTTTGGATTTTTGTTGAGTTTTTTTTGCACACGGATATAGATGCGAGACAGATTAGATGAGAGATTTTTATCAGACAGGCCTTGGTCTCAGAATACAGAACAAACCAGAAACCATCATATCATAGTGGGCGGGGTTTGGATGGTTCTGTCCCCGGTGGAGGCATCTAAATCTAAACTTATATTTTAGTATTTATAAATCACAGAAAAGGATATTTAATAATTATAAATAAGATCAAGTCCTAACATATACAAATCAATACAATTCAATTGAAAATTAAAACTAAAACTAAAACACATCATGGTTGCGCCGATGTAGAAGCTGTATTTTTTGACGCGGAAACACACTCCTTCTATACCCGTCTCCCCTCCCGCACTAACCATAGGATAGTACTAGATATAGTTTCCGTCCGCCATTTGTGATATAGACATTCAGTCCCGCTATGAACTAGCCAGCGTAAAGGCGGACCGCGCGACCATCTCTCAGAAATGAATAATATCCGTTGCATTTTGACCGCTTCATAGACCTTTACCGATCGGATTGTGCCTCTCGTGTGTCCCTCAAGTGATCTAGTGATGTGGACGGCCGCTCCTGAGCAAGGAAGAGAAGATCCGTGTACCGGCTGCGATGAAAACACGTGGTGTCGTGAAGGTTAGTGTATCCTCTCCTAATTTCTCGGGTTGCATTCATTGCCTGGATCACGTCCGCGGCAACTCGATCACCTGTCTTGTTTGTGTGTAAAGCGTCAATGGAACAGTTATCTACATCCCCGCAATACAGTCCACTACCGCACGTGGCCAATCGCGCCAACATTTTTTGGTCCTGATCGAACCGGATTTTAGCCGTAGTTCGTAGTTTTGTTATTATTCTAATGGGAATAAGCGCACCGCACCTAAATGCCTGGTTATTTTAGTAGAAAACCCCGCATCCAGACATTTAGGATTAGATTTTGTTGTCCGTTCGCCGCTGGCTCGCAACGTACCTACCTAGTACATACATAGGTTAGGTATCGTATCAACACTTAGTCGTAGTTCGCAATTTTCGCACCGCGCCTAAATACCTAGTTATTTTAGTAGAAAACCCCGCATCTAGGCATTTAGGCTTAGATCTTAGGTATACTAGACACCCTAGTGCATAGGCACAGTGTAATACCTAACGCATTTGGCTTTGTTTTATTTTTTCAATTCGTTGTTCGCTCGCATCTCATTCCAATTCATACGAAAGTATTTTAATTTGAATAGATATTACGCAATACTTAATCTCTGAAATAATAGTTGAACCTAGACAGCGGTCTGGCTCGCGTAAGTACGACCTGGCTGTTGCTAGGCGCGTTTTGTTCAAGCGTGCATTCACAGTTGTAAATACCTACCTACCTGCCGAGTATCGCTCGCGCCGCCTCGCTGCTCTGTACCGCTAAGATTAAGTCATTTCATATTTGTTGTTTACCGCACTTTAGTTTGAGATTTAATTGTAAACATGTCCCCAAAGGTTGATAAGACCGGTAAGGTTCAATTGAAACTTTTATACGCTAAAAAAGAAATGATTTACTCTCGCGTACAATCGATTTATGATAATGCACTTAAAACCTCTGATTTGGCCATCAGAGATTCGTTCTTGTGTTCTATAGAAAACTTAGATAGTCTACGCGCGGATTTCGAAACCTTAGTACATGACATCAACGTTTTAGAGTTGAATTTGGATCCCGATTACTCAGTGAGTTATCAAGCCTTGTCGTCGTTTGACGATTTGTATTGTCGTATCAAACGCGTCGCTAGGAGTTTGGAGAAACCGGCTGACCTACCCAACCCCACTCGCGACCGACCTAAGTTGCCACCAATTCAAATACCCGAATTTGATGGTAACATTCGCAATTGGTGTCTATTTATAGATAGTTTTGAGAATACAATAGATAAGAACGATTCGTTGACAGATCACGAAAAATTGCATTATCTCGTTGAAAAATTGACTGGTAAAGCTATAACCGTTTGCGCTGGAATTACGTTTAGTGCCGAGAATTATAATTTAATTTTAAATACTTTGAAAGCTAGGTATGAGGATAAAAGATCGGTAGCTAACGCCTATTTAGATCAGATGTTTGATTTGAAATCTATTACGGCATGTAACGATCAAAACTTAGAGAAATTTCTAGATACTTTCGCGTCAGCTGTTCGCGCCGTAAAGAACCTAAAGATCGATGACCTCTGCGACTTCGTATTTTTGTATATGGGTTTAAGGAAATTAGATTCCGAAACCATTCGTTTGTTTGAGTCGGATCATCGCGGCAATAAAATTCCTAAGTTCGAAGACTTAGAAAGTTTTGTTCGCGAGCATATAAAAGTATTGCAACGCTCTTCATCGAAACATGAAGGCGCGAAGATAGTTGTTGATTCTGCACGCAAAGTAGATGCGTCATCGAAGTCACTGAGGTCAACTCATACTTATGTTAGTACCGCACCAGCACATGTACAATCACCTGTTTGCTCTTTGTGTAGTACTCATCATTCGCAGCTGTACAGGTGTCCTGGTTTTCTAAAATTGTTGCCTAGTGATCGTTATAAATTTGTTCGCGCTAATAATTTTTGTTTTAATTGTCTCGGTACTAAACACCGCGTTGTTTTATATAATAGTAGAAATAGTTGTCGCAAATGTCAAGCGAGACACCACACTTTGCTTCATTTTGAAAATAGTAATGCCGCATCCAATGTGAGCACAGTTGGCTCGTCGAGCGGTGACACACGGCAGCCTGCGCCGCAGCCGCCCGCGCTCGCGCGCGCTCCAGCCGGCCCAGAGACCGCTGCGAATGACGTCACCTTGTGTTCGTTCTCCGCTAGCGCTGCACTCACTACTGTGTGTCTTGCGACCGCTCGCGTTGTTATTGTTGATGCATTAGGTAAGCCGCGCATTGTTCGAGCGCTGTTAGATGGCGCTTCGCAAAGTAATTTTATTACTCAAGATTGTTGTCGGCGTCTTGGTTTCAATGTTGATAAGCGTTCAACCCGCTCAGTGGTGAAGGGTTTTGGAAGCTTACAGTCAGCTGTTCGTGGCACCGTTAAAACAAGGTTTAGATCTCGTTTTAATAATAATATTTGGTTTGACATGGATTCGCTCGTTATAGATAGAATAGCTGAACAGTTGCCTACCGTCCCGGTTGACACGTCTTTATTAACGAAATTTAAAGACTTGCCTTTAGCAGATGAGACTTACGCTGTTCCTGGAGTCGTCGATATATTGATCGGCGCTTCGATTCTCCCGCACCTCCAGTTATCACGTAAGGTTCAAGGGGGACCGACGTACCCCGCTCCGCACGCACTGGAAACAGTTCTTGGTTTTGTTATAATTGGTTCCGCACCCGCTTCTATAGACAGTTTTAGTCACTCGACTGCTTCGTTCTGTTGCACCGTCGAGCCGCCACTGGAGTCTACCATCCGCAAGTTTTCGCTCGGTGGCTCCCGTGTATCCGCTGAAAAACGCTTTCTTTGTTTGGAACGAAAGATGCAGGCGTCCCCAAAGTCGAAGCGGGCCTATGATGAGGTTGTTAACGAATATTTAGATAAAGGTTACATCTCACCTGCGCCTGCGGACACTGGCGGGACCCAGCCTTCGTACATTATCCCGCACCGCGGAGTTATTAGAGAAGATAAGCTTACTACTAAAACTCCGCGTAGTTTTGGATGGCAGTGCTAAGACTAGCACTTCCGTGTCGCTTAATGACATTTTGTATTGTGGTCGGAATCTTTAAGGTAATTTATTTGACATAATTGTAAATTTTCGCATTAATATTAGTAGAATTTTAGCTTTAGGACTCAACAGTCGCTTTGTGTTGGGCCCACTCTTCGCCCCATCGTTGGGACACATTCGTCGCTAATAGAGTGGCAAAAATTCAATCTGAATTAGCGCCACATAATCTCTTTCACGTTGCTGGCACCGACAACCCAGCCGATTGTCTCTCTCGTGGATTGCTTCCTTCGCAAATTTTAGATCACCCGTTATGGTTTAGTGGACCGTCCTGGATTCATGCCGCGTTAGATAAGTGGCCAGTTAGTCAATTCAATCCCACTACGGTTTCCGAACCACCCGAGGAGAAGAAGCACTCGCTTGTTGTATCGGTCCCACGTGAAGAGACCCTTATTTTGTTGTTGGCTAATCGCGTCTCGTCTTGGTCGAGACTGTTGCGTTGTGTTGTTTGTTCGCCTCTGTCCTCTGCCTAGCCAGCAGTAGGCACGAGCTCCAATCTAGGTTTATATTTTAGTTGTTATTTCCCAAACCTAGATTTAGATTAGACTTTAGATTTGTTTCGCATTTGTCGTTTCGAAGGTAACCCTTCAAGCCGGGGGGAATGGTTGCGCCGATGTAGAAGCTGTATTTTTTGACGCGGAAACACACTCCTTCTATACCCGTCTCCCCTCCCGCACTAACCATAGGATAGTACTAGATATAGTTTCCGTCCGCCATTTGTGATATAGACATTCAGTCCCGCTATGAACTAGCCAGCGTAAAGGCGGACCGCGCGACCATCTCTCAGAAATGAATAATATCCGTTGCATTTTGACCGCTTCATAGACCTTTACCGATCGGATTGTGCCTCTCGTGTGTCCCTCAAGTGATCTAGTGATGTGGACGGCCGCTCCTGAGCAAGGAAGAGAAGATCCGTGTACCGGCTGCGATGAAAACACGTGGTGTCGTGAAGGTTAGTGTATCCTCTCCTAATTTCTCGGGTTGCATTCATTGCCTGGATCACGTCCGCGGCAACTCGATCACCTGTCTTGTTTGTGTGTAAAGCGTCAATGGAACAGTTATCTACATCCCCGCAATACAGTCCACTACCGCACGTGGCCAATCGCGCCAACACATCAGATGTATAATATGTAAACTTTTTGTTTCTCCATGTGTGCACAAGTGCACATATTATTTATGTTACGATCAAGATCTAAACATTGTGTTTAGGATATAATACGTATATAATTGTGATGTGTTTTGAGCATTTGAATTAAAAAAAAAACCGCAAGCGCGCTTAAAATTGAAGCAACAAAAACTACTCTGTATCGTAGTAGTTTGAATTTATCACTCGCATGACACTGGTCTGCACGGAACACATGCTAGGATTACAGAAAAACAGGATGAAATCCCATTTCATGAATAAATTGCGCATTCAAATGCATATTAATTTAATTATTGTATTTCTTTAACATTATTGTAATCTACTTAGACGATGACGCTTCCATTTTGTGTGTTGCCATTTTAATTGCAAATTTTACCAACCTATTATTATAATATGTAGACGTAGATATCTTTATTTTACACCAAAAACATCATGAGTTTGTGGTTGCGCCGAAGTGGAAACTGTATTTTTGACACGGAAACCCACTCCTTTTATACCCGTCTCCTCTCCCGCACTAATCATAGATATGGCTTCCGTCCGCCATTTGTGAAATATAGACACTCAGTCTCGCTTTGAACTAGCCAGCGTAAAGGCGATCGCGCGCGCGCGTCTCTCAGAAATGAATAATATTTGTTGTATTTTAACCGCCTAATAGACCTTTACCGATCGGATGGTGCCTCTCGTGTGTTCCTCAAGGGATCTAGTGACGCTGACGGCAGCTCCTGAGCATGGAAGAGAAGATCCGTGTACCGGCTGCGATGAAAAACACGTGGGTCGTGAAGGTTAGTGCATCCTCTCCTAATTTCTCGGGCTGCATTCACTGCCTGGATCGAATCCGCGGCAGCCCGGCCACCTGTCTTGTTTTGTGTGTAAAGTGTCAATAGAACAGTTATCTGCTTCCCCGCAATACAGTCCACTCGTACACGTTGGCCCACGCGCCACCATTTTTTGGTCCGGATCGAGCCGGATTCTTAGCGTAGTTCGTATTTTGTTATTATTCTAATGGGAATGAGCGCACCGCACCTAAGTGCCTGGTTATTTTAGTAGAAAACCCCGCATCCAGACACTTAGGCTTAGAATTTGTAGTCCGTTCGCCGCTGGCTCGCATTGTACCTACCTAATACATAAATAGGTTAGGTATCATATCAACACTTAATCGTAGTTCGCAATTTTCGCATCGCACCTAAGTGCCTGGTTATTTTAGTAGAAAACCCCGCATCCAGACATTTAGGCTTAGATCTTAGGTATACTCAGACACCCTAGTGCATAGGCACAGTGTAATACCTAACGCATTTGGCTTTGTTTTGTTTTTTTCAATTACGTTGTTCTCGGCTCACGTCGTATTTGCCTAGTACCTGCGTGGGTAGACACGTGGCTGTGCCTACCTCGCTCGCATCTCATCCCAATTCATACGAAAGTATTTTAATTTGAATAGATATTACGCAATACTTAATCTCGGAAATAATAGTTGAATCTAGACAGCGACCATCGCGTAGGTACGACCTTGTTGCTATGCGCGTTTGTTCAAGCGTGCATTCACAGTTGTAGGTACCTACCTATCTGCCGAGTGTCGCTCGCGCCGCCTCGCTGCTCTGTACCGCTAAGATTAAGTCATTTCATATTTGTTGTTTACCTCACTTTAATTTGAGATTTAATTGTAAACATGTCCCCAAAGGTTGATAGGACCGGTAAGGTTCAATTGAAACTTTTAAACGCTAAAAAAGAAATGATTTACTCTCGCGTACAATCGATTTATGATAATGCACTTAAAACCTCTGATTTGGTCATCAGAGATTCGTTCTTGTGTTCTATAGAAAACTTAGATAGTCTACGCGCGGATTTCGAAACCTTAGTACATGACATCAACGTTTTAGAGTTGAATTTGAATCCCGATTACTCAGTGAGTTATCAGGCCTTGTCGTCGTTTGACGATTTGTATTGTCGTATCAAACGCGTCGCTAGGAGTTTGGAGAAACCGGCTGACCTACCCAACCCCACTCGCGACCGACCTAAGTTGCCACCAATTCAAATACCCGAATTTGATGGTAACATTCGCAATTGGTGTCTATTTATAGATAGTTTTGAGAATACAATAGATAAGAACGATTCGTTGACAGATCACGAAAAATTGCATTATCTCGTTGAAAAATTGACTGGTAAAGCTATAACCGTTTGCGCTGGAATTACGTTTAGTGCCGAGAATTATAATTTAATTTTAAATACTTTGAAAGCTAGGTATGAGGATAAAAGATCGGTAGCTAACGCCTATTTAGATCAGATGTTTGATTTGAAATCTATTACGGCATGTAACGATCAAAACTTAGAGAAATTTCTAGATACTTTCGCGTCAGCTGTTCGCGCCGTAAAGAACCTAAAGGTCGATGACCTCTGCGACTTCGTATTTTTGTATATGGGTTTAAGGAAATTAGATTCCGAAACCATTCGTTTGTTTGAGTCGGATCATCGCGGCAATAGGATTCCTAAGTTCGAAGACTTGGAAAGTTTTGTTCGCGAGCATATAAAGGTATTGCAACGCTCTTCATCGAAACATGAAGGCGCGAAGATAGTTGCTGATTCTGCACGCAAAGTAGATGCGTCATCGAAGTCACTGAGGTCAACTCATACTTATGTTAGTACCGCACCAGCACATGTACAATCACCTGTTTGCTCTTTGTGTAGCACTCATCATTCGCAACTGTACAGGTGTCCTGGTTTTCTAAAATTGTCGCCTAGTGATCGTTATAAATTTGTTCGCGCTAATAATTTTTGTTTTAATTGTCTCGGTACTAAACACCGCGTTGTTTTATGTAATAGTAGAAATAGTTGTCGCAAATGTCAAGCGAGACACCACACTTTGCTTCATTTTGAGAATAGTAATGCCGCATCCAATGTGAGCACGGTTGGCTCGTCGAGCGGTGACACACGGCAGCCTGCGCCGCAGCCGCAGCCCGCGCTCGCGCGCGCTCCAGCCCGCCCGGTGACCGCCGCGGATGACGTCACCTTGTGTTCGTTCTCCGCTAGTGCTGCACTCACTACTGTGTGTCTTGCGACCGCTCGCGTTGTTATTGTTGATGCATTAGGTAAGCCGCGCATTGTTCGAGCGCTGTTAGATGGCGCTTCGCAAAGTAATTTTATTACTCAAGATTGTTGTCGGCGTCTTGGTTTCAATGTTGATAAGCGTTCAACCCGCTCAGTGGTGAAGGGTTTTGGAAGCTTACAGTCAGCTGTTCGTGGCACCGTTAAAACAAGGTTTAGATCTCGTTTTAATAATAATATTTGGTTTGACATGGATTCGCTCGTTATAGATAGAATAGCTGAACAGTTGCCTACCGTCCCGGTTGACACGTCTTTATTAACGAAATTTAAAGATTTGCCTTTAGCAGATGAGACTTACGCTGTTCCTGGAGTCGTCGATATATTGATCGGCGCTTCGATTCTCCCGCACCTCCAGCTATCACGTAAGGTTCAAGGGGGACCGACGTACCCCGCTCCGCACGCCCTGGAAACAGTTCTGGGTTTTGTTATAATTGGTTCCGCACCCGCTTCTATAGATAGTTTTAGTCACTCGACTGCTTCGTTCTGTTGCACCGTCGAGCCGCCACTGGAGTCTACCATCCGCAAGTTTTCACTCGGTGGCTCCCGTGTATCCGCTGAAAAACGCTTTCTTTGTTTGGAACGAAAGATGCAGGCGTCCCCAAAGTCGAAGCGGGCCTATGATGAGGTTGTTAACGAATATTTAGATAAAGGTTACATCTCACCTGCGCCTGCGGACACTGGCGGGACCCAGCCTTCGTACATTATCCCGCACCGCGGAGTTATTAGAGAAGATAAGCTTACTACTAAAACTCCGCGTAGTTTTGGATGGCAGTGCTAAGACTAGCACTTCCGTGTCGCTTAATGACATTTTGTATTGTGGTCGGAATCTTTAAGGTAATTTATTTGACATAATTGTAAATTTTCGCATTAATATTAGTAGAATTTTAGCTTTTAGGACTCAACAGTCGCTTTGTGTTGGGCCCACTCTTCGCCCCATCGTTGGGACACATTCGTCGCTAATAGAGTGGCAAAATTCAATCTGAATTGGCGCCACATAATCTCTTTCACGTTGCTGGCACCGACAACCCAGCCGATTGTCTCTCTCGTGGATTGTTTCCTTCGCGAATTTTGGATCACCCGTTGTGGTTTGGTGGACCGTCCTGGATTCATGCCGCGTTAGATGGGTGGCCAGTTAGTCAATTCAATCCCACTACGGTTTCCGAACCACCCGAGGAGAAGAAGCACTCGCTTGTTGTATCGGTCCCACGTGAAGAGACCCTTATTTTGTTGTTGGCTAATCGCGTCTCGTCTTGGTCGAGACTGTTGCGTTGTGTTGTTTGTTCGCCTCTGCCCGCTGCCTAGCCAGCAGTAGGCACGAGCTCCAATCTAGGTTTATATTTTAGTTGTTATTTCCCAAACCTAGATTTAGATTAGACTTTAGATTTGTTTCGCATTTGTCGTTTCGAAGGTAACCCTTCAAGCCGGGGGGAATGGTTGCGCCGAAGTGGAAACTGTATTTTTGACACGGAAACCCACTCCTTTTATACCCGTCTCCTCTCCCGCACTAATCATAGATATGGCTTCCGTCCGCCATTTGTGAAATATAGACACTCAGTCTCGCTTTGAACTAGCCAGCGTAAAGGCGATCGCGCGCGCGCGTCTCTCAGAAATGAATAATATTTGTTGTATTTTAACCGCCTAATAGACCTTTACCGATCGGATGGTGCCTCTCGTGTGTTCCTCAAGGGATCTAGTGACGCTGACGGCAGCTCCTGAGCATGGAAGAGAAGATCCGTGTACCGGCTGCGATGAAAAACACGTGGGTCGTGAAGGTTAGTGCATCCTCTCCTAATTTCTCGGGCTGCATTCACTGCCTGGATCGAATCCGCGGCAGCCCGGCCACCTGTCTTGTTTTGTGTGTAAAGTGTCAATAGAACAGTTATCTGCTTCCCCGCAATACAGTCCACTCGTACACGTTGGCCCACGCGCCACCAGTTTGATATAAGCAAGCTATTATGAGCGTATATATAATTGGCGGCCTTATCGCGCGCACAGTGGCAATAGGTAGGAAGCAGATACTTACTACATGTTTTGTATATAATATGTTTTTAATTTCAGTTTTTTTTATACCACTAAGGTGGCAGACAAGCACACGGCCCACCTGATGGAGAATGGTTACCGTGGCTTATGGACGTTTGTAACACCAGAGGAGTCACAGTCACGCCGCCAACCCTGTAAGTACAGAGTTTCTGTGCCGTCAGTGTAGAAGAAAAAGCAGGACAAGCCTTTAGTCTTCCCACTGACAGCACATATTCTCCAGTGAGCTCTGGCTACCCTATTCACCGCTGGGAACACAACACGAAGTTATTATAGCCGCGGTATTCTGTGGGGCGGAGGTACTTCCCCAGTCGGACTGCTTAAAACGGAGTAAACATCAGCACACACACACACATGTCAAACTTATAACACTCCGTCGTTTTTGCGTCGGGGTTAATAAGAACTTAACTCACCTCTTTGCCCTATTTCATTTATAGTAGCTATAACCGAAATGGTCACCTCTCTGTATAATACAGCTAATAATATCAACAGTAATACAGTAATATTAATAAATTTATTGCCCGTTTAGTGGCAATAGGCTCGCCACCTATTACATTGAAACCTAAACATTAACTGGCGAAATGTGGGTGCTAGCACTTCTGCCTACCCCTTCGGGGATATAGAAGTGAGTTTATGTTATGTTTATGTTATTAATAAATTTTTAAATGTAGTTAATATATTTTATTAAATATCTCTTACCTGTGTAAGACTACCCCAAAAACTGGGGAACCGCACCTTAGCTAGCAACGTTACGCGAGCGGGAAGTTTCACAATAAAGCGAGACAGAGTATTGTTTTTGGACACAGTTCGGGATATGCAATTATTGTTGAATGCGGCTTCTAATTTGTTTTGTATTCTGAGGTCTTGGTCAGTCTTAAAATCTTACGCTTGTTCGATCGCAATCGGTTCAATCGAACTGGAGATAATACAAAAAATAGGTTTGTTAAATATATTTATTTTATTATATTTATTATTATGCTCCGGCTCGAAGTAGCGCATAATATCCATAATTGGCAAGTAATAATGAGCTAAGCCATTGAGAATGCCATGAGGTGAAACCGGTAAGGCTAAAAGAAATAATGTTAAAAGGTGCAAAGGCTTTATTCAATAGCTTTTGTTATATGGTATATACCTATAGACATAGGTACAGTATATATACACATAGGAGCAGGACACCCAATTGAGCAGTCCGACTGGGGATGTTCCTCCGCCCTACAGAATACCACGGTTATAATAACCTCATGTTATGTTCCCAGCGGTGACTAGGGTAGCCAGAGCTCACTGGAGAGTTTTTTGTGCTGTCAGTGGATAGATTAAAGGCTGGTCCTGATTGTGTCTTCTGCACTGACAGCACAGAAATCCGTTCTCAATCTCCGTTCTTAAAGGGATGTGTACGGATGTGACTCCTCTGATGCTACACACGTTCATAGGTCACGGTAACCACTTTCCGTCAGGTGTTGTATAAAAAAATATGATAGCAAAATGTATCGCAAAAGACGGCACAATATACACAATATATGTGAGAAGATAATATTGTTACGTGCACGGGGTACAATTAAATGCCGTTTACTCAACGAAGAGATTTATTAGCTCACCACAAACTAGACAACTTATTCACTAGTACACACAGTACTCTTCAACAGTTCCAGTCGCTCAGTAGTTCACAGTAGTCCACAGTCGTTGCTCAGGTCGCAGGTAGAATCTTCTTGGGTCATTTAAGTTCGCTGTGTTCGTTATCGATCTCAAAGACAGAATGAATCGTGTCGCTATGCGAGCATGTTTTTATACCTCTCAATTAGGAGGATCGAATTATCTAGAAAGTTCGCGAGCGATAAATACCTATTCTTTTGATCTTGCCGCCGTCGCTGACCTTCGAGTACATTCTCGATATATACTTATTGTTTGCTTTTATTCAAAAGAGTGTGTAGGTACTCGTAGGTAGGTTGTGACTTTTTGTTGACGATTCTAGATTTTTCTATGCCATTCGGTAGAGTACCTCGTCACTAACAATGCGTTTTTATTTCTTGAAGATTCGATTATTAGTTTTCGAGATATCGACGGCTGTCGTAACAATATCAATATTGCCTGTAAACTATCAATTTGTGCACATTTTAGAACTTATAAATAAAATAAAACTAAACTTGAGTTATTTTTAAACGATCGCGGTGTGACTACATCATTATATTTTTTTTTTTTTTTTTTTTTTATTTATCACCTTAAAAACATCATATATACATAATTATTTACAGTGCATTTAGAAACCACTGAGGTTTGTAGTAAATGCAACGAGTTATTTTTGAAGAAGTAATACAGGTTACAAAAAATAATCACTAGAAATCACAATAAAATATAAGAAATAAATGTAGGTAGCTTAATATTATAACGTAGGTGTACCGGCGCAGAATGGCGACACGTACCTACTCACGGCTAAGCAAACATCCTTATTGAAATGGTATATGTTTACAAAAATCCAAAAAAGAATCGCTTCAATACATGTTTAATATTTTTTTTATTTAATTTTTCCTTTACAATATTTGAGGGTAGTTTATTAATTAAGCGCGGTACAATGTATTGCGTTGTTCTCTCACCGAATACGTTAGCAGCGCGTGCGGTTTGTAACCGGTTCTGTGAGACTGCTCTTGTGCATACAATACATGATGTTCCACTTTATCACCCAAATAATATTTAAAGTAGTTTTCTTTTAACAAACTGTATTTTATTTTTAAATGAATGGGTAATACTTTACAGTGTTTAAAAAGACCCAGATCATCATTGCTATATTCTAACTTAATTTGCGGCGATATTATTGTCTTTAATATTTTCAGTTGCAGATTATATATTTTATTTATGTGTGTTTTATAGGTCCGTCCATAGCTGGTGAGTCCATACAAAATATGAGACTCGGCTAGAGAGCTATAAAGTAGTATTTTCACATGATAGGGGATACGACGATTTAAGATTTTAATATTTGCCAGGAAGCTTCTCAGCTTACCACATACTTTATCGATATGAAGTTTCCAGTTCAATTTATCATCAATGATGAGGCCCAGATATGTATGAGAGGTAACACGTTCAATGGTTGGACAGCAACAGCCGTCACTATTAAAATTATGTAGGCATGAGTGATCGTGAGCTATTATCTGATTGTTGGCTGTTGAGGACTTTAAGTATGGTGACCTGATATGTAACAGTTTGGTTTTGTTTGCGTTAAGGACAAGCCCTGCATCATGACACCATTTACAGAGGGTATAAAAATCTGCCTGCAGGTACTCGTACGCTTTATCTAGGTTCCTATTACTAACTAGTAAACACGTATCATCAGCAAATTGGTAACAGGTGCTATGTTCGATATAATCACTCATATCATTGACGTATGTCAAGAAATGAAGAGGTCCTACCACTGATCCTTGTGCCGTGCCCTTGGACACAGTCACCGTATCACTGAACGCATCATTGACCTTAACAGTATATGTGCGGTCAGAGAGGTAACTTTTAAACCATTTTAGTAAAGGCCCGCGTATTCCACAAGTGTCAAGTTTATGAAGAAGCACCTCGTGATTAAGAGTATCAAAAGCACGGGAGAAGTCAATGAAGAGTGCTAGGGTATGCTTCCTTTGATTCATGGACTCGTTAACATGGTCAGTAAATTGTGATAGGACGTCACTAGAGCCCTTTCCCTGTTGAAACCCAAATTGATTTTTATAAATGATTTCCTTATCGTTATAAAAATTATTCACTTGACCACAGACATACTTTTCAACTATTTTGTCGATAGTGGAGAGTAGCGTGATAGGGCGATAGTTGCCATATTCATTGCGATGACCTTTCTTAAAGATCGGTCTAACGCAGCCAGTTTTTAATTCGTCAGGATAATCACCCTTTTTAACACTGCAGTTAATGAGATTAGCTATGGACTGAGAGATACCACTGCTTACTGTTTTTATCTCTGAAACTGAGATAGTGTCTATACCTGGAGCTTTCTTGAAATTTAGTTTTTTTATTATTTCACTTACGTTTTTTTTTGTAGCCTTTTGAAATCGAATACTGGAGTTTACCGGATTTGAAAACGTATGCTTACCTAGTAATTGGGTCTTACATTGTGGGATAATTATTTTAACCGCCTGATCAAATTCTTTGGCGAATCCATTTGCCAGATCTTTGGTGGACAGACCTTGCGATTCGAAGGCTCTAATAATGGCTTCATCGACGGATAAGGATGTGCGACCTAGCATGTGATTTATTATTTGGTAGGTTTTTTTAATATTATTGAAATTATCGCTAATAGCATTTACATAATACGAGTTTCTACAATTTTCCAGTATTTTATGTGTTTTATTGCGTAATTTATTGTATTCAAGTCGCAATTCAAGATTATTGGGGTTTTTTCTCCAAGTACGAAATAGACGGTCACGTTTTTTACACAGTTTATTTATATTACCATTGATCCAGGGAGCCCTATATAAACCCTGGCTTACTTTATATTTCTTTGTCATACTAGCTTGGTTATGAGCACCGGTTAAGGAATCCCTAACGAAAGTATAAATTTGTTTTGGGCAGTTCATGTCACCAGTCCGCGCCCATACAACTTTGTTTAGTTGATCACTTAACACTTTATAATTCACATGTGTTTTGGAAACCTCCTGTATGCGTCGGGTATGTAAGCATTGACTTACGCATGAAAACATAATGACCTTATGATCGGCTAGTACTACATCGAGCGCTGCCGAGTACGGATCTAATGTAGGGAATCGCGCAAATAAGTGGTCAATGCAAGATTTTGTTATTATATTTAATTTTGTCTCAATTCTTGTGTATTCTGTGATTCCACACATAAGCCCGTGCTCACTCAGTGTTTCCAAGTATGATTCAGTATGTGATGACATAGTTTTCAGGTCTATATTCATATCGCCGATTATTAGTGCATCGTTTTGCAACTTGAAAGTAGACACGTACTTATCAAGTTCTTTAATGAACAGTTGTTTACGAGTGTATGAAGATGGCGGTCTATAAACGGCACTTATAATTACGGTTTTACTGTCTGTTTTCAAGATACCTGTTATATTTTCGAAAGTGAAGCTGTTATATGGGGTTATCGTAAATTTTAAGTACTTTTTTGTGTAAATAATAATACCGCCACCCTTCCTATTTGTTCGTAGTTTCGAGTGCATATTGTAGCCAGGTATATTAAATAACATGACAGTATTCTCAGATATGCCAACTTCGGTAAGTACAATCACGTCCAACGGATAAATACATTCATGGATAATTTGTAACAATTTAGGAAAATTCTTTATTATAGATCTAATGTTAACATGTAGGCAGGATAGAAATAGATTATGGTTGGAAGGTAATTGTTTAAAAAAGTCGTTAACAGATTTACAGTTGCTAATTTCTTTAGGTTTTAGTGGTTCCATGGACTAAAAACACAAAAAACTTAGCTTACATCTCGATCAGGGATATATAATTTTATATTTTTACTTAGAACTAGAAGGCGCGCAGTTGTCAAGCAGTTCAATATCCTGGATTGAATATATTGGATCTTGCTAACGCCTGTTTGACGAGCGCATATCTTCCCTTCCTTGATCCATATAAATTTGTATGAACTACCAAGCCTTTGCTTTGTTGTATAGAAAAGCGTCTTCATATACTTAGTTAGGGCTTCACGAACAAAAATTTTATTATTTACCTTCTCCGCCGGTGTGTCGGGTAGAATAGTTCCGAGTGTTAGGCGTTTGATTCTGCTGGCGGCAATCCATCGGTCCTGTGCAGACTTTGTCTTCATCTCGGCCAGTATATAAAATATGCATCATTATATGGCGGAAATACCGCCGTGTCCTACCTCCTAGATCCTCCTAGAGTCCGTATATTTATGGAGGTAGGACACGGCGGATTTTCAGCCCAATTGAGCAGTCCGTCTGGGGAAGTACCTCCGCCCTACAGAATACCGCGGCTATAATAACTTCGTGTTGTGTTCCCAGCGGTGAGTAGGGTAGCCAGAGCTCACTGGAGAATTTGTGCTGTCACTGGGAAGAAAGGCTTGTCCTGCTTTGTCTTCTACACTGACGGCACAGAAACTATATTTACAGAGTTGGCAGCGCGACTGTGAGTCCTCTGGTGTTACAAACGTCCATAGGCCATGGTAACCACTTTCCATCAAGTGGGCCGTGTGCTTGTCTGCCACCTAAGTGGTATAAAAAAATAAATAAAAAAAAGTACCTACTGAACTTATACTTCAGCAGTAGCTTTTTTACGCCGTATTATAGTGACCATTACAGAGTCTTTTTTTTTTTTTTTTTTTTACGTGCGCAAAATCCCCACGGATACCTCCCCACCGGAGCCGGTGAAGGAGGTTATGTCGGACTCGAACCGACTAAAACGCACGCCGCCTGTGGGTCGTTTCGGTTGCCAAAGGTGAGATTGACAGGCATATCCCTCGCACCCCGGCCGACCCAGGGCCATCTCTCACGATCTGGCCCTCTTCTCGGGTGTGGGGACTACAGAGTCCCCAACTCGTCCCCGGAAACGGGGAGGCGCGCCACGCGCGTCACCGCCGCGGCCTGCTTCTGCCAGGGTGACAGGCGGCTTCACCTGTCACCCCCAGGCCGACCATTACAGAGTCTATAGAGATTGGTTATAGTCTAAGCTAGTAAGTTCCGTTTAATACCATCTATTAACAGTTAAATACTAGGTGATATGTGTAAAAAATCTGCCTACTATCATAATTTGTGTCTTTGTATTTTAGTACTATATTTTTAGCACTAAAAATAAAGATTCAATTTAAATTACGATTAGTTTTGCTGACGGTACCAAGTCAGAGCTCACTTCAGTGAAACGTAGCACTGCAGGCGACGTTTTTGCGCATCTTACCTCTGACACAGACACCTTTTTTTGTAAAGACGCTAGCAGACATAAATATCTAGATATGGTATTTAAAAAAATGCAATTTTATTATAAAATTACTTTGTGAGTCTTTCGCCAAAAATGCAGACGAAAACATGTTTTGTTTGCGTAGGCTTGATGCGATTGGTTAAACTTAGAACCGGAGATATGACCAATAAAATAAGAATTTTATACCTAACTAAAACCAGACTACTGAAAAATCACGCTTTAAAAAGTATTGTTACGACCGACGTCGATATCTCGAAAACTAATAATCGAATCTTCAAGAAATAAAAACGCATTGTTAGTGACGAGGTACTCTACCGATTGGCATAGAAAAATCTAGAATCGTCAACACAAAGTCACAGCCTACCTACGAGTACCTACTGAATAAAAACAAACAATAGGTAAATATCGAGAATGAACTCGAAGGTCAGCGACGGCGGCAAACATCAAAAGAGCGTAGGTATTTATCGCTCGCGAATTTTCTAGATGATTCGACCCTCCTACCTAATTGAGAGGTATAAAAACACGCTCGCATAGCTACACGATTCATTCTGTCTTTGAGATCGATAACGAACACAGCTAGCCTAAGCGACCGAAGAAGATTCTACCTGCGACCTGAGCAACGACTGTGGACTACTGTGAACTACTGAGCGACTGGAACTGTTGAAGAGTACTGTGTGTACTAGTGATTAAATTGTCTAGTTTGTGGTGAGCTAATAAATCTCTTCGTTGAGTAAACGGTATTTAATTGTACCCCGTGCACGTAACAGTATTAAAAGAGAAAATATCAAGGATAGCCGTGGTCTTATGCCACTTTTTCCTAGAATGTATTGTTTTGTTAGACTAAGTGGCATACGACCACGGCTATTCTTGATATTTTCTTGTTTTAATACTTTTTAAAGCGTGATTTTTCAGTAATCGGGTTTTAGATTTAAACTTATTTTTCACTGAATCTAACGTAGCGCCCTCTAGCGGTCATGAAGTACTGTGTTAAAAAATAAACTTGAGATGAATGTACTGTGTTTGGTATCATCTGAAAGGGCTTAATTAGTACATTACAAATATGTATAAATTATAAGTGTTGCTTGCCCCAAAATAATATAAATAAAAAAATGAGTTTAAAACTAAAAATCATGCTTTCAGACAATTTTTTTCAAGTCGACTACCACAGACTACAAGATTGTTTTTGTGTCTGGTATTTATGTTATGCCGATCACAAACTTTGGAGAATTTTTGAGAGGTTGTGCTATATATAAAATAAAAACCACTAGTAGTACAAGGCGACTATCTTTACAGCATAACATCTTTCTGACGTTAAACAGCATAGGGCTATTTAACATCAGAAAGATATATACATACAGCCCAGACTCAGCCTCAGATTCATGGCTTGAGTCAACAATAATGCGGAATACGGCAATAGGCTCACCCCCTATTACGTGGAACCGAATACAATACTTATTGATATGTGGGTGTTAATTCACCTCTGCCTAACTCTCCGGTGATAAAGGCGTGATTATATGTATGTATGTATGGATGTAGTAAGTTATAATTTTGAATTGCTGTACCTATAGTCTCACAGTAATTTGGCTCGCGTACAGTCTGCGGTATCTGGGACTAACCAAACAATGGCCAAGCTAATGAGGCGGAACTGCGGACTGTACCGTGTGTGATTTATACTGTTGCGGTACAACTGCAAATCTGAAGCATTTGGTAAACGTCTGGAAAGTAATTATACATATTATTTCAAAAGATATTGAAACAAAACTTTAACTTTAATTGAATTGTTTGGTTAAGTTAAGTAATATCTAGGACACGTCAATTAGCCTTCGCCTTGCCTGTGGGTAAGCTGAAAGCAAAGTCTCAGAAAAGAGGGTCGCCATTACTTACATATACCATGTGACAATGGTGACACTTATCTTGACGGCCTCATCATATCCTTTTTCACGCCCCGGAGAAGCAGTCCGACTGGGGAAGTACCTCCGCCCTACAGAATACCTGGTGTTACACACGTCATAGGCCACGGTAACCACTTTTCATCAGGTGGGCCGTGCGCTTGGCAGACAAGGCTAAGTGATATAAAAAAAATATACATCAAAGTGTATATGATGTCGTCTGAGATATTTTGTCTGTGGAAACTCAGTGGCGTCCCATAATATTAGCAGAATATTAGCAGGATTATTGGGATAATACGGAAAAGAGGTACAGGAAAACGGATTCCGGGCACCAAATAGCGTTTAATGTATTAGCGCTCGATTGAATAACAAGAATGTTGGTTATATATGGTTTTTACTCGACCCTTTGCAGATGCGTAGAGATATTGCTTCCTTGACTGTATTTTACCGTCTCTACCATGGTGAGTGTTCTGATGAGCTCTTCCAACTATTTCCTCTCCTTTCCTACATAGGACAACACGTGCGGGGCTTAGATGTCACCCTCACACTGTGCAGAATATACGAGCAAGAACCAAGAGGTTCGGAGACTCTTTTCTTTGCCGCACCACCAAGACCTGGAATTCATTAATAACACACGTGTTTCATTCTTCCTACAGTCCCGGGTCCTTTAAGCGGGTCGTGAAAAAGCATCTGATAAGGCCGATAAGGCCGGCTGAGTGCCACCATTGTAACATTACTTAGTGTCTTTAATGGTGACCCTCTTTCCTGAGACATTGCCTTTAGCTTACCATCAGGCGAGGTGAAGTCCAGTTGGTGTATCTTAGAAAAAAAAAATGTTTATTACAGAACTGAAATTCAAAAACCAACGCTTTCTAACGATAGAAACGCGATATAAATCATATGAAAACAATAGCTGAATATAACCGATGATTTGATCTGACGCGCGAGTTTTATCGCCACTGCGCCGGTCAGAATTATTATCGCTGGCTACAATTCCATTCATACCATTAATTTCGCCAGTTTTGCCGCTGAGGGCTACTATGAACTATCGTATCTCCAGTTGGAAACTAGATAAATCCGAATCGAAATTCTAGAAGTACCTCCCACAACTGTGAGTTAGTACTTTTATAAAATCTTGATTGGTACGTATAAGTAGTTAAGCCAACTTCCACAGTTCGTATCCTAGTTATTTCACTGTCGAGTTGAACCCAAACACAAGCAATTTAGCTTATCAATTAAGATAAGAAAAAGCAAATCAACTCAGGCGGGACTCAAACCCTCAATCTTTGCCCTTAAATTGGGAATGCTTTGAACACCGAGCCACCCAAATTTGGATTTTTATACACCACTACCACCTCGGGGATTAACATGCGTGAATATATTTACGTTTATATATTTTACATGCATGCAAAAACCGCGGTAGCCTAGTGGTATGGGGACTGCTGAGATGAGGTCTTGGGTTCGATCCCAGGTTTTACCATGACACACACCAATGACTTTTCGATGCTTTTCGAAGTTATGTGGTTTATAAGTAACTGGTTTTACATTGGGACCTAAACATAAACTGGTGAAATGTGGGTGCTAGCACCTCTGCCTACCTCTTAGGGGATATAAGCGTGAGTTTATATTATGTTATGTTATTTCACATGGTAATCGTTCGTATGCGAGTGTGATAAAGTCGTTGGTGAACTAAATTACAATGGTAGTACCCATCAGATTGAGAACTGTCCTAACTTCAAACTTTTTGAATTTTCAAATCGATTTATACTGACGTAATCGGATGATATCTTGCGCTGATATATTATGGCGAGCGGTGTACGAGCGACTATTTCAAATCAAATCAAATCATTTTATTTGCATAAGACAGGTACATAAAGGTGGTTACATTTACAATAAATTTGCCGAGGCCGTGATTTTAGGGTCGGCAGCGCAAGTGTGACGCTCCTGGTGTTGCACGAGTCCATAGGCCACTGTAACAACTTCCCATCAGGTGGGCCGTGTGCTTGTCTGCCACCTAAGTGGTATAAAAAAAAGTGCAATTACTCTGCTTATTACCTCGATAGGTGTTGCAAATTTTGTATTTAAAGATACATTGTCAAGTGTTAAAATATCTAAAGAAATTGTCACATCGAATTTTATTTGCAATAGCATGACATAAATATAACATATCGAATAATTAATAATGTCATTGTGAATAGTTAATAACGTCAGATACGTTTACTATAATGTCAAATTTGTTGCTAGGACATAGTGGCGAGTGTGACATATCTCCTTCAGTAGTTCCCCACGGGAAGTAATCAAGGTTGATAGGGGCCGTGATTTCAATGACCCTATACATCATCTACCAAACTTTGTCTCAATTATTTGGGGACGGCATATCATGTCTCTAGCCAATTGTGATGACTGCTCAGCTCCATTGAAGATGATGAGCTCCTATTAATCATTAATCCAAAGCCGGCAGATTTCCATGCGTTAATTGAAAATTAATAAAATGTAGCATACGCCGCGTGGTCCTCGGCAGAGTAGAATTTGGACCACCCCATCTCTTCCCATGCGGTGTCGTATACAAGGCGACTAAGGGATAGGACTGTTTAACATCAGACAGATATATACAGCCCGGACTCAGCTTCAGAGGCATGGCTTGAATTAACAATACTGCTTGGAAGACGGCAAAAGGCTCACCCGCTGTTACGTGGGACCGAATTCAATGATTAGTGAAATGTGGGTGTTAATTCACCCCTACTTGACCCTTCGGGGATAAAGGTGTGATTATATGTCTGTAATATGTGTTCAAAACCTAAAATATTTTAGGTCTCCGATCTATAGAGAATCGAAATTTAAAAGTTCATGAAAGTTCACCGTTGTAGCGTTATGACATGTTGATATCACGAAGTGCTAAAAAGAGCTGAACATTCAATTATGTGATCGTAAGCACGCACATATGTCCCTAGAATTGAATGCTCTATTTCACGTGGAAGCGCCGTAATTTTTCACTAGGTCGACAAAAAATAATGTATCTCGTTCACACCGTATTGTAACAATGTGATATACTTAATATAATAATAATAAATCTTTGTTTTCAGACCATTCACATAGTTAATGGTACGGGTATATACATACACATCCATGCTTTTATTACAAATGCGAAAGTAACTGTCTGTCTATCTGTCTGTATATCTCACCAGAGGAGTCACAGTCGCGCTGCCAACCATGTAAGTACAGAGTTTCTGTGCTGTCAATATATACCCTGACAAATTCGTTGGTGACACTCCCATGGTCCGCACGGGTGGTGGGGGACGTAATTATCGATGACCGTTACACACGGTACTAATTACGTTACGAATATGTCTAAAGATATCCCTGTGAAATATCTTACATTGTCTAAATTGATTGATGTTGTTTTTTTATATAACTTGCTTTGGCCCGCGACCTTCATCGCGTGAAGCGTTTAAAAAAACTACCACTACTTGGAAAAAAAATAAAAAATAGGAGCATTGTACATTTGTAAGTAGTTGAAAAAATCTGAGAAATAAAACATTTTATGGTTTGTTTTAATTTTTAATACCAATCTTAAAAAAAAACAGAATAAACATACATCATTTAATCAGAGTCATCACAGTCCATGTCGTGTTCCGAACTATCTTTGCTGTCGTAATCCGAACTATCAGAATCATCGTTTAATGATATTGTTACGACAGCCGTCGATATCTCGAAAACTAATAATCAAATCTTCAAGAAATAAAAACGCATTGTTAGTGACGAGGTACTCTACCGAATGGCATAGAAAAATCTGGAATCGTCAACAAAAAGTCACAACCTACCTACGAGTACCTACACACTTTTTTTGAATAAAAATAAACAATAGGTAAATATCGAGAATGTACTCGAAGGTCAGCGACGGCGGCAAGATCAAAGAATAGGTATTTGTCGCTCGCGAACTTTCTAGATAATTCGATCCTCCTAATTGAGAGGTATAAAAACACGCTCGCATAGCGACACGATTGATTCTGTTTTTGAGATCGATAACGAACACAGCGAACTTAAGTGACCGAAGAAGATTCGACCTGCGACCTGAGCAACGACTGTGGACTACTGTGAACTACTGAGCGACTGGAACTGTTGAAGAGTACTGTGTGTACTAGTGATTAAATTGTCTAGTTTGTGGTGAGCTAATAAATCTCTTCGTTGAGTAAACGGCATTTAATTGTACCCCGTGCACGTAACAATTGGTGTCAGAAGCGGAATGCCGTTATTACCACGTGAAGACGAAGGGCGTACTCCACGGACCAGACGTCAAGTGGAAATGGATGCCGCACGTCAACGAACCCTCGAAGAGGAAGGGAGTCAGGCCGATGCTGCTGTCTCAGTGGGAACTACGGCAGCACCAGATGGAACTTCATCAGACGCTACTGGCTTCTATGCAGCAGATGATGCAGGCCTCCAGGCAAGAAATCCAGGCCTCCAGGCAAGAGATGCAGGCCTCCAAGGAAGAAATGCAGACTTCTATGCAGCAGATGATGCAGGCTTCTATGCAGCAGATGATGCAGGCTTCCAGGCAAGAGATGCAGGCCTCCAGGCAAGAGATACAGGCCTCCAGGCAAGAGATGCAGGCCAACCAGGAAGCTGTCATGGGTAAAATCGATGCAGGCATCCACGCACTGGGGGATAAGGTGAAGAACCTCGAAGACGGCTTGCAAATGCTGAGCAATGAAATGGCCTTGAAGACTGGGACCATGGATGACCGTTTGCAAGTCCTAGAAAAGAAGATGGTCAGGCTGGAAATCTGCGGACCTGTTACCGTGACCTCACCATCATCAGCAAAATTCGACCTACCACACTTTGATGGAACTTCCTCGTGGACAGCCTTCAAGTACCAATTCGAGATATTGGCAAAAACTAAAGCCTGGAGCAACGAGGAGTCATTTATGGCCTTGACACTTGCATTAC